>CM056201.1:82635762-83235762 GCA_029692085.1 Gymnothorax javanicus
TTCAATGGATGGGCTTATTTCCAGAAGTGAGCAAGTCTGATTTTTCCTTCTTGCAGGTGCGAGGTTTGAATATTTCAAAAAATGCTGGGGATCAGAATATCTGTTTTTGGCTCGTGGAAGTTTCTTGCCGTACCTAGTAAAATGTAAAAACCATAACAATCAGTCGGTTTAGCCCTCATATACTTTTTAATTGAAATAATTACAATTTTGGCTTTTGGACTTCCGCTTCTCTAAAAGTGACCGACCCCTGTATGAAAGAACAAGCTTGTTTTCAAGGAATATGAAAAAGGCAATAGAAGGGAAACTCATATGTCTGCGGTGACACACTCAATTCATCTCATGTTACCAGTCTTGGCTATATATAAATTAGGACATATTTACAAAAACCACGCATTTCAGCTGTCTTACCCCTTGTCAGTAGAGACAATCTCCCTGTCATCGTCGGCCGTAGTCAATGACAGAGCCTGATATAAAGTAACAGCATGGGGTACATGGATGTTCTCCAGCAAGCTCAGAATATCATCATATTTTGCCTCCTTGTTGGGCAATTTTAGCGCTATGTATGAAGGAAACAGTCTCCTGTGATCTGGAAAAACCTAGTGAATTTATCAGTGGCAAGTATTCTTGCAACGGAACAAAAACCTTTTCGATTCTGGACTTTTCCCAACTGAAAAGAATAATAAAAACTTGATTTTGACAGTTCAAATAACTCTAATAGCTAGTGTTTTGTGATTCTCACCACTTTTAATTACTGCAAATGAGGTTCAAATCAGTTTCTCCCAAAAGTGGCATATGTACATGGTTTTTCCAGATCACGGGAGAAGTGAATCTGTTGACAAGCAGGCTTGCAAAGACCCTTATCTTTTTGCCAAACTTCTCTTTAGCCCATTATTTGAATTTTCTGGGTCTTTTCTGGGTTTCCTGACCCTTTTGGGTGCCGTCCACTCGGTCACATCTTAAACCCCAGTATCCTCCATTTTGAACTACCAAAAACTTCAGTGGTCAGAGATTGTTCTAATAGAAGCCGTGAGTGGCTGAACAGACTTGTGCTCTTTTGTAAATCAAGGCTTGGACTTGAGAACCTCTGGAAGTGACTACTGTGGGTTTATCAGTTTGCCCATTCATAATGTAAAAGATTTGAGCTCTTCTTTGAGTAAAAGTGATTCGGGTGGGCGTTCTACACCACTGAAAGGATTGATTTTTTGGCGTTAGCTGAAATTTAATTATTTTGAACTTGTGCTCTTCTGGAAAAAAGTCCTCTAATTTTATTGCGACAGTGCCAACATCATCTGGTTGTACATTTATTACACTTAAGGTCCAGCAACATTGGTTGTCTAGATTCCTCAGGCGGAGGTGTGCAAGCTAGATAGAACATCATTCCACTGTTGTTGTTCAATATATTCCCCTATACATCTTTCCTAAGCCAGTTTAAGACCATCACGTTTAGGTGGAATGGCATTTCTGATGAGGTTATAGAAAACTGATGCACCACCTTCTTAAGGCTGATACTTAGTAATAGACTTTGAACTTCAGCGATTAGGTCAGTGCTAGAAGACAATGTCAAAGGAGAAGATGCTTCCAGAAATCTGCATTTTCTAGATTATGATATTGTGTCATATATTTAAAGGCAACTACATGACCATTTTGAAATAGGTGTCCCAAATGCAAGATTCCTGCTTTAGCCCACTGCTACCAGCAGAATGACCTTTTGGCTTTTCTCGTCTTGGAGTTAAAGCATATTGATGCTTCAGACAGCAATGAGGGATTATTTTTAACATAACTGTGTGCCATTTTCCAAATTTCCTTTGACAATTCAAACATTGGGTTATGAACTGGAAAAGAAATTGACCTGTCTGCATCACAAATGGTACGGTCCAATAAACTTAGAGTATCTCTGTCTCAGTTTTTACCCAGAATGGGGTTCTGAGAAGGGGTAAGTTACATGTTGACTGTTGCGAAAGTTAATAATCTAGTTTGACTGTTAGGATGTATTTTTTTTTCTTTTACAAAAATCCATTCAAATTCTCACCTTCTGTAGAATATCATCTTCAAACTCAAATATCTTGTGCATTGTATGAGCAGTTTTCCTTTTTTCAGAGAAAAACTCAGAGGGAAAAAAAACTGTCAGTTCCTAAATTTCCTGTAACGGTAAAGGTACACCCAGCTGTCCTTCTGCCATGCTCTGAAGCTGCTATACAGATTCACGGGGCAGATGGTGCAGATCTCTCTGCTTTATGTGATTTACAGACCAGTCTGTGAATTTCTTCATCCACCATGTCTCCGGCAGAGAGCGCGCCGCCCTTCCTGTGTGGCTACAGGGCCTGGAGGAGAATTGGGCAGGCTAGCAGCTGGGAATTCACTGGTTGACCCAGAACAAAATATATATTTCTGAATGGCATCTTTACCCCAACAACCCCATCCCTAATACAATTTGTGTCAATATAATTTCCAATTTCCATATTCCAATCAGCATTAAGCTAACAGGCCTAAGCATGATTTCACTGTACCCTGTATTTCAGCAAGTTATCTGATAAAATAATTTTTTGGCCATTGTCTCTGACATTTGTGAATGAATTTAAGGGGTTATTTCCAAAAGAGCGCAAGTCAGATTTTTCCTTTTTGCAGAAGCAAAGTTTAAAGATTTCAAAAACACTGGAAATCAGAATATCTGTCTTTGGCTAATGGAAACTTGTTTCCATACCTATTAAATGTACAAAACAATAACAATCAGTCTTTTTAGCCCTCATACTTTTTAATTTAAATAATTACAATTTTGGCCTTTGGACTTGTGCTTGTCTTGTCACAACCCTCATGTAAATCCCTGGTGTGTCCCTTTGCAATTCAGCAGCTTGCGTGTTTGTTAGGTGTATGTGAGTTGTGATTGGTCTACATCTTCTCCATCTCCCTTCTTGGCTGAGTCTTGTTACTCTCTCATTTCCTAATGAGTGAGTAAGGAGTATTTAAACCTTCTATTTCATGTGCTTGTTCCTGGATTGTAAAGTCATAGTCGTACTGAAATCCAAGTCAAAAGTATGTTGGTTAAACTTCATCTTTGTCTAATGCAACTAGTATTTTAATGATAGCCAAAGTCTCTTAGAAATCTTTTTTGTCATAAGTTCATTCAAACAAGCTTCCAATCCTAAACAGGGTACAGGATTGGGACCAAGTTCAAGTGAACTTAATTCAATCCTACTCCTCAACTCTAGTTTTCAAGAACAAACTTCATATCATAAACATGGACCAGGACTGGGACCACGTTCTTATTAACCCCTGCAAGTCTACTTGCTCTCTTTATCCAGTTTGCCAGGAACAAGCTCCCAACCCTGATTCGGGTCGAGTACTGGAACCAAATTCCTCTCAAGCAATAACCCTCCTCTTCATGGGCAGTCCAGTGCTGACGAGCACTTTGACATCTGGCAGCACACCAGAAGCCACTGGTTGGCGACAGCAGCCAAGCACTGCCTATTGCACCTGTGCTGAACTGTTACTCATTCTCTCTGGGGTTCCGTCCCCACCTATCCTCTTTTGGGTTCTGTTCCCGTCATAACTGTACTGCTGCTGGTAAATTACCAGTTGTATTGCAAGCATGTCTCCGCACTTGATTCCTGGACTGTTGCACCTCTAAAAGTGACTAACCCCAATATGAAAGAAAAAGCTTGTTTTCAAGGATTATGGTACATGGAAAAAGGCAATAAAAGAGAGACACACACGTCTGCAAGGACACATTCACCTTTATTTCATACTACCAGTCGTAGCTATTAATAAAACTGAACATATTTACAAAACCATGCATCGCAGTATTCGCAGCTGTCCTACTCCACATCAGCAGGGACGTCCTCTCTGTTGTCATCAGCTGCAGTCACCGACAGAGCCTGGTAGAAAGTAACACCATGAGGTACATGGATGTTTATCAGCAAGCTCAGAATATCATCATATTTGCCTTTTTCATGGGTAACTTTAGTGCTATGAATGTAGGAAACAGTGCATCTCTTGAAAAAGCTGGCCGCCAAAAACACTTACCTTTAGACAAACTTCTCTTTTGCTTGTTTTTAGCCCATGATTCAGGTTGCCTGGGTCTTTTCCTAGCCCCTTTAGGTGCTGTCCATTTAGTGATGCCTTCACCTCCAGTATCCACCATTTTGAAAAACTGAAACATACAGTGGTCAGAGGTTTTTATAATGGAAGCTGAGATTGGCTGGACAGACTCGGGCACTTCTATCGGTATAAGTCAAGGCTTGGACTTGACTACCGCTGGCAGTGACCACCTTACCTTGGGCTTTTCAGTTAGCTCATTCACAATATACAGAACTTTTTTGAGTATAAGTGGTTTGGGAGGGCATTCTTCACCATTGCTAGGATTTATTTTAGAGTTACGTCAAGTCCGATGATTTTGGACTTGTGCACTTCTGGAAAGAAGTCCTTCAAATCTCTCATTTGGTGTTTTGTTGATGGTGACGCAGATTGCAGTCTCACATATTGTTCCAAAGTCTCACAAATTAGTTCAGCTGCTTTGAGATCTGATGACTGCGAAGGCAGTCCAGTATCCTTAGGATCATTTTCATGCTCAAAAGACCATACAAAGACTCTTTATGTCTAACGGGCCTTGGGGTCATTGTCATCCTGGATGAGAGAACTCTCACCCTGGTAGGAATGCTTCATCATGGGATATAAAGGACTGGGGAACATACTAGAATAACTCTGCATTGATTTGCAGTAACCCTTCCACCTTTACACTGATGAAAAATTAACAGAAGAATGTACATGTGTTATGCTTGTCCTTGCATTTTATTCAGGTTGTTCCTTTAATTTGTCACACATCTGTCTGGAAGTAGTCAGGGGGACACCAGATGCAGGAACAAAAGTGTTTATTGTAAACACACAAAACACTAAAGGAGAAAGGTAGGCAAACAAGCCAGAAATAAAACACCGTGCACATGCACTGAACGAATGGGAGAAACTAAGGTACACTGCCCAAGGCAGGGGGAAACAGAAGTACACAATCAATGAATGACTAAACTAGAAAACAAAAACTTGACCTAACTAGACTGACGGAAACACTGGGAGACTTAGACTAAGCGGAGACAAGACGTGGGCGCAGCAAAACACAAGGCTTGGGAATCGCATAAAGGAAATACTCAGGAAAGCACAGGAGCTGAGATTTCACAATGTAGCGTATAGCCAACAAAAGTTCTGTCTGACGATTTCTTCCCTCCTGCCCACAGATATACACACGGGAGGAGGCGGGGAATCGGAAGGCAATCTCAGAAGGAAGCAGAAACACATGAAATTAATAAACAAATTCACAATCATGACTCGAGACAAGACGCTGAGACAATCAAACTAGACGGTTTAGATTAAGGTAATCTAAACGTGACAAGTATAAAAACACCGTGAGAGAAGCAAAGGAAAGCATAGCTTTAAACGTAGTCAATCAGGGAAAGCTTAGGAAGGAGTTACAAGAGCTAGAAACGCTCGCACTCGCTAATGAGTTAATTAAGGTTAATACTACGTGACGAAATATGTACAATCACCCTCAAATAAGTGCTGGTTAGTACGGGTTAGTAATGATCCTATCAGAGAACGCATTCACTCAGAATTTAGCAAGACCCAGAATTAAGCACAGGTGGAAGTAATGAATGAAATACCATAGCCGATTCCGAATGAGGAAACATGATTGGACAGCGAGACGCAGGCATGCTGAAGGCTGTCAAACGACATCACAGGAGTTTGGGCAAGAGTCAATCAATCCTCAGACGGCGGAAAAGAAAGCTGAAAAATAAAGTGAGAGTAAGGCACGGGAGAAAAAGCACAAGTACAAATATAAAAGTAATAAGCACAATGACAAGACAGCACACGAGGCAAAACTATAATAGCATCTGTATTTATGAAACCAGGACTTAATTAATTATTAATTCATTCATTCATATATTAGAAATTAATTTTTTTGAAACAGCACACAATCATCATTTTTGCGCGCATTTTTAAAAAAAATTATTTTGCTGAAATCTCTGATGTGACTGTGCCCCGCAATAGCACTGTGTATTGATAGAATGAAATGGGCAAGAAAATAAATCATTTGTTCTGAAATTCCGAATGATGATGGATTTAATAATGCTATCAAGAATTCATTTCCTCCTGGTCCCTGCAGGCATAGCTGACTGCTGCACTGAGAAGTTCTGTCTCTGTGATGTCTGGAGAAATGACTCCATTTTTATGGCCAGAAGAACATGAAACCATGTGATGTTCAGCTACACACTAAGCATTTTTATGAGAAACACAGGTCAAATAAACAAGGAAATGTTATATTGCGCACTGTGTCATACACACAGTACACGCCATACACGCAGCATGGGGTTCATTAAATTATGTAATTTATTTTTTTCAGGGTGGAAAAAGGGACAAAATCACTATGGACAAAGAAAGGGGTCAATTCAAACCCACGATGATGGCTATTTAAGGCAAGTTTTATTTTCCCATATTCACACATTCTCAGAAGGGATTTTCACAGCTTGTTTGCAAGAACCGCATAAAGGCTTTACATTGGTACAAAAACTGGAATGGAGCAGCAGGGATATAATAATGTGCTATTGTTGCATCGGGGTTATACTGTATGCTCTGGTCTTTTCATAGGACACCAATCTACTTCAGTCAGTGGGAAATAGACAGTCACTTACCAATACTGGAGTCAGCTGTTCAATCATGCTGTGGTCACAGGAAAAGGTTTTGCAGTTAAGTCTTATATAAGCCAATCTAGGAAATAAGAAGTTTATGAGGAAGTGGTAAGATATTTGACATTTTTGACCAGGTTATTGCCTCTGTGTGTGTGCGCGTGTGTGTGTGTGTGTGTGTGTGTGTGTGTGTGTGTGCATGTGTGTGTGTGTGTGTGTGTGTGTGTGTGATTGAGTGAGAGACAGTAATAGAGATGTGGTCTGATCCTCAAATCTCAGCTGTTCCTGCTTTTTGTGTCAAGATGCTCGGGGACGGCTCAGGCCGTCCATTCTTCCTGACCATAATCACACAGGCTAATAGCTTGTTTTCCTGTGCAGCATTTGTCCAACAGAAACAAAATCTGGTCCCAATGATTTCCAAAATGACCCCCAGTAAATGATTAAAGGACAGCAGACTTCAAAAACGGATCCAGAGGCCAGTGTCAGTGGAAATGTTCGAGCAGAGACAATCAAAGAGCTTGGTCAATCAGCGCTCAACTCTTTTTTATAAATCTTTAAAATCTTATCTTTGTGTGCATAATGGAAATCTGCGCAAGCTGGTTCTGTTTAGGACATCTCCATTTTTAAGATGAACAAATCGTGTCAAGATAAAGAATGCATGACTTCCTATGGAGAAGCTATGTGAAGTCTTTCCTTGTTCTGGGAGGATAGCATGCCCATTCCTGGAAATCCAGCCTGTATGTTTTTGAGCATATAATGTTCCCTTGTAATCCAGGTTCCCACCAAATTAAGGCAATGGCGGAAAAACAGGACAGTTTGGACTCTATCAAAAACAGCTATTATACCTTGTATACCCTTATCTACTGACAACCAATTAATTTGACAAATACTAAATAGCACTGGAGTTTATTTTCAATTCAGGAAATCTATTCAAGGGAAGAGCAAACGTCGGTGTCCCCTCATCCTGATGGTATGAATGGAATGCCTGGTTTTGCCATCATCTGGGCACATAATAGAGTGGTTCAGCTCAAGCTTGAATGTGTGCTCTCAAAAGGCTTGAACAGAAATTCTTGTTCGAAATGAAGAATTTCATTGCAAAATGCAATAAACGCCACTTTTGAAATTTTTGAATGACCACTGCAAGAAGATAATCATTGGCCGGCCGGTAGTCGTGCCAAGTTCAGCCCTTAGCAACACGCCATTTATGTTACAGTCAGATTGTGAAACCAGTCATTTTATGAGATGACTAGCGCTAAACTTCATTCAGGAAATGAGTGGTTACACAATCTGACTGTTACATATAGTACCAGTCAAAAGTTTGGACACACCCACATTTTTCTTTCAATACTTGTTAAATAAAAAAAGAAGCACCCTTTATTTTTCAAAAAAAAGACCTAATTCTTAAATCCATCAAACTAACCAGCATTTGTTGTCCTATTTGCTGAGCATACTTGCAATTTTTTTCCCCCCACAAGCACAGTCATATGACTACAGTGAGTTTGCAGCTACATGGCTGTTTAATGTCACAAAGTTGTGCTGCACTTGTGGTTTGCTTTTCATTGACCTTTTTGCCCAATAAGTCCCAAAACAGCTTGACTTTAATTCGGCTGTTGGAAAATGGAAGGAGCGTACTTGTCTGTTTACTTTGCAAAATATGGCTTCCTTGAGGATTCCAAAATTTTCGACACTATTCAAACAAATAAATTATTCTCCTCTAACTTCTGACTGTAAACCTCTCACAAGATTCCATTTGAGATTATATAGAGAAGCTAAGCAATTTAAATTTCTCCAAAAACAGAGTGCTGTGACATTAGCAAAGTGTGTCCAAACTTTTGTCAGGTACTGTATATCCCATTGTCTAGCATACTTGAACATCAGCTTTCATTCCAAAGCGCAATAAATGCATAGCCAGTTTTGCCACTAACTGCGGTATATCCATGCAGCCAATCAGCATTGGAGAATCGTGCACTGCCAACAGGCTCTGACTCTTTGGTGACTCAAAACAAATAAAAATATGAGTGCCATTTCTATGCTGCAAGCTACATGGAAGAAAGACTCCTCAGTTTATCCATCAAAAATGCGCTTCCCATCAGTGGACAGTTTTCTCCACACTGAGTTTTTGGCTGCATTGAGCAGTTGATTCGCAGAAAGGACAGAGAACTACACTTGGAGGAGTATTAGAAATTATTACGGAAACATGGAATTGTTTACATTAATGATTTTGACTGGCAGGCATTTGCCTTCAAATCACAAATCTGTGGGTATACTGTGTTTTGCAAAAATATCACAAAAAAGTTCACTTTTTCAAAAAAATTCATTAATCTTATATTTATTTGCATCATGTTATAGTGTTTTAACTTGTTTAGCAAGACATATTAACAAATAAGAAAGCTCTTGTATGCTTACTTTTTTCTTGACAAAAATTAGCATTTTTCTAAAAATGCTTCAAATGGATATATTGCATTTTGCAATGAAACTCTTCAAATACTCCAGACCTGTCATAAGATTCAGTTGTATGCCTTCCATGTCTTCTCCCATTCAGCAATTTGTGTGTCTGTTGTCTCCTTTGATTGGTTTGTGTCTTGCGTGTTCCCTGATCCTGGCTGTGTCTTGTTTCATTTTTACCCTACCTCCCGAGTGAGTGACACATTTATTCCCCTTTGAGTTTGCAAGTTGCTGAATTGTCATTTGCAATATGCACTTTAGCCCCAGTCAGTATTTACTGGCAAAACCCTTCATCTTTTGAAAGTAAAACATAATTTTTAATAATAGTTACTGCATATATAGACTATACGGAAGTACCTTGCTTAGTTAATAGGAACAAGCTCCCAAGCCTTTCTCGTGGTATCCAGGATTGGGGTCCCAGTCCTTTTAATCCTCTCCCAGTATGTTCCTCTGTCCATTTTATTAGGAACAAGCTCCTACACCTTCTGCGGTCATTCGGATTGAGACAGTGTTCCTCTTGAGCTTCTCCATCCTGCGATCGGACGGTTTGACTCTGGTAAGGTGCGCATTCCATCTGGCAATCATCCTGGATAGCTGCTGGCCAGGCATTGGGTATGCCCAGACAGCTTCACGAGTAACATCTGAACTAAACTGTACAATCCTTCTCTGAACTCTGTTGCACTGCCTACCGTATTACTATCAATAAGCCCAACTATTGGATTGTACTCTGCCTCTGCACTTGACTCCTGGTCTGAATCATAACAAGAATAGAACACTTTTGACTCAATAAGAGGATATAAAAGGTTTATCACGGCCAGTCAACTATCAGAGGTCCCCCAGATTATGTTGAGTAAAGGCCCTTCTAAAGTTAGGATGGAAGTTGGATGTCCTGCTGTATGTCCTGTATGACAGGTTTAGAAAGATAGGCTGCAGGTAATTAATGCTACATGTTATTGCACTGAGTTCAGTCACATGTACTATCAATATCCTAAGAAGAGTTTATTGATTGACCGAGTATTTTTATTGAATGAAATATTGTTTCCATTGTATTCCTGAACAGTTATCATCTAAAAGGGGCCCAAATACTGCATAAATAGGATGTTAACAGTTCTCAATAACACATTATTCCTCATAACCATAAATTTATCACATTGGGAAGTAAGATTTCAAGCACAAAAAGTTGTGGCTCCCAAGCAGCCTGTTTAATCCAAGAAGAATAGGTGTCTATTTATTATTATGATTCCTGGTTCAAAATTTGAATGGACCTTCAAAGAACTGTTCAGTAAACAGCAACAACTTTTCAATCACCAGCAAAGAGACTTTCCTCTCAGTGGTGTATAATGGATTACATCCTATCTGTCCGATCTATTAGGGTATGTGAGTGTTCTTCAAACCTTAATGTATGACTGAATGTGTAGCTCCACCTTGTGGTCTTTGCATGACACAGCTAGGAAGTGCCCAATGTGTACCTCCCTTTAATATAACCCTGGCAGCGTGCATAACCAATCACTACCAATTCCCTGTCCTTATCAATAGCCAGTTACACTCATGGTGCTTAAAGACCAAATATTTAATCTAAATTCAGAGGGCTTCAGACAAGGAGCTTTCATCCAAAAGGGTCTTACGCATGGAGCATCATCTGCATTAAAGTGTCAAAAACATTGCAGCGGTTTTTTAAGTTGTTTTTAACTCTGAATTTCTAACTCAAGGTCTGAAATGCTTATTTCGATGATGACATAATAATCACTTCTGGCAAACACCATGGAGTTTCTTTTCTTCAGAAAACTTCTTCTGAATTCTGACAAAAAATTCAGAAGAATTTTTCTGAAGAAACATTGAAAACTTTCCAAAAAACTACTCATCAAAGTAAAAAAAATCAAAAGTTCTTAAGACTAAAAAAAAAAAAAAAAAAAAATCAGTACTGCTTGATGAAATGAACTCTCCCTGCAGTGTCCTGTCCTGACCATTCACATAGTGCCATAAACCAGTGCCATGCCCAGGTCTTGACATCAGATCAGTACGTCACATGCAGGTATCCAGTGTTAGACGACTCCAAGAGTATTTTGAAATTTGTAATACAGTGCTTTGAAAAAGTCTTTTCCAGATTTTTGTTTATTTTTCATATTTAAATGTTTCAGGTCATCTAGTTCATTTTAATATATCAAAAGACAAGGTGAGTAAATACAAAATGCAGCTTTTAAATAATCATTTCATTTATTGAAGTTTAAACTACTGCCAGAGTAAATGCACACAAAAGTATAGATAGTTATACACATTTTCCATCTTGATGGGTCAGTAATGTTGTCCTTTGGGAGGTGAAGGACTTTTTTTTTTTTTTTTTTTTTGCCAAAGCAAGGGTGAGCGCTATTTAGCTTGCTACCAAACAATGATTTGTGTTCATTGTTTACGACTACCAGCCATTCTATGGTAGCTGGTAGAATTAGCAACAAATCCACGATTGCCTCCTCTCTGGGATTCTGTAAAAGCACAACCTACGCTTGCCTTCTCGTCAGTTATTGCATTTGATGGAACAACAATTAACTGGCATTTTGGCAAAAATGATCGGACAGCAGCAGAGGAATCTCTCTTGTGCCCTCCAGGTTGGTGCTCCCATTACACTGTGACAACATATGCTAACTATTAATTATAAATAGGACTGCTACATACCCAAATAACTGTACTTTTTTGGCAGAGCTAGCATATTGCCTTTTTGTTGTAACTCATGGCATAACCGAAATACAACCCCATTTCCAAAAAAGTTGGTAAAAAATGAAAAAAACACAGTGCAATGATTTTCAAATCATTTGAACTTTATATTTATTAAAATAGTCCAAAGACAATATATTAGATGTTGCACATAGTATATGTGCATTAGGACACATGGCATGGGTAACTTGCGCATCCGTGAAGATGCCATTAATGATGAACAATACATACAGGTTTTGGTGCAACATTAACTGCCATCCAGATGCCTTTTGTAAGGGAAGGCCTTGCTCATTTCAGCCATACCAACACCATACCAGCAGGGGCAGGCTGGCCATTGGGAGGTTCGGGAGGGCTCCCGAACAGCCGGTCCATTCCAAGCCGAAGCGACCTCGGTGATACCTGGCCATCACAGCCGCGGGCAGCACAAAGTCGAACATTGCCCATTAGACTCGGCCGATCTAATTGTTTCAACAATTCATCAAATTGTTTTCAGAAATATTCAGAATAAAAGACCATCACAGCATTTTACTACGTTTTTACTAGCTGTTGAGGATGGTATCTTTTATAAAACCTGGTTCAGAAACTCTGGAGGTGGGGGGGTGGAGGGGGGGGCACTTATTGATGTTAATATCTTTTAAAATCACAAATGCGAATAACCACTGGGTTTGTATATAATTATGGTATTGTTGGCTAATTGGTGTTATATAAACTCAAAAAGTAATGATATCAATGTTTTATTGGAAATACAGTCCAAATATGATGTTAAAATGCATACTTTTTTCGTCAAAAAACGTGATTTTTTTTTGGCCAGCCACTACCTCCCCATCCCTGCCCCCAGGAGAGTGGGCTGGTCAGGTACAAATTCCCAGGCCACTTTTTTACCCCAGTTCGCCCCTGCATACCAGACACCATACTCTGCACATATCACAACAACATGGCTCTGTAGTACAACAGTCTGGGTGCTAAAGTGGCCTGCCAGCAGTCCAGACCTGTCACCCACTGACAATATTTGGCACATTATGAAACAAAAAATATGACATAGGAGGCTGCAAAGTATTGAGCAGCCAAAATCCTACATAAAGCAAAAACTGGAAAAAATGTTGCTTTCAAAAATACAGCAGTTGGCCTCCGTAGTTCCCAAATGCTTACAGTGTTAATTGAAGAAGACATGATGCAACACAGTGGTAAACATCCCCCTTTGACAACTTTTTGAAACGTGTTGCTGGCATCAAATTCAAAATGAGCACATATTTTTCAAAAAACAACAAAATATCCCAGTCTCAACATCTGACATATTATCTTTGTAATATTTCCAAATAAATAAGAAGGTCAAATGATTTGAAAATCATTGCATTCTGTTTTTAGGTATATTTTACATAGCGTCCCAACTTTTTTGGAATGGAGTTGTATTTCCATGCCCATGATTTGGCAAATCTTGGTATTATGATGGTATTAAGCTGTTTGTCCATTTTTTTGCTGCGCGAGTGCTGCACAGTTGGAACAATTTATAAAGCGCACTAGAGCGAAATTAGTCACCAGGACAAAAGAAGAACAAAATCACATGATATTAGGCAGTAATTTTATTTGTACCACACCTGGGAATCACAGGTAATTTTGAAGTCCTTTTATTCGGTGTAAAACTAGTGTAATATGCTGTTCAGTGCAATCTAACGCTGGTGTTTATTTGATCTATGTGAGGTTTTTCCACGTGAAGGCTAGGCTCAGCAGTCAGAGTTCCAACTCGAGTGCTCGACACTCGTTGCAACCCGAGCAAGCGCTGAAGCTGCCTATTAATTGTTCAACCACTAATTACCACCACCACGTTTGACTGTTTGTACAATATTCTTATTGTGGAATGCTGTGTTAGTTTTATGCCAGATGTAATGTAACCCCCACCTCCTCCTCTTGGGCAGGGAACAATGGTGATTGGTAGCCCAAGCAGCACTGGAAGGGGGAGAGTCCTGCAGATGAGTTTGGGAGAGAGTTAATTGCACTTTATTCAGAGAAACTGGCTCCAGGAAGTGGGCTCGGCTGGGCAGCATAATACGGTCTCCATAAGTTAGTCAGCCCTCTCCTTCTGGCCATTGGATTAAGCTTGACAGCCAGAAGAGAGGCTCACAAAGGCCTCTGGTAACATGCAGGAAGCTTGCCAGAAGTTTAAGGTAAACTGGGGACCTCTGTCAGAGATGATGTCCACCAGGAGACCTTGTACTCGGAAGACTTGATCCATGACAATTTCTGCTGTCTCTTTAGCTGAGGGCAGGTTCCAGAGGGCAATGAGGTGAACCGCTTTGGAAAAATGATCTATATAGTTAGATGACTGTCTTCTTGTGTAAGGGAGGTAACCCAGTCACAAAGTCTAGGGCTTTGTGGGACAATGTTCGCTGGGGCACAGGTAGTAGGGTGAAGGAGGCCAGCAGATGGGGTAGTAGAACATTTGCAGGTGGCACAGATTGGACCAACCCTGATAAACTCAGTGGTGTCCTCCAACATATTCTCCCACCTGAAACATTGTTGAATGAAGGCCATGTTCTAGCCTCAGGGTGCCCAGAAAAGTAATCCCACTGAAGGACTTGCCAGCAGGCCGCTGGGGCACATAGAGATGGTTTGCAGGTCAGAACCCTGGAAGCAGGACCTGGACCCAGCACATTATGGAAGTCCGTCTGTATGTCCCACAGCGCTGCTGCAGCCTAACAGTGGGGTGGCAGGATAGTGTCATTACCCTCCTCTCCATTGACCGATTCATAGGACTCTAGAGAGAACATCAGGCTTGGTGTTCTAATGTCCAGGACAGTAAGACTATGTGAAATTAACATGGTGGAAAAATAAGAATCATCTCATTTAGGTGGGATAGAGTCTTTTGGCTGAATTGAGATTCTCCAAGGTAGGATGATCAGTCCACTCTAGGAACGAAATCTGGGCTCATTCTAGCCAGTGCCTCCACTACTCAGCAGCTAATTCAGTGGCAAGGAGATCATGATCCCCAACCGAGTAATTCCTTTCAGTGGGCATTAGGCAATGCGCAAAGTACAGGGATTGATCTTAGAATCAGCTGCAGACTCTTGGGACAAAACTGCTCCTACTCCTGAATCAGATGTATCAACCTCCATAATGAACTGCTTGAGGGGATCAGGTTGAATTAGGACTGAAGCACTGGTAAAGCAGTTCTTAAGGTGCTGAAAGGCTATTTTAGCTTCAGTGGACCAGAGGAACTTGACGTTGGTGGATGTGAGGGCTGTGAACGGAACAGCTAGAGACCCGTAGTTCCGAATGAAGCATCTGTACAAGTTAATAAATTCCAGGAAATGCTGAAGCTCCTTACAGTTTTGTGGTCTGGGTCACTCAGCAACTGCTCTCACCTTTTCCTATTCCATGGCAATGCCTTCACTGGATACAATGAAGCCCTGGAAACCCATGGAAGACTTGTGAAATTCGCACTTCTCGGCCTTAACACACAGAAGCTTTTCAAGTAAGCGCTGGAGTACCAGGCAAACATGTGGGGTGTGGGTCTCGGGACATTGAGAGATTAGAATGTCATGAAGGTAGACATACACAAACTTGCCTTGCATATCTCAAAGAACATCACAGACTAAATTCTGGGACACTCTGGGATAGTTAGATAACTCAAATGGCATCACAAGGTACTAGTAGTGTCTGGCAGGAGTGTTGATGGCTGTCTTCCACTCATCCCCCTCCTGGATGCGGACCAAGTGATATGCATTGTGCAAGCCCAACTTACTCAACACTGTGGCTCCCTGGAGTGACTCAAAGGCAATGGACATGAGGGGGAGATGATAACGGTTCTTCATGGAAATTTCATTCAGACCCCAGTAATCAATGCAAGGTCTGAGACCTCCATCCTTCTTCCCCATAAAGAAGCCAGCACCAGCCAGAAAGGAAGAGGGATGAATGATGCCAGCGGCTGGGGATTTTCTAATGTATTTAATTTCTCCACGGCTTCAGTCTCGAGAAGGGAAAACAAGAAGAGTCAACCTCTGGGAGGAGTTATGCCGGGCAATAGATCTATGGTGCAGTTATATGGACGGTGAGATGACAGAGACGAGGCCCGGGACTTAGAGAACACTTCTTTCAAGTCCAAGCACTCAGGAGGCACCCTGGAGAGATCCACTGATGTCTCGGGTAAAGCAGGACCGGGCTGGTCGCACGAGGTGGCCTCCATGAGGTATTGCTGGGCACAGGAAGGATTCCACTCCAGGATTTGTAGATTCTGTCAGTTGATTTGTGGGTTGTGTCTGGATAGCCAAGGGTTGCTCAGGACCATAGGAGTCAGAGGGGAAGGCAGCAGGAGCCAAGGTAACTCCTCCTGATGGTTTCCGGAGACAAGCTGCTTGACTAAGGAGGTGATGTGGGTGATTTTGTCCAGCGGAGGACCAGAGATGTCATGTGGCTGGATGGGTCTGGAGAGCGGTTACTTGTGGAGATTAAGTTAGCTGGCCATTTGCTCATCTATGAAGCTACCGTCTGCTCCGGAGTCAAACAGGGCTTGGACAATTGCGGATCTGGATGGTGAGTTCCTCTGCCTAGTTTATTAGGAACACCTCCCAAGCCTTCTGCAGTCTTCAGGATTGGGACTGCATTCCTGCTAATTTCCCCAGTCCTGCCATTATACAGTTCTGCCCTGGCAAGTGTGTTCTCCATCTGGCTGCCATCCCAGAAAGCCACTGGTCTGGTATGGACACGTCCCTTGCATCTGAACTGAACTGTGCCGTTCTGCTGTGGGCTTTGTCCCTCTGTCATTTCCATATTACTATCAATAAATCTTAATGTTGGATTATCCTCAGACTCTGCATTTGGTTCCTGTTCTGGATCATAACAATTACAACATAAATGGAACATTCAAGTGATAAGTTTTCTAACATTCTTTAGAACACTGGTTGAGAATATTGAAAGAACATTACAAAAAATGTATACTCTTCAAGTGCATGGAGCCCTAGAAAAGAGAAGAATTGAGTTGCCTGGTGCTAAAAGTACTTAAGTCACAAAACGTCTATTTTGAGAAAAAAGGGCCTAAAAATATAATAGATCCATAAAATCGATGATCGAAGGCCCCAGTGTTAAATGTACTGAAGGCAAAAAAAAGTCCATTTTGAAAAAAATTGAGAAAATTTATTGAGTAACCATAAAAAAACATTTTCCCATTCTTAAATTACAGTGCATGAAAATGTGACTTAAGTACTTTTAGCAGTAGGCTCTTCAATTAGGAAACACTGAAAAAATATCCAAAGAATAAAATCCAAACTTCCATGGGTTACTCACAGGTTAATAACAAGCAAGAAAAAAAGGCCAGTTCCATTCGAAACCTTTACAACATTTTCTTTTCAAGTGACATCAGATATACTTTGCCATTTTCAGTTTCCGATAGTTCAACAAATGGAAATTATACCTATGTCTGAATGTCTCCTCTCAAAGCAAATGCGCTGGTGTCTTTTCTTTGTTAAAATGTCGGTAGTTTTCAGACACTTATGATGTTTATTATAAAGAAACGCCAACGTAAAAAAAAAAAAAAAACATTCAAAGTTGACCGTTTCAATGTAAGCCAGGGGTCACCAACCCTGTTCCTGGAGAGCTACCATCCCATCCTGTAGGTTTTTGCTCTACCTCCTATTCAGCACACCTGATTCAAGTAATTAGCTGCTTAACAAGATCACAAGCTGGGCAATTAAGTTGCACGTTGCCCGCAAACGGAAGACTCGCAGTAAATGATGTTATTTTAAACATCTTTGTTTCTCCATGAAGGCATTACAGTTTTTAAAACATGGTCTCCCTAATTTGTGGGTAATAATCCTTGTGATAAATGGCCTTGCAGGAGTATCTGTGCTTTCGGTATTGCAACTTCAGTCCAAGATTTTGATTTTGTTTGGGTATGCCATGGGTGTCCAAGCCTATGCACAAAGTGTTGGTGTAGGTGCTGGTTTTGATTACAGCCCAGGTGTTGTAGCACTGAGCAAAAATCTGCACCCACGAAAATAACTGGACAAACCTGGCCAATGGTCTTGGCCTCTGTTTGCATTAAGACCAGAAATATGACTGTAATAAATCATCTATTGCTGATAAATAAGCAGCAAAAAAATCAACGATCAGAGACTGAAAATTTTTCATCATCTGGAATAAAAAAACTGATCAAATACACTGTTCACTAGAATGTACCATATAGTCTTTAATATCTCAGATTATGAGTAATTACTTGTGAGTTTCAATGGTGGCTAAAGAATTGTGCCATTATTCTTGACGATATAAATACTTGAACATTTTAGGGAAGAAAGGGCCACTTTCAACATTTACGATTAGTATTCTTAACCCTCTATTAACCACCGTAGCATATCTGCTACATAAAGTGAAAGGGTTAACAGCCTGGACACCCTGCTGGTTTTGTTTCTTATTGCCAAATAAACATTTGAGAATAACTTGAATGGTCCGTCACTTTAATTTTTCCATTCGCATTATTACCCAATGTAGCAGATCTGCTACATTTTGGAAAGGTGGGCCAAAAGGGTTGATTTTTTTTTTTTTAACTATTTTTCCAAATATTGGCCCATAATCAACATATTTGCCTAGGGAAATGATTTTTACACAGTTGGAAAGGTACTTGGTTAACAGAGGGTTAAATAGAAATTAATTGGTCTGAAAGGAACAGTGAAATGGATTGGGGCTAGCTTTTCCACAATCGGTCTCATTATGTTGTTTCTTATCACAGAAACATAAATGTTGTCTGTGAAATTGGCTTTGCTATAAGTGGCCATTTACTAGTTCAGAGTGCCCTCTAGTGTCAAATTTGGATTATATACACAAGAATTCTGAATTTGTCATCACTTCGAGGCTTTATTCTTGAACTTGACTCCAAGCGACATAAAGAGTTACATTTATCATTTATGTGTAATACTGCATGTATAGTATATGAATATACATTTATAATTTCTGCATGAATTGAAATTAAGTGATTTACATCAAAGGAAAAATATTGGAGAATGTTCAGCAAACTTTATAATCTTTTTTTTGCGCACTATCCCAGATGAATTTTAATAATGAAACTGATTAAATTAATAAATATGCACATGTGAGTTAGTATCCTTGAGTTGTTTTCTTCTTAGGACAAAGAAGGAACAATCATTATACTGAACTTAAAAATGGCGTGTTCACTCTCAGTAGTGACCTCCTGGAATGCAACGAGCAACAGCTACGCCTGCTCAATGCACCTGGGCAAAAGTTAAGCATCACCAAATTCAAAATGAAATTTACATTTGCATAAAGGTTATAGCATGCAGTCTGTGTGCATTTCACATTCAAAAGGGTTGGTTATGGGGCGCCCTGGTGGCTCATCGGTCTAAGCATGCGTACCATAAAGGCTGTGTCCTTCCCGCAGCGACCTGGGTTCGACTCCAGCTCAGGTCATTTGCTGCATGTCTTCCCCCATTCGTCTCCCCAACCTTCCTGTCTCTCTACACTGTATAACTGTCAAATAAAGGAAAATTCCCAAAAAAATAATCTTTAAAAAAAAAAAAAAAAAGGCTTGGTTATGAACCATGCTTAGTTGCAAGGGCTGAAGGGTCGCAGTTGGTGACTACAGGTAATGGGCTATATCTAGTTTTAACGCTAGTCAACATTGGCCAACAATACTAAGTTGTTAGTAATGTTACGGACTTGGCCAGATTGCTTTTTAGGTGGGGTAGGGGGTGTTGCATTGCAAGATTATACACTGCCCGGCCAAAAAAAAAGAAAAAGTCACCAACTGGATTCCACTAAGCAAATAAGTGAGAGCCTTCCATTGGATAATTATTGCACTGATTAATATGTTTCAGCTTGCAACAAGTTATAAAACCCTGACATATGCAATGAGTAGCTTCTCATTTCTTAAACAACCATGTCAGAGGACATATACTGTGGTTGTGGAGAGGATATTAGTCTGCGCGGGTAAGATTTGCAATCCAGTAGGGGAAGAACCATCTAGCTGTTTGTCTTGCGCTTTTCTCTTCTTGGAAGTGCGTCTGCCTCTTCCACTCAGCGAGCAGAGGAGGAGTGCAGTCATCTGGGACAAGATGGTTATAGAAGGGGATCAGGGCCAAAAATGCCAGGTTCTAAGCAGTGTTTTTACAGTTGACCGGCAAGCAGCATGTCCAGCCACCTCAACAACTGACCCTCTGATTAGGTGAATCACATACATGTAAAAACAAATATATATCCTGAACATAAGCAAATGATGAATTACAGAGATAGCCTGATGGCTGTATCCCACATATTAAGATTACTATTGCTTTTTTGTAGCCAAAAAGGCAGTAAATCAGAGTTAAGTAAAAATATAACTGAGTGGCGATAGCGGGGTCCAACCAAAATGAGATAATTATCCATTTTGAAGCAAAGAAGACACAGATTGTATGAATTTTAAAAACTATTTCCAGTCCGTGGTGCAAAAATGTGCATGGTATACCTTGGCCTGCAAGTTATATGTTGATTGGTCATTGCCATGTCTTTGAAATAGCAGCTGTTACCTGATTGACTAAAAACAGCCAGGTATTTAAATATTTATTTTGCTCATAGGAAGGACTATTTGCTTGCAGGGCGTATTTCAGGCTTTAATTTTTCGATAAACTGAGTCGACCTAAGGGTAGCAATGCATATTGGTATTTACCACATGTCCATACAATATAACGGCAGCAACTGTTTTGGAATACCGTATCTGTTAGATGAGAAGAGCGCATTGCAAAGTCCTTAAAAAATTAATTGCAAATTTATCTCCCATTTTCAACAATTTTTAAAATGGATCTGAAATATTCCTCAGTGCTTCTGATGGTGAAGCCTAAAAGCGAGCAAGGCATATATGACGTAGAAAAAAAAATCTTGAGATTCTCACTGATGTGCAAGCAGATACTGGCCTCTAAACATTGGACCCGGAGCAAGCAAAATAGAAAAATGGGCGTGGTCAGCAAATTTCAATCATGCATATCTTGAAAGCTATTTCACCGTTGTTTCTGAAATTTTGGTGTATCACTATTGGTCCTAAGGGCTATTCACGAAATAAGTTTCATGGAAATCGGAGGGGGTCGGGGGGGAGCTTTGTTCAGTTTGGCGTGGAATGACCCATACATCAACCTCTCCTTTGGCATGGTGGTGCAATGATTAGCACTTCCACCACACAGCAAGGAGGTTTTGGGTTTGAATCTGGCCTGCAGCCTTTCTGTGTGGAGTTCCAGGGCATGAAGGCTACTACTGAGCTTAATTTTAAATACTGGTAACTGCGTAGTGTCGCGTATGACGGGCCATCATGTCACAATCATGGTGGGCCACCACGGTCAAAAGTGCCCGGGCCGTTTTTTTGTCCCAGTAAGGCGCTGTGTTAAGTTAATGTCAGGTATCCTGATTCACAGCATAGTATATCAATTAATTTAAGTCAAAAACTTATGGTAAGCACCACTTCCCCGAAAACATTTTGGAAATCGTGATTCCATAGACGCTGTTTTATGTTTGAGGCCCGATATGCGTAGGTCTTTAGATATTCTGCCCTCTGCACTTCTTGATAAATCAGTTTTGTCGCAAGGAGAAAACCTCGCCAACTCCTGAGCTTTCGAATTCTTGATTCATTTTAGCCCCAACCACCTATATCAATGTCTGGCTGAGATTACGCTTAACAAAAATAAAAACATGAAATAAATAAGTAAATGAAAGGTCATTCATAGAATGACAACTTGCCAAAATCGTGCACAGATCTCTGAAACAGAAAGAAGAGAATGGAGTTGGGTTGAAGTCCATAGCTGTAATATTAGCAAAGTTATGAACCAAAATGTGTTTTTAACGTTTTTTGGTGAGCCTCACTTTGACCTTGACCTTTGACCTATGGATTAAAAAAAGTATAGGTTTCTGGCGACGAACTTCTTCTATCATGTGGTGAAGTTTCATGAGCATAAACCAAAGGCTAAAAAAGCGTGTTACTAACAAACAGACAGACAAACAAACAAAAAAAAAGAGTAAAATCAAAAGTTGAAAAATTACGTCATATTGTGACGGCATTTTGACGTACTTGCGATGACGCTACTTCAAGTTTGATGGCATACTTCTTAAACCTTTTTCCACAAGGAACAAAATGGCGTTAAAATTGACAATGATATCACAAATAGAAATGAAGTTATTAGTCAAAACATGATTTTGACCTTGATCATGATCATGACCTTGTCTTTGAAGATATCAACTTCAAATGTCTTACAGCGACATACATAATATTCCTGATTTCAATAATAGATCAACATTTAGTCCATGCACAAAGGAAATGGTTTAACAGCAAAATGAAAATAATGGTAATTTTTGTAAAATAAGACTGACGTCAGAAAAACGTGAATTACGTCACAACCATTCGACCGATTGGGCTCAAATCTGGAGTGTGAGGTACATGAACAATGGGCTATACGATGAAATAAAAAAAAATTCGTAAAATGGGCTATGTATGGTGAACAAAATGGCATTGGATTCAAGTTGTTATCTCAAATACAAACAAAGTTATCAACCAAAATGTGTTTTTGACATTTTGCATCATATTGACCTTGACCTTAAGGTTATTTTTACGAAAATCAATAGGCCTCTTACAAGGTCATAGGAGATTCAAAAGCTGCAAAAGAGATTTCGATTAAGCCAAGAGTTTAAGAAAAAAAAATCGCGTTTGAGACAAACAGACAGACGGACGGACAAACAGACTAACGGAACTGACCAACATGCAATAATAAATAAAACGAACCATAAGCAGTATTCCTAATTCTAAACCATACCATTGTCTTATGAAGCTATATCAGCAATCTTGTGCAACCCTGTCAAGTTAAACTAGGATGTGCCATAGTTTGTCAAAACAAGCATTAAAGGAATTCCAGATCACTGCTTCTCGCCGTTGAAAACACTGTAAGCAGCTCGCTGACTCATCCACAAGTATCATCCTGTAACATGTTCATTGGTAACGCCTAACAATTCCACCCAAGCTTGCAATTCGTCATTCCCACGCGGCGCGCAACGGTGGCAGTCTATTACCCTCACATTAGGAAATGAACTCCGAAAACGAACTCTATACGTTTTCACCAACCCTACAACCCAACTGATCCACAAAACGTGGCTATCAGCAAGTCTCACCAGCGTAAAATGTATACATTACGATGATCTTCCCAATTAAATATAAGGGATACATTCATGGTCACTTTGTAGTCTATCTGGAGTAATATGTTAGGATTTAATCCGTGGTCAATGGTAATTTCAAGATAAGGGGAGGAGCTCTAAAACAAATCATTTCCCACTGGTTTTAACACAAGGTGCAGCAGAACTTTGACTCAACGCAGAAGACCGAATGGAGGCTAAATGAATTTTTTTCTTTTCCCCCAACCGGAGTGAAAGGTACGAAGGTAGTTCGTAGTTACCAAACGATAAATAATTTATGTCATGCACTATTTAAAACGAAGTTGATTTTAATTTGAGTTTTTCTAAAGATTAGATAAAGATTTGGCTTGACTGACTCAATGGAAATAATGGCTACTTGAACGCATTTTCATTTGATTATATTTGAAATATTCCGACCTGTGTACACTTCTTGGGCTTTTTAGTCTATATTCGTGTAGTTTAGGATTACTGTAATGGCTTCTGTCAGCACAAGAGATGAAGTTACCCTCAGCAGGATAATAATAATCGTAATAATAATGACGTAGATTCACTGAGTAAAGACAACTGGATGATCAAAGCATTGGTATATAGATATTCAGTGCCTCCTTGTAGGGATTTGAAAAGTTCGGCTCAAGATTGCCTGACCCAAAATAACCGCTCGGCTACTCACTGATGTGCAATAGTCTGAAACAGTGGGAGTAGAAGTTTGGACATCCCAAGAAGGCACGTGTTCTCTCCTGGAGATGATACTGGGCCCTTAAGGGAAATGGCAGGTAGTTGAAACTGTCAGTTTTATAAAGGAGCATTATTCGCTGTTGAATGGTAGACCTCATTATTTGTGACATTAACCTTGATGCCTCTAACTGTCATTGTTGCGTCTATTTTTCTATTAAATTATTTTCTTTAAAGCATGCACACTAAAGAAAGGCAAGCAAATGGACCTTGTATGTGTGTAACAGTACAGTTGAGGGGTGCATGTACTCTTGGATTGCTCATAACTATAACTTGCATTTTATTGTGCTGCGAAGTTTAGGACAAAAGTGGACAAGCAATGCTACTGACCACAATGGTTTCAAATGAAGTATATTCGTATTCTCTTTTACGCTCATTTTTATTCATTTCATTGGACAATGGGACATATATATATATAAATTTTTTTTTTTTTTTTTTTTACTTGACTCATAAAAAATAAATGGCTTAAAAATGCTTTCATTACATTTTCGTCAACCCAGCATGTTTTCCTGATAAACCTGTATGACATGGTTAGGTGTTCGATTGCTTTGTTATTCAAATGCCTGCATTACGCCAACTAAATGTGTGTAGTTCCTGACATCATGGAAAGCAATTACTGGTTTGCTTGTATTTCATATTTTATAAACACAATTTAATTTGACTAAGGTTTGATTTTTGTATATGATCTCATAATTTTCCTCATGGATTACATTTTCTTCACTAATGAGTGAATAAGTCTGACAACAAGTCGGGAACAAAAATTTGTGGTGGTTAGTGTTCGCGAGTAACTTTTTGACTGCAGCATTGCTTGGGGGCGGGGGTGAGAACATGACTGTGGGTGTGTCAACTGGTTTCAGTTCGCTGTCATCACATTTGCTAAGCAGTCTGATTCTTTGGCACCATCAGTGTCTTTTATGTGTGCATTTCTCCTCCGTGAATAAACTATAAAAAATAAATAAAATAAAAAACTATAAAATAATAAACAATATAAATAAATAATAAACTAAAAAAATATAAAAAATAAATAAAACGTGAATAAACTGTAATTGGGGATGTGCACAGCCCCTAGGTAGTTCATACAAACCAGTCATGAGGTACACTACGGTCAGACGAGCCTCCTGTTTTTAGTCTTAGTTTTTTTTTTTTTTTTTTTAAAGAGAAATTTGCACTTGTTTCATAGTAGGGGCTGCAGTAGTTTTAGTTAATCACATTAAACCTATGGACCAATATACGGGTTTGTCAAATACAGCTGCTGTATTCAAACCTGTGGACTTTCAGTCCACTTTTAAATTTTAGTGGATATTCCAAGGCTTCCAACGATTCCAAATATATCCTGTTGAATTACAAGGAAATGTGTATAAAGTGTTGTGTACAAAATGAAAATATTTTACATTTGAAGTAATGCTGTTTCCATAAAAACATGGTGTGCTGGGTGTGAATATTTCTCAATAGAAGTGTGATGTTGGTTGCTTCAGTGAGGTGTGGCAACGAGCAGATACAGAATATGTATGTGTCATTGTTCTGCTTTAGGGAATTATTTATTCTTATTTTTTTAATGGTGAATCTTCTTTAGGAAAAAACTTGATTGAAAAAGTCAGGGTCTAAGGCAGTGGTCTTCAACGTTGTTCCTGGACACCAATTGTGTATGCTGATTTTTTTTTTTTTTTTTTTTGTTCCAACCACAATTGTAATCACAGGATTTTAACGAGCTGTTAATGTCTTAATTTGGTGTTTTTCTTGTTTAGAGTTGTTATTTACTCTCTTTAGCCAAATGTTACATAGAAACATCCATACATGCCATGAAGAATAAAATACCCTAGAGATAGTGTGATTATATCTATACTGCAAGAAATTTCAAGTAATATAACATTTCAAACAGGTCAAATTAGACACTGAGGAAATCCATAAACCCCAAATTAGGCTGCTGGACACAACTGTTTTCAAGTTATTTCAAAAAACCTCAGGTGAACTTAATTAGATTAACATAACATAAAACTGGTTTGACTTTTCACCATTTGCTTGTCGAATAAATTTGTCATGATGTGCCAATCAGTTTTCACCAATTAGGAGCCAACTGCATCTTTAATTTGATTGGTTACATTGTTTTCTCTCATTTTATGCTGTTATTTCCAATACATTGCAATGTGGGTATGATGTATTTTTTTTAATTCTTGATGGCAAACATCGATATTTCTGTTAACTTGTGAGCTAAGAGGGCACATAACTACTCTAAAAATTAAATTCACTTAAAGACAAATTAACATCTTGTTAAAAATCTGCAATTACAATTGGAACAAAAACCACCATACTCAGTGGGTCCCCAGGAACGACGTTGAAGACCACTGGTCTAAGGGGTTAAGTGTACATTCATTGATCAGTTACAGAAAGAAGATTTTTAGCCAGTTGTCCTTGTGACTGTTTTCCTAAGTCCAGATCTGTGAGGCAGTTTTGAAAGTTCACTCTAACTTCATTTGGCTAACCTTGCCCTGTTTTTGTGTTAACAACAGTAAATTTAAAAGAATGCAATGCATTTTCTTCTGATGGTAGATCTTTCAATGAATTTAAAGGAGCTGTGTCACAATTACTACGCATACTCACAACTTTGAACGAATCTACTTCCATCCTTGCAAATCTGTCATTGTTTTGCATTGTATTTATATATTTATATTTGCAAGAATTGCTAGCAATTCCAAAACTTTGGGCTGTATTGTATTTTAGTATTTATTCAGTTGTTGGTGAAATTTGGGTATGTGATTCTTTTTCTTTCAGTATAGCTGATGGAGGTGAAACTCCTCATTTTTACGGACTGAAGCCTGGGACCTGGAATTTGAGTGGCATTGGATGATTGGCAGTAAAAGAGACCCACACCCTCCTGTAACTTTGTGAAAGTGGCGGTCATGGTCGAGCCTTGTCCGCGGGAGGAATCGGGCTCCGTGGAGACCGTGGAAGACCAGGATGTGTGCTTGACAGTGGATCATGGCGATTTGCCCAATGGCCAGGCCCATATCACTGCCATTACAGGGGAGGAGGCAAGCTCCAACCACGCCAAGCAAGGAGGTCCTCTCCGAGGACTGCGTAAGGCCATCCAGAAAAACAGGAACTACATCAGGATCTCTATAGACCCCAAGAGTGATTGCTTGCCCCTGGAGTGGTGGAAAACCGGTGTTGCATTTGTATATGCCAGCTTTAACCTGGTCCTGACTACTGTCATGATCACAATGGTACACGAGAGGGTTCCAGACAAAGCTACCTGCCCACCTTTGCCTGATAAGTTCTTTGACTACATTGATCGAGTCTCCTGGGCTTTTACTGTGACCGAAGTCAATGGCATGGTGCTGGTGGGGTTGTGGCTTGTACAGTGGCTATTCCTCAAATACAGGTAAGTGGCGATGCTCTTAGTTTCCTTTCCTTCCAAAGCAGCATTTGCATTTTTTTTGGGAGTGAAGGGTTTTGTCTCTGGTAATTATATTTCTGTCCGCGAACTCACAAGTTTGCTGTCAGTAGCAGCTGTAACAAATTGATAGTTTGGCATCTATACTTCGGCCCTGACACACCCTGCGACATGCTAAGTTTGTGGAGAGCCGGTAGTGTCAGGATATACCCCCCTTAGGGGAGATTTGGGACTCTGAGCCCAGGTGGATGCTGGGGTGGAGGTGGGATGCTAACCAGCTGCAGGGCAAGTGCGATGCTGCAGTAAAGAGTGATGTAGCTCAGCAGTAGAGGAATGTTATCCTGCAAAGGTGGAGCAGGAAAGCAGCTTGTACAGCCCACCTACCAAAGGGGCAGAGCAGTGTCTGATGTGCATGGGAATGTGGGCATTTCTTTCGTTTTCTGTCAGAACTATCTCCACAAACTGCGCCCAATTAATTAAATTTTGATGAAGTTTACTTATTGTTCAAAGGGAACAGAAATTAACCCTTTAAAGTGCTTTCCTTTGAGCAAACTTCTCGCCAAACTGAAATGCTTGGTCTCGTATGAAGGGTGACACTCAGTCGGTTGCTCTCTAATGGTCAGAATTGCTGAGAATATTACCCAAATTGAGTAACAACACTGGAAATAGAATTTCTTGTCTGACAGAAAAAGATTCTTTGTTTTCTTCTTCCCCTGTGGCGCTGTGACCAATCCTCATCAGCCTATAGAAATAATACAGCCACAGCCAACAACTGCAGGTCCCCCCCCCTTGTCGGGAACCATCAAAACAATTCCTCCTCATAAAAATGAGTCCTTTGGTTACCATGCACATCTGTCTTTGAGGTTTCAGCCCACTGGCTGTTTGTATTCACTAAAAGAATTTGATTTTCCTGTCATATTGGAATGAGGGCTGATGGGCTAAAACACTTGTCCTGTTACATCAGCACATAATTGCCAGTGGGTGCACTTACTTTGTTTCTAAAGGGCTACCGTACAATGCACAGCACTGCATCATGAGTAAAAAAAAAAGGTAATTTAAAATTCACAAAGACAGTCAGCTACTACCTCTCTGTTAAAATGAATTTAGTGATGTTTTTCCTCGCTTGCTTGTTTTGCTTATTTAAAAACTAGAACAGGTTTTTTTGGGTTTTTTTTTTTTTTTTTTAATTTATTTCTTTTTATCTTTGGACCGCTACCAAGGTTAGGTTAGAATACCGATTTCAACATATTTTGACTAATCTGAACAATGCTAAACTATTGAGCCTTTGGGCCTGCATAGTCAGGCTGAGGGTCGTTATGACAATTTTAAATGCTATTTTCACTACCTTTATTTGCATCATAAAATTGCTTATGCAGTTAGAATGCAGAGTCCTCAGACTCTTGAAAGATGTATAATTCTACAATGTGGCACAATATTTGGCGGTATAAAAACGCAATTATGTCCAGTGGCCCGCCCTCGACCAATGCTCGTGAAAGGGTTAAACTGTACATTTGAAAGCAAAGTTTAAATTCAGGTTAAATCCAAGTTAAAGCCTTGTTTACTTTTTAATTTATTTAATTGAAATTTGCATCTTCTTTGAGATGCAGTTTAACTACTTAATGCTGCAGTGATTACTGTATTTATGGGGATGCATGTCATTTCTGTGTTTAAAAACTATCTCTCTGTTTTAAATGACGCCAATAAAGACCTGTCCTTGATTATAATTTGGTCCATGACCATTGTCAGTCTATGAAAGTGGCCATATGTTTGACACACCATTCCTGCGAGAGTCCTGAAAGTTTTGTTGGACATTTAAGTAATGTATTGCTCCTTGTAATGCTGTAGGCCAGACCTACAAAGCGAATGCTGAGTGATCCCATTTTTCTGTGTTGGAAGTACATTTGACCAAAAAATGGCTGGGGTTCACCCCCCCCCCATCTTCAGTATGTGTAAAAATGAAATGTAACAAATACATTCATATTGGATTTGTGTCGGTTCTAATTTTAGAACTTAGGAAATGCAATAATTGTCGAGGCTTTTTTATAATTAAGTCTACGGCAGTAAATCATTAGCATTTTCGCAGCTAGGTTATTGTAGGTCAGTTGGGGTCATATTTGATTCCAAAGTACTGTTTGTGTTGCAGTGCTTTTGGATGAGTTCCATGAACAAGTCCAAGATTTTTTGCACTGTTTTTGAATCCTGTAACCTCTCCAATGAATCTTTGCCCCGTATTTTGTATTTGCAGGTCAATTGTGGGCAGAAGGTTCTTCTTTCTAGTGGGAACTCTGTACCTCTACCGGTGCATTACCATGTATGTGACCACCCTCCCTGTCCCAGGCAAGCACATGACCTGTGCCCCCAAGGTGAGCACAGCCTATAGGCATCATGTAACGCTAATGTTCGGTGAATGGGCCTGTTCACATTTGATTTTTCAATAGATATTTTCAGGAGAAAAACTGTATGAAGGGGGAGCCATTTTGATTTCACATCTGCTGTATTAGCGAGTCTCTTACATGATAGTAAATTGAATGCAATTGCTTCTAACAGGGTTTGCACAGCCTTGAAAAGTCCTTGAATTTTGCGTGATACTGGAAAACTACTTGAATTTGAAAAAGCATCTAAAAGTCCTTAAAGTGCTGGAAGATCTAGAATATGTACTTGAAAATATGAAATATATACTTTTATTTTGGGCTCAAACATACAAATTGAGAAACTTTTAGTATTTTAATTTGTTTCTTACCGTTCGAAATATGTACCCAGAATGATTAGGAAGCTTATAAGTGAGCTCACGGTTCTGAGTGCGCATGTCAGGAGAGTTTGTTTATACTTCCGAGTCAGAGGTCAAGGCACATAAACAAACGCGCGCCTTGGTGTGTTTACCATGGGGGCAACCCTACTGGTTAGGTAAAGGAGCTTAGAGCTCTTGTGTATGGGGCACAAGTGTTCGATGTGACACCGAAAATCACGGCAAAACAGGCTAACGGTCATCTACCGCGATGTCATCTAAGTGGGGTCATTTGCGAAAAAAAAGTAACATTGTTCATGCAAAGGTTTCGGCCTGAAACATGGCCAAAACAATCGAACAGAAAGATGATGATCAAGTTTGAGAGATTGGCAAAGATGTGAAGAACCATTTCAAATGGGCCTGAATGGAACGAGAGGTTGCAGTGAATGGTACTGTGTCATCATTAAGCGAGTTTTTACGGAAGTTCGAGTGTCAGGGAAAAGCCCTGCACATGTTGTGCTTGGACCTGATAAATTATGCCTCTCGTAGAGCAAAAACATTAGAGGAGCACTGCCAAACAAAGAAGTATGTGGACAAGGTTAAAACAAAACGAACAAATTATGTGCTCCCGGGAGCTAGTGTGGCCAGCAAAGAGCCTTCCACATGCTGATTAACGTTACACCCGATGTTGAAGAATGTGAGTCATCGTGGAAATGCCCACATACATATCCCTTGTCTGCTTTCTATCCCTAACCCTAACCCTAACTCTAACCGCGATAACTTTTCAGAGGGGGGGGTGGAAGTCTTGCCAATTGATGTTACAAAGTATGGCAGCAATGGATGAACTAAAGTGATAATAAATAAATTTAGTCGGTACTTCATGATTTTGTTTATAATTTACTTGTAAAGAAAGTGTTTGAGAGCACTTGAGGGGTCCTTGAAAAGTTCTTGAATTTTGTTGGCTCTGGGCTGTACGAACTCTGTTCTAAAGTCAAGCTACATTGAACACTCATATGGCAAATAAATGTAAGTGATATTTTTTAAAGCAGGGCAGCAGTGCCACTACACATTCTTTAGGGGACTTTAGCCACCCTAGAATGTTCTTTTACCCCCCTCCCCGGAATGAATGTACTGTTTCAGGTCAAATCATCAATATTGAGCATATGCTTTACCAGGCCAAGCCCCCCTCCCCCCACTAAAGGCTTGGCCTCAATCTATTTAAGTGATGTCTACTTTGACTGTCCTTTCGGTAATTATTTAATCTTTGAGAATCAAGGCAAAAGGAGTTCACTGTTTGCTCTGTAAAAAAACTAGCAGACCCTGTGGCCCACCTGAACCAGGGATGTGTAGCCCTGTGGTAAATGGAAAGCAAGGATATGCATGGAATTACGATAAACAAAACTGCCGTATTTGTACAGCGATGCAAAGTTAAATGGCTATAATCCCAATACAGTTCCCTCTATAAATGGAAATATCCCCAACTGAAAGCTGCCTGTCTGCACTTTTAATTTATGAATGCAATTCATCTATGTGAAGTGAAATCTTGGAATGATAGGCTTTTAAATTGGTACAGCCCAAGTGTGCATGTGCCTCACCATATGTAGATATATCTGAATTTAGCATCAGATTTGTATGACTGATTGTTGGTTGATGGGCTCTCTTACAGCTGTATAGTGATTCCTGGGCAAAAGTTCATCGTATCCTACGGTTAATCTCTGGCGGAGGTCTGTCCTTGGCCAGCTCTGACCTCATGTGTGGGGACTTCCTTTACAGTGGACACACACTTGTGCTCACCCTTACTTACCTGTTCATCAAGGAGTGTAAGTTCCTCAGATTGGACACACACATATGCTTGCCCTTACTTGCTTGTTCATCAAGGAGTGTTAGTTTCTCAGAGATATATATTACACACACACACACACACACACACACACACACACACACACACACACACACACACACACACACACACACACACACACACACATATATATACAACCCCAATTCTGAAATAGTTGGGACGAAGTGTAAATTATGAATAAAATCAAAATGCAATGACTTTCAGATCACATCAGCCAATATGTTATTTGCAATAGAACAAAGATAACATCTCAAATGTTGAAAATGACACATTTTACATTTTTATCCACAAAATGAGCTTATTTTCTGGCTCCACCAGGTCTCAAAAAAGTTGGGACACAGGCAAAAAAGGGCTGAAAAAGATTTAGCAAGTAATTAAGTTAACTTGCATCAGGTGTGTAACATTGGCTAAAAAAGGGATGTCTTAGAGAGGCTGAATCTCTCTGAAGTAAAGATGGCCAGAGGCTCTCCAACCTGTGAAGGCTTGCGTAAAAAAAATTGTGGAATACTTTAGAAACAATGTTCCTCAACGTCAAATTGCAAATGCTTTGAAGGTCGCATCATCGACAGTGCATAACATCGTCAAAAGGTTCAGAGAAACTGGAAAAATCTCTGTGCGTAAGGGACAAGGCCGAAGACCTTTACTGGATGCCCGTGATCTTCGGGCCCTCAGACGCTACTGCATCACTTACCGGCATGATTCTGTCATTGACATTACTAAAAGGGCCCAGGAATACGTAAATAAACCACTGTCTGTAAACACAGTCCGCCGTGCCATCCACAGATGCCACCTTAAACTCTATCATGCAAAAAGGAAGCCATTGTTGAGCATGATTCAGAAGCTCCGCCGTGTTCTGTGGGCCAAGGCTCATTTAAAATGGACTGTAGCAAAGTGGCAAAGTGTCCTGTGGTCAGACGAGTCCAAATTTGACATTCTTGCTGGAAATCATGGTCGCTGTGTTCTCCGGGCTAAAGAGGAGAAAGACCACCCCTCCTGTTATCAGTGTTCAGTTCAAAAGCCAGCATCTCTGATGGTATGGGGATGCATTAGTGCATATGGTGTGGGACACTTGCATGTTTTAAAAAGCACCATGAATGCTGAAAGGTATATAACGGTTTTAGAACAACATATGCTCCCCTCCAGACGACATCTATTCCAGGGAAGGCCTTGTGTATTTCAGCAGGACAATGGAAAACCACATACTGCAGCTATTACAATAGCATGGCTTCGGAAAGAAGAGTCCATGTGCTGAACTGGCTTGCCTGCAGTCCTGATCTTTCACCGATTGAGAACATTTGGCGCATAATTAAACGAAAAGTCCGTCAAAGGAGACCCAAAACTCTCCAGCAGCTGGAAGCCTGTATTAAACAAGAGTGGGATCAAATTCCAATGGCTAAACTCAAACTTGTCTCCTCAATGCCCAGACGCCTCCACTCTGTGTTAAAAAGAAGAGGGGATGCTACACCATGGTAAACAGGCCCCTGTCCCAACTTTTTTGAGACCTGTAGCAGTCATCAAATTTGAAATGAGCTCCATTTTGTGGATAAAATTGTAAAAAATTTCTCAGTTTCAACATTTGCTATGTTATCTCTGTTCTATTGTGAATAAAATACTGGCTGGTGTGATTTGAAAGTCATTGCGTTTTGATTTTATTCACAATTTACACTTTGTCCCAACTGTTTCGGAATTGGGGTTGTGTGTGTGTGTGTGTGTGTGTGTGTGTGTGTGTGTGTGTGTGTGTATATATATATATATATATATATATATATATATATATAAAAAATATGAGCATGTAAATGTAGCTACTGTATGCTACATGTAGCTATTGTTATTGTGCGTATCAAATCAAAACGTATCTAGGCATGAATGAAATGGGAGAGATTGTACACGTTTAGAAGTCCAAAACTTAAGCTACAGTCTTAATAGATCTGTCATGTGAACTGTCCCACATCCAAACTTCTGTGCAGCCAGAAGGTTTGAGGTTTAATTTGTTACCATTTTACCTGGTTTCACATCTGAATGAGACCAAGCCATATTGGTGGATCCACAATTTTCAATTCTTGAAAAACATTTAAAAGTATCATAGTCTTGGTCACTGGCTAGTGGGGTTGTTGTTTTTTTTTTTTTTTTTTTTAATGGATGCAGCCATGTTTATCTGGTCGTTTCATGAAACCATGATCTTTGTGCATGGGCATGGCGAACATCTGCAAAAGGGTCTAAGTGCAAAGGCAATCCAATGGAACATTTATATGCCATTTTAAAAAAGACAACACCACATTATTCACTTGGCTTAGATTTCCAGTTGGATTAAGGTATTTGACTCAGTTTGAGGTGTTCTTTGGAGGCCATTTCATTCGGATCGAGCTTTAATTTCATAACAAGTACTCCATGTAAATGTGGTCAGTGAATGTTTTTGAACGGTTTTAAGAGTAATAATTAAAATAAGGACTGGAAGTTGCTATCAAATATAAATGAGATGTGATACTTCCAAAAGATTTTATTGCTGATTTATTTTATATTTGTAAGTGATCATATGCATTTATAACCATCAGATTCCCCTCGCTCTTTCTGGTGGTACCGCCTATTTTGCTGGCTGCTAAGCATTGTGGGAGTGGTGTGCATCTTGGTGGCTCATGAGCACTACAGTGTGGATGTGGTAGTTGCCTACTTCATCACTTCTCGTCTCTTCTATTGGTACCACACTATGGCCAATGTGCAGGTGAGAAGGAATTAGCTGTCAACATTCTGAAAGCAGGTATGCCCATTGGAGCAACTGCAAGTGTGTTTTCTTTCTTTCTTTTCAAATTTTCAGTTTTGTCAGAAAATTTCACTGGATGCAGAGCAGTGGTCACCAGTCCTAGGCCTGGGGGGCTATCATCATGTAGGTTTTAACTCCAGCCCTGGTACGCACACATCAGAAGTTAGAAATCCTGTTTAGCTGATATTTATTTGAGTCAAGTGTGCCAGATTAAAATGGTGGTGAAAACCGACAGGATGGTAGATCTCCAGAAACAGTGTTGGTAACCACTGGTTTAGTTCTCAGCTCAGCTTTTCATTGATAATGGTAGGAATGTATAAAATTACTTATTGAAATACAACCCTAAATCAGAAAGTTGGGATGATGTGTTGAAACTAAAAGCAAGGATTTGTAAATCATCTTTGACTTGTATTACATTAACAATACAATGGTACATTATTTGTTTGTTTTAAAAATCTATAAAAACATACTCATTTCAGTTTTCTTTCTTGCCAACATATTTCAAGAAGTTGGGACAGTAAATGATTTACTGCTTTGGGATGTTAAAAGGCATGGCAGCATCACAATCACTAGGTGTCTTCAGTCCCTAAATGATTAGGGTTTCCGGCGTAAATTTGTTCTATTTTTCCAGCAAACAAGTCTTATAGTGTGCAACAGTACATGGTCTTTGTTGCTTTTTTTTGTCAAAATGTGATCTGTATTAGAGACAAGTCCAGCCTGCAGGCAGGCCAGTCCAGCAACCGCACCATCTCTTACTCTGCCATGCCTTTGTAATCCATGCAGAATGCAGTTTTGCTTTGTCATGTTGAAATATGCACGGGAGTTCCTGGGAAAATGTCATCTTGAAGGCAGCATTTGTTGTTCCAAAATCTCAGTATACTTTTCAGCATTAATGGTGCCTTGCCAAAAGTGCAGGTTATCCTTGCCAGTGGCACTGACACAACCCAATACTGTAATAGAGCTTTTGGACTTGTTGCTGCTATGTCTGAATGGTCCCTGTCTTTGGTCCAGAGCACACGGCATCCAATTCTTCTGAGAAAGTTGTGAAATATTGATTTGTCTGCATACAATACACATTTCCACCATGTGAATGTCCATTGCAGATGCCTCAGAGCCCAGAGAAGTTGACAGCACTTCCGGAGACTAACATTAAGGTTCCTTATTGCTCAATAAAGTTACAATTAGCATTTGTGGCTGTAACTACCTTTTGTCATACTTGACATAGGTTTGCCAAAGTAACCCTGAGCCCATGTGGTCAGCACATATACAACCCTAATTCTGAAATAGTTGGGACAAAGGGTAAATTGTGAATAAAATCAAAATGTAATGACTTTCAAATCACACCAGCCAGTATTTTATTCACAATAGAACAGAGATAACATAGCAAATGTTGAAACTGAGAAATTTTACAATTTTATCCACAAAATGAGCTAATTTCAAATTTGATGGCTGCTACAGGTCTCAAAAAAGTTGGGACAGGGGCCTGTTTACCATGGTGTAGCATCCCCTCTTCTTTTTAACACAGAGTGGAGGCATCTGGGCATTGAGGAGACAAGTTTCTTGAGTTTAGCCATTGGAATTTGATCCCATTCTTGTTTAATACAGGCTTCCAGCTGCTGGAGAGTTTTGGGTCTCCTTTGACCAGGCTTTTTGTTTAATTATCGCCAAATGTTCTCAATCGGTGAAAGATCAGGACTGCAGGCAGGCCAGTTCAGCACACGGACTCTTCTACTATGAAGCCATGCTGTTGTAATAGCTGCAGTATGTGGTTTTGCATTGTCCTGCTGAAATACACAAGGCCTTCCCTGGAATAGATGTCGTCTGGAGGGGAGCATATGTTGCTCTAAAACCTTTATATACCTTTCAGCATTCATGGTGCTTTTTTAAAACATGCAAGTGTCCCACACCATATGCACTAATGCATCCCCATACCATCAGAGATGCTGGCTTTTGAACTGAGCTGATAACAGGAGGGGTGGTCTTTCTCCTCTTTAGCCCGGAGGACACGACGCCCATGATTTCCAACAAGAATGTCAAATTTGGACTTGTCTGACCACAGGACACTTTGCCACTTTGCTACAGTCCATTTTAAATTAGCCTTGGCCCACAGAACACGGCGGAGCTTCTGGATCATGCTCAATAATGGCTTCTTTTTTGCATGATAGAGTTCTAGGTGGCATCTGTGGATGGCATGGCGGACTGTGTTTACAGACAGTGGTTTCTTGAAGTATTCCTGGGCTTATTTAGTAATGTCAATGACAGAATCATGCCGGTAAGTGATGCAGTGGCGTCTGAGGGCCCGAAGATCACGGGCATCCAGTAAAGGTCTTCGGCCTTGTCCCTTACGCACAGAGATTTTTTCCAGTTTCTCTGAATCTTTTCATGATGTTATGCACTGTCTATGATGAGACCTTTAAAGCCTTTGCAATTTGACGTTGAGGAACATTGTTTTTAAAGTATTCCACAATTTTTTTCCGCGAGCCTTCATAGGTTGGAGAGCCTCTGGCCATCTTTACTTCTGAGAGACTCAGCCTCTCTAAGACATCCCTTTTATAGCCAATCATGTTACACACCTGATGCCAGTTAACTTAATTTACTTGCTAAATGTTCTTTCAGTTGATTCTCTTATATATTAATTCCTTTTTAAGCCCTTTTTTGCCTGTGTCCCAACTTTTTTTTTGAGACCTGCTGCAGCCAGAAAATTTGAAATGAGCTCATTTTGTGGCTAAAATGTAAAATGTCTCAGTTTCAACATTTGAAATGTTATCTATGCTCTCTTGTAAATAACATATTGGCTCCTGTGATCTGAAAGTCATTGCATTTTGATTTTATTCACAATTTACACTTCGTCCCAACTATTTCGGAATTGGGGTTGTAGATAAATGATGATTCTTGATTCAGAGCCATCTGTTTGATGAGAGAGAATGGGTATTCAGCTTGGGCTTGTGCCCTTGCCCTCTCTGCACAAAAAATCCTCCAGATTCCTTGAATCTTTTAATTATATTATGCACCATAGGAGGGAAATTGGATATCTCACCCTCCACCTTTCTTTAAATCACATTGTTTTTAAAGCTTTGAAAGATTTTCTTATGCAGTTGAGGGCAAACTAGCATTCCTCGGCCCATCTTTGTTCCTGAAGGACTAGGCCTACTTTTTTTCTATCTTATGGCTATATATATCTTATCTTATTTTCTATCTTCTTTAAGATAGATGAGGCCTTCTCTGAGTGCTGTTTTTTTAATTATTATTGTTGCTATTATTATTATTATTATTATTATTATATTTTTTATTGTTAACTACACTAAATCGTGATATCAATCACCTGCTGACATCAGCTGTTTCCGATCACATTATTGAAATTTATAACCTCCTTACATGTCCTAAATTGCGCCTGTCCCAATGTTTTTTGAAACGTGTTCCAGTTGGCTCGACAAAACATTAAATATCTTGTCTTCATTCTGTCTGGAATGAAATACAAGTCAAAGGAATTTAGAAATCGCTGCTTTCCTTTTTGCTTATTTTTCATACTGTCCCAACTTTTCTGAATTGGAGTTGTAAAATACAAACAGTGCTACAAGAATTTTTGTGGAGGGAAGGGATGACTAAGTTGAAATTGTATTGGAGCTCATGAATGCAAGGTGCAATGACTTTGGTTTTTTTTTTTTTTTGTTTTGTTTTTTGTGTCTTCCCTATGCCCCAAACATGAACAGGAGCTGAGAAACTCAGAATACAACTACCTAAAATGCACCTGGTGGGGTCGTGTGTTCACGTTCTTTGAACAAAACATACAAGCTCCGGTGCCGTGTACGTTCTGCTGGCCGGTTCCCTGGCGCCCCTCCTGTTTCAAGAATGCCTGCGAGAGGTACAGTGTAGTGCAGAGCACACGAGAGGAGTGAAGAATCTGACCAGACTGAACTGGGCTGCCTCTACTTGCACATGTACTGCCGATGATGAGCCAGCACAGCTCCTGTATTTATGAAACATGGGCAGGACTTTCTGAGCCATTGCTCAAGACCCTTGGAAGTGTTTCTAAGGTGTGCAACAAATGCACGTGTTGAATGGGCAAATTCAATCATTGAAAAAATTGTACATAACATTAATTTATGGTAGGCTTTATGCATTTTGTTTTTGTACAGAATGCTGGCAAATGTGCACCAACAAATGCATTTTAGATTTTATTTGGTGGGTATCTGATAATGATTAACACTGTCAATGTGGTGTTTTTGCAAAAGGGTCTGGATTTAAAGAGGTCACCATGATTCAATGCGGAGCCTAAGCAATGTGCTGTGACTGAAATTGTGTCCCGCTCCTAACTTACAGTACGCTAAATCCCTATGAGACACAGCATTGCAGAGCAACTGAAAATCTGTTTTGTCCATGAACACAACTTCTAAGCAGCAGGTTAAGTTTGAAGGAATAAAGCTGCCCAATTTGGAAACAAGTTATGAAGGCAAATCTATGTAAATGTAAGCTGATGTTGACCAGATATGGCCTAACTTGCCTTGCCAAGTCAATTATTTTTGAGCATTGACCAATGCATCATGTTTACTTGAAGGCTGTCTGGAGCCATTATTGTGCATTGAATGGTAGAATGACTTTCCATATGTGGTCAACAATTACTATCTAAAATTAATGTTGCAACTGAGAAGTGCACAGGACAATGTATACTTTTAAATGTAGATTGACAGTCACAATATGCTGCCATTTTTCTAAATGTGCTTGGGTTTTTTTTCTGTTCCCCTTAGAGTACAGATTTTGGAAAATGAAAACTGCCCAAGTGTTCGACCATGTCTGCTTTGGCTTGAAGTTCTATCTTCAAACCTGTTTTTGAAGCAGTACCACAGACCTGTCATTTAATTCAACAGCGGTGATTTCCTCTTTTTAATTTTTAGTGATGACCATTGTCTAATTGAGAGTATTTGAACCTAAAGTACCTAAAGAACCTTTCTGAATTTTTAATGATCCCAACATGTATGGTTGTCAGTATTGTTAATGCATCACTATTTTGGTATGTTGTAATGGAGTAATATGAACATTTAAATGCCAATATCACTTGCAGATGAAACTAGTGCAAAATTGTTTGTTTCTCACCTCCTTGTTATATTAAAAATAAAATTATAACTTGTACTGAAGTTGGATTTTGAGTTACTGTGCCTCAAAGGTTATGCGCTTCAACGTATTGATTGTTTTTTTTATTATTATTATTATTATTATTATTATTATTATTATTATTATTGCAATGACTGCTGACACTATGGAGTGCCAAAGAAGCTCCCCTCAATCATCAGGAAGTCTTACGAAGAAATGACATGCAGAGTGGTCCATGGTTTTGATCTAACCGATGCCTTCCATGTACAACCTGGAGTTCGGCAGGGTTGTCTCTTGTCGTCTTTTCTCTTCCTGCTACCTATTAATTGGCTATTGAAGACCACGGCTGAGGGAAGCGCATCGAAATCCGGTGGACCATGTGGACTCAGTTGGATGACCTGGACTACGCTGATGACCTGGCCTTACTGTCCCACTCACACAAGCAAATGCGGGAAAAAACCAATCTGTTGACTGTTACATCAGCTGACCTTGGACTCTGAGTCCACCAAGGCAAAAGCAAAGTCCTCCGAAATAATGCGACAACCAATCCATTGCCTATTCTGATTGATGGCACAGCCCTTGAGATGGAGAGTTTCACTTACCTAGGAAGTGTGGCGGAGAAGCTCAGGGGTACTGACGCAGACATCAAAGTACGAATTGGTAAGGCCAGATCTTTTTTCCTGCAACTCGAATGTTTGGCAAGCCTCTGATCTCGGCGCAGACCTGAAAATCCGAGTTTTCAACACAACTATTAAGCCCGTACTGCTCAATGGAGCAGAGCCCTGGAGGACAACAGCTGCTGGATTGAAGAAGGTCCAGATGCACTGGTTACAGCCGGAAGCAGCTGGAAACACTCACCCGAGACACAGAAGGTTGAAGAAGGATGGTCGGCAGCCTATGCCTCAGATGAGGCGAGAGGTAAAAGTAAAATTAAGTATTATTATTCATTTTTGTTGTTTTTGTATCCATACAATATCACTATTAAGTACATTGTCAATGTAGCCCTTCAGTGATCTGTCATTTAATACTCAATGACAGGCTTATATGTTGGTCTTGATTATTTAGTAAAGTGATTATTAATCAAGCAATATTGAACTGGAACAGCTTGAAAGAAATCATGTTTAAGGGTCAGAAGCTCACGGCAAGTCATCTGAATATCTCATAACTCTGGCGTTACCGCCAGGGGGACGTTGGGCTTTAGGAAGTTAAATGTATGCCTATTATATAAAATTTAAAAGATGGGACAAACTTTCTTTAACCACAAGAATGCCTTTGTCGCTTCACCCTTATGTTGTCTTCTCTCTAGGCCAAAATGTGTTGGCACAGCTGATAGCCTACTTTTTCAATCAGTCATCGCAAAAAATAAGCCCTTGCCATCGAGGTTCTGCATTCAAAAAAATTTTTTTTTTTTTTTTCTCTGCAAATAAACATGGAAAGTGGTTCGTGGCACACAAGGGTTAACAGATCTTGTTTATACTTGTCCTTTTCATGCATCTTCTATCTGGTATAATACATTTAGCATGCTGATGTCTGTATTTTTTCTGGCAATTCTCAAGGATTGTATTTGCCCCCTATGGGTTACTATAGAGATGGCAACGGAAATTATTCCGCACCACGTTTGCGGGGCTTCAGACTGTTAAAACTGAATGCAGAGTCCTGCGTCCAAGAACTGGCCCTTGTCAAATCAGAGTTGTTTAAACTCAGCAATGAAGGGAGCAATATTGTTCTGACTCCACTGATAAGCACTGCCGTGTCCAATGTGATCAGCTATATCTGCTTTAGCCGCTGCTTCAACCACCAAGACCTGGAATTTTGCATTCGTATGCTAGACCTCACGGCCAGAAGGGCTGGAGCTCATCGCTGATCCATCAGCTATTGTCATCAACCTCCGCCCGTGGCCCTATTGTGTACCTTTTGGAATCTACAAAGAAATTCGAAAAGAGGAGACTGATATCTCCAGGTTCATGAGAGCAATCATGTCCCACCACAGGTCAAGTCTGGATCCAGACAACCAAAAAATCCTAACTGGCATGTAGCTATTACAGGCAGCTGAGCAGCGGGACACAGCCGGAGCTGAAGGGGCGAGCTTTTCTGAGGATGACCTCTTTTACGTCATCATTGACCTGTTCGTTGCTGGACAGGACACCAACACTATACTCTGGATATTGTTGTGTATGTACTTATACCCACATGTGCAAGGTATGCAACTGGACCTTTATCATTTGCCAGTTTTGCAATTTGCCATTTGGTTGGTCACCAGAATTTTTTTTCCCCGGCATTCATCCCGTGATATCAGTGCAAAAAAGTATATAGACATTCTCTCAAATAATGTTGACCATTACAAAGAAGCAAATAAAGTGTGATGAAAATGTGCTGAGAGACTGCGCCACAGTTTACTTCATAGAGAGTTCAAGCAAAGATGGTGTTTGTGGATGGGTTGGACAGAACACCAACTCTGGAGGGCAAGGCTAGTTTGCCTCTCACAGAAGCAACCATCTTGGAGGTACAGAGGATGACAGCTATGGCTCCCCTAGCTATACCTCACATGGCTTCAGAGACTACAAGTCACAGAACTCCGCATCCTTTCTGAATGATTCAATGCAATGTGGGGGGCTTAAAACAAAAATACAAACGTAGTTACCAATACAAGGATCCCACAAAGATTGTACATTTGTTTCCTAAATGTCTCATCAGTATGCAGCCAGGCTCATTTCCTGGCACATCTCCTTCAGTGTTATAAAATGGTGGCCATGTCATGACCAAATGTTGTAAGGAGAGGAAAAAAAAGGAAGGGACAATTCCAATTTTCATATGAAAATGTTTATTTACAGTAAAGCAGCAAAAGTCAGAAATACGTGTAACATACTTTGGGTTTAGCGAAGTCAAAGTGAACCCCCAAGCGTCCCCAAAGTACATTTCTTATACATGAGTAAAACTTTTAAGTTGGCCGGACATGTTGATTGTATTAATAACTTAAATAATGTTGATTACAGTCTCTTTGGATGAAACAGTTCTTCAATTGCTCACTCCCGGCCGCTACACGATAATTGATGCCTATGCCAGGTATAGATGCGGCAAGTCATTGTCAGAAATTTTCAAGTGTATTGTACTTACAGTATGTTAAGTGGATGTGAACAGATGTGATAGTGAGGGGAATTAAGGCCATTCTATGTTGATATCGTTACACGCTGGAGAAAAGTGCCACATTTTTTTTGGAGATGCCCATGGGTGTACTAGATTTTAAAAAAAAAAAAAAAAAAAAAATCCCATACTCCAAAAAATTTGACCAGATTATGTGGTGAAAATCCAAGATGGCAGCTTAAAATGCAATAAAGGTCCCTACACAGTAATATCACAGGCCATATTGGTGATCAAGATGTATGCAACCTGTCTGTTTGTTGGTTCATGTACTAACAAGTTAATAAAGCAAGTTTAAGCAAAATTTAATGACCAAGTTTATGAAACACTCGTGATCTTTTCTACATTTGCAGGTGCGAACCGACCTAGAACTGCATTTTGTCAGGACAAACCACGAGAATGTGCTTGCTAAAATGTTGACACTAAAGTTAAAAGCAATGTCTCTCTCACACTCACACACACACACTAGAGTGGCAGAGTGTAGGTAGTTAGTCTCTCTTTCTCCTTCTCTCTCACACACACACACACACACACACACACACACACACACACACACACACACACAGGTATCATCTGACATTGTTTAAAGCAGTGGTTCTCAACGTCGGTCCTGGGGACCCCATGTGTGTGCTGGCTTTTGTTCCTACCACAATTGCAATTGTAGAACTTTAACAAGCTGTGACTGTCTTAATTAGGTGCTTTTCATGTTCAAAGTTGTTAATGTATCTCTTTAGTCAAATGTTACATAGGAACATCCATACATGCAATGAAGAATAAAACACCCTTGAAGATAGTGTGTTTATTGCAATACTGCAAGTAATGTCAAGTAACATAACATGTCAAACAGATCAAATTATACACTGAGGAAATCAATAAACCCCAGATTAGGCTGCTGGACACAACTGTTTCAAGTTCTTTCAAAAAGCTTCAGGTGAACTTAATCAGATCAACATAACACAAAACTGGTTTGTTTGTGGACTACATTTGTCATGATGAGCCAAGTAGTTTTCACTAATTAGGAGCCAACTACATCATTAATTTGATTGGTTACATTGTTTTCTCTCATTTTATGCTGTTATTTCCGATATACTGCAATGTGCGAATGGGATTTTTGAAATTCTTGATGGCAAATAGATATTTCTGTTAAGTTGTGGGTTAAGAGGGCAAAAAACTGCTCTAAACATTAAATGCACATAATTAAGACAAATTAGCAGCTTGTTAAAATCCTACAATTGCAACTGTGGTTGGAACAAAAGCCAGCACACACATGGGGTCCCCAGGACTGACATCGAGAACCACTGGTTTAAAGGACAAATTTCAGAGCGTTTCGCGCACTGAAATTTGACTGTACCTGCCTGTTTAATTGCTGATGCTGTATTTTTACCAGTGAGAAACACAGACAGATGTGTGTGTGTGTGCACGTGAGTCTGACACAGCAGCTCCTCTATGTGTGTGCCTGTCTGTATGGAGGCAGCAGCACCCCTGTGTGCTTGCTGTCTCACAGGCGCTGTGATACAGAAAGGAATTCAAAGAAATCGTCAGTGACACTGTCCGAACTACTACCATTTTCTGGCAGACCATTGGTCCTATGATGAAAACAAAAAAATCGTGAGTGAGAGGAGACTCTGGTGAGCGTCCCCATTTATTATTTTTTTCTTGTACTGTCAAGTATGTGGTCAGGATGGCGATTTCAAAAAGGTGTTTTTCAACTGTCTGCTCCTGTTATAATGGCTGCCTATGGGGGAGTTGGTCAGTGACACTGTCCAAACTACTTCCATTTTCTGGCGGACCGTAGGTCCTGTGGTAAAAATAAAAACAGTGTGAGCGAGAGGAGACTCTGCTGAGCGTCCTCATGTATTATTTTTCTTGTAGCGTCATGTATGTGGTCAGAATGGCGATTTAAAAAAAGGTGTTCTTCAGCTCTCTTCCCAAACTTTTCTGCTCCTGTTATAATGGCTGTCTATGGGGCAGTGGGTTGGCGCTCCTGTCGCTTGGGGGCGCCTAGAGTCTCAACCCTTTGTCCGTTTTCTTCTAAAATGAAATTTTTCAGGCCAGCGCAAATTTTCCTATGTTTTGATGTAGAATTTGTGTGTGTACGTTAGAAATTGTGGCCGGGGGAGCGATTTCAAAATTTTTTTCCGAGTCATTTTTTTGCCTCTCTGCACTCTAAATCCTTGAGTGCGAGTACATTCCGCCCATTGACTTGTATGGGAAAAAGAAGGGATGAAAAACAGGGATTGCGAAAGAATGAAAAGGGGCTATGCAACCGCTTGTACAAGGCCCAGAAACAGTCCATGTTGGTATCTCTGATATTGATTTAATGTACCACAGGGTGATTTTTATTTTGAATTAAAATGTTCATGTTGACCTTTATCTTGGTCTAGGAGCCTCTGATGTAAAAACTAATAATTGCAATGACTTTCTTGTACTTCAAAACCTACAAATAGATGGGTCACACACCTATGTATCTTCAATATTAGTGAACTTAACATTGTTCAAGTAGATTTTTTGCCAGGTTGGCCGCCATCTTGGATTTTTACCACAAAACACACTCCAATTTTTTGGAGCATGGGATTTTTGTATTCACTTTGTTTATAGGTACCTACAAAAAAAGTTTGGTACTTTTGTCCCACATGTAATGATCTTACCCCCAATACCCCTCACTATGACTAATTCACAGTGTTTGCGACTTCAGTAGATTAGAACCGGAATGAGTATCTTACAATGTTGACTTTACTCCATTCCTACAACATTCTGGTTTTCTGTCGACTTTTCGTAACAACACCATTCTAAAGGGCACAGCAATTCTGCCAAATTTGTGTTCAACACTCTGAGACCCTACTGTGCGGAAAGACCCAAATGTCTTCAATTCCTGTAGATTCCACAATGAAGACGGACACATTCAGAGAAGAGAATGTTTCACTGCATTTGGCATAGGTAATGAGGTAGTTTTAACCTGCTTTATTGAACCCAACTATATTTTTATTTAGACTAAATCATAGCTGCTTGAAGAGACTACCCATCAATCTTCAAATATATGATCACATACAAAGTGGGGCTACTGATGCCACTTTAGCATCTGCAGTATTTTCAAAAGCCATGTTCCTCCTCACCTGGTCTCACTAAAGCTCTTACAGCCCAAACCAAAATAATCAAAAAAAAAAAAAGTGAGGTACACTGTTGAAGAATCATTCTTCTGTCTTACATGCAGGCCCCAGGATGTGTATGGGGGAGCAGCCGGTCAAGATGGAGCTTTTTCTTATCTTCTCTTTCCAGCTCCCAGAGAGCCTGCCTCCTTGACCAATGCATGGGACGTTTGGCCTGACACTGGCCTTCATGCCCATGGACAGTCTAGGTGATGCCATGTCAAGCAAGACCCAGCTGAACGCTTACCAGCAAACTCCTCTGTGTCCAAATGTCCCAATATTCTCAAGATGAACAAGTAGTGCATTGTTAGATCCAATCTAATCAACTCTCCCAGTATTAGGTACACTTCAGCAATAGGAAAATGGCGAGCCCAGTTGGGTTAAATGTCCTGTTCTCCCCAGTTTTTGTGAGTGCGGCAAATCAGAATAGTGTAAATAAAACTGCGTAAGACAACTCTGCCCCAAGCCTGATTTAATTGAACTACAAATTTGACACCACATGAAAATGATAAAATATTCCGCAAAAAAATTTACAATTTGATTCCTAGTGACACAACAAATTGAAGACCTTGTATTTAAGGGAACAAACAGCACCATGAGACATTTAAGTCTGAGAGGTTATGCAGAGACAAGATTTAGTTACATCAATTCTGTTTACAAAACTCACATTATATATTTTCTTGTTCTCTTTAAAAAAAGTAAGCAAGAGGCTGGAAAATTACTTCCAGGTCAAGTACAATCACTGTAATCACAGCTGGCATTAAGCAAGGGAGTGCAAAATAATGAAACTGAAAATGAAATACTTCTAAAAACATAAATTTTGCCCCTCCCTTGTGTGTTTTTCATAAACTTTTTAAAAATTACAAAAGCATTTTATCCTCGCTAATTTCCCAACTTGAATTTGTGTCATCACAAATGTGATATAACGCACAAAAAGCAGTATGGCAGCTAAGAACTTTCTCGCACTAAATCATAAATTTTTTGAAACATTTAAGTAACGCACAGTTCTACACATTCAAGTGTTCCGATTTATCTGCAAACTATGCATCTATACATGGGTACATTCATCCAAGTAACCTTCTTTCACAGTAAAATTTATAAGTGTGATTGGGTACTCTTGAAGGCCACTTAAGTCAATCTTTAATTATTCCGTTGAGCAGATTTAGTGAGTCTTTTGGCAGTTTGCACTGCAGTACCCACTAATATGTATATGAAGGAAAAAATTTTAACCCTATAATGCCCCCTGCATCATATATGATACACCAAATTTGAAGGACCATGCCCACATGGTAAGATGCAACACAACCACTACTGCTCACTGTATCATATCTGATACACAGTGCTGCCACCTGGAAGGAAGAAGTGAGATTACAGGAGTAGTATCTCCCCTAGTCACTCACTTCAAGGTAGTAGCTCCCATGTGAATGGGAATTCATGAATTTCCTTGGACTTTGGCAGTGAAGTTTGGCATTCCAAGGTAAATATTACACAAAAACTTATTCTTATACATGTTAAGGGATAGTTATAGATAGTAGAGAGCATATAAATAATTTGAAATTTCGAGTTTTGAGTTCTGGAGGGTTGCTGATTTTTGGCTGTATCAGATATGATACTCCTGGAATTAGAAGTAGTTCTGTTCAGCAATGTATATTTTGCTGTCACAAAACCTAATGATGAACAGTGGATCTGAATACTACCCTTCAATACTTCAAAAATATTACTGGGTCATATTTTTCCTATAATGATGTCTGTGTCTGGGCATTATAGGGTTAAACAATCACCTAAAAAACCTTTTACAGGTTTTTTTGGCAATTGTAATGGTTCTTTTTGTCAATCAATGTCTTAATCCTGTTTCACGCTTTGGGAAGAAGTTGTTTCCTAACAAGACTGGAGGAAAACTGGCGTGGATGTTGTTTGTTCACTTGCCATATCCTGCAATATATTCAACAGGATTATAAATGGAGTCATTTTAAAAAGTGGGAGATAATATTAGTGATAAATTATCAGAATGTTCATTTTGAGCTCTGCCGACCTGTAGCTGAAGAAATTACTGGGAGTTCTCCTGGCCAGGGAACAAACTCTGGCATGCAGATGACACTCCAGCTCTGGGTGAAGAACACCCTCCTTTTGATGATGCAGATGACACACCCATCAACTTCATGGTCAGCAGTTGATTTGTCCACTCCTGCCTCTCCTGTAACTGTACAATCCTGTCCTGAATACTGGTAGTTACACCAGTCTGCGCTCTGATGCTCCTGGTCAGTTCGCTCATACATCTGTTGCCATGACATACTGCTTTAACAAGTGTCCGCTGGATGCTGTTGTTCTCAGCCATTAGCCGGCACTGCTCTCGCTGAGCCGCTAGAAGGTCGAGCTGCAATGCTGTCAATGCAGCTCTTGTACTGGAAGCCTGACTTTTCTCAGATTGCGTGGGAGTAGTTTCCAAATTTATGGGAGCTTCTCTAGTGCTTTGTTGGACATCAAAAGGCTCTTCTGCCTCAATTTTTACTATGCTCCGAGTCTCAGTGGGGTGATTCTCCTCATGTGACTCTAGGAAAAGACATATACACTCACTTTTTTGTATATTGAATTACAGATTGAAAATACAAAGATCAATTAATTACAAACTGCACAAATTCTGCCCCTACCCAGCACCAAATTTCCAAATGCACTGAAGAGTTCTGTATAAAATAATTATGCCAAGGTTTGCCAATCCTATACAATTTCCAAAAAAACCTGTATTAGCATGATTCAGTACTTAAAGGAGCAGTATGTAAGAAATGTAAGTTGATTAATCATGAAATGGCCCTGATATATCACCAGACATTAAGGAATGATGTTAATTTCAAATACTTATATCACTGACAACAGTAGTCCAGCCAGAATATTCTCATTACAAAAGCGAAGTTGCAGCCCTCAACTAATGTTGATGTTGTCATTTTGTGTTTTGGCCTTTTGCGCCACCCTCCACCTATCTCCCAATCACGAAGTCAGTAGCATTTTGGCATCCAGGATGCCAGTTACCACTGAGCGGCAGCTACTAGCGTTTCGGAGCACAAATGTCTGATGTTACTAAACCTAAAAGGCCTCGTTATGATTCCGAAATACGTCCTGACAAAGTCAGAAACAAAACAAGGATCTGTATAGGACATGCCTTTGAAAGATGGAGACGGCTGAAAGCGGAGAAGAAGTTGAAGACCGACGCCAAAGTTGCTAATTTTCTCCTGGACAGGTAAGATTCAGCTAACTTTGGCTAACTTAATTCTATTTCACATAGGCACAAACATTTCAAATATTCTCTACAGTTGAATAATGTTATGTATGTTCGTTCATGGTACGTTAGTGTGTATGCAGGTGCGTCATCAAATTCACTAGGTAACAAATAGTTTGAGAAATAAAAATCGTGACTTGTCATTGCTAACATTAGCAATGCATTATTAGAGTCCGTTTCTCTGGCATTCTGCTGAGACGCTGCGGAAACCGTTCCAACATTAGTACAACAACAGTAGTAATATGAAATGTAACTGAGACAGTACATTGGTCAAATGGGTCCTCATTCATTCTTTACGCATATTATAGTATGGACTTTAGTGGGCTATCCACACAGAAGAGTGATGAGCAAGTTGACCAATATGACCATTGCTAAAGTTAGTTAGTCATTAGTCTCGATCTTTTCTGAACTGAACACAACCCTGTGAGAGCAAATCATTGGTGATATTGAAACGTAGCCATGGTAGCTCCTTGTAGTAGACGTTCTTGCTGGATCTGGCAACGTAGCTGGCAACCTCTCGTCTGGGGGAGGGGATACTGTGCTCTGCAGTATTTTGAATGTGATTGCAGTACCAATTTTGGCCACAAACTTACATACGGCTCCTTTAAAAAGGCATGTCATGTGGATATGCATCTTACCTTTGTTGCACACTAAACATGCAGTGTCCAAGAAAGTTACAGCCAAGCATAACAGCCACTAATTTTGCAGACTGAGAATGCCCTGTCCCATCTCTTGGAGCTTCAGTTAACCTCTTGAACACAAACTGGCGCATATCTCAACAATAACCATCCAAGGACATGGTAAACGTGAAGCAACATAGTCATGTTTGAAATGATTATTGACAGCCCACAGCTATTATTCAAATCCAGGAGGAGCTTTTTTATGAGGGGTAGGAAAGCACATTCTCAATGCACATCATGTATATTCTTCTTTCCTGTTGGTAAATGTTGTGATTTACCATGGATTTTGAGACATCCCCTAGATCCTTCAGTCTGACTGTTCGATTGAGATGTAAATCATCAAAACTGATCAAGTTACTTTCAAGATATTGCCCTGCCTACCGTGAAGTGTACCCCCAATACTGAATGCCAAATATGCACTGGTGCGTTTGTGCGCTTGGAAGACATACGTTTCTGTTGATTTCTTTGAGTTGTGTCACTGTGATTTCCGATTTCACCTTTTTCTGTTGGTTTCTTTGAGTTCTGGTATTGCTATGACCTAATTCATGGCCATATATAATGGCAGACAGAAAAATAAAATTTTAAGCAAGTGGCAAGATGGACTTTAATGTAAATATACTTGATGTTCAAAGTACTTTCCAGTATGTTGTACAATTGCAAAGTGATTGTTGTTTCTGCCTGTGTTCTTAATTATGCTGTTGTTTCTGCCTGTGTTCTTAATTATGCTTCTGCAGTTTGATTTTATCGCACGTGTCCTGGTAAATAAATCTGCTCCAGTTTGAGTCAAAATTCTTTTCCTTTATATGGTTTTATTTAAATGGGAAGCTGTATAGATGTCTGGTTGATTTTTAAAAACAAGGCCAAAACAGTTGTATTTAGATGGAATGAATACCTATAATGGCACAATTGAAATTAAATGAGTTTTACAATTTGGTACCAGGAAATTTCAAATGGCATAAATGGTATGTGCCCAAATGGCAAATTTGGAGGATGGAACCCATACATGCCACAACTCTCTTACTTTGCTCTGCTTCAGTTTATTAACATCAGTCTTTGCATAGGCAATTTTTAGATACTGTGCTATTGTTTTATGAGGGTTTGGGCTGCAACTGCATTATTCCAATGAGATATTCGCTCAAAAAAATGCAAAATTTTATGCGGAAATATACTACTCAAAATTTGATAGGGATCATAGGAATTTTTTTGTGAAATGACATGCAAATTTGGTAACTACCACTGATGAACAATATATTGGATAAATGACATGCAGTCAGACACCAAACACATTTGCACGTGCATTTCATGACATTAAATGAGCGTGCAGCCTCACATTTTGACTTTGACTAACACTTCACCATTTCAACTCAGACGTGTGTGTTGCTTGTTGGTGAAAATTTGGAAGTTCCCAAATTTTTTGCATTACATTCAGCAATAACAATGTCTCCTCAACATCTTCGACGTCGATTGACTTCAGAGCGATTGGGAAGATGCATCGGAATGCTTGACTCTGGCTTCTCACAACATCACGTTGCTAATGCACTTAACGTCAGCCAAAGCATTGTGAACAGAGCGTGGAACCGGCATCAAACATTTGGTACAGCAGCACACCGTCATGGGGGTGGTCGTCAGAGATCGACTACACAATGGCAAGACCACTTTCTCACACTTCAGGCACGACGTCATCCTTTCTGGACAGCCACCACCCTACGAAATGACCTTCATAACGCCTCGGGGGTCATGGTATACACTCAGACGATACGGAATCGTCTTCATACTGCCGGCCTCAACTCAAGAAGGCCATGTGTTCGAATCTCACTGACCGTGCGTCATAGGCGTGACCGTTTGGATTGGGCTCACGATCATGTCACATGGACACACAACGATTGGGCTCCAGTTACTGATGAGTCCCGATATTGCTTGGACTTTACTGACAGGAGGCAACGGGTGTGGCGAAGACAACGTGAGCGATTTAATGATGCCTACATCAACGAACACGACCGTTATGGTGGCGGATCAATTATGGTCTGGGGAGGAATAAGCAGGAACGGCAGAACGGACCTGCATGTCATGGGGAGAGGGGCGATGACAGGGGTGCGGTACAGGGATGAGATCCTCAATGTGTATGTAAGACCATACGCTGGTGCTGTTGGCCCTGATTTCATCTTGATGGATGATAACGCCCGTCCCCCATCGTGCTAGGGTGGTGAATCAATTCCTAGAGCAGGAGACAATTGTCCGCATGGACTGGCCCAGCGTTAAGCTGGACCTAAACCCTATCGAGCATGTGTGGAACATGCTGCAGGTCACCATTTCTGGTCGTGGGGCACAACCCACAACTCTAGAAGAGCTCGGAAATGCCCTTGTTGAAGAATGGAACAACATTCCAATTGCAAGCATCCGGGTTCTGATTGACAGTATGACCCGAGGTTGTCAAGCCGTCATTCAAGCTAGGGAGCCCATACCCGTTATTGACATTAACTTTGGTAATGAAACATCAAACGAACACTGTCTGTTTTCACTTTACATGTCAGAGGTGAAACCATGAAGTGTTAAATGAAAAAAATGTGAGGCTGCACGCTCATTTAATGTCATTAAATGCACTTGCAAATGTGTTTTGTGTCTGACTGCATGTCATTTATCCAATATATTGTTCATCAGTGGCAGTTACCAAATTTGCATGTCATTTCACAAAAAATTCCTATGATCCCTATCAAATTTTGAGTAGTACAACCCAAAACCAGTGAAGTTGGCACGTTATGTAAATCGTAGATAAAAACAGAATACAATGATTTGCAAATCCTTTTCAACTTATATTCAATTGAATACACTGCAAAGACAAGATGTTTAATGTTCAAACTGAGAAACTTTATTTTTTTTGCAAATAATCATTAACTTAGAATTTAAAGGCAGCAACACATTTCACAGGGCCTTTTTACCACTGTGTTACATCACCTATCCTTTTTAACGACACTCAGTAAACGTTTGGGAACTGAGGAGACCAATTTTTGAAGCTTTTCAGGTGGAACTCTTTCCCATTCTTGCTTGATGTACAGCTTAAGTTGTTCAACAGTCCGGGGGTCTCCGCATTTTACGGTTCATAATCGCCACACATTTTCAATGGGAGACAAGTCTGGACTACAGGCAGGCCAGTCTAGTACCCGCACTCTTTTACTACGGAGCCATGCTGTTGTAACACGTGCAGAATGTGGCTTGGCATTGTCTTGCTGAAATAAGCAGGGGCGTCCATGAAAAAAGCGTTGCTTGGATGGCAACATATGTTGCTCAAAACCTGTATGTATTTCAGCATTAATGGTGCCTTCACATATGTGTAAGTTGCCCATGCCTTGGGCACTAATACACCCCCCCATACCATCACAGATGCTGGCTTTTGAACTTTGCGCCTATAACAGTCCGGATGGTTCTTTTCCTCTTTGGTCCGGAGGACATTCCACAGTTTCCAAAAACAATTTGAAATGTGGACTCGTCAGACCCAGAACACTTTTCCACTTTGCATCAGTCCATCTTAGATGAGCTTGGGCCCAATTTCTGGGTGCTGTTGATAAATGGCTTTCACTTTGCATTGTAGAGTTTTAACTTGCACTTGCAGATGTAGCGGCGAACTGTAGTTACTGACAGTGGTTTTTCTGAAGTGTTCCTGAGCCCATGTGGTGATGTCCTTTACACACTGATGTCGGTTTTGATGCTGTACCGCCTGAGGGATCTCACGGGCATTCAATGTTGGTTTTCGTGTCTTGTCGACGTGCAGTGATTTATCCAGATTCTCTGAACCTTTTGTGGACCGTAGATGATGAAATCCCTAAATTTCTTGCAATGTCAGGAATGTTGTTTTTAAACTGTTCGACAAAAATTTGTTCACTAAGTGGTGACCCTATGAATGACTGAGCATTTCAGGGAAGCTGCTTTTATACCCAATCATTTTCCCAATTAGCCCGTTCACCTGTGGGATGTTCCAAATAAGTGTTTGATGAGCATTCCTCAACTCTCTCAGTCTTTTTTTTTTGCCACTTGTGCCAGCTTTTTTTTTTGAAACATGTTGCAGGCATCAAATTCCAAATGAGCTAATATTTGCAAAAAATTACAAAGTTTACCTGTTCGAACATTAAGTAACTTGTCTTTGCAGTGTATTCAATTGAATATAGGTTGAAAAGGATTTGCAAATCATTGTATTCTGTTTTTATTTACGATTTACACAACGTGCCAACTTCACTGGTTTTGGGTTTGTATAATATTTTTCATTTATGCGGTGTTCCATCTTCATTTCCTCTGACACAGTAACTTATATACTGAGGTTTACACCTCTACAGAATTCTCCAAGGTGTTGTCATTATTATGATACCAAGATTAATAGTTGCAGAGACATAATAAATTGATTTTGAGCATGTCATTTTCAAGCATTTTCTGAGCCAGAGGCCCCAGGGCTTAAGAGGTTAATTAATCTAGTGAATTTCTCAAGTTGAAAGCAGTCAAAAAAATAAAGAAACACCTGACTGAAAAACTGACCTGTTTGAACAGTCTGACGTGCTGGTGCTCCAATGTCACTCTGTGCCCGCGCAAAGAGCACATCGAATGCCTCTCCCGCACGGCTCCCTACCAATGATGCGTCAGAAGACTGGCCGGGTCCATCCTGCAGCACGCGAGTGTGTGACTTGGCCTGACTGGTTTTGAATAACTGCGCGATTTGCCCGAGGATGCTGACCAGCTGCCCCTGGACCGCAGAGGACGCAGCAAACTCGTCCCTCATCGCCTGCATGTCGGTCCTCTTCAGCTCCATCTCCTCCCTCTTCATCTCCAACTCCTCCCTTCGCTGCTGGCTCTCGCTCTGCAGCATCCTGTTGAGCGCTCCCAAATACGCCTGATCCGATTCCACCATCATCTTCTTCCACTCATTGTTCAAGCATGGTTCTCGTTTCCTCTTTACAGCTACAAGAGAAATTAATATCAGTTAAAACCTTAAGATACTGTGGTTTAGATTGTATAGACACTCTTTCCCGAGAGTCTGAAAGGAAGTTTGTGGATGTCCCCAAATCTACCTAGCAAATCCATCAACATTCCTTGCACTGCTTGGCAGAAATTATGAGCTGCCACAAGAACTACACCTTGTGCTGCTCATTTACCAATATTTGGTTTCTTCTCCATTTCAAATTTGACACAAATGAGTTTTCCATCCACATATACAATGCAATCAAATTTTATGTTTAACCTCTTCCGCTCCAGAGTTGTTGGCGGAGGGATATTGGCACTGCTCTCACCTCGCCTTAAAGCGCATCATATCTCCAAACTCGATCCCATTTAGGTTTCTAATTACCAACTAAGTGCTAATTTGTTCTGTTGCGAGGATCAATCCATATCCATTTCCCCTCAGTTTGCTTTATAGATCATTGTTATAATTATCTAGCATTTTCCTATTCACATTTATGGTGACATAAAACGTCTGTGTCTTACGAAAATTCTGAATTCCAGCAGCTCACGAAGCGAAATATATTTGAAGACCACAATGGAAAATGATCAGAGTCACATTTTCATGTTGTGGAGAAATGATAAATTAAAAATTCAAAACGATCTTAGAAACAAATATGCAAAAAACATTAAATATATAAAATATGATAATATAATATGATTATAAATATTATAATAATATATAAAATATACAAAAATGCGAAATTTGGACTCTAATCGTTTTTCCTTTGTGGTCTTCATTTACTTCTGTATTCGCGTCTGATTGGCTTGATACGCCAACGAAAACGTTTCTAATCAAAGTGACACTATTGTTAACTCCTGGATAAGCTGTTTGCCACTCTTAGCACCCGTAGTCTAGCTAACAGCTAATTGATTGATGGATTTATTGATTAGTGAGTGATGCTCGAGTTTCATCACAACACTCTCCTAAAATTCGCTTATCCAGGAGTAAAAATGCGGTTTTGCCAACTTAGGTGCGCGTGTTAAGGCTGCTCATGTAAAAATAAAACTCTGTCTACAACTACTGACATTACCAAAATGCAGGTTAACACTCAACCTTTTTCCGAGTAAGAATTGGATAATATACTGAACTAGAAAAGGCTAAATTTTCTGAAGAAAATTTGTGTGCTTTGCTTCAGTGAGAAAAGTTGAAGAGGTTGGCTTATAAAATGAAGGTGCTTGGAAACTGAGAGGCAAAGGAAATTGCTGAAGAAATGCTGAAAGACTGCTAAAATGTAAACACAAGACTTTAAAACTGAAAATAATGATTAAAGGAATTCTGACTTTTCAGCTGCATCATGACCGAGTCTACTTCGCTTAAACCTAGCTGAAAAAAAAAAAATGGTGAACTGGAGTCAATCAGGTTGTAGCAGGTTTGATCTTTTTCCTTTTAGATAAAGTGGGGTGCCAGTCAGAGTCAAGTCTGACAATTTATATTTAATACAGCAAAAGAACACTTTATGCTCAAACCATACAAAACAGAGGAAAAGGGGCAATACAATCAACAGATGCAAAGCATACAATTCAGCCAGCACAAAAAAAAAAAAAAAAACACAACAATTCACTTCCTTGTAAACCCTATAGTGGAAGAACAAGCAAGCAGAAAAAAAACACAACTCTTTTTTTTTCACCGTCCAAAAGTTCGTTCCATTTCCAAAAAATCCAGTTCTGGTTTCCCCGCAACCCCCCCCCCCCAGTCCCCCCCACTACCCAGTCCGTTCCAAACAACACAAAATAAATTAAGTTCAACTGAAAATCCAGTTCTGAGATTACCACAGTTCGGAATGACGGAATGAAACCCGGTAGTGGACCAAACAGCAGCGTCTTTGCTCGCCGTCAATAAAACAAAAGTTGATGCTCAAAGAAACACAAGTTATTTTAAAGTACTCACAACCCTCGGAACGTAAGTCAGGCGAGTAAAAGTCAAGTCCGGGAAATATGAGCAAAATTCCTGTCGGTGGCAGGTAATAGGAATAAATCCCCAACTTTTGCCGCTGAGTGCGTTCCTCCTGGCAGATTACAGGCGAGGTTGAACGAATTCAATATGCGGCGGTAAAATGCGGACTTTCCGGCGATCGACCTGCGTTTCCTCATAGACTGAACAAACGAACACTGGTCCCCGCGTTCACTCTATAGATTTTCCGAGAGGCTGGATTTGGATTTCGCGGGTTGCATGCAGTTTGTGATTGGGTTTAGGAAACTTGTGGGAGTAAACGGTAGGAGGCACAAATGGACTGTTTGACAGGTGGGCGGCGATGTAGTACTGACAGCGGTCGCTACAAGGTTGATACATCTCTCTTTATGGCTCTGTGCGTATCTAGGTGAATGCAGTGCATGCTGAGAAATTAGCTTTATGGCGGAGCAAACATGGCAGGCCACATTGGCAGACTGCCGCAGCTGTTTTTGCTTATAGCTCATTGTCAGCGTCTCCCCCAGTCCCGAAATGTACAACGCTGACCTCGCCAAGTAGTGAAATGCTACTATTCGTGGCTCTGTTCATTTCTGTGCACTGTGTCTTCACTAGCTAAATAGCTAATAATAGCAGGCCGAAAGATATCGTTAACACATGTAGTGATATTATTCACGGCTCCCTTTACATTTCTGTGCTATTATTAGCTAGTTAGCTTGCGAACACACAGTGCACAGAACGTGTTCGAAACTGGTCGGACTTGAGTTTTGAAATTGCCATTACTGCAGATGACATCATCAATAGCTAGCTGACATTAACCACTCACTGAGTATGGAAAAGTTATGTCTGCTGGCTTAGCAAGGATGGCAGTTACAGTCATTTTGATGCCAGTATTTTGCCTGTTTTAGATATGATCATAAATAAACCTAGGTAGTGCGAACAGTTGCTAGTATATACAGGAATAGGAGCTCGGGCAATTTTTTCTGCTTTGCTATTTTTTACTGTAACGTGTTCTCATGGACCCGCCCTGCGAAAAGACTGGTCTTTGCTGCCCTAAATGTGCTCTCTTGGAGCTGGTTTGAGCGACTGTACAAACGACGATACCGAAAATTCTTTCACTGAGTTTGACGCAGAAGAATGAGATTTGTCTAACAGTCGCATCAATCTTAATCCGAACGATGATAATGCTGAGGCCAGGAAAAAGTCCAGCAGAGGGCAGAATTGAACCGCAATACCGCTATGCCACAATTTCGCTGAGCCATTTGAGTTAATGGTGAAAGCATTTGGTCCAACGGAGATTTTAGCTAAGGCGTCTCGTACATACTACTGCCTCTACCTCAAAGATAGTTAGTCCAATCTACGAAATGGAGATACCATTCTAAAGAGGAGAGTCTGCTGAGCAAAATATGTCAAAATTGTGTGTGTAGTGCCAAAAATGTGGGAACAAGAGTAAATTATAAAACTCTGTTTTTCAGCTTTCCAACCGGAATTTTCTGTCTCATTTAATATAGGAGTGAATGGAGTTTCGGTTTGTGCTCCCGTCGCTTTTCGGCTCATACTGCCAAAACCGTCTGTCCGATTGCTTGCATAGTTACATTTTCGTGACCAGCGCAACTTTTGCTACAACTTGGATATAAAAATATTTATGTGGAGTGAAAACTGTGGGAGTTAGAGCAAGTTTAAGAGAAGACTTCTTGAGGATTTTACAGCTGTTCGCCACTCTAACAGTGACGTCACCACGCTGTAAGTTCCCAGAATGTATTGTAACAGAAATTATTTTTAAAATTATTATTAAAATATTGTAGAAGTTATGAAAAATGTGAACAGTGACGAAATTATACAGGCTTAACATTTTGCAATTTGAATGGCATTTCTAGCTAAAGGTATGACAGAGTAAAGAAATAGCAGAAAATAGCTGAATCTACTGAATCAGCACAAAAATGGCTTGATTTAATGGGACCCCAAAAAATGACTTTTAAAATTAAATATCTCAAAAACTAAAAAGAAAATCAAAAATCTGTACAGATGCAACGTAATTCAGAACAAGCTGAATTTTTAAAAGTTTGAATGGAATCAATAGCTTAAACGGTGTAGGAGGAGTTAGTCGGCCAAATTTAGGCGGAAGAAGAAAAAGAAGAAGAAGAATATAGTGTGCTGCTTCTGCTGAAGCAAGCACACAATTAATTTACTGAGCAAATAGGCTTCTAATAAGCTGTGGTGCCATTAACGATTATGACACGCAGCTTTGCCTCAACAAAGAAGGCTACAATATGAGATTGCATGGATGGTAATTAAGTGAAATTTCCCGAAATTCCATCTTGAAGTAGAGTTTTATGTAATAAATGCTGCTGAAGATGGTATGTAGATAAGGTTTAGATTTTGTTTGTATGAATAACAATTATCTAATTAATCTCATATTATAGCATTCCTACAACTTTCCCAGAAGCCGAACCGCAAAGACCTAAAGAATGACTTTACTAGCTTGAAAGTTCAACGCATGGCATGCATACTAAATTATTTTAAATGCATGCCATGCGTCAAACTTTCACGATGCACTAATATCCAATTTACTAAATAATTCAATCACCAACGCTTCGACGTTAGAAGCATTGGTAATTTAATGAATAAATTATTATCGCTTTCCGTGGCAACCAGTGCGCAACTACGCTTCCCTGCAAATGCAACCTACTCTTTTGAACGCTGAAAACATTATGATTAAACGATCTTAAAATAAATTAGGTTGCACTGTTTAAAAAAATCCTAGAACGGGAAATTGAATTCAGGGAAAGCACTGAGTTAATTATTTTTTATTATTGTTTTGTTTTTTTCGTCCATACAACATCACTATTAAGTCTGGTGTCAATGTTACCTTTCAGTGATCTGTCCTTTCTTAATACTTTCTTAATCACAGGCTTTTATATTGGTCTTGATTATTCAGTAAATAAATCTTGTGATTATTGATCAAGCGATCTTAAACAGGGTCAGCTTGAAAGCAAGTATGCTTTTAAGGGTCAGAGACTCACAGAACGTCATTTGAATATCCTGTAACCCCGGCTTTACCGCCAGGGTGACGTTGGACTTTAGGGAGATAAACTTATCTAGGCATAAAAGAATGGTACTCTTTCGTACTGAATAATAGAATGTGGCCGAGGTTTAAAAAAAAAAAAAAAAAAAAAGCCTTTTTGTGACATTGCACAACATTTGATTTTTGGCATTATTTGTGTTTTACATGATAACAAACATGCCATGTATATCCAATAAAGACATATCAATACAAGTATAGACAAATGGTACTCTGTCCCAATACTGCTCATTGAATTTAACATCAATTTTAACAAAAATGCGTTACACTCCTCCCATGTCCTTTATCACTATATCTTAAGTAAGAAAATTTGGAAAGGGTGTTTTTTTTAATCTAGCATCAGACTCCCTCAAACTTATTTATCAATATCCCCCATATTTCTTCACCCTAAAGATCAGAAAAACCTAGAATTCCCATTGCTATACCCACCACCATTCTGATCCTCCATCTTTATGTCAATTTCACTTGCTCGATTAATAACAATTACAATAAATGCCAAGAACCCCATCTCTTGTCAAAAAACAAACAACTTTTCTTCCATTGAATTTGCATATTTTTACACTGGGTTGTCCACCTGCTTTCTCATTTTACATTCCATTATTAGAATTTCTCTTCTTTATACTCGCAATCCTCTCACGTCCCCAGTATGTGGTCATAATTTTTTCAACTTCATGGGCGTCAAAATAACATTTAGTTCCCTTCCCAACCTTTTGCATTCACCTTTACAGGGTTCCCACACTTTTTTACCAGTGATTTTTCAAAACTTTTCCAAAACTTTTCCATAATATTTTACCTAATTTCCATGACTTAGTTTAAAATGGGTAAGGCCTATAATAGCGAACACAGAGCGCCATAATGAGCTTCTACAGTGTGCTAAGCCCTAAGCAGTGTAGCACAAATGTAGCATGGAGAATGGAAGGGAAGTTGTGTCTATCTACCACCTATCCTAGGGCATCACACAATGGCATAAGGGCCTATGGCACCATTCTTGTATTTTCTCAATTATATTTAACAAACAAACAAACAACAATACTGCCCTTTTCTAACTACAATAATTTAAACAGTAAAAAATGGCTTCAGAGTTTGTTTTCTGTCCCAACAAATAAACAGTCAGCACTTCTATGACAGATTATGATTAACTGATTCACCATGGTATAATTTCTGTCCAAATAAATCCTGACCTCAATATACTTTCAGGCCCAAAACTGAGTCACTCACATTTTACCCAATATGTAGTTACTGCACTTAGGCTTTGTAGGGCAGAATAAATAACCAAGTGCTACATTTAAATGCTCAAGAAGGCAAAAACATTGAAGAGGTAACAAACAGATGGCATTTAATATTTTCTGAGACAAATGTTGAACAATTACAAATTATTATTTAGAGCAGTGGTTCTCAACCTTTTTTGAGCAAACGCCCCCCTGACCATACCATGATCCTCAGATGATGATCTGGCAGATTTATTATAAGCATAGGAGACGTGCTTGATAAGAAAAAAAAAAACATTAAAATCGGCTGTAATAATTAATAGGCCTAATAGTAATAATAGTAGTATATATTTGTAATAATAATAGAAGGCCTATATATTTTATAATAGTATATTGTAATATTAGTTGTATACCTTTTGCTGTTCAGTACGAGAACATACATTCATTCATTTGTAAATGGCGAATTTCACTGGAAACATTCATCAGCCCAAAATCGAACATTTGCGCTGCATCGCATGAAGTCCACGTTCAGAAAGTAAAAATCCTCCCTAGAACTTTGTTCCAACCACCTGGATTTACTTTTTGACAGGAGATAGAGCCAATATGATCAGCTCATTCTGTGGGAGGGAGAAACACCGAGCTGGATTTTTAAATTCATTCCATTTACTTCTAGCAGGGAGGAGAAACACAATACAGAAAAATTTTCATTGATTTTTAAATTCTTGACCCTGGAACACTAAAGTGCATTTAACATTTTAAACACATTTTGACAATCAATACCATTTCTGGACCCGTTAGGCAACAAAATATTCACGCGACTTACAAACAATAACGTTTTAACATTCAACCCACAAAAATCTTTTTTTTCAATTGAACAGTAAGCCCACATTTTGCTCATTGTTGCACAGTAATTATCAAATTGAGAGCATACCTAATCTTACACCACACTGACCATGCAATAATGAGCCAAATGTAGGCTAACGTTAGATTGAAAAAGATTTTTGTGAATTGAATGTTAAGAAAGTTTGTAATAATCATCCGCATTTAACGCGTCCAGAAATGCTATTGAAAGTCAAACGGTGTGATAAAAGTGTTAAATGCACTTTAATGCTCGCTGATTGTTCCAAATGACTTTTAAAGACGGTGTTAATGCCGCAAATTGAAGTATTTTTTTCTATTGTGCGCTGAATGACGCTAAAGAATGTCCAAAACTGAATGATTAAAATGCCAATGACGTTAAAATCTGTATGAGGGCATCTTTCACACTGCCCTAACTACCCGCTACCCGCGACCACGCATTTAGCAGCTTCCACTATCCCTAAACGGTATCTTGTGGCCACACTACCCGCTATGCATTATGTCGAATCCTTTATTTGCGACTGAGGTCTGCCCGCTGGGCGTGTTTATGCGCTTTCCTTACAATTGCTATCTTGACCACACAGGTTAACGTATAATTTTGGCAATTGAAGACATCTCTCCCCCCTGCGATCTAACAGCGACAAATGGGCTACATTCAGTTCAGAAAAATAATTAATTATAATTAGGTCTATGCACTGGCACTCAGCAAACGCATTTCAGAACTCTTCAGCTTAATGAAGGTAATTCTGGTGACAAGTATGTGGTTTTCTCCGTGTACATTTTCCAATCGGACAGCTGTCTATTTCTTTTTACAGCAAGTTATGGACCGTGCTGCAAAAACAGGTGTGCGTATTTTGTCGCCGAAATTACCTTCATTCGCAAAGGAGTTCTGAAATGCCGCCTCGCTGGAAAAAAAAAAAATTACCGTTGCTGAGCGCCAGTGCATAGACCTATTTATAATTAAATTATTTTTCTGTACTGAATGTAGCCCATTATTTTGTCGCTGTTAGATCGCATGGGGAGAGAAGCCGTGTCTTCAATTGCCATTGATTATTCTTGAATTTGGAAAAACGTGTAAATAAGGGAAAACCATCTAGAATTAGCTAGGACTAATTGTAGTCAATAAAGGGAAGGATATTTTCTCCCCAAATTTTCAGGTCTAGCGCCGCCCTGAGTATTATTTCCCACAGAACGAGAACGCGTGACAAAACTGCACCTCTCCCATCAGGCAGTGACGGAATTATGTCACCTGATTGCAGATGATGTATACGCCGCTGCCAACTGTCCGTATGCCTTGCCCGTTGCTGTTAGGGTTACTGTGGCACTATTTTTCTATGCTAGTGGGTCATTCCAACAACCACTCAGCTCAATTGGAGGCATGACCCAATCATGGTGAAACACATTTTTTTCTTTTTTTTTTTTTTTTTTTTGAAGTTTCCATCACAAAAGGGGTAGGCTTGATGTTTTTTTTTTTTAAATTACATACCAAACATGAAACAATATGTCAATGTCAAATAATAATAATAATAATAATAATAAAAAAAATACAATTCATGATTAACTTAACAAAAACAGATCCTCCCCTGTCTGGATTTGACCTCATGCACAAGCAATTTAACTTCGCAGAAACGTGGCGACCTTCCTCTCTCCATCACGGTTTCGGGTTTGAGGATTTGGGATAGCGCAGCCTGCTCCTAAACGCAATGGCACCTAGCACACTGATTGGTTTAACTGACGTAACGCCCAAACCACGCCTATGCATAATATAACGGGTAGCGCGGGTGTTTTAGGGATATAGGCAGGTGTGCAAGATAGCAACTTTTGTGGGGGAACGCCTCTTACGCAATGCTAAATCCCCAAATAACGGGTTTAGGGACTCTGGCGCAAGATAGGGCCCGAGAGCCCGCATACTAAACCCTAATTTAGAGTGTATTATCCTTGCTTGCGTGCATTGTTCGCAGAATCTGGGGGACGTCGTCGAGTTAGCCAAGTTGACGCTGTAAATGACGCTGACATGACATGTAACCATTAAAGACTGTTACCGAGGAAAGGTTTCATAGAAAAGCTAACCGAGGAAAAGTTTAATAGAATAGCTGTCTTTTTTGTGAGATTTTCTTTTCGTATGAGCGATATGCAAAATTGTCAGTGCATTCGTCTGTAGGAAGCCCAGTGCTTATCGCAGCAGGCTGCAGAAAAAATGTTTCTTACAAAGCTGCAAACTAATTGTTCTCATTAATGTGCCCATACTTTTTTGAGAATATTTTCATTTTATAATATCTGCACATCGCACTTGTTCTGATGGAAAAATACTTGAACTGCCCTCAGAAAGTTTTTACGGCGACAATAAAGGATCCAGGTTTTTGGCCCACGGCATAACGATACTTTTCTGGTGAACACGGTGAAATGGAAGCTTTCAGTGTAGCCTACATGTAAAGAGAAGTTAAGGTCGACGTCCACCTTTTGACACCACAGTATATCTTCATATTATTATCGGTGACTTCTTCACTTGTTTAAGTCGTCCAAGCACAAAATTGATCGAAATTGGTTAGACGTGTCGCTAAGATGCACATGCTCCATTACCCCTACTTATTTTAAGTGTGTCCAAAGCTATTTTTTTTTCTTGGCCAAACTTATTTTAAGCGGTAATCTAAAAACTGGAATGGTCATCAACTGGCGCACTTATAAGTGTGGCCAAAAAAAAATTCAGCATTGGCCACACGTGTAAGTCGAATAACATCGCCTATTATTCAGTTGTGTGGGCGAGTCCTATCAAATCAAGCTATCTGTCAATGACGTATGTTGTATTGCTACATTATATGAAAAGGAAATTTGAAAAAAAAAAAAAAAAAAAATTGGTGGAGTTAATGAGGTTTTTTTTTTCCAAGATCATCAAAATCACTTTGTGCAAGTTTTTCAAACGTAACAAATGCCACAGTCATGAACCAAAGTGTACATTGTTTAAGATGTTGCGATGTTCTATAGAATTACTATTTTGAAATTTTGCGTGATTAGTGAAAAAATTAATAATGTGTTTTAAGCCAGAATTGGGGTCCTTTCCTTTAGGTCCCATTTTCTCAGAAAATCAAAAATCGGCGTTTATACGAACATGCATCGCAATATTGTCGAAACAGACACGCTTTAAAAATACATAAAATATGTTATTTAGAATGAAAGAACTTGCAGGAGAATTTCAAAGCAAATAGTGAAGATATTTTTCGTACACTCCATTCTGCCATAATCAGGAATCGGGTTTCTTTGCGGTCTAATCAATTTACGTACATGACGTGGTCATCGAGCTGAAAAAAAAACATTGAGTTTCGCAAGCGAACCTGGGTAATCAAACAAAAAAAAATGCCAGGACGGAAATTAGATATTTTTGAACAGTGTATAATGCAGGAAAATGACTTGGAGAGAAACCAATTGGGCCATAGATGGACGTCGACCATAAATTTAAATAAAGTTGTGTGTTTGTATTGAAATCTTATTATATTCACGTTATTTCATTCATTATTCTGATTGACATTGATGCAACTATTACACTATTTTGAAGCGAGGTAGTGGGAAAATTCAACTGGCGTTATTAGAAAAACGGTGCCCTTCAGGGGCGCTGTGCAAGCCAAATTTTTGGGTGGGCACAGCTTAGCTATACCGCATAATTACTGCCCTTTAAACTCCGGCGAACAGCGTGCCAAGTAACCATATGCATAGAGGGTACAGCATTAGATTCTTATTGGCTGTAAGCTAATGAGATAAAGTTGGTATTAAGAAGTCCGGTGGGGAAAAAAAATCGCTGCCAGCCAACTAGCTGCATAATGTAACCTACACGTATCACGAAACGTCATGCTAGTTTCAACGGTGTCGCGTTCGATTTTAAATAATAGCTTGTAGTTTTGCGGTAAACTCTAGACATCTTTTGGGGATTTAGTGAACATATAATAAGCATTAGGCAAACAGTGTATTTTTCCAAACCTTTCCAAAACCATTAGTTAATTCCATAACTTTTCCAGACTGGAAAACAGGTTTTTCAAATTTCATAACTTTTCCAGGAATTTCATGACCGCGGGAACCCTGCCTTTATACCAACTGTATACTTTTGTTCTTCATCTTCAATTTCAATTCCCTTTTTCCTATCCTCCCTCCATGATTTCACACTCCATATTCTAAAATCCGTAAGTCCGTGATAAATTCATAAGCCAAATAACCAAACAAGAATCAAAAACCAAACAATTTGTCAAATCAAAACTCTTTGTTTTCTCGATGTGCTCCTCGTAACCTGGCCACTTACCTTGGTTGGTTCTTGAAACTGATGTATGAGAGGTGGGCCTTCCTTCAGGAATTTCTTGAATTACTGGCTGCTGTTCTTCATCCAGAATTTGGACCGCTACTATTGGCTCATCTCCAGTCAGCCCTGAATTGTCAAGTAAACCGGAAACTAGTTATATCAAAAGCAGCACATACAGCACATGAACAATGCAAGTTTATTTTCTTCCACGTCAGGTTATGTTTCCAAATGGCTAAATGAAGCAACTAAATACACTGCTAGCCAATTCATAATAGTAAAATACAAAGTCTCCAAAACAGCACAAAAATGCAATGGACATTTCAACACTACAAACTACAGGGGGTAGATTTTACCACCTTGACATTTTCAAATGTGTTTATCTCGGTTAAAACAGAACCTATACATTTCTCCACTTGCGATTTTTCCTGATATGTGTCTGTTAATCATCAAATGAAATATGAGTGTTGTGGGATATGAAGACCTAAGGAAGATGACCATTTATACCTCGAACCGCCAAGCATCATTTGCACGCCTGACCACCACACCCCATCCCCCCGTGGTGTCGCGGCTGCAGCTCTATGCTACGATCTGCATTTGCGCCACAACCAGCTGCCAAGGAAACAATCACTCTAATTTGATCCAGAGTCGCATCAAGATTTGCAAGATAGTTCACAAGCAGATTTTACAGCTAGAATAGACATATAACTAGGCCTACGTTGTTGGCGGCCAACAGCAAGAGGTATATCCCGAAATTCCCCAATCCTCGAAGCCCCCTTTATTAGATTCCCCTTTACTAGACCTACAATATGAGGCAAATTGAGGTCAGTGTAAGTAATTGTTCCAGAGATATGGTTAAAAAAACAGATTTTTTCAATATATGTCGCCACCTGGTGGCATACCTAGGAATGCATACTTGCCCAAAATCTAATCAGTTCATCCTCTCTACCATATCTACCCATATGCTAAAAATGAGAAGCCAATGTAAAGTATTTTGTGAGTTATCGCGCTAACGGCTAAAATCTGCGGACGCGGCGGCAGGTGGGGCGAAACCATGATATCCCCGAAACTCGTATTTCGGGGACATAAATTCAAATACTGCAGGACCTGAGTGGTAAGCATGCAAAGTTTGGTTAAGATTATGCAAACGGTGTTGGAGTCGTGTTCCAGACAAGAATTGATAACGTCTGGACGGACAGACAGGTGCATACCAAAAGACACCACTTTAGAACCTGAGTAGTAAGTGTGCAAAGTTTCGTTAAGATCATGTAAACGGTTTTGGAGAGAGAGAGACATAAAAATGCTCCAAAATAAGGCTCATATTGCACCAGAGAGCATTTAAAACCCCAGAGCTTCCAGGGCCCTTAAGCGGGGCCTGGACCCCAGCCGCAAGGGCATTCATACTTCCCACTCCTGATTCACACTTTTAGGACTCCAGTTTTACATGTTCGAAATCTAAGTTGGGGACCACCCTGCAGCTGTGTATGAGTGGCTTTCCTAGGCAAGCCAGCTTTGGTTGTTGACAAAGCTTTATACACTTGAAGGAGTGGCTTCCTGAGGTGGGCCAGCCGTGGTTGGTGACAAAACTGTGTACACTTGCCTATCAGTGGCTTCCATAGCAGGGTAAGAAGAGATTCCAAGTGACGTGTCATACTGCATTGTTACAATGACAGAATGTCATATCTACTGTGACACTGCACCAATACAAAAAACATAAATGCCTATATCTAAAGCAAGCTATATACCTGAAAGCTGAAGTTCTGCTTTGATTTCCAAACAGTGCATATTTCTGCAGCTAGCTAGTTACATTTAGCTTACGTTAGCTGCAGCCTGCATTCTTCAAGTTCTTAGCCAGCCACTGCCGCCATTCTTATATCAACAATCCAATGATCTGTTGTTGTGCCCGAGGAAAGTGGTTATTTTACAACAGGCTTGTTCCTATGAAGCCATACTGATAAATGGCATTTCACCAGATAACTAGACAGATCGTTTGCCCACGACCAATGGGTGTAGCCCCTGATCAGCCACATTTATCATTTTGGCATAAGTTTGAAACAAAATTGTCTATTATGTTGTGAATAGTGTTGCCATGGCAACCAAAATCGAAAGGTGCTGTGTCCTAAAAACTGTCCATATACAACCCCAATTCTGAAATTGTTGGGACAAAGTGTAAATTGTGAATAAAATCAAAACGCAATGACTTTCAAATCACACCAGCCAGTATTTTATTCACAATAGAACAGGGATAACATGGGCCATTCCATCTCAAATGGACCAGTAGCCTGGGCATTTATAACCACCATCTCTCAGATTGTCCGGATTTTTCCGCCAGCAGTTGCAATGTGTACATGGACAAAAATCCCAAAATTTTCACTGCCAACTCCAACTGGTTACAATATGGCAGCCATTTTAAAAATCGCCTTTTACGCGCGTCGCAACGTGCCCTCCCATTTTTTCCAAACCCTTTTTTCGCAATAAATCAAAAACTATAGCACCAGCATACACAGTGGGTCCCTAGGAATGACGTTGAAGACCCCTGGCTTAATGAATGAGAGAGCCCACTTCAACTGATGCTATGTTTTTGTTTCAAGGCAGTAAACAAGTGCTATTTATGTGACCTCTTACAGAGTCAGCAAGGTACCTGGGTAAAGAGTGTGCAGATCAAATCCATGATAGATTACTAGGCTACAAACTGCTGACCTTTTGCCATAGTTTTGCAATATCCCTATAGATACTACTATATACTCTGTACATGTGTGTATACATGGCGATATTGTTTTCACAAAATATCTATTTTATGTTTTGGAGGATTACATCAAAACAAAGCAGAACACCTCTCTAATTTTTTGATTATAGAGTTGAAGTGATGGTGATGAGCATAAAACAAGTTCCATTTTGATATCAGGTGGCAGCATTGAGATAAGGAGGGCCAAAGTTCGGTACCCCCAAAAAGGGTTTTCATCCAATAGTTTCCAAACCATAGGAGCTACTTATTTGACTGCATATTCAGAATCAGCATGAAAAATTACCTAAGAATGCCAATTTTGGTGCCAATAGGTGCTATAGTTTTTGATTTATTGCGAAAAAAGGGTTCGAAAAAAGTGGGAGGGCATGTCACGACATGTGTAAAAGGCGATTATTAAAATGGCCGCATTTTTGTAACCAGTTGGAGTTGGCAGCAAAAATTTTGGGATTTTTGTCCATGTACATATAGCAACTATTGGAAATAGTAAAAAGTAAATCTGTGACCGGGGGGTGTCACCCCCTGGTCCATTTGAGCTGGAATGGCTCACATAGCAAATGTTGAAACTGAGAAATTTTACAATTTTATCCACAAAATGAGCTCATTTCAAATTTGATGGCTGCTACAGGGCTCAAAAAGGTTGGGACAGGGGCCTATTTACCATGGTGTAGCATCCCTTCTTTTTAAACACAGAGTGGAAGTGTCTGGGCATTGAAGAGACAAGTTTCTTGAGTTTAGCCATTGGAATTTGATCCCACTCTTGTTTAATACAGGCTTCCAGCTGCTGGAGAGTTTTGGGTCTCCTTTGACAGCCTTTTCATTTAATTATGCGCCAAATGTTCTCAATCGGTGAAAGATCAGGACTGTAGGCAGGCCAGTTAAGCATACGGACTCTTCTACTATGAAGCCATGCTGTTGTAATAGCTGCAGTATGTGGTTTTGCATTGTCCTGCTGAAATGCACAAGGCCTTCCTTGGAATAGATGTCCTCTGGAGGGGAGCAAATTGTGCTCCAAAACCTTTATATACCTTTCAGCATTCATGGTGCTTTTTAAAACATGCAAGTGTCCCACACCATATGCACTAATGCATCCCCAAACCATCAGAGATGCTGGATTTTGAACTGAACACTGATAACAGGAGGGGTGGTCCTTCTGCTCTTTAGCCCGGAGGACACAACGCCTATGATTTCTGACAAGAATGTCAAATTTGGACTCGTCTGACCACTGGACACTTTGCTACAGTCCATTTTAAATGAGCCTTGGCCCACAGAACAGGGCGGCGCTTCTGGATCATGCTAAACAATGGCTTCCTTTTTGCATGATAGTGTTTTAGGTGCCATCTGTGGATGGCAAAGCAGAATGTGTTTACAGACAGTGGTTTCTTGAAGTATTCCTAGGCCCATTCAGTAATGTCAATGACAGAATCATGCCGGTGAGTGATGCAGTGGCGTTTGAAGGCCTGAAGATCACGGGCACCCAGTAAAGGTCTTCGGCCTTGTCCCTTACGGACAGAGATTTTTCCAGTTTCTCTGAATCTTTTGATGATGTTATGCACTGTCAATGATGAGACCTTCAAAGCCTTAGCAATTTGACATTGAGGAACATTGTTTTTAAAGTATTCCACAATTGTTTTTTCCCCAAGCCTTCAGGGGTTGGAGAGCCTCTGGCCATCTTTACTTCTGAGAGACTCAGCCTCTCTAAGACATCCCTTTTATGGCCAATCATGTTACACACCTGATGCCAGTTGATATAATAACTTGCTAAATGTTCTTTCAGCTGATTCTCTTATATATTAATAGCTTTTTCAGCCCTTTTTTTGCCTGTGTCCCAACTTTTTTGCGACCTGTTGCAGCCAGAAAACTTGAAATGAGCTCATTTTGTGGATAAAAATGTCTCAGTTTAAACATTTGAAATGTTATCTACATTCTATTGTAAAGAACATATTGGCTCATGTGATCTAAAAGTCATTGCAATTTGATTTTATTAACAATTTACACTTTGTCCCAACTATTTAGGAATTGGGGTTGTACATACCAAATATGAAAGAAATAGCTCTAATTTTGTGGCCTGTGGAGCATCCACAAGGAGATCTCTATGGTAGCAGCGGCGGACGCGTGACGAGGCCAAATCCATAGTAGCCCCGACTTCATCTGGGGGCTACAATAGCAATGAGGATATAGTATTTGGTAGGGGGCAAGATATAGCACTGGTACTAAAAAGAGCCATTTGTTATTTTAGTTTTTGTTCCCCAAGCCAGCATAACCACTGGAATGGACTTCAGCCAGAAAATTTGGCTATTGATGCAACTGATAAGCTACAGTTGTGTAAGATGTGCGACTTGGAGGAATGACCGAGCAAAGAAGGCAGCATATTAACAGATACCACTCTAATTCACTTACAGAATTAGGACAAGCCATAAAATTGCCTTCTCCTACACTGCTTTGTGAATAAATAATGTCAGAGACTGAGAACGCCGAGCCAAAATATCAAGGCAATAATCAATCATTAAATTGTTCAATGAATACTCAATCACTGCAGAAAATGGGATGGTGGTCTAACAACTACAGAATAAATGCAATATTGAAAATACCCAGTGAAAATTCACAATGACTATTAAACAACATTTAATTTTCTGTAGACTGTTGGCTATGGCTGAGAATGAGCATCATGGTGATCCCCTTTTCCAATGTTAAAATAAATTTGATCAGTTAATTCATCAATAAAATAACTTAATAAAAGTCTAAAGAGAAAGAATGACAAAAACTGGACACTAGAAACTTCGAAACAGCACCATACATTTCACTGACCTCGAGCTAGAGCAATCAAGGACAAAATAATACACACCAATGTGCAGATGAAGGTCCATATCTGAGCAAAGAAATCTCGTCAGTGCTGAGATGACAGAGAGGACATGTCCATCACCATCACTTATAGCGGACTGATCCACTCTTGCCACTCTAACACCTCAGCAATCCTATCCTGAATTCTGGTCGAAACAGCAAGCCAGGCTCTGATGCTCATGGCAAATTCTTTAATACACCACTAGGTAGGCGACTGCTGCAACGAGTGTTTGCAGGATGCAATCGTTCTCAACCATTAGACAACAATGGTCATGTAGAGCAACCAGAAGGTCCTGCAGCACTGACATCTTTGCAGCCTCCCCTGTCATACTATGAGGCTGGCTTTGCTGAAACTGCACATAAACCACTCTAAAGGCATTTTGGCAGTACCTCTCCTCTGCTGGCCATCATATGACTCCCTTGTCTCAATTTTAATTGTGCGTTGTTCCTCCTCCGTGTTTTCTTCATAAAGTCCTATGGAAAAAAAAGAATGCCCACAATTCTTACTTTTCTCTATTTGTTGCATTCAAATGTCAGCTGTTCAGAGATCTGTAAAAGCTATTCCACTCCTTACAAGGCAACATTTATAAATACAAAACAGACAATACTAGAGGCACTCGTAGAGTGCAAACCTCCGCCAAAGGCAGCACAATCCAAATCTTCATGAGTGGGAGCAAAGTTGAGTTATCGTGTGTCATACGATTTCAAGATGGCTGCCGTGGCGGCCATATTGTTTCATGCGGTGAAAATCAATAGGGTCCATCCTTGATGTAATAGCAGTGCACCCACATAATTTCAGCCAAATCCGTGCATTACTTTTTGAGTTATGTTGTTCACAAACAGACAGACAAACAAACAAACAAACAGGGGCGAAAACATACCTCCGCCCCAACTTTGTTGGCGGAGGTGATAATGATGCTTTGTGTGCATAACGGCTCAATATTATGTGCATGGAACATAAAAAGAATTGTTCTCATTCTTCTGACCTGCAAACCATTCCGTGAAAAAAGGTAAACATACAAGCATGCAAATTTGAGCCGTTCTTTGATAACTTAATGAGCACAGACACATACAATGTACTAAGCCTTTCCCCTCTTATATCCATCCATATGCAAGCAACTTTTGCTCTTCTTAAAAAATAATTCATATTCAATTCAATTCCACTGTAAATGCACACTGTAACTGTACTCATACACAACTTCTCCTTTAAACTCACTCACCAGCCCCAGATGACTGGCGCGGAATTTCCATCTCATTAGGTTCACGACCTGGCAGCGGATGCGATTCTGTGCTACCACTACTCCCCCAAGGTGCAGGTACTGCTAAGTTGGGACAGTCTCTCCCTTGAAATGCATGCCTGCGCCGGGCAGTTTGCTTGGCTTTAAGCAGAAGTCGCCGACGTTGGTTAGCCCAGTTCTTCATTGCCGAAACATTGTGAGTCCTCTTACGGCCATTCCGCGCAGACGGAAGAGTGCCAAAGAAAGCTTGGTCGGAGCCAAACTGGGCCTCGGTGGTAAGTGCATTATTTTCCACTGTATTGTCCGGACTGCAATACATGACGTCACATTCGAAGTTTGTACCATCTCTGCGCCCTAGGACTGAATCCATGGTAACATACCACTCAGCATCGGTTTTTCTGTTTTCGTCTTTTAACTTTTTGTACTGTTGCTTGAGTTTTTTAATTTTTTCTCGACACTGTTTAACACTACGCCGAATGCCAACTGCCGCCAATTCTGAGGCGATCCTACTGTACACTCTTTCATTTCTGACCGTTGATTCTAGCTCTTGCTGAGTACTTGCATCCGCCCAAAGTGTCAACAGAACCTGCGCCTCGTAGGTCGACCAGTGAGTTTTCTCTCGATTAAAATCGGCGTTCGCGGCCATAGTCCCTCGCCTCCGTTTGGTTCTGGTTTCCTTCTCAAAGCAATGCCGTCGACTGGAGTAACGTCATTACGTAATATTTTTGCTCCGCCCCTGGCCTGCTTCACCAACGAGGCCAGCACCAGATGGGATACCGGGCTGCCTTACTATTGGTTCTTGCTCGGTCTTAACAAGAATAGGCTGCTACTAACCCTTATATCAACCAAAAAAAGAAAAAAATGTATCACAAGCCTGCTGTCAGGAGGCTCGCCAAAACGTCTGAATTAAAGGTTAAAAGAGAGACGTTCCATGAAATTATCGCGGGCAATTGCGGACTTCACACCGCATTTCTCATGCCAAAATCTAAGATCAGCGCTGCTTAGTGCGCAGATCAGCTCTTCGCATTCACCGACTGCCACTGAGTGGATCGGATATGTAGTTTCCACTGTAAATACGCAGGCCTTTTCATTCCATCCCAGTCATTTCTGCTTCTGCGCGTCGGCGCCCGTCTGTTGACCGGAGTAACGACAATTTTAAGTTAAATATTGAACAAGTACTCCACGACGATTAATGTTATTTATTCATTGCTTACCATGAACAGATATGTTGTTAATTGCGTGGTTGTCGTCCACTCGATTACATTCATTTTTTAAAGGACGTGTCGAATCAATAATCAGTCCGAATAACATTCACAAACGTCATAAAACTGGATTTTATTTCCATCGGCTGAAATGCTTAATACTGACAGAACATTAATCATAGCAGCATAAATAGGCTAATGCAGCCTTAAGCCTTTAACGGCAATATTTCTTAATCTTTGAGCCTATTCAATAATTACTGTATATCGGGTACCAATAATAATAATAATAATAATAATGATAATATGGAGTTGTTGGCCGCATTTCTAATTACACCATTATACACAATTAATACTTACAAAATACATTTTGTTGCAAAAAAAATTCTAATTTCTCACCCATGTTTCAGTATGTCATTATCCTCATATGCCATGGTAATTCATTCAGTTTAAACACGATGTGTCTTTGGATTCACCTCAAGATATGCACACCACATGATGTTTATGCTTGATGTTTGAAATTTTGAAAAGTATTCCTTACGGACATAAAATGTACTGATACATATGGTGTGCCTGAATGATTTTGAAAAAGAAAAAAAGTGTTATTTATTTTTACATTGTACAGTCGTAGAATTTAAGGCAAGTTGTTGTGTAAGGCTGGAAATTTAAGTTAATAATTTAGTGCTTGTGTTACCCTCCACGGGCTCGTATGACTTATATTGTGCAGACTGCTCGACACCTGTGCTTTGATTGCAATAGTTTGTCTAAATTTGTGTGTAAGACGGCACGGAGACGGTACAGAGCAGGAATAGTATTGTAGGAGTATCAAAGAACTTAAGGCGATTAATGCTCTGCCTTTGCTCTTTCTTTTTCGAACGATGTTACCTGCATTTTTGTTATGGCTCTTTAGCAAGGGGAATACAGTACACAAATTTCGCCACTATTTGTTCATGTAGTTTGAACTCTGTACACTAGAGAGCGCCATAGTATCACAAATACACTACAAACCCTACATTACACTACAAAAGTTTTTGCGCGCCCTAAGATCTTGTCAGGTCTATTTTGCATGTATGTTTACAACAAAGAAATCACTGGAACCCAATACTTGTTTATTACAAATAATACATTTACAAGAGAAATCCACAGGGAATCCAGCACTGGTGATTGAAATGATCGGCTCGCTATCAACACCCTGAAGCTGCTTGACAATGAGTGGATCATTTGAATCACTTGTGCTGGAGCAGGGAGAGATCTAAAACATGCAGGACAGGTGGTACTCCAGGAAAAATATTGACAAAATGACTGATACTGGTTTCTCTTAATTTGTTTGGTTATATACATGGTTTATACATTGGGCTTCAGTTTTCCTACCTTTCTGTCATACAACCAATATGAGACCATTACACAAGAACATAATATAAACATAACGCGTTGCTGAATACCCCTCGGCCTGTGCATATCTATGGGTCACAGAGAGTTACCATACCAAAATTGACGAAGCTGCCATCAATAGTTACTCACTACTATGCCGGACAAGATTTCCACGATGAAGGTCACAGCGCTAAGGTCAAAGGTCAAATCCAGCCAAAACCCTGGCATTGGACATCTATGGGTCACAGTGAGTTACCATACCAAATTTGGTGAAGCTATGATCAATAATTACTGAGTGCTGGTCCGGACAAGATTTCCTGCATCAAGGTCACAGCGCTAAGGTCAACAGTCAAATCCAGCCAAAAACCTGACTTTGCACATCTATGGGTCACAGCAAGTTACCATTCAAAATTTGACGGAGCTACGACCAATAGTTACTTTGTACTTGGCCGGACAAGATTTCCAAGATGAAGGTCACAGCGCTAAGGTCAAAGGTCAAATCCAGCAAAAAACCTGACAGTGCACATCTATGGGTCATATTGAGTTACCATACCAAATTTGGTGAAGCTGCAATCATTAGTTGCTGAGTACTGACCCGGACAAAGTCATGGACAGACAACAGACAGACAGACACGCAGGTGACGACAATACCCCTCTGGCCAAAATTTGGCTGAGGGGTGATTAAAAAAATAAATTGTTACAATTACAGAAAATACTGAGGTGCGCAAAAACTCTTAACTGGTTGTGTACTAACAAAGAACAGGCCTAAAATGGACGTAGTGTCTTCATTACATTGATTTACGAATTTATTGGTACGGGACATTATCAGTACATACCGCACAGCAATATTTTGAAATAAATTGTTCCTTGCAAATGTTAATTAACATACTGTCACTTCCTCAAAATGACCCGTCTTTCATTGAGCACTTATTTTCCCACTTACCTTGGTTATTTACTAGCCAAAAAGGCACTATGTATAATGTTTTTAAATAAAGAAACTATGACTTTTCTTATGTAGATTATGCAGTACACAGTTCAAGCATATGCATCATAGGAATTACATGGAATGTGAAACAGTCATGTTTTCAACATAATTTGTTCACATAGTTAACATTTTGCAATCCATTTTTTTTTTTTTTTCCCCAAATATATCATCTGAACCAAAAACTGGTATAGAGCCCCAGTTTTAGAGGCTCCAAAATAATTGGACAAATTAACAATCAATAGTAAAATCATTTTTAATACTCTGTGGAAAACTCTTGAAGTTTGAAGCCCGTACATGTAACCAGACTCCAGGTTTCTTCTCTTGTGATGCTCTACCCAGTCCTCACTGCATCAGTCTTCGGTTCCTGTTTTCTTGTTGGGGTGTTTTGCCTTCAGCAACAAAATGCACACTCAGTTGGATGTGCACTGTAAAGCATTTTCTAATGAGTTATATGCTTAGAGTCAGCTAAATGCATCATAATGCAGCCATGTACAATTCAGAATTAATCCTTCAAGTTTTGTCAACAATCTCAGCACCGGTAGATACAGGGAACCTTCTCATTTTTCAGCCATACATGCCCACACATCGAGGGTTTGGAGCACAATGGTGATATGTCCAAATTTTGTGATTTTGAGACATTTACCTCCTGTCACACATTTCTATCAGCTAATTCTTGGAGCACAATAATTATACGTCCATGCGCCTCAGTTTTAAACAGAATTCACATTTTCATTTTGTGGTACAGTGCCGTGAAAAAGTATTTGTCCCCTTCCTGATTTCTTTTTTTTTTTTTTTTTTTTTGCATATTTCTCACACTTAAATGTTTCAGATCTAACAAATTTTTATATTTGACAGAGATAACCTGAGTAAATACAAAATGCAGTTTTTAAATGATGATTTCATTAGTTAAGGGAAAAAAGCTATCCAAACCTACCTGGCCCTATGTGAAAAAGTAATTTCCCCCTGCACCTAAACTTAACTTGGCGACAACAACTGCAATCAAGCGTTTGCAATAACTGGCAATGAGTCTTTCGCCTTGCTGTAGAGGAATTTTGGCCCACTCTTCTTTGCAGAATTGTTTTAATTTAGCCACATTGGAGGTTTTTCGAGCATGAACAGTCTGTTTAAGGTCATGCCACAGCATCTCAATTGGATTTAAGTCCAGACTTTGAATAGGCCACTCCAAAACCTTCATTTTGTTTTTTTAAGCCATTCAGAGGTGGACTTGCTGGTATGTTTCGAATTATTGTCCCACTGCATCACCCAAGTGCACTTGAGCTTGAGGTCACAAACTGATGGTTGGACATTCTCCTTCAGGATTTTCTGCTAGAGAGCAGAATTCATGGTTCCATCAATTATGGCAAGTCGTCCAGGTCTTGAAGCAGCAAAGCAGGCCCAGACCATTACACTACCACCACCATGTTTGACTGTTGGTATGATGTTCTTTTCAAGAAATGCTATGTTAGTTTTACGCCAAATGTATCGGGATGCATACCTTCCAAAAAGTTCAACTTTTGTCTCATCAGTCCACAGAATATTTTCCCAAAAGTCTTGGGGATCATCAAAATGTTTTTTTGGCAAATGTGAGACGAGCCTCTGTGTTCTTTTTGCTCAGCGGTGGTTTTCGCCTTGGAACTCCCCCATGGATGCCATTTTTGCCCAGTCTCTTTATTATTATTGAATCATGAACACTGACTTTAACTGAGGAAAGTAAGGCCTGCAGTTCTTCAGATGTTGTTCTGGGTTCTTTTTTGAGCTCCTGGATGAGTCGTCGATGCGCTCTTGGAGTAATTCTGGTAGGCCAGCCACTCCTGGGAAGGTTCACCACTGTTCTAAGTTTTCTTCATTTGTGAATAATGGCTCTCACCGTGGTTCACTGGAGTCCCAAAGCCTTAAAAATGGCTTTGTAACCCTTTCCAGACTGATTGAGGTCAATGACATTGTTTCTCATCTGTTCTTGAATTTCTTTAGATTGCGGCATTATATATTACTTTTTGAGATCCATTAGCCTACTTCACTTTGTCAGACAGGTTGTATTTAGGTGATTTCTTGATTTAACAGGTCTGGCAGTAATCAGGCCTGAGTGTGGTTAGTGAAATTGAACTAAAAAATGTGGTTAATCACAGTTAATTCATGATTTAACAAGGGGGGGCAATTACTTTTTCACATGGGCCCGGGTAGGTTTGGATAGTGTTTTTCCCTCTATAAATGAAATAATTTAAGAACTGCATTTTGTATTTACTCCGGTTATCTTTGTCTAATATTAAGATTTGTTTGACGATCTGAAACATTTAAGTGTGAAAAATATGCAAAAAAAAATCAGGAAGGGGGCAAATACTTTTTCACGGCACTGTATGTCCAACAAAATCTGCTTATATGAATTAAACATTGATATTTTGATGAATAAACATGAATAGTATTACAGAATCATCTGTCTTCCATTTCATACAAACCTAACTTCAATCTATCACTGTTGTGTTATGTCACATCAAGTGCTAGAATTCTTGGAGCACGGAGGTGACAGGTCCATTTTGGAAATTTTGGCCATGATGTTGCAGTACCACACTTATGAAAACTTACATGTTCACTTGTTCAGTATACTTCTGAACCCTGCAGTAAAAGTGTGACTGACATAAAAATAATGTAAATGATGTACCTGATTTAACAGAACATTTGCAAAGCTAAAAATCAAATTTTCTCAAAACCTCTAAAATGGACATATAAGCATTGCGCTCCAAACCCTCGATATAACCATTCTTTACAGGTGAGGAGGTATGCCTCAGATCATGAGAATTTCCTTCCCCTCTCCATATCCTTTTTTTTCCAGCCATTCTGGTATAAATTGATCTTTGTCTTGTTTGTCAATATTATTGAAGAACTATACAGGTATTTTTAGGCAAGTTTCTTATTTTTGAGCCTTACCTATGTTGAAATAAACCTTCTGTATATATTCTGGTAGTCTTATTTTGATTGCTGACTTTGACATTGATACGCCAACTTTGCGGTCTTCCAAACCTTGCATTTCTGTGCTCGCCAGTGCTTTCTTGCTTTTTAAGAATATACCAAAATGGTCAGTCAGCCACACTAAATAGTTTTGCTTTCTCTCTGGTGGGTTGGTTTTGATTTTTCAGCCTAATAATTGCTCGTCTTACTGGCACTGACAGCTCTTTGAATTTCATATTTAGAGTTAACCGAAACAGATTGCAACAAATTGGGGGAAACAAAAAAACCTCTTGAACAAATCAACTGTGGACTTTCTATGCATTCACTTTTACATGAAAACATCAGGAAATGAAGCATCCTGAGCATCCAATTGTCCAAATCCTTTAGGTCCCTAAAAAGGGAGGACCTCTTAAAAAATGCTGTAATTCCTACACCGTCCATCCAGTTTCTGATGTGTAAACCCAAATTAAAGTAGAATGTCCTCACTCTGATCGCATATTTAGAATAATATTTCAACTCCAATATTTCATAATGGGAAGCAAAAATAATAATGTTGCCAATGTCCAAATATTTATGGACCAAGCTGTATAATTCAAAAGAGCAAAACATACTGTGCTAATCATAACTGATGGCCAGTGGTTCAGTCAATCAGATTATGTACCTAAAATAGAAAACAAGAGGCAGGCTGTTTTCATAACAGGATGCAGCTGCATTGAATAAATTTGAAATGTCATCTTACATTGACACACACTTGCTGTTTTTTGGACAAATTTCCACCTGTGTGTCTTTCTATGAGTGTTCATTCTGTACAAATCCTTCTCAAATTTGATTCTAGTGCTGCTCTTCAGTAATGAAAATCTTTGATTGCAGCAAGCCTGCATGAATCCCATTGTCTGATGTGGCATTTCACCTGCAACAATTGCAAAATGTTCGAGACATCATTTTCCATTGTCACGATTCTATAAAATGTTAGATCGCATAAATGATGTGCAGATAAAATAACTGGGATGCAATTTCAGATGCAATTTCCTTCCCCTCGTAGCCCTCAACATCGGCAAAATATTCGCATAGTATGTATTTTACACAGGCTTGTAATTCCACCGAGAAAAATATTCAGTCAATGCTGCAATTTTATTTTTGTAAAAAAAAAAAAAAAATGTTTAAACACATTGGGAATGTAATGACTTGGAAGCAAAGTGCTCTGCCAAGTTGACAGTAACTTAAAACAAGAAAACAGGCATCTGTTAATACTAGAAAAATTGAATTGGAACAGAAATGCTTGCATGGAACTGAAATGGTAAAAGACCACACTATTAGCGACCAAAATATAAGACATATACATTGCAAAAAACAAACTGTCAAGTGCTGAGATAAATATATTTATATATATAATATTTCCATTTGTCCATTCTGAACAAGAAAATACAGGCTTCAGTGCACCTACTCTTGAGACTCTCAGTATCACATCTGAAAAAAATATTAAGAAAGGTAAGTGACAGGTCCTGATATGTTTTGTAATGTACACATACTGGGATCTATTATACATCCTGCAAAGACTGAGAGGTCAAAACTTGTAAATAGTTTAAAAAAAGGCTTCTTTTGAAATTAGTCATTTATGCTAGATGCTTCAACAGAAAAGACAAAAATGTTTTTCCTGTCTTAAAAGCTTATTTCAGATCCACGTATATTAAAAAACAAAAATTGAAATAAACGGCACAACATATACACCAAGGGGGAAAAAATTAAAACATAAAAGCATTTGAAGTAAATGAATCGCCAAAATGAAAGCTGATAAACAAACATTTTCACTTGGCATTTCTCTTCCAAAGTTTCTAAGCAGATACTTTGACAGCGTGATCCTTCAAGTGTTCTGTAAGTCAGGAGGACAAGTGACAACCATTTCCTGAAAGTGGCGATAAAAAAAAAAAAGGCTTGGGAACAATATGTGGAATAAACGAAAAAAAAGGTCCAAAAATATCCAAGAAACTGGTGCAGGGAAGTTGCATGTTGAAAACCAGTGACTGTGCTCTGGCTGAACAGTGGCTGGTGACTTGAAACGGACTCATTCTTGTGTTATCTTGTGAGCAAAGTGTTCACGGGAAGTATTAACATGTGATTGTCTATACAATCTGTCGTCTTTGTTTCAGTGGTCTCTCAAGGTGTTCATTCTGGAGGAGGGGAGTTGGCTGTTAAACCAAGCGGGCTTCCATCTTTTAAAGTGGGTCCATGGCTTCCGCCTTCACTTCGAATGAGGAGAAAGTGTTTTGTTTCCCTCCTAAAAAAAACAGAATCCCATGATCATCAATATCCATGAATGGACAGAACCCGCCTATTTCAAGTACTGTGGTACAATGGGAATCATAACACTACAACTTCACATAAAATGAATATATAAACCTCCTGTGGTGCATTAATTACATCAATGTGTTTCAATGCAACTCTACAATATTTAAGCTTCCAATATTCTGATGTAATGAGTGAAGCACTATTTATGATCTCTGTGTTCAACTGTTGATGCATGCTGATTCTCTCAGTCCATTTCACTAGCAGATGTCCCAATACTGCTTGTATGAGAGAGCAAAGAACTTGGACACAGGGATTTTAGCTCGCATACAAAATTTATATTTCCTTTTAATGTTGCCTTCAGAACAGATGAAAAAACCCACCTGTATGAAAACTAAATCAAAACATTTAGAACTCGCTCCAACACTCACTGAAGCATCTTCCTTGTACATAATTTGTGCAATGGTACAATTTGTAATTTCACCCAGATTTCAGAGAGGAACTAAGTGGTCAATAAGGAATATGGTAAACAAGATCATTTTCACAAAAGAGCAAACATGTTAAACGATACGTGAAGTAATTACGGCGGAGTAGCGCTTCCATGCTGAGGAGGAGGAGAAGAAGAACAACAACAACACAGAGTGAGTTTTTAGTCCCTCGTCCCAAGGACAAAAACAGGAATCAAGATCCATTCTAATTATAGTGAAAACACAGGTGATCAATCCCTCTCAAAAGCTATAGATGGCAGCAGAGTTGTGAAACAACTGCAAAAGCAACGCAAGAAGAAAATCTGAAGCTTAATGAAAAAACTTACAGGTGTACAGACAGCCCAAGTGCTTGTACGCTGGCAAAGCTTTCATCTGCTGATCATAACCAGCACCAGCAAGAGGCTCAACATAAACATTCATTTTCAACATCCATATGCAAATCCTCTGGCACTTCAAACTGGTAATAGATGCACTTAAAGTTTTGAAGATGATCACTGAATAGACTCAGAGAATCCAGGGAGTTGGCATGTTGAAACAGATTTTAACTTAAAAAAAAAAAATCCATCAAATGCATGATCTAAAGAAACACAAATGAAAAAACAACAAAATTACGTGCCATTGAACTGGTCATATTTCAGATGAAAAGTTTTGCGGGGGAAAATTGCCTCAATGACTGGTTAATTAAGGAGCAGAGCCAAATTATTTTAGCAGACTGGAAATGAAATGGCATACTTTAATACTTTATCTCTTCTTCTGACTTTTGATAAGGACTTGCAACCTCACTAGACCTTTGGACACTCCTTGCACTGAGGCAGTCAGCCTGGGGTACACAACCTTATCCAGAAAGGACCGGTGTGGGTGCAGGCTTTCATTCCAACCAATTAGTTGTACACCAGATACTACTAATCAAGAGCTTAGCAAAGACGCTTGGGGTTCATTAGTAGAATCAGGTGTATAACTGCTTGGTTGGAATGAAAGCCCGCACCCGCGCCGGCCCATTCTGAATAAAATTCATTACTCCCACAGTAAGCAATGGTGCACACCTTGGGTTGTGCCGGCATCTTGTGCACTGGCCCTTGGGCCCGTTTTTGAGAGCCTGGTCCTGAGACCTAACCCTCCACACCCCCTTTCCACGCCCCCCTTCCTGGGACATCTTGATCCAGAGAAGGGGGGGAAAACAGGACCCGAGAGCGCCGGTGAAGGCACCCCGTCGCTTTATTTACCTCCTCTCTCCCCCTTTTCATCCTGCCATTTCAAAGACTCCCACTCCTAGTGCCTCTTCCTGGGAAGGTTTTCCCTTTCGGTCCCAGATAAAAAACAGCGGAGCGGACTTCCTGTCGGGGAAGAGGTCCAAAAAAGGGGGGGTGGTGCACCAGACAGGGCCTCCGTACAGGCTTCCCGACACAAACGCCGGGATTCAAGAGCTAACCCCTCCCACCACTCACACGCCAGGCCACCCTCCCCATCAGCACTGAGGAATGCGCAGTGGACGCACAGGAAATGAAACGTTCCTCTGTTCCAAGGGCAGGGCGCTTGCTCCCAGCGTGGGGGGGGTGAGGACCTCTTTGAAGTGTGGGAGGTTAAGATAACTGCCACAGCCTTGCATCTCCCCCTTGACACAGCCTTCACCCCCTCGGCCCAAATCAAAGCACTGCAAGATCAGCCTCTTCCCACCAGCCCCTTACCCCCCCCCCCCTCAGACTCTCAATTTACCCCCGTGCCCCTCTACTCTGCCAACTCTGACCCCACCCTTGCCTATTTTCAAAAATGTCCCAAACTCTTAAGCTCCGCCTGTTAAATGCAAACAATGTTTTCAATGGGGTTCATTTGCAACATAGGGGAAAATAGTATATATATATATATATATATATATATATATATATATATATAAAGACTACACACAAAAGTTGAAACAACAATAAATTCTGACTTTTTTGCAACAAAGTGTATTTTCATTTTCATATGCAAGTTTAATAGCAAATTGAATTACTTCTTAAAGGGGACCCATTATAGGGTTTTTTCTAATTTATAATATTCTTGGATGTCCAAAAAAGGTGGTTTATAAACTTTTGCAGCCAAAAAAAAAAAAAAAAAAATTCCATGATATTTTGGCAATTTATTCCCTGTCATTCCTAATATCCAGAAAACAGTCTTCTGTGAGTGGGTGTCCCCTCTGAAATGAGCGCTGTTCTGATTAGCCAGCGAACAGAGCCACTGGCCCTGCATGACAACGGAAAGCAACACTGTCAAAATCCCCCAGCTACTGGCAAGTATTTATGTACAGACGATTGAATAAGTAGCTGGCTAGTTATTCAACAACATAATGAGTATGGAGAGGTAAAATTTGCTGGCTAAGCAAGGATGGTAGTTAAGTTCACAAGAAGTGCAACATGCAGTTACCATAAAAGTTTAACAACACTTGGAATTAAGTCTCTGATAAATAAGGTATCCAGACACTCAAGATGTCATATGCACAACCTCTATGATTTGATAATTATGATGGCAACTTCCTTTTCTCTATGACAAGATAGTCAGAAATATTTTCAATAATATACTCCTTCTCCGTGTACGTCCAAGCTTCGCCACCCCTCCAGCAAGACCCCGGACCCAATTGTCCAAGTATCTCAGAACATTTTAAAAAAATTAAATAAAAATGATCATCAGCTGGTCCTCATCAGGTCCTAAAATTAGGTAAATCTTACCTCAGGTGTACACAACAGATTCCATCGTGCCGTTATTTATTAATCCGAAATTCAACCAAAATGCAGAAGTCATCTGTTAAAAACTAAGTACACCCTATGAATCAATACCTTTTAGATCCACCTTTAGCAACAATAACTTGAACTAATCGTTTTCTTTACGATTTTATCAGTCTCTCACATCGCAGTGGAGGAATTTTGGCCCACTCTTCCCAACATTGCTTCAGTTCATTGATGTTTGAGGGCATTTGTTTATGCATAGCTCTCTTAAGGTCCCACCACAGCATTTCAATTGGGTTGAGGTCTGGACTCTGGCTTGGCCATTGTAACACCGTGATTTTTTCCTTTTCCAGCCATTCTGTCATAGATTTGCTGGTGTGCTTGGGATCAGTGTCCTGTTGCAGGACCCAATTGCGACCAAGCTTTAGCTGTCGTAAGATGGTTTCACATTTGACTCTAGAATACTTTGGTACACGGAAGAGTTCATGGTCAACTCAATGACTGCAAGGTGCCCAGGCCCTGTGGCTGCAAAACAAGCCCAAATCATGACCCCTTTACCACCATGCTTGACGGTTGGTATGAGGTGTTTTTGTTGATACGATGTGTTTGCCATCGACCACTCTTAAATTATATGCATACCACACATTCCAATGCCAAAACAAGGCTTGACTAGCAAAACTAAGGCTGTGTTTCATTTCGTGGGGTTAATCCCTACGCCCTACACCCTGAGAAGTCATCTCCCTTCGTAGTGAAAACTCTGAAGGGCAGCAGGGAGTAGGGATTCCAAATACCCGTCGTTTGGAATGCCCTTCGACGTATTTCGGTGCTGCTGTATTCTGTTAAAGCAAGAGGAAACAAAGGCAGCCTGTCCACAGGAGAACTGCTCACATTGGCCATTTGTAGTTTCCCAGTAGCTTAATAACCAACCGCATATCTTTCAAAACGCAACTAATCGCCTCCGGTAAAAAATAATAGAAACGTCTGTATGCAGCCAATGTTAGCCAGTCAATATTACTAAGCAATCTAGCTAGATTGGTTAGCTCTCTGTGCATTTTTTTTTTTTCCTCCTTTCCATGCTTCTGTGCATTGTTGTTATTTCCTTGAATGACGGCGAGTTATACACATGATTAGGCTTGGGTCGTCGCACAGAATTATGGGAGCAAAGTCACCATTACTTGCTCCCTTCGGAAACAACCTTTTAGTAGGCACTTTGAAGTGATGAGTTTTATACACTTTAGATTGGAATACCCTTCAATATGGCTTCGGTGGGCTCAGCCCACTTCATGTTCACTTTGAAGTGAACAACGCTAGGTTTTGAAATACAGCCTCAGAATGGCCGCTTCCCGATCAGCGTTTCACTGTTGTGTCCCGCAGTGTACTGGGGATACTCCATTGCACGTTGATCTTATTTTTCATTGTTCTCCAAAAGATTATCTTCGTAAGAAGAGATGAAGCGCCGGAACTACAGGGTCTTATGATTGCGATTCACGTTTCCAATGGTTCTATTTATCAAGGCATAAGATGCTGCCCGATTTTACATAATGGCTGGGAAGCTGCGCGTGATATAAACAATTTATAGGGGTGGGCACTCATTGTTCATACTGACTTATATGAAGCCTGTGCACTCTACAGGGTGTTTCAAAAAAAGTATACCCAACTTTAATCATCGATTATACAGTACAAAAACAAGTGAAAATAAACGCATGGTTAGGGTATCATTTAAAAGAGTAAAACTAGCTCTTTCTAATGATATATCGCACTTAAAATTCAGTAGTTGTAGTACAGCATGATCGATGATTAATATTGAGTATACTTTTTTTAAACACCCTGTGGTTCAGTAAGAGATAGCCCCCATGAAATACTCATCTTGAAAATATTAAATGTGATTTTTTTCTTAAGGTATAAAGACCACATTTCCGTGAAGTATACAGTTGTGTTGCCTGAGACGGTTTTGAAATCTTGCATCCCTAAGATGCAGACTCACTGGAGTTACAGTGACCTCTCTCTATAAAATATTCCTCGATTATCAGTACCTTTAGAAATCACTCAAACCTTACATAATTGTTTCAACTGGAACAAAAATGTGCAGTTCCAAGACTTGCCAGTCCGGCCTCCATCATTGATTTTGAGATTTTGAATGCAGCTGAATGGCACCCAGCAAAATTCCTTCATCAGGGTCAAGTCATGCTGCACAAGTGTGATGTTCCAGCAATACAAGGTCACATAGCAGGACATTTTCAGAAAGTTCAGGCCCTAAGAAATCACAGGAAGACCAATTCATACTAAACAAAGAATAAAGGTATAGGCAAAGTGAGTGGTGTCAGAAATAATTTTAGATATATGCACATTCCCACCCATAAAAATGGCATTTGTAGAACTGTTTTTGTTTTTCTTTCACACTAAAATATACTAAATCCAGTTCTCGGAGTTTCCTGGAGGCAATGAAACTGCTGTGTGCTATAAACGGCTGGGTGGGGGGGGGAACCAGTGAAGTTCAAAAACCAGAAATGACTAGCCCAAAGAAAAAGGGAGAGAAAATTACCCATGCCTGAGGCTGAGAAGCGGAAACATGGTGGCGAACGGCTACGATGGGGTATGGGGGGGGACTGAGTGCAAGTCAGATGGGTTCTTCCAAACCGCAAGCCTTTGTGGGAGAGACTAGGGGAATGCCCACATCTGAGGCTTCAGGCATCACACAAGGGGAGGTGTGGGCAGGGCTGGAGTTTCAGGAGGAGGAGCTGAATTCGGGCCAAAGTGCTGCCTACTCCTCCTCAACCAGAGCGGCAGAATCAAAGCGAGCAGCGATTGACTGCTCCGTCTGCTGAGGTCGGGCTTCAAAGACCAGGCTGGCGGAGTTGGGTAGGAGGGGAGGTTGACGAGAGGTGTGGTGAGGGGGGCCTACATTTTATACTTGAGGGGAGACCTCCCACACATTTTCTGCCACTCCTTCCAACATCCACACCCACCCTCGCTCCAGCCACCTTTGCCAGGACACCTCTCCACTTCAAAGTGGAAGACATCACTGAGCCCAAACTCAATCTGCCTCACAGCTACCAAACCCAGTTCCGAGAGAACCACCATAAGCTGGCATTCCAACCAGAACAAAGCACACCATGTTGGACAGCTATCGAGCAGCCATGTCTCATTAAGCAGCTAATTAGTAAAACTGTAGGTGTTCAGAATTAGGGTTGAAATGCAATCCCAAAGAACAGCAGATATCCAGGGTCAGACCACCCATACCTATGCTTAAAGATCCAATGTCAATGCTCTAGGGATGGCACAGCAGGCCGGCATGATGATTTACATTTAATGTACACACATTCTGCTTCATGGCTTTTCCTCATGCTTACAATATGTCTAACATACAGCAAGTGGACTTACAGGAAAAGTGCTGAGGCTGAGATTTGATCTAAATGAAATTACAGACTGAAATGTAATTTAAAACAAGGTGCACTTAAAGGAATGGATTCAAGCAAAGTAAAAACGAAACAAAGATTTGATATATTTATATAGAAAATTTACCTTGAATTTTGATAATCAGAAAATTATCCATTGCGTATGAGAAATAAAGCTACCATCGCTTAAAATGGTTGATAAAAGGATAATATTAGAAGTATCACACAAAACAAAACCATGCCATGGGTAATTTGACTCAACCATATATAAAATAAAGCTTCATGTCTCAATTTTAGGAACAAAAATAAGTCATTGCTAAGCCTCACACAACTCACCATGTTTCTTGACAGATAAATAATTTGGTATGTGCCTGTGAGGGCGTTTGTGCTCAAATATACATAATGTTAGAGGATGGTCTTTTCTCCTAATCAGATGAAAGAATGGTAGAAATTTTCTAAACAGAAAATCATTACCTCATTTCATTTATTTGCTATGCTAGGCAAGCGTAATGTACTGTATGTGTTTGAACACAGATGCATGCGAGTGTGTTTTGCCTACTAATTCCTCCGCTTAGTCACTATACTGCAATGGTATTAACACAAAATCAAGCTTTTGTTTTACAGAGCAGTACGGCTTCATAATATTCAGACGTCTAATAAATAAATAAATAAATAAAACCCACATACTACCGGATAAAATCAAGCACAGAGTCCTCAAGGTAGCATCTCTAATGGAAAAGGTCCCACAGTGGTGAAAGCAGACCTCAGTCCCAACTTAACCACAGCCTTCAGAGATGCAGAAATTCTACACAAAGAGGGATTTGTTTCGCAACACCCCCCACTCCCATCCCCCGACCAAAGTCTGACAGCAAAGTGAATTCTATACCCACACATCACAGCCAACCTGGCACAGTTTAAGGCAATGACTTCTTGCAAGAACAGCAATTTCTTTCTCTCAAGACATGGCCATTTCTGCTCCATTATGCCTCTGCCAGTTATGTATTCTTTGAATAGAATTTGTCAGCACAACAGTAATATACAAAGCCTTATGCATCCTAGTAGAATCTTCAAAGAATACACTTGCTTGGCTGTTCCACCACAACACAAAACAGGACCTTAGAGGAACAAAGACCGATTTGGTGGTAACAATGCACAGATTTAAAGCAGAACCAAGGGCAGTATGGGCCACCATAGGTGACTCACTCCTACACCAACTAATATCCAGAACAGGGACTCTAATCCACTTGATTTTAAAATCGATTAAAACTCATTTCCCAGGCTAATAAGATAAATTTTTAAACAAGAGACCAGTAACCTTCCGTACATGTGCAAACACGACTTAAAAAAAAAAAAAAAAAAAAAAGCAATCAGAAAATGCGTGTATCTTGAGGGCATGTTGTGTGTGCAGAGGAGATAGCGATCGCCGTCTTAAAATCAAAAGGTTTCTTCAGACAAAATACTCTGGGACAGACGGCAAGGAAGCCGGGGATAAGTGGGAGGGGGGTTGTCAGACAGGAAACAAGGAAACTAAACACACCTTTATTTATGAATTTCAAAGAGAAGCATTTAGCAAATGAGAAACCACACGAGCGCACACGCATAGTGAGGCAGAGTGACACAGAGAGAGACGCACAAACACACGTTGCAACTGAACTCTACACTCGAACCACAGGTAGCAGTGAGGAAGACATTATTTTACAGTTAACCGGATTGTATGAACAAATAAATGTGCGGGCTGCCCGCCGTGGTGCTGACGCACATCAAAAGAGCCCTCCGTGGCCCCGCCCGGCACAAGGGTGTCTGCCTTTTCCCAAAAAAGGAGCAATGCAGGAGTCTGCATGAGAATAGGACCATGGCACACAACAGGGAGCTTTCCATCACAAAGAAAACAATATAAACAATGCAAAGTACAGCTCAGAGTACATGCTTACTGTTCAACCAAAACACTGATATTCAAGAAGTTCAATCACTAAGGAATGGGCACCATCTCCATGATAGTACTGTGAAAATGTATTTGCCCCCTTCCCAGTTTTCACCAGTTGTGCTTATTTGTCATATCTATGTTGCCGATCATCCGACTAATTTTGTGAGTAAACACAAAATGCAACTTTTCAATGGTCATTGCATTGATTGAAGGTGAAGAGTGATTCACAACCTATTTCAAACTTGTGAAAAAAAATTATAGCCATCCTAAACTTGTTGACTGGTTGAGTCACCCTTGGCAGCAATCAAACATCAGCGCTAATCAGCAATGAGTCTTCTACATTGCTGTGGAGGAATTATGGTCGACTCTTCTTTGCAGAATTAATTTAAATCAGCCACATCGGAAAGTTTTCAAGCATGAACTGCCTGTTGAAAGTCATGCCACGGCATCTCTGTTGGATTCAAGTCAGGACTGTGACTAGGCCACTCCAAAACCTTCATTTTTTTCTTTAGAGCCATTCAGAGGTGGACTTGCTTGTGTGCTTTGAATCATTGTCATGCTGCATAACCCTACTGCGCTTGGGCTTTAGGTCACAAACTCATGGGTTCTTATTGTTCTTATTGAGGAATGCTGTGTTAGCTCTACTCCAGATGTAATGGGACCCCTGTCTTCCAAAAAGGTCCACTTTTGACTCATCCTTCCACAGAATATCATCACAAAAGTCTTGAGGGTCATCACAATTTTCTTTGGCAAATGTGAGATGAGCCTTCGTTCTTTTTTTTTGTCAGAATTGGTTTTCACCATGCAGCTCTCCCTTGGATGCCATTTTTTCCCTGTTTCTCTCTGCCTGGAGATCCTTATATGTTAGTCTGAGTTCTTTTTTGACCTCTTGGATGAGTCGTCAACGTGCTCTTTAGTGGGCCGGCCACTCCTGGGAAAGTTCATCACAGTTCCAAGTTTTCTCAATTTGTAGATAATGGCTCTCACCTTTGTTCGCTGGAGTCCAAGAGCTTTATAAATGGGTTTGTAACCCAGTCCAGACTCAAACGTCAAATACTTTCTCATCTGTTCTTGAATTTCTTTGGATCGTGGCATCAATTGCCACTTTTTGCCAACTTCCCGTTAACAGAAAAGTTCTATTCTATTTTTCGATTCATCAGGGCTGGAAACAATCATGCCAAGGTGTGGTGAAATTGTACCCAATTTTTGACGAGATTAGTTTAATTGGTTGATTAAGTAACGGAGGGGGCAATTACTTTTTCCACAACAGGACAAGTATGGTTGGATGGCTTTTTTCCATCAATAAACAAAATGTTTATGTACAAAATCTGTTTTGTGTTCACACATGTTATCTTTCCCTTACATAAAAATTAGTTTCATGATCTGAAACATTAAAATGTGACTGTATGCCAAAATCTGGGCAGTAATTCAGTCTGCATTTGCACTTAAAATGCATTGCAAAACATCTTTTATTAGAAGCTTTTAATGGTGCAAAATGAAGCAGAGTGAGCTTTACAAGTGAACTTTGGTTGGTTTAGCAGTTGAAATGACTGTTTTCAGTTCAATGAATGGTGTAGTGTCAAAAATCTAATGAAACACTAGAATGCAGTCAAATTTGATAAAATTTATGTAATGGTCAAAAATGCAGACTTGAGGTGAAAGAAAATCAACAAATGAGTTCATTTGGAAATGCTTTCATGAGCTAACCTCAATCCAGCTCATGGGATATGCATAAATTTTGCTTTTTGATTGCTCCAGTATCCATGGTATTATGCATATTAGTTTAAGGTTGTCAAAATGAATCAGTGCGGGTGGCAGTACAAACTCGACTGGGTACCGCTAATTATTGGATAAGTTCACTTCATTGTGGTTTTGATGGTGTGGGCAGAGATGCACAACATCTTAGCTCCCATATGCTCCAACTTCAACAATCCAGAACCTTCAGATTTTTGTATCACATAGGCAGGTTATTAAAATTCGTACAAAAAATGTTTCATGACGCGCACTACAGGAGAAAACTTGGTAGGGCGCATGTCTGGATAGATGCATTGTGGAATGAGTCCCAGTAATGGTGAATATTATGTCAACAGTATGAATGCTTTCCACTTCCACACGCATAAAGACTACTCATATTCAATAACAATCAAGATATAGTGTTGAAAATTGGCAGGATCAAATCATTCTTAGTCAAGGACCATTTCTTACACATTTAAAATGATGAGTAATCCAGTAGAGTAATTTTGAATAAAAAAACTTTTAATTGCATACACTTGTGTAGCGGACACATTAGGAAGTTCAAAAGCTCAATTTCATTCCTTAATTTAAAAATATTGTTAGATCTTTTCTACCCCTGAAAACAAAAGTAAGGTGAGAAATGAGCATCAATTTATTATATGATGAATTCATAAAAATTGAGTTTGATGAATTCATAAAATTATTCATAGAGATTAGCCTACTTCGTTCATTCGGATGAACTCTTCTCCAAGTACACCTCAGTGCCATAATATCATTGTTTGATACAAATTCTTGTCTTGCAAGCAGGCTGTTGTTTAATGCCAGTGTAAATTAAAGAAAATGTCTGGGTCTGATTTCACAGGGTCGCAAAAGACCCTTGGCCATCTGAGCTGAAGGACACATAGGAAGGCTAAGCACATCAATTATTCATTAGATTATTTCAGCTCAATTTGAATGAAAACATTAAGCAGTTCTGAAAAATCTCAGCTCTGCGCTTGACTGTGATAAATTTCATTAACACAAAAGCAACATTCACACACACACACACACACACGGTTGTTTTTAGTACTTAAAGATGGCAAGCAATCAGAATCTCTCCAAGTAATGGTCTCAAAGTAAATCCATTTTCTCGACTTACTTGTGCAGGAAATAATAATGTTCATTTTTGAAGATTAATTTTTTTTTTTTCTTGTTTTTGCTTTACTACCAATAGAGCTTTCACAGCTACCAGTCGTTTAGGATAAGATGATGTTTTAAGTTAACACCTTTGAAAGTGAGCTTGGCCAAAGTGCTGCGGTGAAATCAAAGTCAAATTTAAAAATTTCAGAAAACCCATCAAATATGTTTTAGGGCCTGCTTCCATCTACCCATATACCAAAAATCAGCTTAATCACTGCAAAAACTGCTTCATAATCGCCTCTTATGGCATTGTCAATATGGCCTCCATAACTGCTATATTTGAAATCGGATCTGAATGCCATGAACAAACTTTGGTGTCCAGAGGGTACGAACATATGTGCCAAGTTTCAGCTTTATTGGTCCAGTGGTTTTGGAGAAGACGTTTACGGACAACACCGACAACTACAGACAGATGGGCCATGACATAAGCCCACCGAAACTTTGGTCCAGGTGAGTTAAAAATTCTAAAAAAAATATATATAGAGAAACTCTAATTAGCAACATGTGAAGGACACTGTATGATATTAATGTTCCAATGGAACCAACCAAAATCACTAACTGATTTCATTAAAAATCAATTCCCTCCAAATCAAGGTTCCACAATTAATGGCAACCCTTAAAGATTGTTGTAAATGACATTTACCAAAATTAAACCAGGTATTAAATTCCACTTATATAAGTTTTAACTAAATATTAAGGATCTATACTGAGCCTATAAATATCACTTCCTGTTTCATTAGGGTATAAAAATGAGGTAACACACATGCAATATCCCTTTGTCATCCAACGTCATGAAGAAAACAACAACTGTCAGTTCAAAAGAGGCAGATGGTCATAAACCTTCACAGACCTGGTAATGCCTACAAGAAGATTCACAAACTATTGAATATGCCACTGAGCACAGTCAGGGCAATTATCAAAAAATTTCAAAGTTATGGAACTGCTGAAAACCTCAAGAGTAGAGCACGCAACTGTATTTTGTCCCCAGGATACTGACGAGGATGGCGAGAGAAGCAAGAAAATCCCCAAGAATCACTGTGAAGGAATTGCAGGCCTTAGTGGCATCTTGGGGTCACCAGCTTTCAAAAAGCACCATCAAGTGCCACGTGCACAACCACAGGCTCTTTGGAAGGATTGCCAGAGGAAAGCCTTTTCTGACCAGAAGACACAGAAGCAAGCGGTTGGAGTTTACCAAACATCATTTAACTTATGACTAGAATAAGGTGGTTTGGAGAGATGAGACCAAAATTACGTTTCGGTCAGATACAGCATCGGTATGTTTGGCATTGAAACAGAGATGCATGCAAGGAGAAGTACCTCATACCCACGGTGAAATATAATGATGAATCAGTCATGTTTTGGGGCTATTTTAATTCAAGAGGTTCAGGGACACTGGTTAAGATTAATGGCATAATGAATTCCACCAAGTATCAGGATATTTTGGCTGACAATCTGGTTGCCTACACCAGAGGGCATTTGGCCGTGAGTGGACTTTCCAACATGACAATGACCCAAGGCACACCTCAAGATCTACACAGAAATGGTTCCACGACAACAAAATCAACATTCTGCAGTGGCCATCTCAGTCGCCAGACCTCAATCCTATTGAAACCCTGTGGGCTGAGTTGAAGAGGGCAGTTGATAAATGCAAGCCCAAGAATGAGAAGGGTCTTGAAAGGATCTGCTTGGAGCAGGGGTGTCAAACTGGTCCATAAAAAGGCCAAGGGGCTGCAGATTTTCAATCCAACTAAGCAGAAGCACACCTGATACAACTAATTTAATCAACTGATCTCGGCCTGCTCAGTTCATTAGTTGTATCAGGTGTGTTTCTGCTTGGTTCAAATGAAAACCTACATCCCCTTGGCCTTTCTATGGATTAGACTGACACCCCTGACTTGGAGGAATGGTCCAAAATCCCCCTGCATGTGTGCCTTCACCTTGTCAAAAATGACAGGAAAAGACTCCATGCTGTTATCCCAGCCAGAGGTGGTTGCACTAAACACTAAATGAAGGGTGCCAATTATTATGAAACCTTGATAAAATTTATTTTATAATAAACGATTGTCATGATTTTGGTTGTTTCCATCAAAAAAATGAATGAAGTAGTTTACACATGTAGGTATACTCCATTTTTCTATAATTACATTGTTTATTTTTTTGTACTGATTGTGCAGTGCCAGTCAGGAATGCCAGTATTTTTGGAGCCCGCTGTAGAATCAGGCACAATAGAAATAAATGCAAGCATTGACTACGGTTTAGTACTGGCATAGTAGCTTATTTCACTCCTGTCCTTAAAAGCTGCAAAACTCAAAAGGGAGATAAACTCTGTGGGGAAAATTGAACCCATCCTGCTGAAGGATATGCAAAAAGGTGGTATGGACAACTGAAATGGGGAATGAAATCAGCTTATCCCCTTGAACTCTAGTTTTTCACTTAAGTGTTAACTTAAGTACATTAAAAGTCAGTTGAAGCATTTTTTTCACATTGTAGGACAATGTCAAACATTCTGTACCTGCTGGTTGCAGTGCTTCACTGAAGCTACATCACACCATGGAGAGAAATATTCAAACCCAGGATGCCATGTTTTTTATGGCCACAGCATTGCATCAAATGCAAAATATCTAGATCTTGTACATCAATTTATACAAATTTCCCTGTGATTGAGCAGAACATATTTGGTACTCTGGAAATCTTTGGATATCCACTATAATATAAAGTAGGCCAGAAGTTCAAACGGTTTGAATAAAGCAGCTGCTTATGACTAACCTGTAGGTTTTATGGGGTTAAGGAAACTCATTTTAAAAATGAAAGAAATTGAATATTAGGATTAGTCTGTTTGCATAAGTGTTTTTCAGTATTTCACATTGTGTAATCATTTGCATAAGTCATGAGTGCATGAGGGGACAAAGGTTTTCTTACCATTGATCAGATGTATGCAGTTTTCATTCTCTGGACTGTACCTGCAGAAAATTTCAGCTTTAATTTATTCATTTTTTTGGTACAGTAAAATACTGAGACCCCAATCCTGCGCGTGCCAAACCTTCATAAATGATCATTGCATTTTTTTTGCTTGAAAATTGAGCCACTTAATGGCTTTGCACTGTAAACATCCATAGAAACACATGCTGCTTTTTTGGAAGCGATTTGTTGAGTGGACAGCGAACGTGGGCTTTTGAGAGCTGAACAGAGCTCAGAGCCAGTAGGGCCCAACCTCTGACCTTTCACCTCTTCACAGACTAATCCTAAAGTCAGGGTGTGAAGGACGGGGAAAGAACGGTGGGAGGCAAGATGACACAGCTGTGCACAGTGTACTATGAGTGCCAATAGCCAATATGCCCGAGTGCGTGATGGCGGAGTACCATCATGACCACGCTATCAAATACGGGCATTAAGTCAGGACACCAAAAAAAGCTTAACATGAGAGGAAATGGGCCAATATGAGACTTTTCCCCAAACTTTCAAAGCAACGCTCACAATACTTAACCAGGGATGTAAACAGTACTTCCAGTATTCTGCCAGTCAAGCCAGTAAACACTGTCAAATTTGCATAATTCTTGTCTAAGGAAGTTTCCTCGACACTTATTTGCCAAAGAAAAACTGGACAAATGCTGTTGGTGGATGGCAACATGTTATATTCCAGAAACTATGACATTCTTCCCATATGTAAAAATCATAGTTTGGCCTAGTGGTGGTGCTAAAGGAAATAGTATAGTGTCCAATATGATTCTAGGCTCCAGGAGTGTCCACAGTAAATTTCACCCAATTCCCAAATAAATTATTTGCTTTATTAAAAAAAGTTAAGATTGGCCTAAAGGTGGTGCTATAGAAATGGTCATAGTGTCAACAGAACAATAGGATAGCTCTTCTCTGCACCAAGAGGTTCACAGCCAAGTAAGATCTGATAACCATTAAAATTAGTAGAGTCACTGCATTTGGAAATGTAGTTTCCATCTAATGGTCTTGCCACAGTAAATGTAACAGAGCCATTAAAATCAATACGGTTCTTCCTCAATGTACCAGGAGTGTTAACAGCAGATTAGTCAGGATTCCCAATAGAACTGAGAAACTGATTTACTGCATTTTTAATAATGCAGAGTTTTCAAAGTTTGGCCTGGAGGTGGCTAGGTCATAGGGTCGTCAACATCACGTCTACACAGCAGGAACAATCACACGAGATTTGGCATGATTTTCATCATATTGTCCATGTGATCGCATTTGGAAGTGTTAAATTTGACCGAGTAGCTGCACTACAGGAAACATTACTGAGCCACCATAATCAATAACTTCCTCCTCTATGCATCAGAGATGCTGGAAGCAAATTTTGAAAAGATTCCCATTAAAGCTGCTCCACTCATTCCATTTTTTTTCCAAAAATTTTAAGTTTCGCCCAGTGATGGCCTACAGCGAAGGTCATAGGGTAACCAACAGCAATAAGAAGCCTTTTCTATGCACCAGAAACGATCAAGTGTTGCATGATTCCCATCAAAAGTGTTTAACTTAATGTATTTGGAAATGCAAAGTTTGACCTGGTGGTGGTGCAACAGGAGAGGTTATAGGGTCAGACAAAATAGGGTTTTCCTCTATGCATCAGGAATGAACAAGAAATTTCATGAGATTTCCGTAGGGACTGTTGTATATGTTGCACAAATACAAAGGATCTGTGGCGGTGGCAGCTTCGAAGGCAAATCTATGACATCCCTAAAAATCAGTTTCTTGGCTACTTACAGCCCAAAGGCAAGCCATACAAACAGAAGCAGTGCTTTTTTTTTAACACTGTGAAAGATTATGTAAGGAGGTACTGCTTACCTGGTGTAGGTTCTTGCATCTTCTCCCTCTTCCTCTTCTTCTTCTTTCCCTGTAACATATCCCAAAGAACACTTAAGTGTGGCTCAAGCACACAACCACTGAGCCACTGCCACCCTCCCACTGCTCATCATGCTTAGTTGACCCCTACTGAACACCTAAGGCCCCTCTCCCCTAACTGACCACAAACTGCAATGAATCAGCTGCCAAATTCCCCCATCTCCCTTCTTCACGGAAATGGAATGTATGGCACTACATAGCAACCAGTTATATTTTCAATATAAAAAATATGCTCCAACACCTTCATAATAATTTGCTATTTTACCATACATCGTAATTTCACAAACTGTAGGGTATTATTTAAAGATATTCCAACATCAATGCATCATTGTGTTTTACAGAAAGTTTCTGTTCGCAATATATTGAAATGCACTTCCAGGAAAATCTGGACTCAAAAATGAGGATGTATGGGGCATAACAAAGTCATTTTCAAATCTGACTGGGGATTGCAAGTGTCAAGGTATTGTTCAAGCTTCCAGAAAGTGGTCCAATTTAATAAAGTACTTAGCTTGCTGTGATCTCGAGTACCAGCAATGGTAAAGGTAAGACAGCACAAAAAGACATTTCAGTTTAATGTGATGTATGCGTTGGCATCGTGCTGTAAAGTCTGATAATCCACTTATTCAGAAGTTAATCATTGTCACTGTAACAGCAGGCTTCAGTGAATACACATCAATGGACAAAGGCAGACTCATACAGTACAGATCCAGCATGGAAAGTGCCCTCAAGCATAATGTGAGAAAAGGTATTTAATCAAGGTAATTCTCGTTACGTTTATGATACTTTACCAGTTAGAGTCAACACCATCAAAGCCATTAATGCCTTCTGAACACCTTCCACATTTAAATAATCTCAAAACTTGGCTTTGAAGTTACAGTGCATAGCCTTTGGCTGACGTGGTGATTTTCACAGTTGCACCTATCAATGGAGTATGAAAACAGGTAATAAAAAGTATTCACTGCCAGTTTAATTTCTTGGAAATCCTGCTTGACTGCGGCCGCCAGTCTGAAAGTATAACATAACATTGCATGCATAACCCTAACATATACAAGACAAAACATAAAGCTAACATCTCCAACATGACCCTACAGTCCCTAATATGATCCCAAACCATAGCCCTAACATCTCTAACATAAACTTAACTCCTCTAGCCTAACTTCACCATGTCTCAGCAAAGTGAGGAGATCACACTGCCACAAAAGAAATTCGGAAGGAAAAGCAGGCAGGATGTGAATGAAGAGAGGGCAATAAAACACTGCAGCCCACAATCTCTGGTGGTGCAGAGAAAACGAAAATCAGACTCAACATGTCACCATTCATCCATCCAAACAAACACTAACCCAAACAAACTCGCATGCTTTTTACTTGTACTGCAGTCATATGATTTACAATGTCAAAATTTATCTGAGCGATGAAATTAATGTTACTGCCAGAGGGTCGTTCCTTCAGCAGAGAATGGCCTAAGATAGGAGTCTTGCAAGGGAGGCTTTCGAAGGATTACTCAAGGAGGAGTCTTAGAGGACAGACCTCACAGGGAAGAGGTATTGCAGAGGTGGCCTTCAAACAATTACTCAGAGAGGAGTCTTACTCAGAGGGCCTAACAGCTAAACAGGCCTCTCATAAAGCCGGGCTCTACAGGATTGGCTGAAAGGAAGCAGATATTTAAGGCGCGACTTTAGAATCACACAGTGCATACAAACGTACCAGCTGTCAGGCCATTCTTTTGATACTTACATAATTGTCTCTGGCAGACCAGCCGGGGTATAGCTGCATGTGGAGCTGTCGTTCCTTGCGGGCTAATTCGTAATACTTGGCCTGCTCTTCGCGAGATAGAGCATGCCACTGTTTCATACAGAAGAGAGATAAAGGTGGCAGTCAAATACCAGCACACAGTTCATACCTCCCTTCCAAAGAGAAGCCTGCTTATGCACAGGCTAAATCCCCCCCCCCCCCCAAGGGATTTGCGCAGAGAAAATGGAACATATTAGCATACAAAGCAAAACACGCACTTGAATGTGCACAGCCACAATTTTTTGCCCTTACTAAATTTTACTCACTTATCGAGTTTAAGGGTTGATTTAAATTCTCAACATATTGTGTAAATGAGTATTCAAGTTCAAGAATACTGTGAAGGATGAACAAAAAAACAATTGTTATCAGTTCCTGTTACATGGAGCAAATGCAACTAATTTGTCAGCCAGCCTCCACAATGTTTTCGAATTCAACACAGAGGCACTTGCTAACGTCAACACCTACAAGCAAGTTCTTAGCTACAGCTCTTATGATCCATGGCTTCCTAGTTTAACCCATTGAAGTGAAAAGTTAGAATTTAGTTTTCCGTCAAGTAGGTTTTAAACCACAAAAAAAAAAAATTTTTCACATTATGGGACTGTGTCACACACATTCTGTATCTGCTGGTCACAGTGCTTCACTGAAGTTACATCACAGTCATACTGAGGGAAATATTCAAACCCAGGATGCCATGTTTTTATGGCTACAGCATCACATGGAAAATATCTAGATCTTGTACATCATTTTACACAGATTTCCCTGTAATTCAGCTGGACAAATTTGGGATCGTTAGAAACCTTGGGATATTAACACAAAGCGGTCTTATTTCAATGTCGTGAACGTAGCCCTTCATATAGTGCAGACCCTTTAGTCAACTTTTTGGGGTTATGAAATCTGCAACCCAACCCAACCCAACCCCCCCAAGGAAAAAACAATTGATTTGAAGGCAAAAGAAAATAACATTATACTTGCAGTACAGAGTTACATGCATTATGAAACAACTAGGTTTATGTGACATTGGTCAACCAATCAGTTTGCCAAGAATGTGTCAATTGATATCTAATGGGACCACCCTGTATTAATATCCAATCTGCACCATATCGCGGGGGAAAGTCAACCTTCTCGCAAAAATGCATTTTCGTCTTTATTTTGTAAGTAAAAGTGCACAGCACCATTTAATAGAAATTTCAACGAGAAACTGCATTATCATTTTAATTATGAGACAAATAGTGTGTTTGCTTCATTAAAAAGAAGCATTTCTGAGAATCCATTTTCATTTTGAGATTTGCATTTTCATTTTCATTTTTATTCGCAATATTGTGGGGCGCTTTTCGATAATTAAATTGCAAATGGGGAATGTGATTTAATTTTCAATTCGTTATAAAAAAAATGCATATGTGGACTTACAAAAAGAAAAAGTGAAATGGAGGATTACATTTTCATTTTGATACAAATAATGGGTTTGCTTCATGAAAAAGCATTTCTGAGAATGCATTTTCATTTTAATATCATTAGCTATATGCTTCCATACAGTATGGCAAAGACATGAGCAAATGCCAAGTCACCTCCTTCACTAAATTTTGAGTGTATCAGATGTATTTGTAAATGTATTAAATAGCACTGAAACCAAAGTATATTAATTAATCTAACAAGTACACCAATAAATATCACTTTCTGATTTGAATGGTCACCATTTTTGTTGACACAGATAGTAAAGTATTCATGTCTGAAAACTGGAATAGAATGCCTTATGCTTGTGAGGCTTTCGGCTGTTACAACACCGTTAGAAGTGAGCTGAGCTTCTTTGGCTTTCCTCAGGATGACATCAAGCGAGCAAACAGTAAAGCTCCTTAAAAAAAAAATTCAGTCACCCATCGTAGCTAAAGCTGTCCTGCTACATAACTTGTGTAATACTTCCAGGGCTCAATTAAACAATACCATTCTTTGCTGGCTGTATGGTTGTGTCCCCAACCTGTATGGTGTGTCATTAATACAAAGCTGTGCAAAATTTGAATTTTTTGACTGACAGCCCGTAATATTTTAACGTGCCACCATCTTTAAGCATTCCCTAACACAGTGCACCTTCTCCTTTAATATTCACAGTGCCTCTGACTTGACTGTAATGTGGCATGCAGGTGTGCGGCACCTACCCTCCTCCCCAGGATTTGGTTAATGGCGGCACTCTCTTTCAGCGTGCACTCAGCTACCACGTTGGCCCGCATCTCTTTCATGTACAACATGAATGCATTAAGGGGCTTCTTAATGTGAGGTCGTCTGGGCTCCTGTTCTTTTCTCTGTTGTTCGTGATGAGGTTTCCTGTGCGGTGGAGGAATATGATGACATGTACTCCAGAGTCAAGGTAAAACCAGCTGGACTGGGTAAGGTGCTGCTAATGCAACCAGAAACAATAACAACCTTCCATGTGAGAATGGAAACCTGGTAACTCTGCCCCCAGTCCAAGGAGAGAGTGCTCCAACAACACATGCATTTTAATTATGATATTACAATAAAAAGAAGTTCTTGGCAATAGGACTTCACCATTAATTGTCTGACTTCAGCACTTAAACACAGCCATATTTACCGACTAATGCAGCATACTGCAAAGTAAAATAGACACAATCTCTGGATACAAAATAATCCATTTGCATATTGGGAGCCTCCGGAGAATTAAAGCCATCAGCTCTTACTAGCTGACAAGAATAGTCCTCCATTTCAAAGTGTGGCAATTAAAATCAAAATTGCCTCGTAGATTCAGTATTTGTTTTAATTTCTTCATATGTGTGGATTACTTGGGTTGTTACAGACATCTGGTAAAAATTTCATGCCAATAGCCCCATTAGAAATATATTTACTGAGAAAAATGTTTGTGTTGAATACTTATTTTCCCCGCTATATAGGCATAGAGAAATCAAAAGTTTAGAAACTAGGCACATATAGAGAATATGATAAAGGAAGATCCCATCCTTGCACCGTGCCTTGACAGGACAAGTAACCCAGCGGTTTTAATCATTCTCTTAAAGACATTTCCTACAGTCCACTTCTGAGAAAATGGTTGCAAATTTTCTTACACAGGCCAACCTCTAATATATAGCATAATCGAAAATTTGGAAAATCCACCTAGAAATTAAACGGGACTGCAGTCTTACATGTGCGTGAGGTCACTGTCATGATGGGGCTCGTGTTTGACATGGGGGTTGACTATGGCAGGATGGGGTATTCCTGTTGCGTGGGGCCCAGGCGGTCCTGGAACCATATGGGGCGAAAACCTGAAAAAGTGAAAAAAGTTCACTTTGCAGCCCGAATCCCCAGTTTCAAAATCAGCAGGAATTGTATTGCATGGCAAAGAGAAGCCCAGGGGTCTGTTCCACAAAGCAGGACTGATGAGTTAGCCAGATAACAGCTCAATGTAAAATGCAGGGCAGCTCTTTTTACCTCAGTCCTTATTCCAGATTTGAGAGTTTTCCCAGTTTTACTTGGTGCAGTTATCCAGCTTACAGAGTAATCCCGCTCAAAGGAACAGGCACCAGGTCAGAGGTGAGTTATAACGAACACAGCCGAGAGAAGCAAGGACTGGAGACCTTCCCTCTGCCACTAAAATGCCACACTTACGGCATTTTAGACAGGGAGTATGCTCAGCATAATAACAGACATCATCAAAACATCAGATTCCAGAATTTAAAGCAGATTGGGGGGGAGGCCTTTGGTTTAATGCAGAAAGCCTTCACATGTTGACGTAGGATAACAGCCTCCAAGATTAAGGAAATTTTTTGGTAGTTTAGACGCCACAGAAATGAGCGTGAATAATCACTCTACCTCAAAATAAGCAAATCAATTACTACACTGGAGGATGATAAGCGGATTTGTCATCTGGATGTATAGTGCTCATTAACGGTTCCTCATTTACGCAAGACCACTAACTGTTCAACACTGCATACGGAGGAGTTTGAGAGCTGATGCAATACAGTTGAAATATCACCCAAGACGCAACCATGAAGATCACAGAAAGGCACGCTCATTCACTCAGAGAAACTTCTCATTCATTCTTCTTTTTCTCACTTTCCCCAACATATAAAGTGAACTTGAATGCATTAACAAGTGCAAAAAAATTACTTTGTGTTAATCAATGATGACATGCGTTTAATTTCCCTTTTATTCATATAGAGGATATCGCCCTAGTTATGCACTTTTTAAATTCAATTCAAAGACGAGAGGAGTACAGCATAAAGATTCAAGGCGTAGGAGGCAGGTTTCCACGTGTAAGCACACTGTGTACACTCCAGGGCAAAAGGTATTTTCCAAGCCCAAAATGGCAAAATATGAAGCTTTTAATGGTCCTACCAACAAATCCTTGGTAAGGACATGAGCAAGGATTAAAGAAATAGAAAGTTACTTGTTACGAGATAGTATTTCCCTTTGATTTTATTCAGCGTTAAAGCCTTTTGAGTAAACTTGTGGATAGCTTTTTGCAGAAAGAGGAGTTAGTGTTGTTACACTCATTGCTGATGGCTTCAAACAGTTCTTTCACTTTCCCCGACATATAAAGCAAATTTGAGAACATTAACAAGTACAAAAAATTGCTTTGTGTTATTCAGTGATTACATACAAGCCATTTCTTTGTCATTCATATACCAGATAAGCTATGTGCCTAGTTAAGCACTGCTTTTAAAATCAATTAAAAAAGACGAGTGAAGTACAGCACATAGATTCAAGAAATAAGAGGAAGGTTTCCACATGTAAGTATAGGAAATATGAAGCTCTTAATGATCTTAATAACAAATTATTGGTCAGGACAGCTTGTAACAGAGAGGGGAGCCAATGTTGTTACACTCAATGTTGATGGCTTCCAACAGTTGAGTTGCTGAAAAATGTTTCATGGTTAGTTTGAGTTTAATGTGAGACCAAATATTCTCTTTAGGGTTAAAATCTGGGTTCAGTCTTTAGGGTTCAATCTGCCAAGGCCGGAGCATCAGCCTGATGGACTTGCACATGAGCTCTCAACCAATGGTGGCACAGAAGGTCTCAGAAGTGCATTTGTTAAAATACTGCTAATTTTCTGACCAATGTTTTGCTGTTAATACCATTAAAAGCTTAATATTATACCAAGTTGGGCTTGGTCCATCGTTTTGCTCAGGGACTTTAGTTCCCCAACAGTGAAGCACAGGTGGCAGGAGCCAGTGCAGAAAGAAGGGCGGGGCTGCAGCTGGCTGGAAGAAAGAAGCTTCTCCCTATTGCATGCCAGACCAGGCCCACCTACCTGGGCGCTGGGCTGTCACCCAGGTGTTCACACCTGAAGTTTGGTACATTGGCTAACCCTACCTGGACATCCAGCGAAAAACAGACAAACATTCACAATTTGTCCTTGGCATCCACATAGGGTGCATTTACTTTTGAATATGCAGTAAGATGGATTGTTTTGGACATTTTTCTTTTTTTAATCAGTCAAGTTAAGCATTTGATGTGATAGGCTTTCCAGGGCTTTGGTAGAGCCTTCTATGCCCTGATCAGTGCATTCCTAATCACTGCAACTGGCTGGGTGATTTATCTATACAGTCTTTTGCGTAATGAGCAGTGGATTAGCGTATGGAGTATAGAGGAAAAACTCAAAACTTACCACCCTAATGGCGGTGTAACTTGTCCAACTCCTCCAGGAGGGAGGGAATAGAAACTGGGAACGTCAGGACCAGGATGGTGCCTCTGCATTCCTGGGTGAAGATATAATCCATTGGAGCATAGATAAATTTTAAACATTAGCAGGAGGAGTGTCTATGCCCCCCATCTTAATGCAATCTAGAAAGCATAACAGTTTCACATTTGCCATTAAAATGTCTGCCCAAGGTCTCAGTGTGTAATAATGAATAATCCTGCCACATTATATGAACCACAACACTGACTTTGATCTTTTCTCATTACAGTGCCCTACATATTAATCTGCGTTGCTGTGCCTCACACATGTTCCGTCATCACAAAGCACTTTAATCACTGCTGACCAGCCTGAGGAATTTTCCTTCATTATTAAAATAAAAACAACCTGAACCTCATGAGAATGAGAACACCAACTCATTAGTCATATCATTTTGTAAGTCTAACAACAGAATTTAATAACACGATATCCATTAATTCACCAATCTGAAGATGCCATCTTGGCCAAACCATTTTACGGCCAACAGAGATGTTCTTTGCACAAAAAGCATTGCTCTTAAAATCTGTAAATTAGTAATGTGTGACCCAAACAAGATTGAAACTAGATAACTCGGTCGCCACAGGGACCGAGTCGAGTATCTCCCCGATCCCCAAATTTCGGACAAAAGGGTTGCCGGCAGCCATATTGGATGTCCAAAATTGCCGAAAATTGGTCTTGAGCATTGCCAAATAAATATCTTCAACTGTGCAAAATTAGAAAAAAATTCCAGTAATAATTGTCGCTTCCAGAGCCCTTAACAGAAAATCTCTGCGGGCGCGGTGGCGGGCGTGGCGGCGGCCCTGGAACTAAACCATAGTATCTCCCGACTATCGTCGTCTGGGAGATACAATAACACTAAAATTCCAAACAATTAAATTACTTTGCATATAGGCATCTTAGCATTAACACAATATTAAAAGACACGTAGCGATGAATACTTTACAGTGGTATTGAATTACATTGCTTAAAATGATTTCTTCTGCAGAGGATGATTAAATAGTAAGACTCGTACAGCACAGAGATGGACAGAGGCAGTGAAGGTGAGTCCAAAATCAAACACGGCTGAAAGAGGAGAATCATCTACGACGTTAACATATATTAGCAATCCCCCCATAAAGACATTCTTGCTATAGCAAATCACAGGCTAATTAAAGGGGGCGTCCAGGTCCAGTAATGCCTTCTCTCGGTGCGATGATCCATTAGGCCCCGCAACTGTCACTTTGGAGTTCTTGAACTTAATCTCTTTATTAAGACCATTCCTTTGGGCTTCAAGGTCGAGAGCCCGCAGCTTGTCGCCGCGTTTATCAGGGAAAAAGGGGGCTTCAACTGAATGGATCTGTCAACTTGCTTATCGCACCAATCCACCCCCCATGTTCTCCTCTCCCTCAACAAAGCTGTATAGCCACGTAGAAAAGTAACTGCCTCGAGATCAACATAAAATCATAATCCCAAGTGGATTCAAAGGCCCCCCCTCCCCCCTTCAGACATGACTCAAAGAACTTGCCCCGAAAGAGAAGCATTCCAAGGGTTTTTAATCTGAAAAGCCACTGTAGCAGTCCAGGATTTCACTGCACGGAATTAACCCCCGCCAACTAATCCCCAGCTTGGCTTCATAGCACTCGCGGAGGGAATGGAGGGAAAGCCACTCAGTGTTGTGGAGTCGTCAAATTACCCTCAAGTATACTCATTGAGGAAGAACAACTGGAATGTCACATGAATAAGGCAGTCGATCACATCTGTGACATAGAACCCACTTCTCATGGAATGGAGATACATGCTTTTCTGACAAACTGTGAAAAAGTAAAACCGGGACTTCATCAAAAGCAAATCATCCGAAGCCGTTGAACATCAATTTCTGGATTTTTTTTTTTTTTTCCCCAGTTAGACGTTGTTAGTCAATATAAACCTCCTGGTTTTACGCCCCGTCTATAAAGAGGTGACACATAAATTTGTTCTTCATTTCAACCCCCCCCCCCCCCCTCTCAAATAGAAAGATTGAGCTGGAGATCTTAGCTGGCCATACATTCTCACTACATCCTTGTTATAAACTGAAACGATCAGCAGTTCTTCCTACACACGGCGAAAAGTGATTTTGATTGACATTTATCACATATCCGAGCTCTGTCACTGCATCTCCTAAACAGGACGTCACTGTGGTTAGGTCTTCTGAAAACAGGAAGTCTACTGAGTTGCTGGCTTTGCTCAAAACACAGCTCAAGGGAAAAGAGAGATGTAGTGATGGCTACTAAAGACAATGCAGTTACACTTTCCACACAGCCCACCCGCAGTATTTTTAAAGGGGACCTATTATGCTACATTTCCAAATTTATATTTTGATCTTGGACTCCCCTAGAGTACTCCTGATCGTTCAAAGTCCAAAAAAGGGTCCTTATTTAGCTCATACTGCCATCCTCAAAAAACCCCATTTGTAGTCCATGGTAGTCTCTGCCTGAAACGCCGCGTTAGGCGGCTCTTCTTCCGCTATGGCCCCCCACTCCCCGTATGCACATTTTCTTCTTACTGGCCAGCTCTGTGGAGGGCGGATCTGGGCGGGACAGGCAGCAGAACGCAGTTTTCCGAGTCCGCCTCCCCAGAGTGAAACTGAGACGTGTCTGCCATCTGAGAAGGAATCGATGGGCAAATTCCGCAATCAAACACAGTACATGTGTATAGATCTAAAGAAATGAACTTGTTCTAATAAACGCAATGGCGAAAGTGGAGGACGCAGTGTGAAAGTCTGGCAGCTCAAGCTCGAATTTGCTGTCCACCCACGGCTACTATGGTGTGTACACCAGTGTTTCTACTCTATAGCTAAGATTGAGGGAAAGCTAGAATCCACCTCATTCAGACACATTTGTAGAACGGGTCGACATACCCAAGTGTAGACCGGAGACCGTAGAAATCCGGTGGGTCTGAGTTTAGAGAGAAACATGGACAGTGAGGAGCAGCAAAAAGTGGACCAACAACTTACGGACTGCTTCGGTGTTTATTATAAAGGACCTGCTGGTTCGTGTGCATAACTGTGGTGTGTCGTTAGCGTGGAGTAACGAACAGCTTCTGCGCTGGTATATGACGAAGTGGCGAAAGCTCCAGGCTAAACGGCTTTTTCGGAAATTGCCCCTGGTAATGGTTTACTTATTGCGTCGGAATGACCAGCATTCGCTCGCGGAAAATGGGCGCGATAAGCGACTTTCACACCGGACGCGAAACGAATTTTTCGCACGAAAGATTACATTCAAAGTCAATGCATTGTCTTTGCATGGACTTTGAATGCAATCTGTCACGCGAAAAATTTGTTTCGCGTCCGGTGTGAAAGCTGCTTAACGCACCCATAACGCGTGTATTCGCGTCTTTGCATGGACTTTGAATGTAATCTGTCACGCGAAAAATTTGTTTCGCGTCCGGTGTGAAAGCGGCTTAACGTCCCCATAATGCGCGTATTCGCGTCTTTGCATTGACTTTGAATGTAATCTGTTGCGCAAAAAATTTGTTTCGCGTCCGGTGTGAAAGCTGCTTAACGCACCCATAATGCGTGCATTCGCGTCTTTGCATTGACTTTGAATGTAATCTGTCGCGCGAAAAATTTGTTTCGCGTCCGGTATGAAAGCGGCTTGACGCGCCCATAACGCTTGTATTCGCGTCTTTGCATTGACTTTGAATGTAATCTGTCACGCGAAAAATTTGTTTCAAGGTCCGGTGAAAGCTGCTTAACGCGCCCATAACGCGTGTATTCGTGTCTTTGCATGGACTTTGAATGTAATCTGTCACGCGAAAAATTTGTTTTGCGTCCGGTGTGAAAGCGGCTTAACGCCCCCTTAATGCGTGTATTCGCGTCTTTGCATTGACTTTGAATGTAATCTGTTGCGCAAAAAATTTGTTTCGCGTCCGGTGTGAAAGCTGCTTAACGCACCCATAATGCGTGCATTCGCGTCTTTGCATTGACTTTGAATGTAATCTGTCGCGCGAAAAATTTGTTTTGCGTCCGGTATGAAAGCGGCTTGACGCGCCCATAACGCTTGTATTCGCGTCTTTGCATTGACTTTGAATGTAATCTGTCACGCGAAAAATTTGTTTCGCGTCCGGTGTGAAAGCTGCTTAACGCGCCCATAACGCGTGTATTCGTGTCTTTGCATGGACTTTGAATGTAATCTGTCACGCGAAAAATTTGTTTTGCGTCCGGTGTGAAAGCGGCTTAACGCCCCCTTAATGCGTGTATTCGCGTCTTTGCATTGACTTTGAATGTAATCTGTTGCGCAAAAAATTTGTTTCGCGTCCGGTGTGAAAGCTGCTTAACGCGCCCATAATGCGTGCATTCGCGTCTTTGCATTAACTTTGAATGTAATCTGTCCCATGAAAAATTTGTTTCGCATCCGATGTGAAAGCGGCTTAACGCCCCCATAATGCGTGTATTTGCGTCTTTGCATTGACTTTGAATGTAATCTGTTGCGCAAAAAATTTGTTTCGCGTCCGGTGTGAAAGCTGCTTTACGCCCCCATAATGCGTGCATTCGCGTCTTTGCATTGACTTTGAATGTAATCTGTCCCATGAAAAATTAGTTTCGCATCCGATGTGAAAGCGGCTTAACGCCCCCATAATGCGTGTATTCGCGTCTTTGCATTGACTTTGAATGTAATCTGTTGCGCAAAAAATTTGTTTCGCGTCCGGTGTGAAAGCTGCTTAACGCGCCCATAATGCGTGCATTCGCGTCTTTGCATTGACTTTGAATGTAATCTGTCCCATGAAAAATTTGTTTCGTGTCCGATGTGTAAGCAGCTTTATGGATAGTACGCGACAGCTAGAGAGAGCTCCGATTAGGTTATGAACATAATACAGGTTTTACAGACCGTAAGTTCCGTTAGCGTGGACAAGTTGCTTATGTGGAGCTAGCGAATCGATCACTTCTACAGGAAAGAATTTCCCATTCAATCCTTTTTCGGCTTTTTATTAGCCACAACAATTTCTAAAAGGGGATGAAATTATGTCACGGTAGTGCAGAGAAATCGTTTGTTATACCAGACAAGTTAGAGCTTCTGCATTTTGCGACTGCTTTCACGGTAGCATCAGAGAGCTAGCCCAGATATTTGTGAAGTATCCGGCTGATCCCGGTCATGGGTAAGTGAAGCGATCACAAGCAGCCATAAACAAACCCAAACACGTATCCCAAGCTCTGCAAAACCTACGTCTGGTCTAACTGCAGCTTTTTCAGCCGAACTTTGCGGACACATACAGCACCTCTCCGGTTAGCTTCAACTGTAGTGGGTACAATCGGGCAATGTTATAATGAAACTGTCACATTGATGCTCACCGAAGTAACACAAGCATACTGATCAAAATTACTGCATATAAGTTCACCAGGGGCATTTTTAATTACCACGGCACGCAAACTAACATGCAGTAGCTGGTAACCAAGCAGTCATAACAACCACAGAGACAAACCCTTGCAATACAGGTTTTACAGACGGCGAGTTCCGTTACCGTGGACAGTTGTACCAAGCATCCAAATTACAAATAAGTATAAAAAGTTAGCTTCAAATGAGGTTTATGTTCACACACCTTCTGTAGAATTTCCCCTGATATTACTCTTGCATATTTAGGACACAAACATTGGCAACAGTAACTTGGCTATGTTAGCCGCAGTGCTACAGCCACAATCAACTGGCTATCACGTCAGGTTGGCTTATGCAGTAAAAGCAACTTACAGCTTCTACGTCTGTGAGTCACGGACAGTCGTGACCGATCCAGGTTTTATCTTCAGATATTTTACAAAGCCTGTGTCTGGGGCCAGTTGTTAGTGCTAACCATCGTTAGCGGTCCTGCTAGCCACCCGTAACACGTTAGCTTCACTTACATTATTTGCTGTTATATCGTTACTTACAGCTTGTGGCTCCGAGCACTTGATCGATGCAACTGCTTCAGGTTTGAGAAGCAGCTGAAACGCTTATCCTGTGTCGAATTAACCTTTATTGACAAAGCTGTCTTTGGTGAAATGCTGAGCACAAACAGCTAACGTTCCCTTTGGCTGTGGCTGTTTGCTGCCAGCAAACAGAAAAAAGCTACCCACTGATTTCTGGTGGCATCGTCTTTTGGAATAGAAATAGGTGCTTTTCTTCACGTCCAAAAGTAAATGGACAAGCAGCTTTGGGAGAGATACTGACAAAACTGCGCCTCAAATGATCTGCGGTTCTTCTTTTGTATTTCCAAAAGTGTAGACACTACTAAGGCATAGTATGATCTGCGGTTGTTAGTGCCTGCTAGAATAGTTTCCGGTGTGGGCAGGTCCAGCGCCGTGATTGGCACTGGCTAGGTTTGTATTAATTGGAGGGCACAACCTGACGTCAGGTTTTGCCCAGATCTCGTGAAGATCTCATCACGACTAGCTGTTCAGAGAGGCAATCATATTCACGAAATCACGTTCTTGGATTACGGCAAAACCCCTGTATCTAATGTTTAGAAACTTTTCAGAGGTTGAGTATGGACATCCAACATTAAAACATTATCTATATGTATTAAAAGAAGGATCAGCATAATAGGTCCCCTTTAAGGTTTTTTCATATCCAAGTTTAAGTTCCACAACTCCATAGTGTACCAGGAAAAGTTTTTACATCAGCGCAATAATGTTTTGTTGAGAACATTCCAATGACATCCAAGCAATCCTAAAGTGTTTACAATGCATAGCTTCTTCCCTGAAAAACATTCAGGGAAAGTCAAACCATGAGAGATGCCCCATCACTGGCACACATTCTTCCACAATCACATCAAATATTGGCAACGTAAACACACAGAACACCAGGGACCATCTGGGATCACACCAACTGCAACAGCGATACTGGTAATGGCTTCAGTATAGCAGAAGGAATTGTAATGTGTTCAGTGAGTGCGTTCTCTGACCACATCCATCATCGAACTCAGCCTTCTTTTTCATCCCAACTACACCAGTAATGTTTCCTGACTGCATCTAAAAAGGTCACGTTGCCATCTTTTTCACAAGAATTGACCAACTATGACACAACTATGTACATACAAATGAAGAGTTGGAATGCAAAACCCACGAAGTCCACTCAACCTCTTTTGTTTTAAATTTAGTTTTTTTTTGACTCAGCACATTATGCCGAGTCAAAAAACTCAATTTAAAACAAAGAGGTTGAGTGAACTTTGTGGGTTTTGCATTCCAACTCTTCAAATAAACACCTGCAAAAATACTCAAAACAGCTTTCATAGTAATTTTGTACAACCCCTATTCCAAAATAGTTGCGATGAAGTGTAAATTGTGAAAAAAATCAAAATGCAATTACTTTCAGATCACATTGCCAATATGTTATTTACAATAGAACATAGATAATATGTCAAATGTTGAAACGGAGACATTTTACAGTTTAATCCACAAAATGAGCTTATTTCAAATTTTATGGCTGCAACAGGTCTCAAAAAAGTTGGGACACTGGCAAAAAAGGAATAAGAAAGCAATTAATATATAAGAGAATCAGCTGAAAAAACATTTAGCAAGTAATTAAATTCACTGGCATCAGGTGCGTAACATGATTGGCAATAAAAGGGATGTCTTAGAGAGGCTGAGTCTCTCAGAAGTAAAGATGGCCAGAGGCTCTTCAACCTGTGAAGGCTTGTGTAAAAAAATTGTGGAATAGTTTAAAAACAATGTTCCTCAACATCAGATTGCAAAGGCTTTGAAGGTCTCATCATCGACAGTGCATATCATCATCAAAAGATTCAGAGAAACTGGAAAAAATCTCTGTGCGTAAGGGACAAGGCCGAAGACCTTTACTGGATGCCCGTGATCTTCAGGCCCTCAGACGCCACTGCATCACTCACCAGCATGATTCTGTCATTGACATTACTAAATGGGCCCAGGAATACTTCAAGAAACCACTGTCTGTAAAAACAGTCCGCCGTGCCATCCACAGATGCCACCTAGAACTCTATCATGCAAAAAAGAAGCCATTGTTGAGCATCATCCAGAAGCGCCACCGTGTTCTGTGGGCCAAGGCTCATTTAAAATGGACTGCAGCAAAGTGGCAAAATGTCCTATGGTCAGACGAGTCCAAATTTGACATTCTTGTTGGAAATCATGGGCGTTGTGTCCTCCCCTCCGGGCTAAAGAGGAGAAAGACCACCCCTCCTGTTATCAGCGTTCAGTTCAAAAGCCAGCATCTCTGACAGTATGGGGATGCATTAGTCCATATGGTGTGGGACACTTGCATGTTTTAAAAAGCACCATGAATGCTGAAAGGTATATAAAGGTTTTAGAGCAACATATGCTCCCCTCCAGACGACATCTATTCTAGGAAAGGCCTTGTGTATTTCAGCAGGACAATGCAAAACCACATACTGCAGCTATTACAACAGCATGGCTTCATAGTAGAAGAGTCCGTGTGCTGAACTGGCTTGCCTGCAGTCCTGATCTTTCACAGATTGAGAACATTTGGCGCACTACTAAAAGAAAAGTCTGTCAAAGGAGACCCAAAACTCTCCAGCAGCTGGAAGCCTGTATTAAACAAGAGTGGGATCAAATTCCAATGGCTAAACTCAAGAAACTTGTCTCCTCAATGCTCAGACGCCTCCACTCTGTGTTAAAAAGAAGAGGGGATGCTACACCATGGTAAACAGGCCCCTGTCCCAACTTTTCTGAGACCTGTAGCAGCCATCAAATTTGAAATGAGCTTATTTTGTGGATAAAATTGTAAAATTTCTCAGTTTCAACATTTGCTATGTTATCTCTGTTCTATTGTGAATCAAATACTGGCTGGTGTGATTTGAAAGTCATTGCGTTTTGATTTTATTCACAATTTACACTTTGTCCCAACTATTTCGGAATTAGGGTTGTAGTAGTTTTGCTGTAGTTTGCCCTGATGACAGACACACATACACACACATACAGATCAACTAAAACTACAGCAGCATCATTATCCGGCTGGTAAAAAGAAAGTAAACATTCCCACGGTACGTCTACCTTCATAATAGCGTGAAATAATCCATTAAAAGTGGCCAATCGCATCAGGGTCATTCCATGCCAAATCACCTAATTTTCAGGAAAGTCCCCAGGTGACCCTCTTAGATTTTGCTGAAACTCCATGAAAATGTTCATATATGCAAATAACGAACACACAGAAAATTTCAGGCCAAAAGTCCAAGCCGTTTTGAAATTATGGCTGTCCGAAGACCCCCCCTCTTTCACCGTCGCGCGCTGCGTTGCGGATTTTTTTCATTTTCAAATGAAATGGGTTTCTTTGAAACACTGCCTAACTATGAAGGACTTAAGTCACATCAATGAAATTTGGTACATATAAAGGACAGATACATATAATTCTGTGGTGCAAATTTCATTACCCTGAGTAACTGTTCACAAGGTCAACCGACCCCCCTGAAAAGGGGTGATTTTTGAGATTTTTTTTTTGTGAAAGTCGACTTTGGACCCTAGCCATACCTTTTTACTGATTGTTTTATAAGTCTATGCTTGCAGAAAGTTATTTAGCTGTATGTAGAGATTATGTATCAGCAATTTGGGTATCCTCAGATCAATGGTTCGGGCACCAGGTAAGCCTAAAAATCGCAAAAATAATTTCCGCTAGAAAAAACTTTCATTTTCAGGTGCCCACATCTTCAAAAAGGAAGCAAGATACACTGTTTTTTTTGATTGCAGATTCTGAAAGCTTGTGTGCAAATTACCCCAGGTAGCAATTTTCAGCTTTGTAGCTTTTTCAAATCCAAAAATATGATCATTTGAAAATGAAAAAAATCTGCGACGCAGCGCGCGACGGCGAAAGAGGGGGGGTCTTTGGACGGCCGTAATTTCAAAACGGCTTGGACTTTTGGCCTGAAATTTTCTGTGTGTTCGTTATTTGCATATATGAACATTTTCATGGAGTTTCAGCAAAATCTAAGAGGGTCACCTGGGGACCATTAGGTGATTTGGCATGGAATGACCCATCAGAGATCTGCCATAAACAATGTAAAACGAGCACTGCCTGAACAACCCCAGCAACTTCTGATGACATCGAAGACATTTTTAATGTCTGCATGGCACATGGCCTTATTAGGCTACTTAAATCCCAACTGAACTCTACCGCTGCAGAACTACATCCAGCTAGGTTTCCCCTGCTTTTCAGTGACAGTGCAACATTTGATGACTGCTAGAAGGGAAAGTACATGATTATTGGCCTCAGATTACACTATAACTGAAGCCAAATATTACCCTCTGGTGCTTTGTCAAACCACTTGGCTCTCATCCCTCAAGTCCCACCAAAACATACCAAAATAGCAAAGATGTGCATTTGATTTTCAAAGTTGACAGCAGAGCGCTTGCTTGTGGAAGAGGTGTGACAAGCAGTTTGGTGGAGACCAAATAGCCTTCAAACCTTTAAATGATCATCTTTGATCCCTCTCGCTAAACTTCCTTCTTCCTCATACAACAATACTCTCAATTTGATTCCCTTGGGACTAAACAACCCAGAATTGGTTGCCATTAAAGCAAATTCCTTCGTAGATTTAGTGCAGTTACAGACAGTATATTGAGTGTCATGTGCTTGCAGTACGACGTGCAAAATTATGCACAAGCTAAAAGATTACACCATAAAAATAAACTTATAATTGTATAAAAGTAGTGGCCATCCTGATCAAAATCAACTTTCAGCCAGCTGTCCTCCTGTGGTGAGCGCAAAGAAATAGCCCCCAAATTACTTGAATGGCTGCAGAGGCTTCAAATGGCGGCAGTGGACAGGTTTATACAATCTGTTGCCAAACCACGTTGCTGTTCAGTGTGTTGTGCCTCTTATATTTAAACTTCATTAATGCGGCGAAAATCTTACCATCATTAAAACTGTACATAAATTCAAATCACCTGCTCAATGCAGTTCCTCTTACATTGAAGTACAGACATGCATGTCATTACGGGGACTTATGAAAACCTCACTTCATTAGTTTTTGTGCACATACATTTTTGTATCTGGAGTGCTTACCAACCTACAAAGTGAAGTAAAACAACCCAGTTTATTTTTCCTTTTCTTTTTTTGGGGCTGCCTTCTTCATGGCATTCGGCATGGCATTCAGATTGTACTCCCCTTCCTACATCATATACATGCTAGTAAAAACTGTCCTGCCCCTCACCTGAATATCTCCACCCATGGCTTATTTTTTATGGCAACATCTAAGCTTCAGTCAGCAAAAGGCCATAACCAGCTATATGTATGCTACCTACTTTTTGTCTGACTGCTTAATGCTACCAAACTGATTCAGTATAATGCGGGGCTCACAATGAAGTCATGTTAAAAGGACCCAATTACGCTTTTCAAAAAATACAAAGAAGCGATGCTTCAGAATTATTATAAATGAGAATCTGCAGCTATCTAGCCAAGAAAGAATTTCCAATTTCTGTCAACATTCAAACCGAATTCCAACTGTAACCTTAGTTAAATGAGTATGACTAGCTTGGTTGCTGATGTAAGTAGCTAGCTAGCTAGCCAGCCAACTGTTACTCTCAAAACTAACATACATAGCTAGCATACACGCATTACTTTTCTATAATCATTGTGTGTTTTTTTTAGCTAGATAGCCAGCTACTAAATTGACTGGGAGTTTAGAAATACAGCTGCTTACTATACAGACTATAAAGACTGAATTACAAATACTGTAAAACTATTATGGTGACTGCATGTCGCAGTTCTGTGAATGTAACGTCATGCTTGCTTAGCCTGCAGATTTCATATTTCCACACTCAGCAAGCCATAAAACTGCGCACTAACTAGCTATTTATTCAGTCATCTGTATTTTCCAGTAGCTTTTCCAGTAGCATAATTCGAGGGGATTTATGACATTGTCACTGTCCATTGACATGGTGGCTCGCTGGCTAATTAAACTCATTCCATAGAGGCGACGCCCACTAAGAACAGCCCATTTTTCAGAGGGTTAGGAATAATGGGAATCAAATTGATTAGAAGTCAAGCAATTTCTATATTTTATTTTTCTTTCTCTTTTTTGTTGCCAAAAAGTAGATAAACTTCCCCCACAGAAATCCAAGAATATTAATATTTTTTAATATTACAATATTACAAAAAATAGCACAATGGATCCCTTTAAGACACAAAAATCATCCAATATTTGCACTTTGCTGCCAATACCCCTGTATAAAGTCTTTGCTTTGCCACTCAAACACAGATAATGAGTTATGACCATCCGCCAAATAGGTGCAAAAAATGTCAAAATTCTATTGAACAAAATACTTTTTTTTGTTTTAGTTATGCCTAAAGTAAAATGGCCACCTCAATAGTGCATACCTTGTTTGGAGTTGAGGTCCTGGGTGTGGTGTGCAGAATGAGGCCCAGGAGAGAAGTGTTCATCGCTGTACGTGATCAGTGGAGTGAGCGGGTGAACAGCATGGGAGGGCTGCACAACAGGCACCTTGTTGGACTGAAAGAGAGCAGCACGGCAATATGAAAAACCAAAAGTCTCAACCACAATAAATATTGCCAACATTCCTGCTCTGGATATCAGAGCGGACATAATCAAAAGGTGAAACTTTCCCACTTCTGACCTGTACAACATGCACTTCCAGTTATACGTTTTAGAATGGCATCCTAATGTAGCGACATGTAATTTTTATTTGGTGGCGAGATGAGCCTGGTACACCAAGGGGAAGTTCTGTGTGGTGGTAGAAGGCTAAAAATACACAGTAACCTTTCCCTAGACCACAAGATTTTGTTTAGTCATGATCCAGAATAACCCTTCCATTGCCTCAAGTGTCTTTTAAGTAAGAGAAGTAAGACCTGTTTATTTGAGAAGTGGGAAACTAAGAGGGAAAAAACACAGATGGGGCCGTGTCCTGTGGCCAAAGTGGGAAATTTGCTGGTGAATACTGCAGTCAACATTTAGCAATGAAGAGAGTGAAGGTTAATTCAGTCGCCATCTCCTGTGAAACTAAGGAGGGTAAAAACATCAGACCAACTCTAGTCAAACTCATTAAACCAATTTCAGATTATACAACTGTTAAATGTAAAATAGTGATTAATATGTTACTGGCTCCCGTAGCTGCACAAATTACCTGTCTCTCTTCTCTCCCCCCCAACAAGAGTGCACAATGTGAATCAAGAACTGGGGCTAGGCAATATGATATTACATTGATACGGTAATATAAGATATTTAGATATTGCAATATTGTGACATGACATAAGTGTTGTCTTTTCTGGTTTTAAAGGCTGAATGAGTGCTCTAGCTATTGGCTGTGCCTGCCTGGTCATCATATCCACAATCAATGACTGTTTAACAAAACCTTTACTGTGTAACCATTTTGTGAAAGAACCACTATTTAAAAACAACAATAACGCCAGTATATCGATATCGAGAAACTCGGCAAAAATATTGCGACATTTGATTTTGCCTATGTTGCCCATCCCAACCAGGAACATCATGGAAAGCAATAATGACAATTGAATGGTAATTTGAATATGCATATTCAATTCTTTTGAATCGATGGTAATTATGTGGTTATTAAACACTACCCCATCAAGTGTCCATCTGTTCCTATCTGAACAGACTTGCAGCCAGAGACAGAGTTCTTTTTATCTGCAGGTTTTTTTTTTTTTGGGTGTTTGGCCTGTGGTAATAATTTTTCACATTGCTCCCCCTAGCACCTTAAATAATTTAGTAGATTGCTTGACTGACACTGTAATCTGGGCAACAACTATTTGGCCTCTATTTAGAACAAATATTCAAAATCTGTTTTTACTAATATCTTGCCTTGGACACTTGACCTGCAAAGTTCTGTTGGCTGGACCCTTTTCAAGCAGACAAATACTTCAAACTTGACAAATGCCATCAGGGCATGACGGTAGGGTATATTCCTGAAACTACAGCATTCTACCCATGCATATTGCCAAAATTCATATTTTGGCCTAGTGCTAATGTTACAGTAAATGACATAGGGTCCAGAAATTCACCAAGGGAAGTATTCTAGGCTCCAAGAATGTTCACAGCAAATTTTACCCAATTCCCATAAGAAAGGTCTGACTCATTTCATTCTTTTGAAATTTGAGTTCAACTTGAAGGTGGTGCTACAGGAATGGTCAGGGTCACCAGAACAATAGGATTGCTCTTTTGTGCACCAAGACATTCACAGCGAAGTTGATATGATTCCCATGAAAGCAGTTCAAGTCATTATGCATTGAGATGTACTTTCACCTAATTATGGCTCTTCCACCATTTCCAAATCCAAGAACACAAAGTTTTGATGGGAATCAGGTCACACTTCTTGTGATCATTCTGGTGCATACAGCAAGGTTGAAATTGATGTTGGTCACCCGATGACCATTGCGGTCACACCATCACCAGGCCAAACATGAAATTTTTAAAAATTGCAGTAACTCAGTCAGCTTCAATGGGAATCGTGCAATAAGAAAAATCAGCGTCAAACATTCCTAGTGCATGGAGGAGGAAGTTATTGATGGTGGAAGGTCTGTAATGTTTCGTGTAGCACCACCACTCGGCCAAGTTAGCACTCCCAAGTGCAATAACTTTGCACTTATAAGTTTTGACGGGAATCATGCCAAACCTTCGGTGACAGTGTTTGATGCTAGAGGTGATGTTGGCAACTCTACGACCTTCCCGGTCACGCCACAGCAGGCCAAACATTTTTTTTTTTAAAAATGCAATAACTCAAATAGATTTAATTGGAATCCTGTCAAATCTGCTGTCAACATTCCTGGAGCATAGAAAAGAACATTATTGATTTTTATGGCTCTATTACTTTTACTGTAGCACCACCATGAAACACATTTCCAGGGCAATACGTCAAACTCTTCTTCTGGAAATTAGATCAAATTTTCTGAGAATGTCTTGGTGCACAAAAGAGCAACCCTACTTTTCTGGTGGCACTAGGACTGTTCCTGCAGCACCACTCGTGAGCCAAGCTTAACATTTTTACAACAAATTGGCTGTGATCATCCCTGTAGCCAAGAGAACTTCCTCTGCAGATTTTCTGGACCCTATACCCTTTCCTATAAAGCCACACCTAGTTTAGCTTACGGGTAAATGCTGTAGTTTGGGGGATATACCTTGATGTCATCCACCGACAGAATTTGCCTGCTTTAAAATAACTCCGTAATAAGATCATTTTCTCCTTAGATCAGTTGCTCCCACACAGCAGAGCATTTGGTTTTTCAAAGTATACTGAAGCCATGATCAGGCTGAGCTCTGGTGTCAGAAAGGTGAAGAGTTCGCACGTAGTGTTTCCAAGCCCCGAGGTCAACCCAGCGAAACCCATAAGCTATTCAGTAGAATTGAGAGAATATGAGCAACAGGTCCAGGGTCTCGTACAGAAGTCTTGGGACGTAAAGAGCCAAACAACGGGATACAATTGAATAACAATGGGGGGGGGAGAGGGAAAGGGAGGGAGGGAGGACAAGAGAGAGGGAGAGACAGAGTACAAAAAGACACCAGAAAACAGAGAAGTCGAAGAAATAAAGCCAGATACATCTTGATAACAAGAGGCTATTGTTTGTGTCACTGTATTAAATTGAATTTACTCATTCTCCATTCCTACATTATGATAGAAAACAATAGAGAAACTGAGGGAAATTACGTTCGCATCCACAGAGAAAGACACAGACAAAACAAGAGAGACAGACAGATGGAGATAGAACTCGAGCATGCTCTGGATCTCAGCTACCACCACACAGAGCCAGCGCAGATAACCTGAGGGCCCAGAGCAAGAGATTTACACTTCTGTGACTCACCTAGTCTGCGTGACTATCATTTAACAAGCTCAATTCACTGTGCAGACAGATTCTCTTTCAACCGTCTATCCATGATAGGTTACGACTCCACAAAAAGAGAGATGATGCTGACTCAGCCACCAGAGGATCAAAGAAGTATGGCACAGTAAAAAGCAAAGTTTCCCTCATTCAAACAAGGACAACAAAGCCTCCGCTGTCATTTACCATCACTCCAGAAGAACATATACCAGAAAAATGAAACCACCCATCATCTGCAGGATATGAAATTTAGCCAAACCAGTAAATGAATCACATTTTAAGCACAAACTGCATCACCTGGGTCAAATCAATCCCAAGCCAAATATTGGTAATATTTTAGAAACTAAACAAATGGACAGGCTGGTAAACATAATCCCAATGGGAAAGATCATCAAATTAAGGTTTTGCATTTCTCTATTTCAAAGTCATTTCATTGGAACTTATCAGTTTGATCACCCTCACCACATTTCATTTTTCAGGGAAGGAAACTTTTATTAATCTCGGCAGAATAACACTGCAATCACAAATGCTCACTAAGCAGGTGCCAATACCAATAATTTATGAAATAGAATGCAACTAGGTTCAGAAATTTCAGTCCACGATAAAAAAAAAAAAAAAAAAAAAAAAAAAACATAAGATACCAAAATAAGTATCCTTCTGACACAAGTGATTATGAGAAAATGACCAGAAAACAAGAATAGAAACCAAACCCTTGCCTAAAACAATGTTATGCCCTGGTCAGATCGAGAGACATGACCTGTACAAAATTATGAACCAAGATAGGTGTAATTTGTCCAACCCAACCTCAAGAAAATGTACTGGCAGCTAGTCCCTACTATTCTGGCATGACCTACTCTTTCTGCTAACTAGCACAGTGATGCAGCCATGACTCCAGTTAGCTTTACGATACCATCCTCGCTCCTCTCTCAATTTAACGCTTTTCAATTCAGATTTGCTTTCCTGTGGGAAGAAGATAAGAACCCCAGGGATTTTAATTTAAGCTCCAGTCTTCTTTTTGACTGGGAAAAGAAAGGGGAGTCTAAGAGAGAGAGAGTCGAGAGGCTTCTTCCAACATCACACATGCAAATGATCTAGAGCTAGACAGTTGTCAAGCTGAAATAAAATGAAATCTTAAAAAAAAGTGCCCTCTGCTCCTCCACAAGCACATGAGCACAAGTACACGTGCACACTATCACGATTTCGACACAGGATACAGCCAACAGCTACAGGCATCACTGCATCAAGTGTGTAACATGAAGAGTAGAAGAAAAAAAAATAAACAGTCTGCAACTGGCTTCCAAATGTCAGTGCTTCAGAACTTATGTGCCACCATATTGAGAAGACTCTTTTGTGTGCTTCGGTCGCAGTTGTCAAGCCCCATTTCTCTCAACTTCTTAATAAACTCCCTGCATTGTGCCACTGAGCATGGAAAAAAAAAAAAAAAAAAAATCTACCAGCTAACCCACGGTCATCTGTGATCAAAAGAGTGTTTAAGAGAGAATGGTTGCAAATAAGCCACTCAGTCACCCCTCTCCTGACCCTACCCCCATTAGCGGATTTTACCAGCACAGAGAAAGAAAGCAGACAGAGTATTCAGATCAATATGTCAACGTTACTGCAACAAGGACACAAATTAGCCATATTTTATGCCATTTTTCCCCATTACCATGGAAGCAGATACTACTGAACAATACTTCACTTTCATTTAATATTCTTGTCAACATCAGTAGGTGTATTCCCAGAATTTTCTTTTCAAATCAGAATCACAAAAAGAAAATGAAACCATTTATCATCCAGGTGGGTGCTGCACAGTGGTGGAGGAGAGATGAGATACTCTCATGTGACTGTGAAGCACTTTTGAGTGTCTAAGAGAAGGTGCTATATAAATGCAATATTCATTCATTCATTCCTGCATGTTGTGAATTACCACTCTGGCTAACAACAGGCATAGAGTGGAAGTATTTGGTCTCAGTAGGTTTGCTTGATGAAACCATCTTCATTTGAAACAACATCCCAATCCATATGTACAAGTAAAGTATTTATTCAGCATACATGTCATGCTTCATGGTTCCTGTTGACAAGGTTGTAAATGATTCATGACCACCCTCTCCAACTCCACCAATTGCCCATTCAACATCTTCAACTTGTTTTTTTACCATACACGCTAAGGTATGAATGCTAACGACACTGCAGTGTGATAACTGGTCTCTGCAGAATAACGGCCACCACCCCTTCCCCTCCCCTTCTGAGAAGAGAAGCAACCCAACCCTAGTCAATCACCACAGGAGGTCAGAATTTTCCAAGACCACCAGCCCCCCCCAAATCCCACCCTAGATATCCCCAGATCCCCAGACTGATGTGAACCAGATGGGATGGTGTTGTCAGCCATTGGTGGCAAAGCTAACCAAGGCTGCACAGGCGTCAAGGGACACCAGCTTAGGACAGGCTGTCAGGGGCAGGCTGGGCGTCAGGGCAGCCCTACCCCCAAAGAGTTTGTATGTGTCACCAGGAACACCCCAGCCCCATCCCCCTCCCCGTTTAGGAAAACAGCACTTGTTATTTCCTTTTGATTTTTCTAGCATCTTGTAACAAAGTATTTCTTCGCTCTTTCAGAAACTACACTCTCCCCCCTCCCCCATCCTCCCCCCATGGTTACATTGCTACTGCTTTAGTTGCACCATTGTCAGGGAGTCCCTGATTAAGGTTCTCTCAAAACACTTTCGTAGTAACTGCCGGCGATTTGCCATCCTGCGCCAATGAAACAAAGCTAACGTTCGCTGATGAAAAAATAACAGCTCTGCTGAAAAAGAAATGGCAAATCCCTGCAAATAATCTCAGATTGTACAATCAAGAATGACCCCCTTTTTACCATCAGTGCCAGACAAACACTGAATTACATATATTGTTGGGTCAATAAGAAGCCTAATGGCGATTATGGAGGTCCATCTCAATGTAGGATCCACCCCCCTCATTGGCTGGGCACCCAAACTGGAGGTCTCCTTTATTGTACGGGATGAAATAATAGGCTTAGGTTCTTCTATTCATATTTCCAGCGAGGCGGTGGCAGAGAATGAAAAGAAACGCTCAGTTTCATATTTTCTAACTGGGCTTGGCTGAGCCTTTTTTTCATGGCTCAGATGTGCTTTTAAAAGAAATTCATTGTGCAGAACTCGAGCTGGCAAGCAGCCGGCTTGGAAACCCCACCTTGCAGACAAAGCAGCATTTGAGCTGAGGCCAGTGGGGAGACGGGCGCGCACAAGCCCAGAGTGTTCCGCCGAGTGTTTGAGCGGTCCACCGCGAGACCACCGCCGAGCCCAGGGGACAATTCGAGGTTACAATCTCCACCAGCAACAGAAACTCAGATCATTCACTACCCGTGTGGCCATTATTTTTAGGATATAAGAGACCAATCTTTTCCATCCTTGGCATTGGAACAGTGCTGCCCACACCAGGGGTTAGGAAGCAGAGTCTGCAATGGATCCAAAGACAGTGATTCACCTCTAATAAGCACCTCAGAACTGAACCAGAGTGTTTTAATGGGGTTGTGCTTCCAGCAGCCAATTAGAGATGAGCTACAAAAATAAATAAATAAATAAATAAATAAGAGCCACGGAATGATACTGCAATCCTGCGAAACCTTTCCCATAATGCCCTCTGAATGTTCCAACTTTTCCCCCCCTATTACCAGGCTATTGTGCTACAGTCAATTATCATACTTCGCAGAGGAGAAAATGGAAAGAAGGATTTTAATAATTACTTCCCACTTTGATCATTTATATGCAATGAGGATTCCTCTTGCCCAAGGCTGCAATCAAGCAAGTGTTAAAGCAAGTGAGGTACTCTGCAAACAGATCAGGAAGTGGAAAATTAAAACAGGTATCACAAGTGATGTTGGTAAACAGAGTATCAGTAACCTCAGAAGGCCAGAAACATTAATGAAAATCACACACAGTTGAAAGGTGCCAGTCACTGTGTCACTGAATTTAATATCAGCGATAGAACCTCATGAAGCAGTTTGGACGTATAAAATTTCAGACATAAGTCGCAAATCCTGATCGAATGTCTATATCAAAAATGAAATCAAAATAGATCTGTGTAGGAGACGCTCTTTTGGTTTCAAAGCTGCAGCAATAGTCGAGTGTGACGCAAAAACTCAAATAAAGAGATGTGGCAAGTGGTGTTCTATTGCTTCAAGAGTTCACAAAGGACCTTCTTCATAGACAGCCAACAAATAGAGTGAAAAGGGACCATGTTTACCTAAGTACACAGACTGAGCCCCGCTGCGCAAGATGAAGACAGGGAGAGAAGCCTTCTGATTGTTATCAGGTCAAACTCAGCGCCTTAGAGACCATTCACCTCTCGAAAAAGGCTGCAGCGGAAATAGGCGGAGAAAGAATAGGCATTGTGTCGTTATGTCGTTACACATTTGTTGAGATCAAATCTGTGTGCCCCCGACCACAATGGAAAAAAAGAATAAGCACTAGAGACAACGGCCTTCATTATGGCTGGTTTTGCACCACTGACATTTCTGCCTTGATAGATGCAGCACTTTCCCCCCCCAAAGTAAAAGTTACAATGCACAGTTCCCTACTTTACCTGAGCTACTACATACCTGCACATTTTGAGTCATGTAGCACACAAAAGATTCTCAAAATTCCACATACGTCAGCATACATGCAGAAATACGCGAGGATGACAACCAAACATTCAGACAATTGGTCCCAGGAAATTAGCGCGCGCGATTAAGAAGTCAAAATATTGTTCACCATCACAAAGTACCTAGAGAAGTTCTGAAAACGCCCACATTCTTCATTAAAGGGCAAGTGGCAAGAGGTGTAGCGTGAATACAAAGGCACAAAGGGATATACTGTCTGGACACGCCCTGCCTGAGCAAGCAGGAGGCATCTGACCAGGTGCTCTTCTCAGAACAGGATGAACAGTGAAACGGACTTCAGAGCACCAACGTGAACACTTCACCACTTCCTGACCACAGTTTGCACTTCACAATACAAGCAAAACAAGAAAAACTGGCATTTTACATGAGATCCTGGTTCCAAATACTAGAGAATAAAAATAACTATTTAATCCAAGCATGGCTTGACCCCCAACTCCTTCAATTAAGTATTCAAAATGGTGTGTTTAACTGCAAGGCTGGCCTTTTTGGCCTTCAGGCATATAAATGTAAGGGAACTCAATTAATGAAAAAAGCTTAGCTAGCAGCAGTCGCCACGTGCCGAGGGTAATGAAACCAGAGAGGGGTTGGGCATGAAATTTTGGAAGAGTGCGTTAGGGGGAGGGGAAAAGAAAAGCAGTAAAGCCTGCCCTGGGGTGAAATTTACATCTCTGTGCTCTCCTCCTCCATCATCAAGTGTATAATAGGTCCAGCCTGTGGTATATCAAAGAGAAACTAATAAAGATTTTACAGGTCTGAAAGTGATTGCCCGTGGTTTTAAATGCAGTGCGATGTAACACAGTCCTGTCCTCCAAATGTCGATCCTTTGCAAACGTGCCAACGAACATCAGTAATATTTCCTCCACTGTAAGAGAAGGCTTGAAAAGCCATTATTTCTTCCTTTGTTTTGATTCTGAAATCAAAAGCACATGTCTCCATCTCCCTGTTGGGCACATATCAAATGGCTGTTAGGCTAACTGTTTCGGTCTCAGACAAATGCATGCGCACAAAATGGAAAGCAATTCCACTTCTCTGGTCAGCTTTCAGCTTCTCTGCTTTTTTTCCCCCTCCAAAGTCTTAAAATAAATATGAATAAAAACAGCTGGGTAGTAGGTCAGAAAGGACACCATAATGCCAGAAAAAGACCTGGCTTATAGTTTCACATTTTAACATAGGGTAAAATGGTGAAAAGAAAAAAGCCTTACATCCGAACTGTGAAGTAAATCTCTCATTCTCCCCATAATGACCTCAGAACAAATCATCTGTTCTGAGGTCATCAATGTATTTCCTGTCTTTAATATTATTCTGTAGTACTGTAAGAGGGGTGGGCATTGCAGATTCATCTCATATTAATGCACACAGCCACAGTTCATTTCAAGCACAAACACTCTCTTGCATGTGCAAACAGACAGAACTCATTCATGCATGCTAATCTGCCAGACTGATTAATTGAAATGTATGGATTAGTGAATGTCACTCAAAGAAAAATTAACAGCATTTCAGAATCACAATGTAATGTCTGGTTATTAACAGTATTTGAAAGGACCTGAACAGTCAAATTCATGCCGTATAATCAATATTTTTGAACATTATAAATGGATCTGCATGACAAATGAAATGAGAAATTTTAAGTATGCTTAGGTAATGAATCTGCGTAATTTCTGAAAGCTTCAAAATTAATACTTAAAACTTTGGAACAAAATCACAACAAGAGGCCTGTCGGCCTAGAAAGCTCCGCTGAGGATGACTGAAATGTCCATGTCATAACTTAATTTCAGAAATCCTTGAAAACTACTGCAATATTAACACATATGACACATTAATGAAAGACTGAAAAAATGAGCATAAAAACTGATTTTCTCGGATAGCTCACTCGGTAAAGCATCGCGTTGCGAAGCAGGAGTGAGTATCACGCCGCGGGTTCGATCCCCACTTTGTACCAGCCGGCAGTGGTCGGCAGCTTTTTCAGAGTAGCGCACAATTGGCTATTGCGCTACAGGGTTGCAAATTGGGAAGGGACTGCCGGAAGGGAAAATAATACTTGCCTTGTTCATTGCTCAAGAGCCTCCTGTTGGCCAGATGGGTGCTCGTCAGGAAGATTCTAAGTCTGTTCATGTCCAGGTATCCTCCGCCCTCGTTCTGAACTTGCGAAGATTCAACCAATGAGTGTATAAAAAGTGGTGGCTGACAGGTGCGTGCTTCGGAGGAGAGCCGCGAACTGTCTACACTCTCCTGAATTGGCAGCAAGGGGTCGCATACGAGCAAGCCTTGTACATAGTTCACCAATAGGGCATTCCAGATTCGGGTGGAATTGGAGATGCCAAATTTTTTTTTCCAAAAAAAAAAAAAAAAACTGATTTTCTAAGTCCAAAATGCTGGATTTCTCAAAAACCGGGACAAAGAATTTTCTCATTTTTGCAAGGGATATTCAGAACATCATAAGAAAGGCTCACAACAAATTAGACAAAAAGTTTTCAGATAGTTTTCGAGATATGAATGAATGACTGAAAAAATGAGCACAAACACTGATTTTCTAAGACCAAAATGCTGAATTTCTCAAATACCAGGAAGTAGAATTTTCTAATTTTCGGAGGGGATAATCAGAACATCATAAAGAAGGCTCACACCAAATTAGAACAAAAGTTATCAGACAGTTTTTGATATATTCAAATTTGAAGTGAAAAGTTGACGCTGGACGGACAGACAGATGGATGCCGGACGACTCAGCATTAGAAAAGCTCCGCTGACTGCTGACTGTGGTCACAGCGGAGCAAAAAAGTTACCAGACAGTTTTTGAGATATGAATGAAAGGCTGAAAAAATGAGCACAAACACTAATTTTCTAAGTCCAAAATGCTGAATTTCTCAAAAACCGGGATGTAGAATTTTCTAATTTTCGCAGGGGATCATCAGAACATCATAAGGAAGGCTCACAACAAATTAGACAAAGTTATCAGACAGTTTTTGAGATATTAATGAAAGACTGAAAAAATGAGCACAAACTCTGATTTTCTAAGTCCAAAATGATGAATTTCTCAAAAACCAGGAAGTAGAATTTTCTAATTTTCACAGTGAATATTCAGAATATCATAAGGAAGGCTCACACCAAAGTAGGAAAAAAGTTATCAGACATTTTTTGAGATATTCAGATTTGAAGTGAGAACTTGACGCCGGACAGACAGACAGATGGACGGACAGACAGACGGACGCCAGGCGACTCGGCATTAGAAAAGCTCCGCTGACTGTGACTGTCATCACAGCAGAGCTAAAAATAGGACCAAGGGTCCTGTAGCTTACCGGCAAGCAATCTTATAGTGATGATACTAGTTATGACAATTTCATGTGAAGTTTGACCTTCGAATTATTGAAGGTCAATGTCAAGGTCACTAAATAAAAGTTCATAAGACCCCATGAAATACCCAATCCTAAGCCCTGAAGCAGTTTTGGTGATACGTTATTGAAAATACAATATGCCAATTGTGAACTTTTAAAGGTCACAGAAGGTGAAGTTGAGGTCAGCAAGCAGACTTCATATATGACTTTCTAACTGTCTCTATACAAAGCCTGGCTCCATCTGTGACCATTATGGTGATACAAGTCAGGGAATTTTAATGCCAAGTTTGACCCTCAAAAGGTCTCTGACAGTCAAGTTGAATGCCACCAAATGAAAGTTCATATGTGATTTCCTAGATGCCTGTAACACAGAACTAGGCTCCATCTGTGACCATTTTAGTGATACAAATCATTGAATTTTCATTATGTCACATTTGACCTTCGAAGGTTAATACGAAGGTCACCAAATAAAAGTTCACATATGACGTCCTATATGTCTGTAATATAAATCTAGGCTCCATCTGTGACCATTTTGGCAATACAAGTCATTGTAATTGTATTAGGTCAAGTTTGACCTTCAAAAGTCACCAACAGTCAAGTTGAATGTGTGTGACACATTCATGTGTGATTTCCTTTAAGTCTGTGATACATACTCAGGCTCCATCTGTCACCTTTTTAGTGATAGAAGTCATTGAATTTTCACTAAGTCAAGTTTGACCCTCGAAGGTCAATATGAAGGTCACCAAATAAAAGTTCATATATGACTTCCTGCATGTCTCCAATACAAACCTACGCCCTATCTGTAACAATTTTGCTGACATAAGTCATTGAAATTTCACTGTTAAGCTAGGCTGTTGAAGGTCACTGAAGGTCAAGTTCAAGGTCAACAAATGAAACTTCATACATGGCTTCCAATATGCCCACCATACAAACCTAAGGTTACCTGTAATAGTTTTGGTGAAAGAAGTAATTGAAATTTCACTAATGTTAAGTTTGACCTTCAAAGGTCACCAAAGGTCAAGTTCAAGGCCACCACATGAAAGTTCATAAATGACTTCCTTTAAGTGTTCAATACACGTTCCCAATATTCAATATTTTCAAGCCTAGAAGCTTTTGAAAATTGTAACATTTTACTTGACATCAAGTTTGACCTTTCAAGGTCATCTGAGGTCAACTTTAACACATCCAAAATATAAGTCATATATGACTTCCTATATGTTGATAATTCAAACTTAATCTCTATCTGCAACCATTAACCTTCCACAGGCGATTTTGTCCATTCTCCATAAGACCCAATGTTAAAGTACAGCGCCCCCACTAGACCCACTTCCATCGATTCAATCAAAATGGCACTCGCACTGAACATAAAGAACATCAAGGTGAGATGATTGCCAAATTTAGAAAAAAAGTTATCAAACAGTTTGAGAAATAATTTTTTAAATTTCTAGTCATATCTTTTAACATTGTAAATATTTTCCTTGACCACGAGTTTGACCTTTCAAAGTCATCTGAGATCAACTTTAACACTTCCAAAATATAGGTCATATATGACTTCCTATATGTCAATAATACAAACTTAATCTCTATCTGCAACCATTTGGCCTCCACAGGCCATCTTGCATATTCATTAAACTACAGCGCCCCCACTAGACCCACTTCTGTCGATTTAATCAAAACGGTGCTCACTCTGTTCATCGACGGTACCAAGGTAAGTTGATTGCCTGATTTAGAAAAAAGTTTATCGCTCAGTTTTTGAAAAAGAATTTTTTAAAATTTCTCAGTCCTATCTTTAACATTGGGGCCAAAATTTCAAGGACCCATGAAATGTACAAAAATGATTCAATCAAAAACATCTGGAGATATGGTCTAGTATTATGCTACAGCAAATTTATACAAAAATTCATCAGGCCAAAAAAAAAAGATAAAAAATGTTTTGGACGACGGACACCACACCACAACAATAGCTTATCGGCCCATAGCTTATCGGCCTAATAGCTTACCGGCCCATAGGGACAGTCATAGGAAAAATGACTACAGCTCATCAAAATGAGTGATATTATCCACGGGAAAATACACTTGGTTTATTGACCAGTTCAGATTCAGAGACTGACAGTCAACCACCCAAGTCTGAGTGTTCATGAAATGCAACCAATTTTGGCATGCAACCAAAAGCACTCTCTATTTCAAAACAGACAACAAAGGCAGATAGAGGGCTTAATGGAAGCAACACGCCCTCCGCAAACAAATCAAAACATGCCGTTTAGTAACAGTAACACTCAAACTGCAAACAGTGGGAAAATCAAAGCAAGGACTGAGAAAAGAGAACTTGTTTGATAGAGCAGGGAAAGGTTTATTTGCATATGCGTGTGTGCGTGCCTGTTACGTGTGTGTGTGTGTGTGTGTGTGTGTGTGTGTGTGTGTGTGTGTGTGTATGTTTGTGTGCGTGAGCATGCCTGTGTGTGTGCATATACGGTAATTAAATAGCTGGCGTGTGTGCGTGTTTGGAGGTAAATAGGGAAAACCCCACAGGTCGGTGCACTCCGGTGAAAGAGACGCCCGAGCTAACTGTGTTCAAACAACAGCGTCATACCCAGTAGGGCCTTCACCTGCGGCTGAGTGGGTTCTGCGTCAACCCAGGGGAATCCAGGAAGATCAAAAACCCTGAGGTCAAACATTCCACACAAGTGACACTCGACTGTCTGTAGAGCAGAGATCCACAGCCCCCAACCTTTTACACGCTCTCACACACACACACACACACACACACACACACACACAACCAAATCCCGCCTCATTCTCCCCTCCCTCAGGACAAAAAAGCAAATAATGCCCTCCCTCCCACTTAATCACCAGACTTCCAGAAATTAAGGCAGGCCGAGCCAGCCCTGACTCAGTCAGGAATGTTCAGCAACGCAACCTGCAGGCATCACCTAATGACGAGATACTCAAGGCAGCATACTCAAAGGTTTCATATGAAAACCTCGTATTAACACCCCGTTCAGATTAATTTTCATAAAGTCCAGTTTTGCAAGCAAATGACAAGTCATACCAAAGCCTAGGTGCTCAATCATAATTCATTATCTATACAACTTTCGTATGAATGTTCTGTTCAGTCACTAATTATAATGATGCGTCAGATGACTCAAGTGACTGTTTTACTGTCTCATTAGAAGTTAAGCAAACTACAAATGATATAACCACTATTAACCAAGCACGCAAAATTCAGCGGACTTCTCATGAGGTGTCAGTCAACTATAGCCCACCAAATGGCTAAAGTTCAATCTTATTTTCATCTCTATTTCAATCCACATGGTCCACAGAAGTAGAAGCACTGTTTAGCATACATGACTTTAAAGGAATTTATATACATGGCCTACTCGTAAAAATATTTACTCATGTTTTTGTTCCATGTTTTAGTGAAATATCAAGCAGTTTATGTAGTGTAAATAACCTCAAATAGCACAATGCAAGATATGAAAAGTAACTGAATAGATTTGAAAAATCAAGAAGCAAACTACAAGTGCACAGTATCCTCAAGAACATCCATGGTGTTGGGTCTAAACCTTTAGAGCCATATTCTTTGAGAAATGAATCTGCATGGCTGCTACCACCCATCTCTGACAAAATGAAAATTATTGGCATATGAAAACTTTTCAACGGCAGTGTAAATAATTGATGCGAAACCAGGAGCGGGAACAGAGGCCATGGTGGTTTGCATCAACAAACACTCTTGCCTTGCCTTGCCTTGACTGGCTGTTAAAACAATAGGTGAAGTCGTGCATCTTTGAAGGCTTCAAAGTCGATGGAAGCACCACCCTGTCAAGCGCACCGTTCCAAAAACAATATTCCATCTTTCCTCAGTTGCGGGCTCAGGGACCCAACAGTAAGCAAAAAAAAAAAAAAAAAACCCCTGAGCGACCGTTTAACGTGCCTTTTGAATCCACAGGCGCAGGGATTTGCACGCTCCATCCGAACTGAATTCTGCAGGTATTCTTCTGCCAATGGCAGTCAGATTGTATTTGAGAGGGGGTGATGAGGGAGAGGGAAGAACATCAAGCTCACCCTGTGTGGTTTTGACTGCGAAAGCCAACAGCTTGCAGCTCAGAGCAAGCAAAAAAAAAAAAAAAAAAATAGAAATTGGGAACAAAAGCCGTGAACGAAACATTTCAGATGAAATTTGAAGAAGTTTTTAAAAACTCATCGTGTGGAGTTAGAGTCAGCTGTGATGTTTGTGCGGGTGGGGGGGGTGCATGTGCTGCAAGCTTGAGGCATTCTCAGAAGGGTAACAATCGCATATTGAAGCGCATAGAAAGATTTGAATGGCCTGGTGCATCAGTTGCTAAATGCAGTTCACCTGGCTTCGCTTTCAACAGCGTGAAGAGTGACCTACTTTTCTGCATCGGCACCTCACCTCCAAGCACATGCACTATAAAAATGTAGCATGCTGGACATGAGGCCACAAGCAAAAACAGCTATTCAGACGTCAGCCAATATGGAAATAAATGCTGTACGTTTTCAAATGTGGCAACTTAAAACATTCTTTGTGTCACTATCATGATGGAGGAGGCGTCAGTTTTTACTCATTGTAGTTTCAAACAAGTTCAGTTATGTGAAGCCTTCAAATGTTGGCATGCTAAAAATACATACCATGATTCTGTAATATCCTACTACTTCCGACTAGCAGAAACATTATGAAACGACCTGCCTCTATTTACGAATAAGATTCAAGTGCATTATACCATTACCAACATGCATAAAGGTTACAGTTGAACAATAGTCATACGCAAGTTAGATTTTCTTTTTAACAGGACTCAGTCCATTTTTATCAAGCTTCCGCCCTAGCAAATGTAGCATTGTTATAGGGCTGTAATGCCCAACAAAGCCCAACCTGCAAAATAATGCAAGCACTAATTTCTGCTCGCTCCAGCAAAAGCAAATTTTTGCCAAGGCATGAAAATATAGCAGCTTAGAAAGGTTCAGTCGGATGAGGGAGAGAGACACTTAACAAGTAGTTCAAACAGGCCATTGAAACCCAAATTTCTATGTTTCCCCAGCTTACCACACAATTGCATTCACAGGTCTGAATGCAATGGGTGGTCTAGACATGCCTTAATCTCCCCCTCAAACAAATGGCCATTCACAACATATCACCACTCATCTAAAGCTACTAACACTTTGCAGACCACTTAGCATTCAGCTCTTACACAAGACCACTCCCACCAACTTTCATTCACCTAAACTCACAAAAAGTGGCATCTTCTGCACAGTAGGAAATAAGGCAGACAGATCCATTCTGAAAAAATGCCTCTTAGCCGTAGCAGCCATGGAATGCCATCAATTGGCATAAAAGTTCAAATACCACTGCAGTTCTCTTTCACCAAAAGTCACACAATGAGGCATTTTTTTTACATCACATGAAATTAGGAAATACAACTCCCCCTGAAGAGCCAAAGAAATTACTGCATTAATGTGAAAAAAATTGCTAAAATTTAACGTGATAATAATACCTTTTGGTCAACGCACATGCGCCTTAGATGTGAAGTTTCGTTCGATAAGTTTTGTATTTTGCACTATAAAACATATTCCATTATGAAGATTACTTCTGACCTTCATGACCTTACCACACGCAAGAACCACGCCAAATATGAAACAAATCAGTTGAAATTTTTGGCCTGTATAGTGCTCACAAGCAAATCTCTATGGACGAGGCATGACGATCGCTGATCCATAGTACCCGTGACTTCTAGACCGGGGGCACAATAAGACTACGCATATGAAAATCACATTGCTTACATTTCTGTCAGGTAATTGCAATGGCCCATGGGCCTTCAGTGTAACAGAAAACTGAACTCACGACACACTTTCAGATATCTTGCTTTGAATGTACAGAAAATACATTTCACCTTTCCATCACTCAAGCTTCATATTCACACAATATTTCTCAAACAGAGAGACCAATGTAACATACACTGGTGTAAACAATGAAAATCACATGCCTTCTACCCAATTAAGGTACTGTTACTAAGTAAATACACAAGCAAAGCAAAACATTATGACCACCATTCTAGAAAGTCTTTGGTGCTCCAACTGCAAACAACAGAACCCTGACCTGCCAAGACATAGACCATTTTAATGCAGCCTTTTTTTTGCTTAGGAAGTTCCTAGAAGTGACCCGGAATAGTTACATGGCAGACATGGCAAGTACGGTTCAAGATTTGGGGTATTTGCTCCGACCCAGTCGTTGGGCCATAACGGTTTCATCCTGGTCAAGGTTGCTCAGGTCCTCATGCCTGCCCATTTCTCCCGCTTCCAAAATGCTGACAAGAGCCTTTCCTTATCGTCCAACATATCCCAGACTTTGACGCGCATCATCGTTACAGGATAATCAGTGCTACTAACTTCATCTGCAACCCATCTGGCCCATCGGTGCTGCATACAGACATTCTTTAATACAGCCAATAGTGACACTCCAGTGAGATCTTCCATACTCTCCCCTTATTCCATCTGCATCAACTGCACAGCTTTGTCAAACTTCCACTGCACAAATTCCTGGTTCTGCTACAAAAAGAATCCAGTCTATTCCCTAAGCCTCAAAGAAAAACCAATGAATTAATCTCCAAATTATTTGATAATGATAAGACTCTGGTTCACTTCAAGGTCTTATTTTGATAAGGGAGATTTCAATTTAAAAGTGCTAGGCTAGTTTTAATGCAAAAGGAGTTCAGATTAGGTCTTAGGCAATTTATCAATCCGAAAGTGTAGCTGTGCAAGCGATGGCATCACTGGCAGCACATCAACACATCACCATGCAGCACAAGCAGCACGGAGTCACCTTTCCAAAAACAATTGGAGCCTTTGTGTAGCCTAGCCGCCATACATATCAAAGGGAATGGCAGAGCAGGAAAACCCCAGGAAGCCACAGGCAAGCTGCAGCAGCACGGAGCCATTGAAGATTCCACACTTTCGATGGAATCACCCCCAAAGCCATTGGACACATTGACTTCCAGCTCCACCTCCCGTAGCAGAACCATCTTCCCCCCCCCCCCCACCCTATCCCATCCCCGGATGCACAGCTCAGCCACCCTGTGCTGATCGGAGCGCAACTTTCAGCCATTTCCATTCCGTCCCTTTCATCTGAAAGTGCAGGGAGCATGGAGCTAGATCACATTGATTTTGTGTTTTGACTCATTGTTTGAAGACGGGGAACTCAAAGTAGCCCGCGTCTCTCTGATGTCTGCAGCTCCCAGACACATGAAAGGCCCCACCTGGGCTCTGTATGATGGGCGTGTGCAAAGGACCGTCCCCAAGCTTATCATAAATATCCCTCAGTACTCCATCTGGCTTACCGTGAATATCCATCAGTACCGGAGCACATCTTTAAAAGCAAATGTTCAAGTGCATATACCAGGAGCTTCAAACCCCCCCAGAGCTTGAGGGCCAGTACACCTGCTGGTTTTTGGTGCTTCTCAGCACAAGATATTCATTCAAATTACTGCCTGGTGAAAAGTGCACACCCCATGTTTTCAAGGCAATGACTCTAAAAGCCTGTAGATGCCCAGGCCCTAAATGATTGGAGTTTGGCAGCCCTGATCTACATGGGCGCATCCGCATGTACAGGCACGTGTGCTGGCAGGAGCACACATGACCACGGGCCTGCACGTGAACATGAGGTTTGGGCTCACCAACACAGCAACCCGTGCGCTCACACACAAGCTGGTCACAAGCTTAATGATACGACAGCTTTAAGACGGTCAGCTCAAAATATTTATTTTCCTTGCAAATAAGCATAAGCCTATCAATCATGACTGAGGACAGGAAGTAGTTAATCTTACCTACTTTCTAGGGAAAGGAAATATATGCGTTTCAAACATTTCTTCAGTTTAGATTTCCTTTATAAAAAGGATCAAATTTAAGGTGCATTAATAAAGTGCATCATATGTGCTGGTCCCAAAATTTGACTGCACAATCTTCTACCTAAAAAAAAAAAAAAAAAAAAAAAAAGCACCCTATTTACCAATAATATATGAGTTAGCATATCCATAGTCATTTTAAACTTAAATAAACCTGGCAATTTGGAGGATTTATTAGCAAGGACACAACAAAGTAGAGGTACACATACATTTGGGTCATTCTATGCCAAATGAACCAATTTTCAGAAAAGTTCCATGGGGTCCGTCTCCAATGTAGCCTATTTAAAAAAAAAAAAAAAAAACCTTAGGGTGTCAAACGAAGGAATCCCAAATTTCAGCTCAATATCTCAAATGGTTTTCCTTTGAGAGCCATTTTAAATTGGGGTGTTGTCCCTGTTTTTTGAGCTCGTAAATTGCAGCACTGGATCATGAGAATTTTTGGAAGGCAACAAAATTTTTTCTTAATAAGATAGAAAGCTGAAAATTGCTACTCTTGTTAATTTTTGCCCTGGCTTTCAGAATCTGGCATCAAAATCAGAGATTCCCAGTTTTTTTACACTGCAACCATTTTCAGAGGCCCATAACTTTTTCATTGAAGGCTTATTTTGTGTGATATTGCTTTTGCATATAGTTTTTTTAACCTCATTATCACATATCTATTTGACTTTTGGGTCGAAGTATAAAGCTGACCACACAGTGAGCCATCAAAATGTGGAAAAAAAAATAATAAAAAATTCCATCCAACCAAAATCCCATTTTCAAATGCTCATAGATCCAAAATGGTTCATCACAGTGCAATTTTCATGCCGGATTCAGAAAGCCAGAGCAAAAATTAACAGTAGCAATTTTCAGCTTTCCATCTTATTTAGAAAAGATTTTACAGCCTTCAAAAAACGCTCATAAGCCAATGTCGCAATTCGCAAGTGCAAAAACGGGGGCGACACCCCATTTTAAAATGGCTCTCGCACAAAAACCGTTCAAGATATTGAGATGAAACTTGGGATTCCTTCGTTTGATACCCTAAAGGTATTTTTTAGAAAAAAATTGGCCAAATCGGGGATGGCCCCCCTGGAGGCTCTGGTTCATTTGGTATGGAATGACCCATTTGGGTATTTAGTGCATGCTACCTTCCAGAAATTTTACAGTATACTGTAAAGCAGACAGGTTTTTGAGGTTGAAATAGAAGATTAAAATAAAGTAACACAGATTGTGACAAGAAATATTTCCAGTGATGAACAAACAAAACTCCACATAATGGCGGTCCCATAAAAATGTCATTGAAAAATTTCAGATGAAAAACAAATTTAAAAATGTAAAAATTAATCTTGGATTTTCTCTTGCATTTCCCTTTCAAAGTTAGAAAAAAAGCTTTTTTTCCCCTCCATATCACAGGACAATATCGCATGCATATTATCTCTCTGCGGGTTGCAGTGCTTCAACGAAGCTCCATCACACACATACAGAGTGAAATATTCATGTTTTTTATGGTTACAGCATGTCATCAAATAGATAATGCTCAAATTCTTGCATCATACTATACATATTTCCCTGTAATGCAACAGGACAAATTTAGGATCTTTGGAAACCTTGGGATGTCAACTAGAATTTAAAATAGTACTGAAGTTCCTCAGGTTTAAAAAAAAAAAAAAAAGCTGCTGCATATGATGAACACTCATATGCGATCGCAAATTTGAAGAGGTTACCAATTAATGAACAACCCTTGCAAAGTCCATATCCACGCCAGGTGACAGCACAGAGGAAGTGATTCAGTAACGCCTCATTAATGTTTGTAAACACTTCAAAAACCACATGCGACACTCTGATCACCGTTTCTGGTGGCATAGCAGGAGCCACACACGGCATTATGGGCCATCGGCGGAAAGACTATGCACAGGGACATCTCCCCCCCCGTGCCAGGAGTGACGCTCGCCACACGTCCCGGACAAAGGCACCCTCATTAGCACGCCGGCAACTTCTTTATCACCCAAAACAACGTGGTGGGAAAAAAAACAACACAGAGGGGCAAATGCGGAGCATCTGCAAGCGTAATCACCCCATTGTGCTGTGATTTTCTGCTCTGCTGGACAGCGTGACCGCCAGATTTTAGCACTCCTCCCTCTGTACCCCTGTACAGCGCCCCCCCCCCCTTTACTTCTCTACAATGGGAGTGGCATGTCAGCCAGACAACAGATAGGGCTACACTGTTTCCTCATTCTACTCGCACTTCAGCCAGTCTCTCAGGTGGCGGACCTCTCCAACAACCCACTCCATCCCAAGTCTAGCCCGGCTGAATTACACATAATTGCTTCGGCACAGCGATTGATTTCAGCCCAGAATATGGAGAATAGGAAAGCGGAAGGAGAAAAAAAAGATTAGAAAAAAAAAAAACCCTACCGCCCTCCTTCCCCCCCCCTAATTCCCCCCACCCCCCTCCCTCCTCTACAGCTCCAGTGAACAGCAGCCAAGACTCCATCTAGTAGGAGGCAGGCAGGCTTTGAAGAGATCAAAGCCAAGGCCGCGAGCGGTTGTGTGCCCTGGGAATACGGAGGGCCCATCGGCTCCTCGGCACCGTTTTCCAGCGTCACGTCAGATTGCAGCTGCATTGCATTTCGCTGGTTTCCATAATGTTCTCTGTATTGACTCTGACATCAGAGATCCCAGCTCTCGCAGAAAAAGGAGGAAAAGAAAGAGAAAAAAGACAGAGCAAGAGAGAGAGAGAGAGAGGGCGGGCGGCAACAGAGTGATTTTTTATTTTCACAACTCCATAATTGGGCAGTTCAAAGAGAGAGGATAAAAGGCGCCCATTTGTTTTCAATTCGTAAGCCGATATAAAAAGGAGCAGCAAACTTTTTATGGGTTTCCGAAGTATTAAACAAGGGCCTTTCTTCATGCGCAAAGGGCATTGTGGGCTTTTTTTAACTACATGGACTCACAACAAATGAATTTAGAATTCACCCCCAAATCCTGTCCCCCTCAAGAACTTTACAGCAGAGATGGTAGAAAATGTGGAGATTTACCTGAAAAAGCAAGCTGAGGCTCACTGAACACTGAAATGCATCTGCACAGCATTCATTTCTTCATTTAATCCCATCATGGCTAATGAACCCCAGTGGAAAACCACCCTTGCCTTTGTAATGCAATGACGTACGCCGCGTTTATACGCAGAGGACTATTAATATTTAGCAGACGTCAGAGCAACACAAAAGAACGAAAAATAATGAGCTCCTGAAAACAAAAGCCTTCAAGTTGCATTTTCTCAGCGGCCATTGATCATGGCTGTTGCAGGAGAGAAATCGTTACTCCACCAGACTTGGCGAGATGACGCAAATCAAGTGGTGTCGCACATGCATACGCTAATTGCAACAGTAACATCACCAGAAACATCTCCAATATATTTAGCTGACGGAATCGAGGAATCAGCCTGTCACCCTACAAACTAAATTACCAATGGTTAGCATTTATCAGGAAATTGGGACTATACTTGGGTGGCTCCGAAAGGTTATGGAACTTTCGTGCTTACAAAAAACAAGATATGCTGTAAATAGTGAAGTAGTGAATTGTCAAAAAAAAAAAAAATGTAGAAACATATCATGCATGCGGAAATCTGCTGAAAATAAACATCACGGCACTCAATGTAAAGAGACCTAGAATAATAAATTATGGCACCAACAGGTCCCTGAAAAGGAAAAGGGAGTATATCACATGGCTTTCTATTTCTGCAATATTCTATATAGCGGTGAAACACATATAAAATTATATACTACAATACAATATATTACGCTTTGTAAATGATATTCCATCAGTACACACTCATACTCATGTAAATAAAAATGCACAACTTTTGTGCTCGGGCAGATGTGCACACGAACACAGGGGTACACATCCAAACTGGCACACGCTCAGAACGAGGTGTTTGGCACTCTCAGCACAGATGGCGCAAAGTAAAAATATTTTTAAATATTATGATGGCACCCTTCCTCTTAGGTCACTATGAAAAAGAAGAACCTCAACAGCATACAGACAGACACATAGGAAGATGCAGAGACACAGAAAGACAGATGCAAACGGACACAGACAGACAAAGACAAACACACAAAATCCCCACAGTGCACACCAGGGTCTATTCAAAATCTATACCAAAGGTCTCAGGGCTAGCCATCTCTGCCCCCCCACCCCGAGCAGTGCAGGCAATGAAGCACCCCGCAGGAGGCCTGAAGCTGCTGGGGGGGTTGATCCTCCGTCCATCATGACAAACACTGAGCCGAATGCTCATCTCGCCAACGCCATTCTCCATAGACTCCTATAGGAGAAGAACTGGAATACACCACAGAGTATGGAGGCCTATATTGCTGTATGCACATCAAAGTGTGTGTGCTCATGCACACTCTCGCACGCACACACCTCTGTATCATCAGCATCCTCGCCACTCCAAATACTCGTATTCCCCTGGAATTCTCACAATATGACCTAAAAACACCTTTGGTTAATAATGAAAATGACGCTCATTTAAATCATGTTTTCAGCTTCAGCAGTCTTCAAACAAATATACCTCAGTCAAGAATATGGAATCCAAAGCTCGCATAAATGGTGCTTTTCCACTGCATGGTACAACTCTACTTGACTCTACTCATTTTTTATGCATTTCCATTGTGGATAAGACCTGGCACCATTCCATTTTAGTACTACCTCGGCTGAGGTTACCAACGAGCCGAGCCGATACTAAAATGTGAAGTCAATGCACTGCAGACCACTGATTGGTCAGAGGGAATCGTCATTTGCGCCACACAGGACAAGCTGACAATACATAACATTATCGACATTACCATGGAATAGGATGATTTACACAAGAACGCAATCTGAAATGTAAACATTTGTGTTGTGTGAAGGTTATGTGGTGCTTTGTGTCAAGTTGAAAATAACATTACGGCACTTTCCATGCATGGTTGATCCAAGCTATGATGGAGCAAGCATTGTAGTGTATAGAAAACAAGTACCTGGTACCAAAACCATGTTGAGTAGAGTCAAGTAGAGCCTGTACCATGCAGTGGAAAAGCGCCATTAATTACACAATCAAGAATATTCTCTAGATACCCGAATTTCCAGTGAATTACACACAAACTCTGTCCATTGCACTTATAGTATGATTTAGCATTGCAAGAGACAGGCCTTTCTTTCATAATCACACTTTCAATAGCTTGCTTTTTTCTCAGCTTTCTGATGAGTAGAAAATAATTTGGGCTGGAAAAGGTTAACATGGATACTTACAGGTCCTACTAATGCAGTTTGGAGCTCCACTTTGGGACCAGAAGCCAAAACAAATAATTTGGAGCAAATAGCAAAGCCATTTCTCCAGGGAATGAATTAACAAATAATTGGGCATCAATGGTTTCTCCATGTAATGCTCATTGGCACAAACTGACAACCCACAGGGTTGTGCAGCAGCGTGGAAGTGTCAAAAACCATGCAGACACAAGCTAACCAAAAATCTAAACTTAATCAGCGACACAAGGCCAAGCGACTGCACGGCAATGAATGACTTTGTGCTCCCTCATGGCAGGGTTGTGCAGCTCTAGAAAGGTCATCACAGCAGCGATCACCCTCTTTCCATCTTCACTGTCGCTTCCCAATAATCTTTGTTCCTGTCGGGGTGCTGCTTTTGAACAAAATCATTATAATCAGCAATTTCAAATCATTACGTTATTCAATTCATTTTACCTTATTACTAATCTTAAATTGCTCCTTTCCCAACTTTTTTTTGAAATGCAGTGCAGGCCTGAATGGCGAATCTGGATGTTTACTTACAAATAAATGAAATTGACCAGGCAAAACATTAAATATATTGTATTCACTCTGTCTGCAATGAAATAAGTCAGAGTGAAAGTAGAAATCACCGCATTTTGTTTTAAAGTCCATTTTTCATAACATTGCGACTTTTTCCAAGTTGGGATTGTAAAATTGACCAAGCCCTAAATGGTAACACACAATGGTTTCAACGCTCTTAATGACAAATTAATAGGTATAAAATGAGCTGAATTACATAAATAGATAAAGTAACTTCTCATGGAATAGCTCTTCCTTTGATTTATTGTCATGTTTAAGCTTTGTGCGCAAACCTGCGGACAGCTTTCACAGAAAAAAGGGTTGAAAAATAACATCTGATCGTTCCTCTATAGAAAACAAGTTTTCTATATTGGCAAGCAAGTCATTCTGCAACATTCTCCAGCACTCCAAAGCATTACTTGACTTTTCACTGTGAAGCAGTTTCCAGATTTTTCCCCCAAAGGAAAAGCAGCAGAGGTTAACAAGTAAAAGGTGGCACAGAAGGTCTCAGGCATGCATTTGTTTCATCGTTTTTAATTTTCTGACCAAAGACTTGTTAAGACCATTTTGGCTTGGCCTTTTTTTTGGGGGGGTCAGGAGTGTATTTGCCATTGAATCACAATACCCCACAAAGGTGACAAATCTCTTAAGTCGGGGGAAACTTCCAATAAAGAGCCTAGGAAATGACGCAAGGGCTCTGATTAAAATCCTTAAATTTGTTCATAAGATAGAAAAGCATATGTATTTTTATTATTATTTGGCTGATATAAGGTCAACAGATAGTCTTTAAATACATATTGGTACATGGGTCACCCATTTGGATTCAGGCATGAGGCCTTTGGACCTTGACTTTCAGACCTGTCAGTAAACATCTCTTATGGAGAAAATGCAGATTGCTACATGTAGGAATGAAATCTGGGTACTACAGCCACCGCCTAATAAACAAACAAATTAAAAATGCTCAGGTAAAATGAGAGAAAGGCAGCTTAATATTCTCCAAAGAGATCACGGTACCTTTTTAAGCCTGAAATACAGGACAGGATTCCATTAGTGAGGAGGAAAATTTACCATTCCAACAACAAAGGCCAACATATTTTTACAAACAGAATTCTTATTAAAACTCTGACTTTTGGAAGAGAATTCAGCTGATTGTACAATTAAAATTAACTGCAAAAAATATACTATCAATTTTAAATTGCAGCCATTTTTGTTTTCATTGGAGAACAAGGGAGCCAGGCAATCATTACGCAACTGCAATAAAAAAGTAACATTACATGAAACGGAGAAATATTTCAAGGACCAACACACAAACTCACTCACACAACCATAGGCCTACATGTAAACACAACACACAACTCATTCACGCACGTACGCACGCACAAGACTCAAGAATAATCCAACGCACCATGAAAAATGTCTGGGATCAGGCTCCCTAGGAATTCAGTTATATCTGATGCCACTGTCAGCAATTAAAGAGCTAAACCCACTGGACCCGAAGACAACAAACACATGCACGAAAAGCAACAAACCTAATGCCGCACAAACCAGTGCATGCCGCTGTGGATTGCCGCTGGAAGAAATGTTAAGGTCCCTAAAAATCCATCAAGTCATTCAGGTAAAGTGCAATCTTGAAAATCCTTATTTAAGCCCAAGCATCGGATTCCACGGCGCGGCACTGCTGAGGATCAGCCATGTTTTTCACATCAAAGAGCCGAGCCGGTTTGCCCCGGCCACATTCCACCTGTCCTATGGGGCTCGCTTTACAGCCGAAAGCCCAGAAAAATTAACTTCCTCGCCGCACCCTCACAAGCCCGGTGCTTTACAAGTAATATTATTCATTGTTTACAAAAAGAATGTGCAAAATAATGTATTTTGCTGTTACAAGAATATGAGAGATTATCTTTTTTTTGGCGCAATCATTATATTTCAGGCCACGTTGTATTCAATTAGAACTAAATAACATGCAAAGCAATATGAAGTCGCAATGAATAAGGCCGCTGCCGCTGATTCTGCCATGTTCATCGGTCTAGATGTCAGAGGAAACTCAGGCCAAGGAGAGGTTTTTATTGCCATCACTTGATTCCCAGTCGTTATGAGGCTCTTCAGAGAAGGCAAGTAGTAAAAACACAGTACCAATGCAAACCATTTTTAAAAATAAGAATGCCTTTTTGAACAAACACTTGCCTTAGCTTGAGTACTGAGTATGGTTTCCAAACAATCAGCTTCAGTCTTGGACAGTGTGACTCACTGCTGTCCTGCTTTGGAATTATGCAATAAAACAGCTCTATGCCTAATGCACCAGTTTTTTCTCCTTTGTAATACAACCATTTAAACTATATTAATTGGCAGTGAAAAAGCATTGAGAAAATGTCCTAATGCGAAGTAAAAACCATTTTTTTCTGGCTTTTTTTGGCCTTCACTTCCTCTTCCTATCTTCCCTCTCACCATCTTAACTAACAAAATATTGAAGGGCATCTCTGCTGAATGGACAAACAAATGTTCAGCTGTTTCCATTAAAAGGCACTCTGGATTAACCCTAGTCCTGCCTATAGGATAATGCTTATCAAGGACCGGCATATGCTACCAAAGAACAATAAATCAATGACTAGCACATACAGAGGGAAATGAGTGTGGGTCCTCTATATATCGACGACCAGTAGGACTAGGGTCAGTTATCCAGCAGCCCCTCTGTGACATTCCACATGGTTTATAAAAGTTTTGATTTTACAAATGACAAAAACAACTAAAAGTAATTTCATAAATCCTGACCCAATGCACGACAAATTCTGACTGAAAAAAAAAAAAAAAAAAACCTCTCACTTCAAATGAACAACAACAGAATTGTATCAGATCACTACTGAAAGCAAGCATAATATGGAGCAGTATGTACTGTGTGCTGGAGTGCATTACAAACCGACCACAGTGAGTTGAAGGAAGGATAATCTTGCCACATGCTGACTAAACCAGGCCGAGCTCGTACGCATTTCTGCACCTCATGTATACAGCCCACTGTGCCAGAAACAGATCCCCAAAAGCGAAACACAGCACAGAGAGACTTTCAATAAAATAATATCAAACGGCACATCTACAGTCTGCAGTTAGTACGGTATTATTGCAAGGCTGAGTTTCTCACGACACTCAATAGATACAGAATCAGTAGGTCACAAACCCTCACTAATAACATCCTTCATCCTGCACTATCTAGAGAATTGATCATCGCATCGTGCTTCATGAATGGTTTTGAATACCTGTTGAATGATTTCAAAAGTGAGGGCAAGCTATTGGGAAGGCCTCAGTTGCCTGTGTGGTGGAGTATGATGGCCACAGTATTAATAAATCCCAAAAATAGGCACTGCATCTTAGCAGCATTTGGGTAATTATTTGGACTATCGCTAATTGCCCGTCGTCAGTACTCAACTTTTCTTCAAGGCTCCAGTATGTCCATTTGTTGTCAAATGCCTGGGATTTCATACTAGCACATATACAAGCGCAGACATTGCACAAAAAAGGAACGGCAGAGCTTTTGCAGACATACTAATCAAGTCCAGAAAGAACTGCTATTCTGAGTCAGGAAATGAACCAACAGCCATGATTAAAAGAAAGAGCCGCGGTGCTGAGCAGACCCGAAAATATTTCGCACTAACACTATTGTACAGTTTGCTGCTACATATTTCTGGTTATACTGCATGTTTGGGTCGTCTCAGTAACAGCAAGCAAAAAAAGCATGCAACGTAAGTCCAGCTAGGAACATGGCATTATAAGTCTCAATACTTCCCACTCATTTGGGATGAGAGGGCCATCAACTAAACCTCCACTAAGCAGAAGAAATGAAAGGAAAAGCCATATATAAAAATCTGAAGTGTCCAATGTGAACGATTCAGCGTACGCACTCACCGTTCGGGGCATGGGTGGAGATAGAGACCCGTTGCTCATATACGAGTCGCTGTTCATGTTGGACATCATGATGTAACTGGGGTACCCTGGGTAAGGTTGGCCTTTGTTGTACGCATCATGAAGCTTCCCTATCAAAAACAACACACAAATATCAAACTCACGCTCACCCGTAAAGTCTGCGGTCCAGACTATTATTTCAGCCACAGGCCACTTCCAGCCCGCTCAGTAGCACTAATCCAGGAGAGTAGGAAGGGAACAACCCCCTCAACTATGACAGAAGGTCAGATAGACCCCCAAAATGTTATGTGATGCATTAATTAGTACCATTAATGTACCCTGAAAACAACCCTTAAGAAAATTTCCCATTTGTTCGCCCTCTGCTGAATGAAACTGCACTCTCCTGGTTATCACTTTTAACCTTAAAGTAGAACCTCAAAGAGAATGAAATTTCCCACAAAATATGACCTATTTAGAAAAACAAGTCCTCATAAATGAGCCAACTGGAACGGATTTATCCGATTTGACTTAATCAACAGAGGTTAAACATTAGCCTCTGATGTCAGAATAACCCAAGAACAAAAAGCCATGATAAAAAGAAGAATTTGGAACAAGAATCAAGGGGCTAATGAGAATCAGAAGGAAAGCAGAAAAGTAAGAGCAAATTAAAACCATCATATATTCAACAGCTAACACATTTCTGATTTAAGGGTGCACAATTGGTAGCATAACCTACAATTTAAATATTTCAAATTTCAAAGAAAGCAAACGGAGCGTCTAATTGCAGTTTGTTCGACATGCGGCCCCTGCACCTCGCCAATTGCTTAACCTCCCGCTTTTGTTCTGAGGTGGGGGAACCCCCTCCATGCCAATTAGAAGCAATTAAGAAGAATAGACAGATTAGGTCAAACAAGGACATCCCACTGTTTGACTTGACCCTCGACCTGACTGGGACACACTCCTGGAGGACCTTCCAGTTATTAGGAGGGATGACAGGCACGATTTTAAGAGCTTGTTTCTAGGAAGAGACAAAATTGATGGCAACCTCCTAACCTTGGAAGTCGCTGCACTGATGGCGAGGAGAACCATTCAGCTACAGCCACCCATTCACTTTCTTAATTTGGGCCACTGCAGTGGGTCAATCCAAAGCCTTGCATTGAGTTAGTAGTGTAGGAGTACTCAAGAGACAACAAAGAAGCGGGCCGTTTGTGTGCCTCCATTAAGATCTTTTGCCCAGCTTCATTTAGATAAGGCAGAAATGAAAAGATATGAATCTCTCCCAACAGTAAAAACTGGTAGTCACGGACAAAAAAAAATCAGGAGAGTTTATCGAACAACACACTTCGAAGAAATCGAGCCTCGTCTGGCAACCCCTTCTGAGGAGCCATCTATTCAGTGAAAGGCCAATGGAACAGCATCTTTAAAATGATAACGTGACAAGAATATTCTTAGTGTCACACCGTGTCAATTTTTAAATTCTGGTGTTGAAACTCATTTTTATGCAGTCAATAGAAATTTTAATACTTTAGTATTATACAATACCTTTAACAGGTGAAAATTGCAGTAATTTCCCGAATATTACATCACTGCATACAGACAGTAATATTGCACTGAATTACACTGCATGAAAACATGAGTGTTTATGGTCTATGCAGAATAGTTTACAACATCAACATGTAAAAAAAAAAAAAAAAAACCTAACTTGGCAGGCTGTCTAATCTTTCTAAAAACAGGATGTTACATCACCACATTTAGGCTCATATTGAAGCCAATTGTGAAGTTCCTTTTATATCACATGCAAAAGCCATCAGGTAGAAACACTCACCGTATTCCAAATTCTGAACTCTTCCTACAAGACAAACCTCAAAATGTTTGAAATAAAAGACTGCTCGGATAGTCAGTGGGTTCAGTCATATCCTTAATGCTGCACGCCATTTCTAAAAAATCCATTCAGCATTCAAAATTTAGATACCCAAATGTTTTTTTTTAATATATATATTGATGTGAATTTTTTATGTTCCATGGTAGCATTGCTGTAGATAAAAAACACATTTGAGATACCACGTGTTAAAAAAAATAATCTTACAAATAAGTTTATACTTTATTAAAGACGGTACATACTGATGATATAGCCTAGACAGCCCCGAGCTCAAAATCAAGGCTGTCAGACTACATGCAGACACAGATGCAAGTGAGACTGTGAGCCAACAGAACTGCTGCAAGTCCACCAATATGCTTGGAAATACCTAGCTGCCAATTTTCTTCAAAACTACTGAAATGCAGGACTTGTGTACCTAATTTTAAGGCAAAAGATGGTCACAGCAAATATTCATTTGACTTATTGCCTAACAGATTAAAGCTCTATACGATATACATTTCTATACTTGGAAAAGTTTCATTTCCTTATTTTAGAAGCATCCTTGCTTCATAAAATTGTTTTGAATTTGCCTAAAACTTATGCACAGTACTGTACCACAGCATTGCTTCCCTTTACCAACATCAACAGAAAGCAATCAGCAGATGAATAATTCCAGAACTTGGTCCAAACTGATCCCTACTTACCTTCATCATTGTGATCTCTGTGCTTTTCATGGTATGAATCCTGGTGTAGATGGGACTGTCTTGCCCCCTATTAAAAGAAACAGGAAACCAGGTGATGCTTTAGTGCAATACAGACACCTAGAGGGATAATTTTAGATGCTATGCTCCCCCCCCCCCCCCCACCTCCCTCCCTCCCTCCCTCCTTCCCTCATTTAAATTCATTTCTAGAGCCCTGATTCATCATACAAAAATATTTTAGATTATTTGGGTAAGCAATATGTTTCAAGAGTGGGTAGGTGAAAAGCATTCCAGTGTATTATGCTACAAACATCTAGTCAGCCCATATTAGTCATGCAACCTTGACTATGCCATCAGAACACATTTAATCTTTGCTTTATTTTGGTTCAGATTTCAATCTCCAGCCATATCCCTGTGTCAGTCGTATGCCACCACCATATACAGGTAAGAAAAAATACTCCCGACCATAGTGACATATCCACGACCCCCAGATGGACAGATGCAGTGCATTGTTTACCCACTCTAAAATATCACGTTACCGAATATCCGAATGATGTAGTTCATTGCCATGGGGGGGATTTGCACAGCAACGCCACTGAAACAGTTCAAGCTCTAAGACCTCGCAGTGCATGAGTACATGCGTATAAACAAAAATAATTTCAAAATAGTTTCCATTCCAGAAGATGTCATCATATCAGCCTTCAATTTTACAGTATGTTCGGTTGAGTTTACAACCATAGATTTTAATCTACTGCCAGGTTGAAACGCACAGATTGTAAGAAAGGGGAGTCTGGGGCCATTTAAAATGATACAATTAATCTTACAATTCCATTTAGGACTAACGAGACATGCCCAATAATTTCGTCACATTAACCGCTTTAGGATTATGCCCTATATTCAAGGGATACACTTCAGTTTGACATACCATAGCTTGCATACCGTAAATAATGCTAATAATAATAATAATTATGATTATTATTAATATTATTATTATTATTATTATTATTATAGTTGTTGTAAGCCATTGAATGTCAATGCAACAATGCGCTTTTAATTAGTATATATTGAACAGTATTATTTAAGTGCAAAATATTACTTCAGCAGCAGGGCTCATATTCCACTCAAGGCCACGGTAGAAAATAGGGTCATGCGTCAGGTGTTGCTCAACGACTAAATCAATAATAATAAAATAAATAAAAATAGAGGTGACAATTGTTATGTAATTTCACGGGGATGCGCCGCTTGTCTCAACTGCAGGGACAGCGGTTATTGAATAAACTGTGTAAACTTGCTCGGGTTAAAACTACGATTTGTCTCTACAGGTGCTCCATTCTGTTCGGAAGCCAGCACGTGTCTTGCTCATCAGTGCGTGTAGTTACTTACAGTTCATGGCGTCACAATTGGGTTTTATGCAGTTGATAAATGCAATCTACAATAAAACTGAACACCACCTTGCAAGTCTCATTTTCTATTTACTGTCAATTGAATGGGAATTAGGGAAGCCCACTGAGGCAACTCCAGAAAAATTGTCCACCAACTTACCTCAGTGAATCTATTAGTTTCAATAGCCTAACCACAAAGACTATGCAGATAATTTTATTCAGTGACCAAAACCCAGAAGACCTACCGCTTCTTTAGACCACTAATAACAAACAAAAACTCACGTCATGACTGCCGTGGTTTGGATTTATCTCCGACTCATTTACGAGAGATGACTTGATATCTGCCAAATCTCCTTCCTCCTCCGGGTGATTTATTTCAGCGAATATTTGTTCTTTCTCTGGATCCCCCTCGTCTTTGAACGGGATCATTTCGTCGGTCGCGCATAGTTCAGGGTCCCCACCGCCTCCTCCGGCTAACTGAGGCATTTTTTGTCCAGGTAATTGTGAAACACCTTTTTAAACGGCAGTTTTTCCAGTGACAAAAAGTGCAATGGTCAAATTCCCGGAGGCAACCGAGACGATCCCGATGAAGGTGGCTAATCTTAACACTCAAGCTATGCGTCAGTGCCCCGCAGCAATCGTTCGTATTTTTCCTCAAAAGCGCGAGAACCTGGGAAACGTTAATCAAGGATTTAATTTTTTTTCCCCCAATACTGCAAAAAAAAAAAAAAAAAAAATTATTCAGTCGGCTAAACGCAATTATAAACTGACAGTCTACTTTCCTAGTGCGGGAGCTCGAGTTTTGATTCGGACTTTAAAATAAAAACATATTTTTAAAATCACATTCACAAGTTAAGTTACGTTAGGACATGACCAATTTCCCGTAGGCCAACCGCGCACCTGGAAATAAATAAACTATAAAACAAAGTGGTACTTAAAATATTCCAGTCCCTCGTGCTCCAGATGCCAAAAAAGAAAAGCAAAATCTTCAAGACTGAAAATACCAAACGAGTTACGAACGAGTGTGCTCAGTATGTGAGTCCAAATAATACAAAAACGGTTACATGTAATGTTTCTGTCTGTTTCACACCAGATGCGACGTGTCTGCTTCTGTAGTTATAGCACATCCATGATAAAAGACAAAGTTTTGAACAACACCTTGATCTTCAAACGCAAAAAAAAAGAAAAACGACAAATCTTTAGGTGGTAATATCAGTGCGTAGTAGCGGTCCAGACTAGAGCTGAAGTCTGTGAGCAATGTGGCGTTCTGTGTATGAGAGTGTTAGTAATGTGACTCTCCGCCCCCTCTTCTATGTCTTGCTATGACTGCTGGGGGAGAGATGAAAGGAAAGCCGCCGGTCTGATTGACACCACCCTGATTGACACTCAAGTGAGCGGGCTGAGGGATAGGCTACAATGAACAAAGCTAATGGATGGGTAAGAAAAGAAGGAGGCGGGAGGGGCGTTTCTTAAAGACTCCAGTCTGCAGCAAAAGTTCTCCGTTAAGGAATATAATAAAGCCTGCAGTAAGCTGAACGCGATGGTTTTCCGCACACAATGTGCAACTGCAAAATCCCAACAGATAGCTTATCAATTGCGACAACTTCACTTAGATAACTGAGCCGTCACCTAAACCTTTCTCTCATAAAAAAAATCTTTTACGTCATCCATTCGCCTTTTTGGTCTTTTTTTTTTTTTTTTTTTTTTACTTTCATGAATAATATAGAAATTGAATTTTGCACTGAAATGCGCTCACTAAAAATTCCAGCTATGACCAGCTATGTTCCAAAGCTAGTTTACAATGGCCCAAGATGTGTTTTCGACACTTTTAGCTGGTCATTGCTGGTCTGTCGGTGGTCGAAGGTGGTCTCTTGCTTGGCAGCATTGGTAAAGATGGTTTAGTTTGTTGAGAAAACTGGTGGTCAAACTAGTGGGCCAGCGGACAAAACAATCTGGCCACGTCAAAAAATACAGCTTTGCTCGGATTTTCAGCTGGCTATTCAACAAACTACAGGAGAATTTAGTGCAGTCAGGCAACATAATTGGACGGAAGCCAACTCCAGTTAGGCCTAAAGAATGCGATACATAATTAACAATTCTTATCTGTTCACACAGAAGAAAACATTTCACTTTATTCATTAATATAATATAATCCACATCCAGTATAATTTTTATCCTTAAGTATGTCTATACCTTTAATAATTCACATAAATTCAACTTACTTGTTGATGGTGGCTGCGGTGGTGGTGATGTAAACGATGAGGGCATATTGTTAGTTGCGTAAAGGACATGCAGGAGATCGTGGTCTGGATTATTATTATTATTATTATTATTATTATTATTATTATTATTATTATATTGTCGTCGTTGCTGCTGCTGCTGTAGATTTTGTTAGTAATCAGACACATAAACTGATTTCATAGAAAGATATCTCTTAAACGGTTCTTTCAAATCAAAAGGGAAGGAAGGGAACGTATTCTGTCTCTTTTACTTTTAACAGGCAGATAATTACAAAAACCATTGTAGCACCCAAATTATTCGGCAGACTTCTGTCCCTTTTAATGTTTCTCTCGCCATAAGAATTTATCTCTCTTTATGTGGGTTTAACTAATTCCCGTTCATTTTCCCCGCTAAATTGTTGAGAGATATAGATGTCAGAAATAATTTGTGCCAACATAATAAGTAGATGGAACCTCGGCTCAGAAAATCCGGTTCAGTGACAATTACAGGTCATGACACTTTGTCTACACAAACGTTAAAAAATAAATACAAATTTCTTTGTGCACACATCGTGATTGTGGAATGGAAGCATGGGAGCATTGTGGTCGATAAAGGAAATGGATAGTCAAACAAGCTATATAAAAATGTCAATTGTAGCCTATTGATAAATGTATGTCAATGAAAAAATATAAGATGAAGACATAGAAGCAGAAACGCTTTAATATAAATTAGGCTCCAGTGATAAGCTACGTTTTAGAACAGCAATCTGATCATTATTATCCTATATTGTATTATAATATTATAACAATTATTATCATTGTTGATTTTATTCTCAGTGTCATTGCCGCAAGTATGTTTTAAATAATAATATTGTGATAAATGTCAGAGGAAACACACCCTACAGATTACAGCCGTAATTTTTATGAAAAAAAAAAATTATGAGGGAAATCGAGGCATAGCTGTTCAGGGGCTGAGTAAAGATTGCGTGAGAATAACTGAGCAGGCGGTAGATCTTTATAAAGCACGGAGGTGGGGTTTGCAGGCGGAGTCGCCGTTCTCTTTGATCGTCTGGCGGCTTGCTCTTTCATCCGCTCGCCCCCCTCTTTCTTTCCTTCGGCTTTGTATGACTAGATTTGGTAAGAAGATGGAAAGGAGCCAGAGTTTCCACGTGCGCCTCATCTCAGCTGAGAAAACCATGGTTCACTTCCGGGTGAGGAGACGGCGAGAAGATCAAAGCTTCGGAATTTGGCTCTGAATGTGGATTGGGAAGAGAGAGCTGGCAACATCCGAAGGTCTAACAGGGAGGCGCTCTATAAATACACACACACACACACACACACACACACGACACACACACACAAACACACACACACACACACACACACACACACACACACACACACACACACACACACACACACACACAAAATTATTCCTGATCGAAGAAGCCAGGAATAACCATTGTCCGTAATCATCTGCAATATCCATTCCCACCTTTTTTTTCTTTCCCAAAGGCATCATTTTTAGTTTGACAGGCCAAGGATAGATATTAGATGTATGCAATGTTACTTGTTTTTTAAACACGTATTTGTACATTGCTTATGTCTTATACATGATTTCCCTGTTAAATATTTGTGATGCAACATTTGGCTTGTAAATTGCAGGAACATGAAGGGGGGGACAACTGCACTTTGCACTACTCAGTACTTACAAATTTTCTTCCGATCATTTATCTTTAAGCCTACATACTTGCATCTTTTATATTTTTTAGGAGGCTTGTGTGAAACACATACAGTGATGCACAGATTGTGAACCACGCATATTGCCAAATAGTTGAAAAAAGCTCAAATTATCAGAATTGACACCCTTAACAAAAACCCTCGACTGAAGTTGCTTGTAGTTATCTTTGGCCTGATGAAAGTTGGAGTTCATCCCATTCTTTTTCTGCTCTATTTCTTTATTTCAACTGAATGGGATAAAAACTATCATGCGCAAGAAGAAAAGCAATTTTATTTATTGACTTTTGTGGTTTTGAATGGCATCTCATACCTTGCTACCGAGTGCATGTTTATTTGAGATGAAAAGTATGTATTGCTCTAATATTCTGATGGCAATCATGACCATGGTCTGCTGTAGACCATGACCACGGACGCTGTACTTAGCCGAGGAAGAGTGATGCGATGGCCACTCCATAATATGGCCATATTATTGGATATGCATGTATGAACATAAATTTATTCAGTAAGGGGATGTTGTCATAGCGTGGCATCATTCAAGAGCATGAAAGGTTCTTTATGCTAAAACCAGTAATCATTGCATTTCTTGCTCTGAGTGCTTTCTGCATACTGCATAATTTTAGCTAATGTGGGACATGTTTCTCAATGTCTTTTTCAGTCCTTTTCCTTTTTTCTCTGCAGAAGACCAATGTTCGTGATATCAAGAGGCTGCAGGTGCGTTTTGAAGAATATTCAGAATGAAAACATGGTATGCAGCTGGAGCTTATCTAATCAAAACACTTTTCCTGTGAATGGTAGGACTTGGCTGCGCTTTTAGATCTCCAAACTTCACTTTATCATTGTTTGGTGAACACCATAAAACATGCTGTTTCAAATTTAACAAATGACTGATTGTTTTAAATAGCTCTACTATCAAAATATTTCAAACACATTTGAGGCATATGCTCGTTTGTCTCATCACATTTAAAAAAATATACTGGAATACTGTAAGTTTTTTTTTTTTTTTTTTTGAATGGTTAGGGGCCGTGCCTTAACCATGCTTGATAGTAAAGAGTAGTGAAACATTTTTCATCTTGAGTATAGAACATAAAATTTATTCAGGTTTATCTTAAGGAGTCATTCTCAAGAAAATATTACATTGTCAACAAATAAGTATCTGGAACCTCAACTCCTAGAGAGCAATGCGCTTGTTTTGTTATCTACCTGTCTTGAACAGTAACAATTGTTTTTTTTTTTGTAAAATCTGAACTTTTGACCCCTCTGCCAGAAGCTGAAAGACATCCACTACTGCTGGTCTTCTCTTTTTAATGCTACATGAACATTTCAGAAAAAAAGAAAAGGGAACACAAAGAAATCTGCTTTGGATTTTGAGGTCTGTCTGCCCTTGTGTCTTTGGACTGGAAGTGTATAGTTTTTTCTGATAGGTTCCCTCTTTTTTTCAGGAGATGAATGGAACCTTACTGTCTCGTGCCCCTAAGGTCAACAGTAATGCTTTACTGTTATGATCAAAACCAGGAATCAAGAGCAAAGGCAGAGTACAATCCAATAGTAGAGTTTATTGACAGTAATATGGTAACGGTGGAAAGGAACCCAGAAGAGGAAAGCACAGTTCAGTTCAAATGTTGTGGGCATAGCAGAGTAGGCATTGCCAATCTCTGGCTAGTGGCTTTTCAGGATGACTGCCAGATGAAGTACACTCTTCGCCAGAGCCGAACTGTCCCAGGGCTGGAAGGAGTAGCTTAGGAGGAATGCGGTTCCAATCCTGATGACATTAGAAGAATTGGGGGCTTGTTCCTGATAAACTGTACAGAGGAATAAACTAGGACAGGATTTAACAAGAATGGAGTCATGAGCCTGGAAACTTTCAGAAAGGCTTTAGAGCTTGTTCTTTTTAACTAAATAAGTAAGGAAGGTAACTTCTGTAAATTAATATCATTAAAGGTTACGTTTTGCTTTCAAAAGATGAAGTGTTTCACTAAATACTGACTAGTTCTGAGCAGCAACTACATGCTACATATAGCAACCACAATCCACCAACTTGCAACTCAAAGGAGGGGGTAAAAATACAAATCACAGATACAAGGGGTTAGAACTATGAAACAAGATACAGCTGATGTTTACAATTATAATACAATGATGTTTAAATCCTGTTGCATTTGCAAAGATTTCTAATAAAAATAATGACAATAATAAGAATAAAGTTCAGACAGTGACTGGCTTAATGAGCACGCGAGATTGACCTCTCTCAATTTGGCATTAAAGGTATATTTTTTGCTTGCAGCACACTGACCTGAAGTCAGTTATCTTTTCCGCCTCAGCTGCTGAGTATGAAGTGCAATGTAACCTTTAAGTAGTGGGTGCACAACAAGATGCAGTGCATTAATTTATCATATTTGTTTTCATGCCATAATTCATGAAGTGATGACTGGAAATCTGGCTCAGATTTATTAGAGCTCCTTGCATTTGCCATAGTCTTATTTTTCTTAGTTCTATGTGCATATATGCTATGTTGCCTGTGACCTGACTGATTTAATCAAGATATCCATTGTTCACAGATCGCATCAAGACAGCTATATGATGAGACTTCCCTTTTTGAGACTTCCCTGGAACTGTATTGTCTAAATAAAAATAAATAAATAAATTAAATAAAACTAGTGATACAAAATAGTCTTCAAATCGCAGAATCTTACTTGCAAACTTTGTCTGCATTGTCAATCATGCTGATTGGTCTGTGCATTTATAATCCATATTTTTCATGAATGGAGCAGGGACTCAGGATTATCTTACCATGACTTGAGGTAATTGGATTCTTATAGTTTCAAATTAAAAGTAGATAAACTAAATATGGAAAATATATCCTCTCAAAACACTTTGCTGATTTGAAAAATATAATTTTTCATCCTAATAATTTAATTCAATGTTTAATTCCAGGGTAGTGGGCATTATTGCCATTTCATACAGTTCTCAAATCCAACATGAAATAACCAAGGTTAATTCAGTTGAGTATATATTGACATTAAATCGCATTTAAGCTATTGTCTTAAAATTAAGTGCAGTCCTGAATGTTGATCATTTACGCTCAGCAATTATTTGGTGAAAGGCAAATCAAGCATATTTATTTAATGGCTATTTTGTGTCCATTTAAAATAAATTGCGTAGTTTGATTATAGACTAGTTTGATTATTATTCAATTAATAGGCAGTTTGTTAAGGCAGTCGTCTGTTAATAAAATCTCTTTTTTTAAGCAAAAACTGCTCCTAAAAACATTTCCATTCCATTTAATTTCAATAGTTTTAGGTTCTTACATGAAAATGGGAACTAACCGAAAAGACCTTAAACTATGCCATTTTTGGTTCCATTTCTTTGCTTATAAGATCAAACTCCAACAAAAGTGGCAATAAAGCACTGAAGCAGTTTGTGATGGTCTCCTGTTTTCTGTAGCTTTATGGAGTCTGTTGTGCTGGTTGTGGAAGAATATTAATCATTGCCTCTGCCTTTCTGACATGTTGAGCCTAGACCGTCTGAAAAAAAATCTCACTCCTTCTCTGAGATGAGAAGCTCAATTCCAGGATTGTGGTTGATCTATTATCCATACTTGCCTGATGTGTGCAATGTGTTCTCCATACTTAGATTAAAGTTACTATGCTCTCAATGCTCGCATTAATCATGCGCTATATCAGAATGAATGTGTGACCGGTAATAAGCTAGATATACCTCTGTATATCATCAAGTATTCAGTATGTAAGTCAGATCCTCGGATGAGCCCCCTCCCCCATCCCCAACCAAAATAATGGAGGTTGAATACCTGATTCCATCTGCTTCAATTATGACATCTCCTGTAATCTGAATTTATAGCTCCTCGCTCCAAGCACTGCACTGATAAAAAGACAGGAAACAAGCATCAAATTAAGATAAAAATGGTTTTCAGTCAGAGTTATTTAAAGAGAGGCAATTTATCAGCTCTAAAAATCAGACCACAGAAGTATAGGGTGAGTGATCGTTCTTGATTCTTCTTCTTTATATGGTGTAAAATCACAGGCAAGCGGGTCTTTTGAAGCACAGGAGTATGACTGGAGGCGGATCATTTTAGTGAGACACAGCTTGGCCACATCCTGTGATCTGCTGATTTATGGAAACTCCAGTCTGAGTGAGAAATATTGTGTTATTAAAAATAAATTATCCTCTTCATGGAAAGAGTAAGTGCCTTGGCTAGTTTTGCTATGTGATGTAAAGAAGCTAGCCTTGACTCTTATAATTTGTCAACATGACTTGCATGCACAGCAAACCACATTTCGCACTTTTGCAGACGCACATATGGACATCTGCTAGCATTCATACAAGCCTCCTATCTTGTCTGACGTGAGAAAATGTACAAGTTGAAAGATTTTATCATAAAAAATTCACAGTCTTGATATATCTATTCCATCATTTAGCCCTTGTGTTCGGTTTAGGAGAAACTGAAATTTTGAAATTTTACTGTAAAAAGAATGTTTGTCTTGAGCAATATATTTTACAACCAGCGACAAAACCAGTGTAATTGTGGTGTCTCTTGAGCTTAAATTCATCCAGTTGAAAAATAAATTTGTGATGAACCAGATGCATGTTCAGGGTACAATCTAACGAGGGTATTTATTGATAGAAATACGGTAATAATCCTCCAGCTCTGCTATACAGAAATGAGGTATCAGGGATGGACTCAGGACTCTGCGCAAGCAGATCAGTTCAAAGGCTTTACTTGAGCTTGTGGTCACACAGTCCAGGTCAAAGCCAAACAATAGTATTGCCAAAATCCAAATCATAATTGCAAAACAGTCAGCAGGTTAAGTCCTTTGAAATTTTGGCCTCAATGTTAAAAGATAGGACTTACAAATAGAAATTTCAAAAATTATTTCTCAAAAATTGACTGATAACTTTTTCTAAATCAGGCAATCAAGTTACCTTGGTACCCTCAATGTACAGTGCCAGCGCCATTTGGATTGAATCGACGGAAGTGGGTCTAGTGGGGGCACTGTACTTTAACAGTAGGTCTTATGGAGAATATGCAAAATGGCCTGTGGAGGCCAAATGGTTGCAAGTTAAGACCTTTGCAAGTTATCCTACAGAATACAAAATACAAGATAGCAGCTGTGGCGGCCATAGTGGACATCCGAGTGCCGTCAAATTCAATAGGCTTCTGTAAGTACAGAAGACCAAGCAACAGAGCAAAAATGGCGTAGATTGATGACGGCATTTTCAAGTCATCATGCGGAAAAGAAAATTCAAGATGGCGGCTGTGGGGGCCATACTGAACATCCAAGCACCGTGAAAATTGATAGGCTTCTCTAGGTACACAAGATCAAGCAAGATGGCAAAAATGGCTTTGATTGACAGAGGCGTTTTTGAATTATCGTGCGAATGGAAATTCAAGATGGTGCCTGTGGCAGCCATATTTGATATTGGATTGCGACCGAAATCAATAGGCTTGTGTAGTAACTGTACCTCGATGTCCTCACCAAAAATCGTGATGATCGGTGATGGCGTTTTTCAGTTATTGCACGGAATGGAAATTCAAGATGGCGGCTGTGGGAGCCATAATTGATTTCTGATCATGCCCGAAATCGATAGGCTTGTGTAGTAACTGTATCCCAATGTCCTCATCAAAAATCGTGATGATCGGTGATGGTGTTTTTCAGTTATTGCACGGAAAGGAAATTCAATATGGCGGCTGTGACAGCCATAAATGATTTTGGATCACGCCCAAAATCTATAAGCTTGTGTAGTAACTGTACCCCGATGTGCTCACCAAAAATGGTGATGATCAGTGATGGCGTTTTTCTCTTATCACACAGAATAAAAATTAAAGATGGCGGCTGTGGCAGCCATATTTGATTTCGGATCGTGGTCAAAATCAATACGCTTGTGTAGTAACTGTAGCCCAATGTCCTCACCAAAAATGGTGATGATCAGTGATGGCGTTTTTCAGTTATCGCACGGAATGGAAATTCAAGATGGCAGCTGTGGCAGCCATATTTGATTTCGGATCGTGGTCAAAATCAATAGGCTTGTGTAGTAACTGTAGCCCGATGTCCTCACCAAAAATGGTGATGATCAGTGATGGCGTTTTTCAGTTATCGCACGGAATGGAAATTCAAGATGGCGGCTGTGGCAGCCACATTTGATTTCAGATCATGGCCAAAATCAATAGGCTTATGTAGTAACTGTAGCCCGATGTCCTCACCAAAAATGAAGATGATCGCTGATGGAGTTTTTCAGTTATTGCACGGAATCAAATGTGGACGGATGGACAGACAGACGTACGCTGTGCGTGATGACAATACCCCTCTGCCCCTTAGTCGGGGCTGAGGGGTGAAAAGTAGTCTTCTGAAGGAAATGTGGTCAAAGTTCATTACCATACAACACCAAAAACATTTATTTTCTCCTTTAATACCCAATAATCCTGATTATTTGTGTGCAGGACTAGCAAAAAGGGTCACTTGGGATTTTTTTCCATTCTGAGGTTAACAGGGTATCTCAGTGATATCCCAATGATAGTGATATCCCAGCACTACTGTACTGTCAATTTACAACACTTTGCTGTTCACAAATTCACCCAATTTTTTTCTCAAAATGAAAAACTTGGATCACTCTTTGATTTCGTTGGAAAATCTCAATTTTCATAAAATGACCCAAGTGACCCCTTTTCCTAGTCCTGCACATATTTGACGACTTCTACAGGTTGGTAGTAGAAAGAAATAAAAAATGATTTTAATCGTATCATCAAATTTGTCATGAAAATTTTCTTTTCTTTTCAAGAGGGATTTAAGTGCAAGCATTGCATTATTGTTAAATAATTTAATCTGGATGTCTCCTGTGCTAAGACCATGAAAGTACCAATAGTACAGCATTGTCCATCTTATTATTTGAGAGGGTTCTTAGTCCTATAAGTGCTAAAGCTTTTCTTGTCCAGACAAAACACATAAAAGGCAGATTAAGACACCTACTTAAAACTGAGTGTTCTTCTCACAAGTTGGGACAAGCCCATGTGTACAAAGTATATTATTATGGAAGTTTTTATTGGACTTTAATAGCTGTAACCCATAGAATGCAATCGACAAATGTGTTCCATGATTCACCAACATTTCAATAGGAGGGAAGTCACATATGTCGCGTGACCCACAGACCGGCAGGAAGCGATCCACAAATGTGCAAGCCCATTTCACTTGTACAAATGGATCCACAAATGCATAAATATAACTTTACATGTATTTTTTGTGGTGAAACTATTTATATTTGAAAAACCTTGATAATTTTCATGTGAAAATAAAATGCATGTTTAAAGAGTAATGTATGCATATTTGCAAACAGCTCTGTATTTTCATGAACCTGACATTACAAAACACAAATTAAAAAATACACGTTTGTGGATAAAGAAATATTTGTGCATCATGGTACATATTTGTGGATTGCATTCTGTGGGTGACAACTATTAAAGTCCGATAAAAACTTATTATAAGGGTAAAAGGTCCTGGTTTGTGTGCAGTCCTTGTGTTTGTGCATGCATGGGCGCGTTTGTGAGAGGATCATCACAGCTATACCTCGGCATGCTGTGCCAGTCTGCATGGCTTTGCTTTGCATCCTATCAGACAGGAGTGCCGGTACACCCTCATGACTGAGTCACCCAGAGCAGATGATGCGTGTCACTCTTTAGACTCTGCATTGCTGTAGGTACTGAACAGACTCATTCATCACACCCATGTCATAGATGAAGATGAATGCAGAGATTAAGCCCGTCTTTACTTCTCTTTCATTCAGGAATATACCATACAAGGCTAAGGGTAGAAAGGTAGACAGTATTTAGAGGTGTGGCTCCCTTTTTTTAGAAGAGCGTTGCTGTGCTGAATGCTTTGACAGCTATATTTACGAGCAGTCTGCTTATCAGGGGTAAATGTCTGCCCTTCTGTCATTTCTTCCAATATCTGCCAGTTTATTTCATCATAAAAAAATTGAGATTATATCACAATGCCTTATTATAGCATAAAAGAGAACAACTTTTTTTTTTTTTTTTTTTTTTTGCAATAATAACATTCATTACGTATGTCTAATTCAAAAATAGAAAGTTAAAAAATGAGATTGTTTGCAATGTGAAATCCCTTTCTTGCAGACGGATTTGGGATAATCATTCTGGACGGCTCCTGCCCTGAAAACTACTATAAGCAAGCTTTAGACCTGGAAGGCTTAAGTCATTTGTTTGGAAAGAGAGGCTATTATTCCTCTAGAGAATATTAACAGAAAGTAATATCCTAATTTAACAGATGATGAGCAATGTATTTTAAATAATTATTTATCATTCTTTTGAAGCACGAGTACTGAATCTTACCCAGAAAGGGTCGGAGTGGATGCCAGCTTTCTTTCCAGCCAAGCAATGACACAGGCTTTTCTACTCATCAGCCCCATGATTCTTTGCCGAAAACCTTACATAGCAGAATCAGGTTCGTAACTGCTTGGTTGGAGAGAAAGCCTGGACCAACACCGGGCCTTTCTACAAAGTGATACTGAGAATGCATATAGAAAAAAAACACTGAATAAAAAAATGCATCACACTTGGTGTGTGCCAAATCTTTGTTGTGAAGCCTGTCACATTAAAATGTTACTGCGTGCCTTTCACATAAAAATGTTATTGTTATCTTGTTTTGCTAAAAATAAATAGGGTGGTGGTTATTTTCTTCAGTCCATGCAAAAACTGAGCCAATCATAATGCAGTTCTATTACATGCCATTGACAGTGGAAATGCCTGAGTTTCCCACACTGCGAAAGTCTGTTTGGGCATTTTCATTCCTGTTGTGTTCTCTACGGAAAGAACAGCACTGATACTGAGCCGTGAAACAGCAAGGTCAGGGGTTACCAGTAACCCGTCAAGAGCTCAATAGCTCCTGTCTGACCTGTAACTGCATCTGTAGTCCATCTGACCTGCTTCTCCCTGCCCATTCCACGCAAACGCTCGAGCTCCAAAATCACATACAGATACGCCGCCCTGCGTTATAGGACAGATCACACAACCCTACACTTCAGAGCAGATACATAGCCCTACACTATATTACAGATCACACAGCCCTGCACCACAGTACAGATACACTATCCTGTGCTATAGTACAGATCACACAGCCCTGCATTACAGTCAGCTCACGCAGCCCTGTACTATCGTACAGATCGCACAACCGTTCATTATTGTATAGGTCACACAGCCCTGCATCACGGTACAAATTACGCTGCCCTGCACTACAGTACAGATCAGATAGCTCTAAACTGCAGTACAAATGACACAGCCCTGCACCACAATATAGATCACACGGTCCTGCAGTACAGTACAGATCACACAACCCTGTACTACAGTACAGATCACACAGCCCTGCACTACAGTACAGATCACACAACCCTGCACCACAGTACAGATCACTCAGCCCTGCACTACAGTACAGATCACTCAGCCCTGCACTACAGTACATATCACACAACCCAGCACTACAGTACAGATCACTCAGCCCTGCACTACAGTGCAGATCACTCAGCCCTGCACTACAGTACAGATCACTCAGCCCTGCACTACAGTACATATCACACAACCCTGCACTACAGTACAGATCACTCAGGCCTGAACTACAGTACAGATCACACAGCCCTGCACTACAGTACGGACCATACAACCCTGCACTACAGTACAGATCACTCAGCCCTGCACTACAGAATAGATAGCTCTATACTGCAGTACAGATTACACAGCCTCGCACAACAATGTAGATCACACAATCCCGCAATACAGAAGTGAGCGCTTAGACCTGCACTACAGTACAGATCACTCAGCCCTGCACTACAGTACAGATCACACAGCTCTGCATTACAGTACAGATCATACAGCCCTGCACTACAGTACAGATCACTCAGCCCTGCATAACAGTACAGATCACACAACCCTGCACTACACTACAGATCACTCAGCCGTGCACTACTGTGCAGAATAGATAGCTTGACACTGCATTACAGATTACACAGCCCCGCACAACAATGTAGATCACACAATCCTGCAATACAGAACAGAGCGCTTAGACCTGCACTATAGTACAGATCAGATAGCTCTGCATTACTGTACAGATTACGCAGCCCTGCACAACAAAATGGATCACACAGCCCTGCAGTACAGTACAGATCACACAGTCCTGTACTACAGTACAGATCACTCGGCTCTGCAGTACAGTAAAGATCACACAGCCCTGTACTACAGTGCAGATCACTCTGCCCTGCACAACTGTACAGATTATGCGGCCCTACAGTACAAAACAGATCAAACAGCTGGGTAGCACTGTACAGATAACACAGTCCTGCACTATAGCACAGATCTCACAACCCTGCACTACAACACAGATTACACTGCCTTGTGCTAGAATACAGGTCACTTCACCTCGCAAAACAGTACAGATCATGCAGCTCTGCATTACTGCACAGATTATTGAGCCCTGCATTACAGTTTAGATCACGCAGCTCTGCTCTTTTACACAGAACGTGCAACCCTGCTCCATAGCACTGATCATACAGCTTTACACTATGCAATCCTGCGAAAAACAAAAGGACCAAGCCCCAAATGGCAAAATATTAAGCTTTCAATGGTTTTAACAACAAACCATTGGTCAGAAAATTAGCAAAGTTTAGAAAAATTCACTCCTGAGACCTTCTGTGCCACCATTTGCTGGTTAATTTTTGCTGCAGCGCATATAGGAAAAACACAGGAATCTCCTTCACAGCGAAGCTGAGCTGCTTTATTGTGAAAAGTCAATTAATACTTTGGATTACAAGAGAATATTGAAGAAAGACTTGTGTACAACAGTTGATGAGTTGTTTTCTAAAGAGGTACAATTAAATTTTTCTTTCTTTACAAATCTGAGCACAAATTTATCCATGAGCCTTAAAGATTTAAAGAAATCAAAGGGAAAAGCTGCTCCATATTAAGTTATGTTATCTTTGTTTTATTCTTGCTATTTTTTGACCAATTATATGTTGTTAAGACCATTAAAAGGTCTATATTCTGCCATTTTGGGATTGGTCCATAGTGCAGGTCACACTGCCCTACACAACACCATGGATCACAAAGCCCTACTCCATGCCCGTAAACTATCGTAAAGATCACACAGCCAGGTGTAACTGTAAAGATTATACAGGTCTGATCTACATTACTCATCACACAGCTCCAGTAACAGAGTCCATAGTCCTTTTTGTTGCACTTATTGAGAGAGACCACTGGTATAAGCTCTTTGGTTAACATTAGCATATATATTTTTCTCTTCATTTATTTATTTTACACATCTCTGGTATATTTTAAAAAAATGTAGCAAAGTAAACCGGGCCAGCTTGCTGCATGATCTGAGTCACACCATGTGTTTTTCATCTGATTGTAGCAAGATGAATTTCTGCCTGTAGCCTTTAGCTGACACCTGTAGTTCATTTTGTGGTCTTAAGGGTAAGCATTTAACTCTAAAAAACGAGCCCAAAGTTGCTGTATGTAAAATTATCCGACGTAATCCAGTATGTTATTATATTCACTTGCCTTTAATTACCGGCTCACTAAAGATGCAAAATTTGACAAACAAGAAACCAGTTTTATGCCAATGTGGAAGGTTGCACTGTTTCTCAGGAGTACTAATAAGTAAACTATGACCCAGACAGGAAACGGCTGGATCTGCGTCAACCATATTCCGAAGCCAACCAGTACCAGCCTGCAAATCATGCATTATCTTACAAATAAAATAAACTGCCATGCCGAAAAAAAAAGTCCCCACCTGGATTTAAATAAGCAAATAGGTTAGAGCCTTCCACTGGATACTTACTGCAGTGATTAATATGTTTCAGTTGGCAACAAGTTATTTAACCCTTACTGACACAGTGAGTAACTTCTCATTTCTTAAATAATCATTTCGGAAGACATATCCCATGTTCGTGGAAAAGATGTTACTCCTTTTCAGAGGGGTCAAATTATTGACCTGCATGAAGTGAAGAAAACAACTAAGGAGATTGTTGAAACTACTAAAATTGGGTTAAAAACTGTCCAATGTACAACCCCAATTCCGAAATAGTTGGGACGAACTGTAAATTGTGAATAAAATTAAAACGCAATGACTTTCAAATCACACCAGTATTTTATTCACAATCAAACAGAGATAGCAAACCAAATGTTGAAACTGAGAAATTTTACAATTTTATCCACAAAATGAGCTCATTTCAAATTTAATGGCTGCCACAGGTCTCAAAAAAGTTGGGACAGGGGCCTGTTTACCATGGTGTACCATCCCCTCTTCTTTTTAACACAGAGCGGAGGCGTCTGGGCATTGAGGAGACAAGTTTCCTGAGTTTAGCCATTGAAATTTGATCCCACTCTTGTTTAATGCAGGCTTCCAGCTGCTGGAGAGTTTGGAGTCTCCTTTGACAGACTTTTCGTTTAATTATGCGCCGAATGTTCTCAATCGGTGAAAGATCAGGACTGCAGGCAGGCCAGTTCTGCACACGGACTCTTCTACTACGAAGCCATGCTGTTGTAATAGCTGCAGTATGTGGTTTTGCATTGTCCTGCTGAAATACACAAGGGCTTCCCTGGAATAGATGTCGTCTGGAGGGGAGCATATGTTGCTCTAAAACCTTTATATATCTTTCGGCATTCACGGTGCTTCTTAAAACATGCAAGTGTCCCCCACCATATGCACTAATGCATCCCCATACCGTCAGAAATGCTGGCCTTTGAACTGAATGCCGATAACCGGAGGGGTGGTCTTTCTCCTCTTTAGCCCGGAGGACACGACGTCCATGATTTCCAACAAGAATGTCAAATTTGGACTGGTCTGATCACAGGACACTTTGCCACTTTGCTACAGTCCATTTTAAATGAGCCTTGGCCCACAGAACACAGCGGAGCTTCTGGATCATGCTCAACAATGGCTTCCTTTTTGCATGATTGAGTTTTAGGTGGCATCTGTGGATGGCACGGCGGACTGTGTTTACAGACAGTGGTTTCTTGAAGTATTCCTGGGCCCATTTAATAATATCAATGACAGAATCATGCCGGTTAGTGATGCAGTTGCGTCTGAGGGCCCGAAGATCACGGGCATCCAGTAAAGGTCTTCGGCCTTGTCCCTTACGCACAGAGATTTTTCCAGTTTCTCTGAATCTTTTGATGATGTTATGCACTGTCAATGATGAGACCTTCAAAGCCTTTGCAATTTGACGTTGAGGAACATTGTTTTTAAAGTATTCCACAATTTTATATGTAAGTCTTCACAGGTTTGAGAGCCTCTGGCCATCTTTACTTTTGAGAGACTCAGCCTCTCTAAGACATCCCTTTTGCAGCCAATCATGTTACACACCTGATGCCAGTTAACTTAATTACTTGCTAAATGTTCTTTCAGTTGATTCCCCTATATATTAATTGCTTTTTCAGCCCTCTTTTGCCTGTGTCCCAACTTTTTTGAGACCTGTTGCAGCCAGAAAATTTGAAATAAGCTCATTTTGTGGATAAAAATGTAAAATGTGTCAGTTTTAACATTTGAAATGTTATCTATGTTCTATTGTAAATAACATATTAGCTCATGTGATCTGACAGTCATTGCATTTTGATTTTATTCATAATTTACAGTTCATCCCAACTATTTCAGAATTGGGGTTGTATTACTAAAACCTGGAAGGATAGTGGTGAACCGTCAACGTAGTGGATGAAATTGGTCTGAAAAAACCATGATTGATCACGATCAGAAATTGCCAAAATGCTTGGTGTCTCTTCCTTAAGAATAGACACTAGAACTCATGGTCATGTTTAATTGTGAAAGTAAGAGCATTTCCAAACACCCAGTGAGACAAGAACTTGCAGGATTGGGACTAAACAGCTGCATGGCCACAAGAAAGTCAATTGTTGGAGACTACTCGGGAAAAAAATGACTTCAATTTGCTATCGACCATAAAGACTAGACTGTGGAGCAATGGAAAAAGGTCATGCGGTCTGATGAGCCCAGATTTACCCTATTTCAGAGCGATGGGTGCATCAGGGTTGGAAAGGAAGCTCATGAAGCGATGCACCTGTCACGCATATTACCCACTATACAAGCTTCTGGAGGCAGTGTTTTGATCTAGAGTTGCTTCAATTTGTCAGCTCTAGGCTCAGCAACAGTATGAACTGATGAAGTGAAGCCAGCAGACTACTGGAACGTACTGAATGACCAGGGTATTCAATCAATTAATTTTTTAAACCCCTCACAGCTAGGCATAGTCCAGGTTGACAATGCCAAGATTCACTGGGCTTAAATTGTAAGAGAGTGGTTCAGTAAAGTTGAGGAATCATTCTCACACATGAATTGGCCTCCACAGAATCCTGATCTTAACCAGCTATAAGTCTCTGGAGAAGGCTTTGTGGAGTGGTTTGACTCTCTGCCATCATCGATTCAGGATCACGGCCAAAAATGAATGCAACTCCGGTCAAAAATAAATGTTATAACCTTGCATAAGATTGTCTAAACAATGCCAGGACGAATACGCACCATGATCAAAGCTAAAGGCAGTTCAACAAAATATTAGAGTAAGTAATGTTTTTTTGGCTGGGCAGTGTATCGCTCCACCTCTACCACACCGCAAAAAACAGACACCTCATAAACCTCACATCATAAGAACATTAAATGAGGACAACGAGCTAAATGAGAAAAACGTTCTTAGAGAATTTCCTTGGCTCCTGCATCTCGACAGGCAATATTTTGTCTTGTCAACGGTTATTGCAAATGTAAGACTACTGCACAGAGAGAATATCTTGACCGACAAAAGAAGAATAAGTGATTGAAGCTTTCTTCCCCACCCCAACAGAGAAAAAGTCCCTGGCCACAGACCTTCTCTGAACTGCCAGCTTAGAAATTTGTATCATAAAACATAAACCGGTCCCGTATGTCATTACGCTTCCCCTTCCCCCAAAGGAGTAAAGATGAGAGGTTCTGCTTTCGCAGACTGACACAGCATGGCAGAATGTGAGAGAGGCTTTGTTCTGGAAACATTTGCGTGGGCTTAAAAAAAAACAGACCTTTTATAATTATTTTGTTTTACATTACACCTTTTTTTAACCTGAAGGGTCTGGTGAAAGTATTAACTTCGGGAGGGGGGAGGGGGGACTGTATGAAGTGGAGTCTTATGAGTCTTCTACAGCTAAGATGGCAGTGTCACCATGACATGTCCCCCCAAGTTTAACTATATGCCTTCACTCTCCCTTTTCATCCTCATTTTAAGTTTTCAATTTGAGTCTCTTTTCTCATGTGTCTGCAGCACCCATTTTAACATTTGTGTCTGCTGTAATCCTTAAAGGTACATGTATCACTAATGCCTTATTGCCTCTTTTAGATGAACTTCATTATTACCGTCATTCATTCACAACTTCCAGGGTGATGGTTTGGGTTGATCCCAAATGGTGGATGACTTTTGATTCATGCATGATATAGCAGGCAGGATCCTCACAAATGATTCCCTGAGGAGGGCTGTTCCATCAGTAGACACGTATAGGCTCGCGGGTTTGCTCACTCGGTTAAGGCGCCACATTGCCGAGCAGTAGTGATCACCACAACCCGGGTTCGAACCCCGGTCATACTAGCCAGCAGTGGTCTGTAGCCTTTTCAGACCAGCGCACAATTGGCTTCGCGCTGCAGGGAAATAAATTGGGAGGTACTGCCGGATTGGGATTGTTAAATTGCAGCATTGTTCATTGCTCAAGCGCCTCCTGTTGGCCAGCCGGGCGCTCGTCTGTAAAATTTTAAGCTTGTTCATGTTCGGTTCGGGTATCCACCGCATTCGTTGTGAACTTGTGAAATTTCGAGCAATGGGCCTCATGCAAGAAGCACTTGTATGAACAGATTCGTTCTTAAATGGTTCATACGAGTGATTTAGGATAAACTGCCGCATTCACCAATTTTCTCGTTTTTTTAATCTTCTCTTAGGCACGAACAAATTTTACCACCAGACCTGACGTAGGAGTCTTGCGCAATTAGTCTGCTGTTATCCAAACCTAAGTTTTTCACTAAAGGATTGTATTTGTCGTTACTTTGAAGCAATTTTGAGTTTTAAAATCCAATATAAATTACACATCATTATGTATCCTGTTTAACTCTGCAATTCGAATTATAAATTATATTTTTATTCACATAGCCTGATATCATCGTTAATTTCAATGTATAATTGATGCTTTTGGATAACACTTCAATATCAGTATGAACATTTCAAACTGCAAAACGATTAAATTAAATAAAATTAAATTATGTACTACTTGCAAGTTAATTTGTCTCTGTATATAAGGAGGTAAACGCAAGGTGAAACCAGATGCGTCATGGCTGACTTGCTTCTTTTGAATGCCTTAGCGCGTCAGGCTCTTGGAGGAGAGCGTGTCTTTAGACAGGGTGAGAATATTTTTGCAGAGACAGATGAGTGCTTGTTGTCGCGATTTAGATTACCACGGCCAGTGCTTCTACAAATCTGTAACTTGTTAGAGCCACAACTCCGCAGGCAAACAAGGCGATCAAACCCAATTCCACCACATGTCCAGATCCCCACTACAATCGGATTCCTCGCCACAGGAACTTTTCAAAGGGAGACGGGAGACAGGAGACAGGTCGGGTGTCTCCCAGTCTCCTTTGAGTCGTGCGCTCCCCTTGGTCCTCAAAGCCCTCATCAGATTATCACCCAGGTACATCAAATTCCCATACGCTACCGCTGAACAAGTGCAAATTAAGAGTAACTTTCATGCCATTGCTGGACTACCCAACGTCATAGGAGCAATAGACTGTACACATGTGCGCATCAAAGCGCCTTCCCCTAATCCATTCCCCTTCCTAAACCGCAAGCAGTATCACTCCATCAACGTGCAAATTATATCAGATGCAAAATACAACCTGCTAAATGTCGTTGCTCGATGGTCCGGGGGAGCGCACGACTCCTTTGTGCTGCAAAATAGTGAGGTTGGCACGCATCTTGCGCAAGGTGCCCATGGAGATGGTTGGCTAATTGGTAAGTAACTTGTCACCATGCAAACTAGTTTAATTTCATTTAACTAAAATTCACCACTTACTTTAGGTGATCGAGGTTATGCTTTGGCTCCTTGGCTCATGACACCTCTACTCAACCCACAGAGTAGGCAGGAGCGCTCATACAACGAGCGTCATACACGCACCCATTCTGTGGTAGAGCGCACAATTGGCATTTTAAAGGCCAGGTGGATGTGCCTTGACACAGCTGGTGGCAAGCTACTCTACACACCGGAGAAGGCGTGTCACATTATTTTAGCATGCTGTGTGTTGCACAATATTGCAATGAGTGAGGGCATTCCATTACCGGACCCAGCACCTGCAGAGAACATGCCAGATGGCCCTCTACATGGACCACACCACCAAAATGCCATAATGATTAGGCAACAGCTGATTGCACGGCTATCATGTTAATTAATTGAAATAATCAGAGACGTTCTTTAGACAATAGTATGTTTTATTGCCATGTGATTTTTTTAAACACGTCATCTAGAAAAATATCAGACAGTCTAGCTAGACTGTCTGATATTTTTTCCCCTAACGTGGCAGACATAGACTGAAGACATTTCAAAATCTCTTCCTGGTTTTTCAGAACCGCATCAGACACCACTTGTGTGCGCGTGGGAGATGACGGCACGGAGCATCCAACCGGGCATCAGATGGTCCTGGTTGTGGTGCAGAGTCTTGATCGTCCTCTGAATAAAAGAAAATATTGAACACGGTTGTTTGACAGTTCCTTCCACAGAACTTATTTACAACATTTAGACAAATGAAAATAAAAGGATCAGAGTGAGAAAAATTAGAATTCAAAGCCATGTCCATTATGCCAGATGGTTAGTTTGGTTACATTAAACGTGTCACCGGTGCACAAAATTTCTTTCCCTTTTTCCTCCTTTAATTTTTAATTTGCTATTTGACTACAAAAAAAGCAATTTTTGGTGGAAGCACAGATTCATCAAAAAGGAAAAAAATAAAGGTCGAAGAAAAGTGAAAAAAAAAAAAAAAAAACCCACACACACAAATTAATAAGATAGTAAACAAAAAAAAAAAAAAAAAAACAAATAGGTAATTAAAAAAAATCAAATAATTTTATAAGAAGATTTTAGGTTTCAGATGGTTAAAAAAAAAAAAGTGTAATGCTTTACATACCATCTTTGTCAGGACTATTGGCCCCATCTTCACTTGCAGCCGGCAAGTCGGTGTCCAGGGGAACATCATCTGATGTAACGCCTGACAGGGAAACATCACCTATGATGGCCCGGATTCTTTCGTCCACCTCTGCGGTGGAGACATCCTCTTCGCCTCCACCAGTAGTTTTCATTGACTGCTTTGCTTTTGCTAGACGTCTTTTTGACACCATTTTCATATCAAACCATTTCTTTTTAACTTTTGTAACAGTGCGACCGACAGGCGACACGGCGTTTACAGCGCTTGTTATTTTTTCCCCACTGCTTGGATTTTTCCGGTCCTTTAACTCCGCTGCTGACGCTGCTAAAAATGACTGATTTCCCTTTATGGATCTCAGTCAGCAGGACCTCGATCTCTGAACTGGTAAACTTCTTCTTCTTTGTCTTTGATGCCATTTTTGCGAAAGAACACTTCCTGACAAGTGTGGGAGGTCGCGTAGCCTTATATGGAATTATTGGGGCGGTAATTATGCAGATTTGCAATTCTCGTGAACGCTCGCTCACTTACGCACAGGTGGAATGCATCATGTTAACAAGGGTCATTTACGCAGTTATCTGAAGTTAAGAGCGTTTGTTGAATCTGACGTGGCACACTCGTACGAGCCCATTGTAGGAAAAACAGTAAGAAAAAGTTACGACAAGAGTACGAAAATGTTGTTGCATGAGGCCCAATGAGTGTAAATAGAAGCAGCGGCTGACAGGCACGTGCTTCAGAGGAGAGCTGCGAACTGTCTCGCACTCCTGAGATGGCAATATGGGATCGCATACAAGCAAGCTTGTATACGTAGTTTGCTAATTGGGCATTCCAGATTCGGGTGGGATTAAAGATGCCAAATTTTTCACAAAAAAAAAAAAAAAAAAGACAAGTGTAATCAAAGAAGTCAAAAATATGCCATGAACCATGTCCTTTCTTTGCAATCAGCCACTAGAAAAACTTGTCTTTCTCATTTTAAGGATATCCGCAGTGGGTAAAAAAATAACATGGCTGCATGAAAGCCATTCCATGGTTCAAATCAAATCAAATCAAACTTTATTTATATAGCACTTTTCATACAAAGAATGAAGCACAAAGTGCTTTACATATTAAGAACAAGACAGAAAACAACACCCCTTCCCCCTCAGCCACCCACTTTCCCTCCCTCAACTTGTCCCACCCCGACAGAGACTTAGTGAGGTAAGAGGATGAGGAAAAGCCATCATGGTGGTCCGTCCACACAAAGAGCTGATCACAGCCCATAGCTGCAGAGATACCGCCACGGAGGTCACCCCACTCCCGACAAAGGGAGGAGTCAACATCACAACCATAAAGTTGTTGATATAGCCCCCCGAGCCAGCCAGAGGAGCCAGGAAGACCCCCACAACAACATCTCCAAAGCCAGAGCCAATCACAACTCCCAGTGCAGAGAGCCCCCAGTGAGGAAACACTAGAGCTAATTAAAACATTAAAACTGACAGTATAAAACTTTAAATAATAATTAGAATAATAGGATAAAATACAAGTGTTTAAAAGCCAAGAGAAAAAAAATTAACAAATAAAAGTAAATAAATAAAAAATTCATAATAAATAAATGAATGGATAGGTAAATTAATAAAATTATACATAAGAATTCATCAAATGCTACAGTAAAAAGGTAGGTTTTGACCCCCCTTTTAAAAATCTCAATGCTCTGTGCAGCCCTCAAGTCCTCTGGCAGGCTGTTCCACAGACGTGGGCCATAAAATTGAAACGATGCCTCACCATGGGTTTTTGTTCTGATTTTTGGAATAGTTAAAAGGCCCGGACTGGAGGACCTCAGGGTCCGCGAGGGTTCGTGGGGAGGGACCAAGACCATTCAGACATTTAAAAACCAGTAAAAGTACTGAACTGATCCTGAAACACACTGGGAGCCAGTGCAGAGAACTTAAAACTGGTTTGATATGATCTCGCTTTCTGGTCCTCGTCAGCATGCGTGGTGCTGAATTTTGAAGCAGTTGAAGGTGAGAAATAGTCTTTTTGGGAAGGTCAGAAAGAAGAGCATTGCAGTAGTCAATACGGCTGGAAATGAAGGCATGCATCAGTGTCTCAGTGTTTGCTCGAGAGAGAAACGGGCGGACTCAAGCGATGTTCTTGAGATGTAAAAATCCAGTTTTTGTTATTTTTTTAATATGTGGGATAAAAGTAAGCTCAGAGTCAAAGATGACGCCCAGATTTTTCACCTGTTGAGCCGGTTCTAAGAGTAGTGATTTTACTTTAGGAGCAAGTTTCTCTCTTTGAGCCTAAGGACCAATACTTCATACTTCAGTTTTGTACTGGTTGAGCTGTAAAAAATTTTCTGCCACACAGGACTTGACGTCTGAGATACAATTTGACAGGACATCAATTGTTCCTGGGTCATCAGGAGACAGGGAGATGTAGAGCTTCGTATCATCAGCATAACTGTGAAAATGGATGCCGTGCCTCCTAATGATATTCCCAAGTGGGAGCATGTAAAGATTAAAAAGTGTGGGACCTAAAATTGAGCCTTGTGGCACTCCACAGTTCATTCTATGGCACTTTGAGGAGCAAGTATCCATAGTTACTGCAAATTTTCTATTTGTGAGATAGGAGGAGAACCAATTGAAAACAGTACCTGAGAGGCCAACCAGGTTACGGAGTCTATTTAAGAGAATTTGGTGATCCACTGTATCAAAAGCAGTGCTTACATCCAGTAGAACCAGAATGGAAAGTTTTTTCATGTCCATATTAATCCTTAGATCATTAATGATCCTTAAAAGGGCTGTCTCGGTACTGTGGTTTGTCCTAAAACCAGATTGATATTTTTCAAAAATGTTAATTTGTTGATAAAATCATTTAGCTGAATAAGAACAAGTTTTTCTAAAATTTTGCTTAAAAATGGTAAGTTGGATACTGGTCTGTAGTTATTAAGTATGGAAGCATCTAAGTGACTTTTCTTCAGAAGGGGTTTGACTATTGCGGTCTTGAAAGCAGTGGGGAAAATGCCCGTCTGAAGAGAGTAATTCCTGATAGCTAAAATATCATCATCAAAGATAAGCAGCAATGCTTTGATACCATGCGCACCATTTTTGATGCTTAGATATTGCAGTGCATGAATCTTGCAAACAAACCATAGACTCTTCCCTCATGGATCCACAAATATTCATATTAGAAATAAAATTAACTTTGGAATCTCTATGACACAATTACAAGGTCATTTCTTTCAATCTAAATTTTAATTCTATCAATCCACATAAAAATATTTTCCTGCAGCACTTTTCAGAATACATCTCCAAAACAAGTTAAGGACCGTAACAGAGTTCCAAAGGAGTCAAATGGTTAGTGCCCAAATTGCAGGTGCATCAGTCATGGAAAAAGGCATAATTATTTTAGAAGGTAAGAAGAATGGAAAAGGTAAGAATAGTATGGAAAATTATTACAACATCTGCCTAACATAAAAAAAATTACTGTGGTCGCGAGACAAAGCGCTCCAACAGGGTCTGGCTGGCACTTGGTTGTATCGTTGTTAATAACCACAGAGCTACAGCTCTTAAAATTATTACTGGATTGAGTCAATCCATATATGAGCCAGTCTCAACAATATGTTGAGAGATTCAATGCGCTGGAATCTATGGCAATGTCTTGAACACATCAGGATGATGTTAAGTATAACATGTGAAGTTGTTGAGCTCTAAGTTTATGACTTTTTTCAGAGAAATTGCCTCATAGTTCGCTACTGTCATCGCATTGTCTTATCAAGTTTTCTTAGAGGCTTTGATTGAAATTTAGAATGGAAATTTCAGGAAATAAAGCAAAACATAAAATACTTCTGCACTCATCAATATTTGTTCCAGAATTTTACTTTGTAAAATTTATGGAAAGTTTGTTCTGCTCATTTCCTACAAACTTCAGTGTTGCCAAGTGCTGCCTGAAAAAAAAAAATCTGTCCAAGAAAAATAATATTTCCCTCCAACAAGGAAAATATCCCTTTTCATTTTTTTTTATATAGGCACTTGCTACAAGGCCACCATGGTGATTGCAGATTTCTTTTTTCGCTGGGCGAGAGGCATGCTTGAATACCAGAACAAGGCTAAAGAGATACACAGAAAGCACTGCTTAAGATCTTAGGATGATTGGCAGCTGTATTAATCTGCTTTTTGTGTCTTCAGCAAGCCCCATTGAGATCCCTGACAAGGGCAAATGGCCTTCTGCCATTACCCTCTACTAGTGACAGTCAGGAACTAAGAGCGTGACCAAGGAATCCACAAGTCTACAAGTCTAGTGGAACCAATGCTTCTCTTTCCACTCTCCATTTTTCAATGTTTTTAGCTTGAGCCCAGTTCAAATATTTTTGTGATGAAACATAAGCATTTATATATTTTTTATTTGATATTCTTTTTAGGAATATAGGATGAGATTAACTCTTCTAGTTGTAATATATAATAAGAAATAAGTAGGAGGATAAAGAATAGATAGAACAGCATCTTTATTCATTTGCTAATGTTTCTTGAAAAGTGGAAGTCTTAGCAACCTACTAGTATAATACCAGGCAATGTATACATAAAACCTCAACTATTTCAACCAAATCTGCACATTGTGTGGCATGGTAATGCCTTGGGTTCAACTGCAGCCTCATTCGGTTTTGAGTTTGAAAACTCAATGTCCTCCCACGATCCAATTATATTTATGTTAGGCAAACTGGAGAGTGAACTGTGCACAGGTATGAGTATGTGAGTGAATGGTGTGCATGATCTGTGCGATAGGCAAACTGTCCGGGGTATATTCCTCCCTCTCTTCCAGTGCATGTTTGGGATAGGCTCCCCGCGACCCTGACCAGAAATAAGTGTGCTACATAGATGAGAAAGAACGTTTCAACTGAATTCCCTAACACTAACCATCTGCATTCTGGCTTGATTTCACTGGGAAACTTTTTAAATGAATCACTGTGTGACTGTAAAATCCTTGTAAGCTTGTAGTTAATTTCAGCTGTTTGAGGATGGTAAATGATCTCAATACTCAGTTTTCTAGTGAGCCAGGTGAGCCAGGCTGCACTGTCTGGAAGTAAGCCAGGCTACACTGTCCGGAATATTCCAAATTCAAGCTCTGCGGAAAGCCAATGTTATACTCCTTGATGACAGTCACCCACTACATTTGGAATTCCAGACCCTCTCCTCTGGCACCCGTTTCAAGGTGCCAAGGATCAAGACTAACAGATATAAATCTTCTTTTATCCCAACTGCTATTAAACTCCTAAATAAATAAGCACTAGCACTTTGCTGCAATGCACTTTACCTAATTTTTTATTATTTTTAGTACTAATGTTTTATAATTTTTTTTTTTGTGTGTAAAGATTTTAATGTTGTCTGATGTTTGAGCTGTGTGTTGTTCTTTGTGCTGTTAGTGTCCTTTCTGGTGTTGTGCTGTTGTTTTTGGCCGGCAAAACAATTGCCCTCTGGGCTCATAATAAAAGTTGAAATTGAGGTTGAAGTTCTTTTCTTTTTTTTGGCAATTTAACCACTTTTCAGCATTCTGCTAACAACCTGACCCACTTGTTAGTAGAGGAATCTAGATACTGAACAGGCCACATCATACCCTAATCTCCAGTGCAGACCTTTACTATAACTCATAATCCTTTGACCTATTCCTGGCTTCCAACACCTATTTAAACCGCTGCTTTTATCTCTGCATGCCCAGCACACAAAAACAGGAAACAGACATCAGGAAAATCTTGTGGAGTATTCATGTAAACGAACTGGAAGACGAAAGCAAGCATTCGCTCTTTTTAGTCATTCTGGACCCCTAGTGCCTGGAAATACATTTTACTGCAGGTAACTGGCAAATGTGCTGCTTCAAAATTTTCCTCCTGTCTCGAGTGACACTGAAGTTTTGTAAACTTCATGAGCTCGACTGTGATCGATCATACATAACTCCTTTGTTGTTGTCATGCCCTGGCACCCACAGATGTTAAACGGGAGCCAGGGCAAGGTGTGGAGCAGGAGGACCCAAGTGCAGGGATGTGGATTTTATTAAAAAATAAAGGTGAGGAGTGACAAAACAAATACAAAACAAGGAGAACAGAAAGGGAGTGCACTAAACAAAAGGGGGAATACGACTATAGCAACCTGCCTGTGAAGGGAAAAACTAAGCTTTATATAGAGAAGGGAATGATAATTAACTAAAAGAAAATAGGTGACAGTCATTAACTGATAAGAACTCAGGATAATTGAATAATCAGGTAAGGGCAGGTAGCCAGGCATTGGAATGCCTAAGGGGAGGGGCATGACAGTCGTCATTTAAATCTTTCTGTCCAAATTGTTTCCAGAATATTTCACATATATTAGCTTATAGCTTTGGTTTGAAAAATAATTTTTTCCTGTTAATGAGTGAATAGTCCTGCGATGTCATCAGAGTCATCAGAATCAAGCTAGAGAATGATGAGGACATCCATCCATCCATTTATTCTTTATACCGTTTCCTCCCCACTAGGGTCGCAGGGGAGCTGACTCTGGGCGAAAGGCAGGGACCCACCCTGGACAGCTCGCCAATCCATCGCAGGGTGCACACACCATTCACATTCCATTCACTCTCACACTCATACCTATGAGCAATTCAGCATCTCCAATTAGCCGGATATACATGTCTTTGGACTGTGGGAATAAACCGGAGTACCTGGAGAAAACCCATGCAAACACGGGGAGAATATGCAAACTCCACACAGAAAGGCCCCAGGCTGGATTCAAACCCACAACCTTCTTGCTGTGAGGCAGCAGTGCTAATCACAACAGAATAAGCTCCCTGAGATTGTTCATAGCCGCATTGTGGCCTTTCATGATGCTGGTTGTTCACTTAGAAAAATTTCTGAAATCTCATATGCTGTCATAGCACTATAAGAAACAAGATCAAGCGTTGCAAAGAGACTGCTGCGATGTGGCAACGGAGGTGGAAAACAGAAGTCAAGTGCATCGGATGTTCCTTATCTGTGTATTACGAGTAAAAAAAATGGTGGTTTCCAGCACGACAACACTGGGATGATATTAATAGCGGCAGAAGTGAAGAAATGAAAGTATCAAGCTCTACCATTTCCAGATGCCTGTATGACAATGGTCTGATTGGTTGTGTTGCTGCCAAGAGCTGGTAATATCAAAAAAAGACTCGAGTTTTCCAAGAAATTCAAGGATTGGACTCCAACAGATTGGGAACAAGTCATTCGGACAGATGAATCAAAATTCAGAATTTTCTCATCGAACTTACTGTATGTGCTTTGCAGAATTGGCGAACGTTTCAATAATGGCTGTATATCCCCTTCAGTAAAACATGGATGTAGCAATATGATGGTTCGGGGCTCAGTCTTCTTGAAAGGAGCCGGTGATCTAAAACAAAAGTCTGAAATACACCACACGACCAAAAACCCAAAATGTAAATTAAACATCAAGAGCTACTGAAGTCTACTTCAAACAATCTGATTGTACTCCTGAAAAACATATTTGCAAAGTGAAACCGAATTGTTCTATTTCCTTTTCTAGGAAATTTATGATCTAAATTGTCCAGCGTCATCAATAAAGCGTCTTAAAATTACTCATCTTGAAGTCTTGATTTTTTTTTTATTTGAAATATTAATGCACCAATTGTACTAAGAAACATGGCTTTAATTGTTGAATAGTGTAACCTTTTCAAAGGCTTGTATCTCAAAAACTATTGCACTGTTGGTGCTGAAATTTGGGCAACTCATTATTGGTCCTAAGGGCTATTCTTATAATAGGTTTTGCGGAAATCGGAGGGGGTAAGGCCAGGAACCCTGTTCAGTTTGGCGTGGAATGACCCATGGAGTAAATGCTGCTGAAGATGGTATTTAGATAAGGTTTAAATTTTGTTTCTAATTAATGAATTAGATAATTGTCGTTCATACAGTCTCATATTGTAGCCTTCCTACAACTTTCCCAGAAACTGGATTATAAAGACTTCATCAATGATTTTGCTACCATGAGAGTTTGACACATGGCATTTGACACATGGCAAAATTATTTTAAATGCATACCATGCGACAAACTTTCACGATGCACTAATTATCAATTTAATAAATTATTCAATTACCAACACTTCGATGTAAATTAATTGTTATCCCTTCACAGCAGCCAGTGTGCAACTGAACTTCCCTGCAAATGTGGCCTATTCTTTCGAATGCTTAAAACATCTTGATTAAGCACAATCTTAAAATAAATTAGCCTGCACTGCTGAAAAAAGCATTAGAATGGGAGATGGAATTCAGGGAAAGTGCTGGATTAATTTTTTTTTTTTTTTCCAACCTAACAAGATCACTATGAAGTATGTTGTTAGTGTAGCCCTTTGGTGATTTATGTCATTTCGATATTAATTTCTTGATAATTAGAGGCTCAAATATAGGACTTCATTATTCAGTAAATAAATTGTGTGATTATTAATCAAGAAATCTTAAACAGGAACAGCTGGAAAGCAAATATGTGTTTAAGGGTCAGAGGCTCACAGCACTTCATTGAAAATCCCGTAACGCTGGTGTTACCGCTAAGGGGACATTTGGCTTTAGGAAGTTGAAATTAATATTTCTCAGCAGTACAACCACAATCTATTACTGTGTATTCGTTCATTTCAACCACCTGTGCTCTGTGAACCATGGCTGGCAAATCACATCAGAGTAGGCTTTAAGGAAGAGGGGCCTTAATGAGACAGTAGGCAGAACAGCCTGTTTCAGGCTGAGTGAGCCTGAGGTGCTGTATACATAGCCTTAGCAGCTATAACTTGGTGCTTTTTGGGCACAAAAATATGCTAGTTTGTGAATAGACCAAAAAAAATTTAACTCTGAAATGGGCTTATAATGACCCCATACAGTCAGAGTTTAAGGTTCAGGTCAGGTAATCAAAGTTTTTAAAAGACATCTGTGACTCAAAATCAATGTTGCAAATGCTACACTCGCAGTTGGAAAATTGAACATCAGTCCCTCAAGGGAAAGTCCACAATTTTGCTGTATAAACCACCACTGCAGTCTCATTCCAATGGGGACTTAGTCACTTAATAAATATGTCATCAGATTTCCTCCTTTAGTCTTCTCTCACTTAAACATTTATAGAGGTTATTTTGTATTTACAACCTATAGCCTGTCTGCTATAGCCTGCTTTTTTTTTTGATCTGTGTCAAATGTTATATAACCAGATTTGTCATCATTTAATTGAAGGAAAAACAAATGCACAGCTAGAGTGATGTACAGATCTTACATCTCAATATTTGCTGTGCAACTGTTGTCAAGCTGGTGATGTCCATCTCTTCTGTGACTCCAAGGTGGTGGGGTAAGGTTCCCACAAAAAGCGAAAATGGCAAAACTCTTATTACATCTCAGTCACATCCAGAGGAGGGTGCACCTCTTTATATGATACCCTTACAGGTACTGCTCAGTCACTCCTTTGCTGCTTCCATCACATCTTCGGTGTATTTACATTCAGAAATAACAGATTTTTTCACAAAGAAGTTTTCACAAATCATTTTTTAACCTGATGCAGTGATATAGGGAATGAGTTCACTCTCAGGATAAAATTTAGCATATGATTCAATTTAAGGAGTATTTTACACGACAGAGCCTCCCTGTTAGCTTTGCTCTGCTTCAATTGAAACTGTGCAGGTTTTCCAGTGTCATACATTACTGTTTGTTCTCCATATGCTAAATATAATGACTAAAGTTCTCACAATTCAGTAAGCAGTTGATGATCGAGGAAATGTACATCTGAATTTCCCTTAACCCCACAAAAGTCAAAATAAAGGAAATGTACTAACGTGGATCATTTGCATGATGACATCCTTACATCAAAGCCCTTACTTTCATTCTTATGAGAGCAAACAGTGGTTGATTAAACTAGTGTAGTCCAGCAATCCAGTATAGTGCCTGTCAGTGAGTTTTTAAGATTATTTATTATTAATATAATTTAAATTGGCATCATTATTCAAAGCAAATTCGTGGTCAGTTTGAGCACCTTCAATGACTTTGCTATGCAAGTTGTAAAAGCTGTACAGCCACAAAAACCTATTTAGACTGGATTTTTAATATTTCACAGGAGAAAGCGCGACTAAAACAGAGTCTGCCGCTTCCATGAAGCCAAAATTATGAAATATTCTACTTCCTTAAGAAGAACTGGGAAGTCAGAACATGGTCTTGTGATTTTATCTTAGTCGCGCTGAGAAAACGACCAGAAAGATCAGACAAATCTCTCAGTTGGAAATCTTGCTGTATGTAAAGTTGAAATATCTCACTCCAAAATAAAAAAGTAAATTAAAAAGAATAAAATTCTGTTTAGTTTAGAGGAGTGTCAACCCAGAGCAATGCGTCAAGTTCAAGAGCACAGCAAGTTCCACTTTAATGCTGCAATAAAGTATCTTTTTTCCATTTGATTTTATGTAGAAGAGAGAGACGAGTAGAACAGTAAAGTAGCACTGAGGTGCTACACTGTGCCCAGTAGGTTTCTGTCAGTATCCTAATGAGATCCTAAGGGAATGCAGGCTGTCAATCATACACCACTTTTTTCATGCCAGCGCTATCATCTCATCCTACATCGAACAACCACAGGGCATAAAATAATTAGCAGGCACGAGTTTTTTCCCCCCCCTTTTTTTCAGTGTGGTTTCAACTGAAACACAAGCGGAGCACATTGGTTCATTTCCATAAGAAAAGGGATGGCTTTCTTTCATAGAGGGTGGAACATTTCACCATTAAGTGAATATTGGGTAAATCAAAAAAAATAAATGACATTATTTCTCTCCCAAAGTACAAGATATGAGTGCATTCCATAAATGACTGTACAGCCTAAACAAATGTTCTGGCAGGAGTATATGAACTTTATTTTGTTCATCGTTGAGAGGCTATGTCATCTGATTTGTTGTTGAAAGAAGCTTTTGCATATGGAAGATTAATTCACTATGCAGCGTGGATTAAGCAGGGGAAAAAGCAAAATATTTGGAGCAAAATAACTATAAATATTTCCAAAAATAAGGATTGGTGTTGTACATTGAGAGCTAAATAGATCAATTTTCTTTCTCCATCATGCCGTTTCATTGGGCCTCTCTCAAGAAACTAACTACAAAACATAAAGATAGGATTTATGTCATCTGCATTTGAATGGGGAACTGTGCATACAGCTGTATCACTGAAAGATTTATAAAAGTGGTGATAACTGGTATTCTAAAAATTGCTGGTGGATTTGTATCCTAGTTTTGGATGCTGCAATGTTTCACCAATTCAGAGAATAAGCACATTTAGGTAGGATCACGTTCAGAGTGATGCTTGAAACAAATTGCATTCTGGCACATCATAAAGCAAGGAACTACCTGCTATTCTGCCAAATTCTACCAAAAATTAGTTGCTGTGATGCCAGTTCCTTAATTATGCTGCTAATGGATGTGCATGATTATTCCAACCATCCCTGGTTGAACATAGAAACAGGAGGATCCATTCTCTCTTGACTTGTTCATAAATATGCCAAATGATGATTACTTTACGCAATAAAATTGAATCTATCTTCGAGTAGTTTCAGAGTTAGAAAAAACATTTTTCATTTTTGTAGGGCAATTTCACATACATATTCTGTATCTGCTGATTACAGTGTTTCACTGAAGCTACATCACGCTTACATTGAGTGCAATATTCAAACCCAGGATGGCATGTTTTTGTGGTTGCAGCATCACATCAAATAGAAAATATCTAGATAATTTGCATAATTTTACACACATTTTTCTAAAATTCAGGAGGACATAATTGGATCATTGAAAACCTTTGGATCTCCGCCACAATTTAAAACAGGCCTGAAGTTCCACAGGCCTGAATAAAGAAGCTGCATTTGATATACCCATGTATGTGAACGCATCAAGTAAAAATTGACATTTTATGACACTTTGTGATTTTGAGATAGAGGCTGTTAAAGTTAGGCACTTTTTACTTGATCAGTGATCGCGGTTAACTCCTTACATGATTCTATTGAAACTAATCGGTGAATTGCTCAAATTTTTTGACATTAAATACTTTATAGGTACGAACAACAAACAATAGCAAAAAAGTCAAGAAGTCCAAGTGTTATGAAATTTCAATTTTTACTTGATGCGTTCACATATGGGATCACAGAGTTGAAAAGGGTAAGGTGTCCATTTACAACCCTACTGACTGGGGGAATTCCATTAAGGAGATGTTTTTGCCAGCTTTGATATGCCTAAAACTCTGATTGAAACTTAATTGAAAGGAATTACCTCACCATATTTTCATCTTGCTCAAACCACACTCAGGGCTGCCAACTTTCATGAACTGGCTGGAATGAGATTTCTGACCGAGGGAGCAGATTGCAGCCTGGTTTGGGTGGGGGAACAGGGGTGGGGGCTGTGAGTCGGTTGGGGTGTTATACAGACAATTATGCACTGTCATTTGATGTGAGATGAGAATCTGTTCTCCAAAAACAATGTGCATTGCTTGATCAGAAATTGAAAGTTGTAGCCTGCAGCAGTCATTCCTAAACTTGGACCACTCCATGCTGGTTTTTGTTCCAACCACAATTTTAATGGTTGAAAGTCCTTTGCTGTGAACATAACATCACTGAAACAGTAGCTACATCACCCTATGTTCAAGTAAAGAGCCTTTTATCACTGATTTTCGCTGCTGTCAATGGTGACCTGTTGTCAAATGTTGCTAAACTAGCTAGCTTGTTAGGCCTTTCTACAGTAACACTGCTGCAAACAGTTCATGATGCTATATTTGGAACAAAGACCATTTTACAATCAGTTTTCGTCTGACTTGCAAATCATTATGAGTTATACTCAGTTATACTGGGACCTTTATTTATGCACGTGTAGTGTTAGAAGTATATGCCTTCTGGGGCGCCCTGGTGGCTCATCGGTCTGGGCGCGCGTGCCGTGGGGGTTGTGTCCTTCCCGCGGCGACCTGGGTTCGGTTCCGGCTCGGGTCGTTTGCTGCATGTCTTCCCCCGTTCCTCTCCCCGGCTTTCCTGTCTCTCTGCACTGTATGGCTGTCGAATAAGAGGAAAAATTCCCAAAAAATAATCTTTAAAAAAAAAAGAGGTATATGTCTTCTCAGTGGTCGCGCTCTAGCTTCAAACAATTCATGGAAGTAAATCAACAGGCGACGACTCTTCTAAGAGTAGCTACCACTCAAAGCTGTTTACACCCCCCTTTTATAGGATCAAATAACTAAATAAAACAAGATTCATTTGAAAAAATGAACGATTGATTATCAGCATGGTGAGAACTACTTAAAATGACAGATTCAATAATTGGAAAAAACTTCATTGGCACGTACTTAAATATTTTAGTGAGGCCCATGTCCCATTCACTAACATGGAGGGGGGTGGGCTTATAACTTGTACTGAAGCCAGCCACTAGATGGAAATCAAGATGTTTTGGCCTCACTTTTGAGGAGTTGTTAGGTTGTCCATCTTTGTATATAGTCAATGGTTTGATCTGGTGGTGGTGCAAGAGGATAGGTAGTAGTGTCTCACAAAACAATAAATGTCTATGCACCACAAATGGACACAAAAGTTTCATTGCGATTCCCATAAAAGCTGTCGAGTTAAAACAATTTTTTAAAATGAAAAGTTTTGCCTGGTTGTGCTACAACAAAGGTCATAAGGTGACCAATGTCAATAACAAGGCTTCTCTCTGAACCAGAAATAATCACAAGCAAATGACATGATTCTCATAAAAACTGTTTGCTATTGCATTTGCAAATGTAAAGTTTGACCTGGTGGTGGTGCTAAGGAAAGGTCGTATTGTCATACAGAAAATGGTAGGGTTCATCCTCTATTGACCAGTAATGAGCACAAAAATTTTTCTGCGATTCCCATGAAAACTGTTCAAGTTTTTGAGATTTTTAAAAATTAAGATTTTGGACTGGTGATGGTACAGAAGGAAAGGTATTTGGGTCACCCAAAACAATAGGGTTTGTCCTCTCTGCTCCAGTAAAGAGCACTAAATTTTTTTTGCGATTCCCATAAAAACTGTTTGCGATATCGAGCTAACACAAAGGAAGTGTGGTGGTGACGGCGGCTAAGGCCGATCCATAATATCCTAGAATACTTCATTTCGGTGATATAATAATAATATGAACCCATTTTTTGCATGGTGATGATGATGATGATGAATACTAATAATTGATGATGAAATAATGAAGAGTTTATTTGCATTTGGAACTCCTTCATTAGCTCATATTCAGAGCTGGCTGTTTGCTATTGTAGATTATACAACACAGAAGACAAAAGCAGCATTATTGAAAAGCAAGAGCTGTGAATGAGTTAAAAGAGAATTTTAGAGAGGATTCCATTTGTGAGCCGCTAAAAGCCTCCTTTGCTTCATCAAAGGCATGTGCTAAAAGCCATGATAATTAGAATAAACCAGATGAGTACTAGGTCATGGCTTATGTGCATGCGTGTTTACCTGTGAGTGGGGGGAGGGGCATAATTTTATTAGGTTGCAATGAAATTCAGAATTCTACTGCCTGTAACTATTCTGTTTAGGGTCTCAAATATCTTCAGGTAAATTGTAGTACAATGGTAATACAACCATTCCCAATGGACAGGGGATTCAGCCCAGTACTATCATACTATCATCTTGATCTGAGATCAGGCCGAATTTGTTTACTAAAGGTGAAGAACTCAACTGCATTTCATCAACTGTTTGTGGTAAAGTAGTGTTATTCCTCCCTCACAGTGGGATCAGGTGGGAATTTCTCATGTCCTCAGTCTGGCCATTACCACTATAATTCCTCCAACTCCCCCCCCCAACCCACAGAAAACCAGACAGAATCTGCTAACTCCCAGAATGCCCATCTTTCCTCTCACCGCCCACATATCTTGCATGAGTCTTTTGACAGCTGGCATTAGCTAACGAGTTTAAGTGGGCTGCAAGGGAAGCCATATCCACAAACAGCAATCATTCCTTTGAACCCCATTATTTGGCATCATACTTTTTAACCTAACCAAATGTGGCTACTTGTGAATTTTAAAGAAAAGTATTTCAAATCATTGTCAGGAGTGAATGTTTGATGTTTCATTTTCCCACGTCTATGAACGGTACCCAAAAAATGGTGTTTCTTGCAGAGCCATGGTGGCATTTAACATCTCCAGAAATGTTTCTACATGACCAACCAGCATCATGTGAGGCCACAATGAGGCTACAAACAATCTCAGAGAGCGCCTTCCGTCATGCCATCGTGTTTAACACTGTGACACTGCTCAAAGTTCATGTCACCTTATATACTGGATCAACTGACCATCAGAGTTAATTTTGGAGAATACTGTTGCGTCAAACCAGTTTAAACCATTTTTTTTAAGCATCAATAATCATGGAATAAGCCTTCTAACATGCAGTCATGCTATGCAAGAGTCAAAAAAATAAAATTGCTTTTTCAGTATTTTTGTTTATTATCCTTGTTTTTACATCAATATACAAGTGGGAACAATTTTTGTTTTTTCTCATTGTTTACAATAGTATTTTTCAATACATTTTCACCAAAAAATAATAAGTAGCGAATAAGTAGCATATTAGGACCCCTTTTACAAGAAAGTGGTGGTGGATAATCATCACTGCACACTACTGTATTTAGCAAAATATTAGAATTTCAGAATGAAATTTGTTGCATGGTGACATGTACTCATGGGGAGGGGGGAACCTGAGATGTTTACCTGAGCAGGGGTGGTCCCGTCTAGGAAGCCTGGCTCCTCTCTATTCCCAGGGGCAGTATGAGCAGAATTGATCAGAGATGGGTTGACACGAAGTTTTAATCTCGGATCTCTGCTAGATCCTCAATAAACAAAAGGAAGCTTTTTGGCAAGTGCTGGCCTGCCACAGGCTCTGAATCAGGGGAAGGATTTAATGCTTATTGAACTATAAGGACGAGGGGAGATTGCAGTATTTGGGTGGCGGTGATCTTTGATGCTGGCTGCTGTTGGGGGAAACCCCCAGATTTTCATGAGCAGCTGCAGGAACATGTTGAAGAGAGAGGGCTTTGATGAAGCCTACAGACATGTGCTAAACAACATTGCGCACATGGCAATGTTTGAGCATACCTACTTCTTATATGGAATAACACTTTTATTACAGAATATTCATACTTTTCAGATTATTTATGTTGAAGTGAGTGTATTCTAAGAGTATTTCAGTGCAGTGGGTGATAATTGTCAATATTTTTCTTTTTGCTAATTGTCTCAGTCCAAAATAGCACATTTAATTGACCTTTTCAGTGGTCTCATTCTGTGCTTCTTTTGAGAAATTTGGACAGTGTTAGTGGCCACACATCTTGCTGATCAATTTGGGAGATAAGAAATCCATTTTTGGAAATACTCATTTTGCAACGTGTTCCAAAAAAGCTGGGACAGAGGCATTTTTGTTTTTTGAAGATCTCAATGAATAGATGACAAAAAGCTGAACACTCAATAGAATACTATAATTTGACCTCTACATATGAAGAGTTTATTTCAAAAATGCAATATATCCATTTTGCTCATTTTGAGTAAATCAGCTTTTTCATGTTGGCGCCTATTGCATTTTAAACAAAAACACAAAACTTTGACCACGAAAAAAAAACACCTTATAGTATGAATTTCTAAAAATAGATTTTTTCACCATGTGTAAGAAGCACAGGGCTATCACTCCATGGTATTATCTCAGTTTTTGTCATTTTGGTACTTATTGCATTTTGGAAACAAACCTTCATATAGCTGTGCCCATAAATTACCAGATAGTTGATTGGTTCAGAAATAGTATTTTCCAAGGAATTCTTCTACCCTTTAAAATAAAGATGAAATGCAACTCATTTTTTCAGTTGCAAAATGGACTATTTTAACATCTGAGGACACATTGTACCACAAATCACAGTTGGGGCACAGTCTTTCCTGTCACTTTCAATACTGAAGGTGTAGAGAGTCTGAAAAACCATCGAACTCTGAATTTACTAAATGCTTTCACCTCAAAAAAAAAAAAAAACATGTATATGGACTATGATTAAACCACTGGCCATGCCAAATACTGGTAGAACCTAGTAGAAGGCTGGGACAACAAAATAATAGTGTGAGGTACGGTTCTGGAACCAGACGCGAGAGTCGAGCAGTGAAGGTAAAATGGGATTTATTGGAAAGGGGGCGAACCCCCGCAGAGCAGGAGGCGACAGTACAAAGTCCACAATCCAAACACAATCCCAGGGACAAAATCCAAAAGTCGAAAAACCAGGGCAGCAATCACAGTAATCGTGGTCGGGCAAAAACAGGTTCGGTACACAGGCACAGGTTTGTCAGAGAAGCAAAAGCCAAAATCCAGAGGGCGAAATCAAAACCGTTACCAGGGCAGCAAACACAAAAAACTCGTAGTCGGGCAAAAAGGGTTCGAAAACAGATGCAGACAAAAGTACAAAAGAGCAGAGCCAAAAATCGTAAGTCGGGCAGTCCAGTCAGAAGATTAACACTATGAGTACAAGGCAAAAAATGATAGCAGCACAGGTAAACAAGAGGAACGTTCTGACGGGGAACTGCAGTGAGAAGACAGCTTAAATACACTCAAGGGAAGTCACATGCTATGATTAGGATCAGGTGATGAGGATCAGACTAATTACAAAGGAGGGAACATGAGGGAGAACCTAATCACATGAAATCGGCAAAAGCCAAAACGCGGACAGGGAACACGAAACAACCTATGACAAAACATACAGCTCCGGTTAGGGAGTTCTAATGTGCACAGATAATGAGAGGTAGGACAGAGTGGAGCAGGTGCGGAGGATCCGCTGAATAGCAGCAAAAGACTAAGTGCAGGCAAGAGGCGGAGACTAGAACAGGGCGAAAAGCTGAGAGCTTGTTAATCAATTAGTAAGTGCAGCTTATACAATCCCTAGTGCTCGTTAGTAAGTTAGTATTATATACAATGTTAGTCTGGGTTAGTAATTTTAACAAAAACAACAAACTGTTAGTATTGGTTAGTAAAACAGAAAAGAGAGGTGAAGGAAGCAAACGAGATTGGAAGGAATGTTTGAAACCCAGAAACCATGAAATCACCTAAGCATGTGACACACAGGACTGGGGAGAAGCTGTAGCTTAACAAAAGACCAGACAGGGGAGACAAAGTGCAATGAAGGGCATAAACAAAGACATGGACCGGAATCTAACAGAATAGTGGATTGGGAATGGCAAAAAAAACATGGCAAAGTACAAAAACTAAACAAAACATGGCAAAACCTAACAGAACTGATCATAAACATAACAGGGAATGGCAGAAACATAACATGGCAGAATCAGAACAGAAAGAGCAGAATCATAACAAATAGTGCTGTGTGCATCAATGCCAATATGCCTACCCCGATCTTCAAGACTTTTAAAAAAAAAGAAAGACTATGTATAAAGCAATAACAAAACAAAAAAAAAAAAATATATATAATCAAGCACTTCCAAGAGCAAGTGTGCACCATTTACATTTGAGGTGAATACGTTTTCTTATTCAATACCTCAGCTGACACTGTCGAATTCCTGAGTTAATCAGAAAGCAGGGGACCTAATTTTGGAGCCTCTCTATGCAGTATTATCATTAAAGGAAAGATTGTCATAATCATCATCTCAATCTTAAACAACAGGAAACCATGGAATTATAGATTTGGAGAGGCTCTATATGTGGAAATAAACATTAGCAGATAGCCAACCTTGTGCTTAGAAGAGCCCCATTCAAACTCAGTTGTAAAATATGTCATTTCATTTTCCCAGATACTGCATTTCCATAATTCATTTTGGAGGGGGAAGTAAGATGTACTTTGTATTTTATATAACTGTTAGGCACGGTTCTGGTACCAGACGCGAGAGTCAAGCAGTGAAGAAAAAAAAAAGGATATATTGGAAAGGGGGGCGAACCCCCGCAGAGCAGGAGGCGACAGTACAAAGTCCACAATCCAAAATCAAAATCCAAAGGGCAAAATCCAAATCGTAACCAGGGCAGCAAACACAATAATCCTGGTCAGGCAAAATGGGCTTGGTACACAGATGCAGGCAGAAAATCCAAATCAGAGGCAAAAATCAATAATCAGGGACAGTCCAGTCAGAAGAGAATCACAATAGAGTACAAGGCAAAACCAAGCATGGCCAAAGGAAATATTCTGACGGGGAACTGCTGTGAAAAGACTGCTTAAATACACACAAGGGAAGTCACATGCTATGATTAGGGAAAGGTGAATTGGATCAGACTAATTACGTGGGAGCAAACACGAGGGAGAACCTAACCACATGAAATTGGCAAAAGCCAAAACGCAGACAGGGATCACGAGACAGCCTATGACAAAACATACAGCTCCAGTTAGGGAGTTCTAATGTGCACAGATAATGAGAGACAGGACAAAGTAGAGCAGGTGCGGAGGATCCGCTGAATTGCAGCAAAGACTAAGAGAAGGCAAGAGGCGGAGACTAGAACAGGGCGAGTGCTGAGAGCTTGTTAATCAATTAGTAAGTGCAGCTATACAATCCCTGGTGCTCGTTAGTAAGTTAGTATTATATACAATGTTAGTCTTGGTTAGAATCTTAACAAAAATAACAAACTGTTAGTATGGGTTAGTAAAATAGAAAAGCAAGGCGAAGGTAGCAAACGAGATTAGAAGGAATGTTTTAAACCCAGAAACCATGAAATCACCTAAACATGTGACACGCAGGACTTGGGGAGAAGCTGTAGCTTCACAGACCAGACAGGGGAGACAAAGTGCAATGCAGGGCATGAACAAAGACATGGACCGGGATCTAACAGAAATGCGGATCTGGGATGGCAAAAACAAAAACATGGCAAAGAACTAAAACTAAACAGAGCATGGCAAAAACAGAACAGGCATGGCAGAAACAGAACAGACATGGCAAAATCATAGCAATAACACTTTACAGATTGCGATTGAAGAACCAACATCAGCCTTGTTGAAGTGCAGATTATGGGGCATATTGCACCAAAATATCATTACAAAGTGTAACAATTTAATTCATGAAGGATTGTTTATTTCACCATAGCTGCCGTTGCTCTTGCCAAGCTTACTCGTTCTAACTTATTTCTGTCTTCTCCGAGTCTCACATTCAATCCTAAAACCAGAAAAAGCAGAAGTATGCTACGTACTTAGAGATGCTTCATCTTCCTGTGGTGGATGCCACTCCTTATGAAGGAAAATCACAGAATTATAAGCATCAAAAGGCGTTTTCAAAACACGAGCAAACTGAGTCATGCTGTGGCTGCAGATACGCACTTTCGCTGATTCTCCTAGCCCTTAGGGATATTTCTGTGATTCCAAATAGGATTTTCAGAACATAGTTTTTAATGATGAACACAAAAGAGTTTAATAATCTTTTAAAAACTCAAGAGAAAAAAGTTTATTCTCTCATTATAATACACAGATTGTTGCAAAGGGATTGGAAATGCTATTGCAGATGCTAATGATGTGCAAAAATTTCTGAGTAGTTTTCTCCCATCCAATTCTATATGGCCTGAGTTTAGTTGATTCTAATTAGGAGGATGAAAGCCACAGCAATATAATGAGATTGATAACTAATTCATGGTAGAAATAATGCGATGCCAAAAATGATGAGGTTTTCCAGCAAAATATGCGAATGGTGATATCAAATTAGCTGGATCATGTGTGAAATTAAATGTCACATAGCTTTCTAAAAATATTCTGTGCAATGATTATGTCTTTGTCCTCCATTAGGACCAGGAGTGCTTTAACTGTCAAAGAAGATATCAGGTGACCTGTTTCTCTTGAACTAGCTTTTATGCGTTTATAACAACAACAACCTCAATTCCCCAAGAATGGGGACAGTATATAAAAAGCAATCAAAAACAGAATTAAGTCATTTGTAAATTCCCATTTTCTTGTATTTAGTTGAAATCAGCACAAGAAAATCTAAGTTTCACCTTATTAAGTGTTCTGACATTTATAAATGGAGAGTTTCAGTGCAAAATGCAATAAACTTTCAAAATTTTTGAAGCGCCACTGGAAGAAGATCATCATTGGCAGGCCATTAGTCATGCCAAGTTCAGCCCTTGGCAACACGCAATATTTCCTAGTATTTAGCATGCTTGAACAATAGCTTTCATTCCAAAGTGCAATAAGCACCAAGCCAATTTTTCAGCTGAATGCGATCTATCCACTCAGCCGGTAAGCAATGGAGAAGCTTACACTGCCAACAGGCTCCAATTGTTTAACAACAAAAAGAAAAACAAAAAATATGAATGTAACATCTATGCAGCAAGCTCCCCGGGAAAAAAAGATTCACTAATCGTATTGTTGAGTCTACATTTCCCAACAGTGGACATAGTTTCTCTCAGCTGACCAAGTTTTTGGCTACATTGAGAAGCAGATTTGGAAAGAAAGGACCGTGTACTCAGAGGAGAATTGAAAATTATTATGAAAACATGGAAATGTTTACATTTAAAATATTGCCTGGCAGGCCTTTAACTTCAAACTGCAAATGACTGGTACACTCAGCCTTTATATTCATCAAGAATATCGTAATGCCTGTGCGAACTGAATAAAAGTTTGGAAAGTTAGTGATAAACGTATTTAGAGGATTATTAGCAAAGACTGAAGTGTTGAAAGTCTCCTTCCTTTTACTGTATCTCATTAGTATGTCCATAATTCCTACTGATTTTCTTATGCTGCTGTGTATTGGCTCCCTCAACTTTCTTTCTCGCCATGACCTCTCTACACGAGATAGGTGTTTGCTTAACATAGAGGGGAGGCCCCTTTAGGACAGAATTCATTAAGTTTTGCCATCCATTTAATATTTGTTCATATTACAATGGTGTGGGATGCAAAACCATGACAAATATTGACAAAATAAATTTTACCCCAGTTAGAAGAAATGGTCATGCTGTGTCTTGCAAAGAAACATTTCTGTGGATATATTGTGTTTTGCCAAGTAATCACAATGAAGTTAACTTTTTCACAAAAATGTATTTTCTTAAATTTAGTTTAATCAAGGAATAGTGTTTTACCTTGTTTTATAAAATACATTTACAAATGAGAAAGCTAGTCTATGCTGACTTTTCCCACAACAAAAATAAGCGTTTTTCTAAAAATTCTTCAAATCGATATATTGTGCTTTGCAATAAAACTCTTCAAACATACACTAAAGCCGCATGTGATGTCTGCAATATGTTCCAGAATAATTAGGACAGGGGAATGGAAAGACTATAAAAGTTGTGGAATCTTCAGGAGAGCACCCATTTGGAACATTCCACAGTGTGAGAGGGTGAATAGGGAACAGCTGGTTCAGTTATAATTGGGTATAAAATAAAATGACCAGTCACAAAAAGCACTGTGATTTTCTAGTTTTTCCAGTCTGTTATATAGTGATAAGATTCAGAGAATCTAGAGAAACTGGAGCAATCTTTTGTATCTAAAAGACCAGGCCAAATACCAATATTATATGTGTGTGACTTTTGAGAATCTCAGACAGAACAGCACAAGGAACTGACAACGTTCTGCAACAGGCATAACCACATGGGCTCAGAAATATTTCATAAAACCTGTGTCATTGAACATAGTTTGGCATGGCATCATGCAAAGGGGAAGCCATATGGGTATCAACACCGTTTGCAAGCACTACCAACTTTACTGGGCTCCAGATAATCTGAAATGGATTGACCCAAAGTGGAAAGGAGTGCTTCATTCTGACAAGAGGAGAGGGACCGTCCCGCCTTTTATCAAAAATATGTTCGAAAGCCAGCATCTGTCATGGTCTGCTGCTACATTAGTGCTGTTGGCACGGCCAACATGCACATCTGTACAGGCGCAATAAACGCGTAAGGTTACACATGCATTTTTGAACAAATCCTGCTGCCCTCAGGATGTTGTCTTTTTCAGAGACACTCCAAACTTTTTCCAGCATGACCATGCCAAGCCACACTCAGCACGTATTACAACAAAGCCTCCAACAATTAGTGCCCGCAGTAGCAAAACGATCACTAAGTGTTATTAAAAATAGGTGATGTTACACATTGGTGAACATGCATCTGTCTCTACTTCATTGGGACGTGTTTCAGACATCACATTTCAGGACAAGCCGATAGGATGGGTTTTCTCCTTTCATTTGAAGGTATTATCATATAATTTTGCTCCATGATACAATATCACTATCTCAATATCTTTGCTGTGCAATATCCTAACGGTAAAACTGATTGAAATTGAAATACCCTCAAATGGAAGCCGATTGTCTGTCCTATCGGTTCATACTGACCAATTCATTCTAAGCGTCAAGTATTTAATAATGTTTCAGTGATGCATCACACACTTTTGGCTATATAGTACAGCCATTATTTTAAAAACATCAATGAAGTTAATTTGTCTGAACATTACATATTTTGTTTTGTACTTTAGTTTTAATTGAATGCAGCTTAAGAGGGATTTGCTAATTAGTGTCTCTTGTTTTTATTCATATTTTACACATTGTCCGAATTCATTTGGAATTATGGTTGTATAATAATAATCTCAAGATTACATGAGGGCCCCAACAACCCAAGGCCACCCCCAGACTTTACAAGATTATGTCAATGGCATAGGAACAAAAAAAAAATCACCTAAAAAATCTTTGTAGAATTTTCATCGGAAGAACAAAAAGATGGTTTTCAAAAGGCTCACTTCACACAGCTGGATTCAGCAAGCGCCACGCGTCTACCTTTCTCCTCATCTGCTGACAAAAAAAAGGAAAATTTTGCAAAATTAGCGTGATGTTATATGTTCTGTGATTTTATACCATATCACTATGCAGTATTACCAGTAAATGCAGTAACTATGCAACATATCACCAATATTTAAATCATTTTTTCACAAATTTAGAACACAAGGGCCATGCAAAGATCACAGACAAAACCATGTTTAATAAATAGAAGACTAAAGTTATTCAACCACAAATAAAGTAGATTGTTCACAGACAGTCCAAGGAAATGGAGCATGGAGGGTCAGGCAAGGTGTAGTAGAAGGAACTGGTCTGAGGTCAGAAGCCAGAGTGTCAAGCTGAATGGATCAAGACATGCAAGGCAGATGCAAACTCTCAGAACTGGTCTCATTCTCCAGGACTGCAGACACTGGGAATAGAATCCCTCATAAATAGATGCTTTGCAGCCAGAGTTTTAACGCCAAAGACAGAAGACAACAGTCTACCAAATGGAAGAGAAAAACCAGAAGTTTAAATACACAAATATGACAATTAACCCATCTGTTCACATGTAGACGGCACTGGACATGGAGCTGCTCTATTTATGCACGCAGTTACACTATTCCAATGGTATCCCAATGGTATCCCAATTAAGTAGCTAAGAAAAATCAGTTTTCTGAAGCAAAAATTCAACTTGGTATTGATACTATGTCATTCTACTGTCAATTATAGTCATCACATATCAAAAATGCACAATTTTATTCCGTGGATTTACGCGTAACTTCCTCTCTCGACAAATTCAGTGCTCCCTTATATCCTACTACGTACTCTCATAAATTATCCACTCACTCAATTGCGTACTTAGGCTCATCTGCGTAACGCACAGTTATAGTTCACGCCCACGTGAAACTTTCCTAATAATGACCTATTGATTGACACTTTTCTAACCCAACTCCAGAGAATGTAAACTTTCCACAGTAACTGAGAGAGATTGATTGGACCATCAGAAAAGTATTTACACCTTAGTGTAACAGCAAGTAAGGTTGTATTCTCTTAACGTTGCGCACGGTTGCACAGTTGAAAATGAGTATTTTCAGCTCAGTATTATTTTTTTTTCCAATTTCAATTCTGAATTTCCATGAAGATTTTTTATGTTTGCAACCCTTTTTCTCTTCCAAAATCATAAAAATAAACAGAAATACAATGGAATTCTGAATGCTACAAGTGTCTTGACTCAGTAGAGCCATTCTCTTCCTCTCTGTGAAGCTGCAATCTTGAATTATAAAGCTTTATATACAGTAAGGTAACAAATAAATAGCCAGATTTGGTTTCTGTGCCAAGGGGTTAATGAAGTTGGACTGAGTGTGCAGAGCACGCGACGGAAACATAAGGGAAGGGTCAATTACAGAGACAAATAATTGAGTAACGAGAAGCAATTAACAAAATGAAGCTAAAACCAGGAAAGGTCATGGTTATCCTTGTCTTTATAATGCAACTATTGTGATCGGATGCACCAAATCAGAACTCAGCTGAATTCGCATAAGTGTGTCCACACTTGACACTTCAGTGTTATCAGCCAGATCAGGTAATGATCAGATATATTCCCATGCAAATTGTGCACCCTCATGCAAGAAAAAGCCGTCCTCTTTTTTTAATATTCTGATTACATTGTAAAAGTGGCAGGGCCGGTAAGAGACACGCTTTGTCAAGGGGAGAGTAGAGGAGACGAGTGATAAACGTAGCTATTGTTTCCCTCAGAGCTGGAACGTCGGCAATTATCTCAAATATTGCTTTAATGCTGTAACTACTGTGAAGTGTAGCTTACACAGTGGTTTTGGACCACAGTGCTAAAAGACAGCGAGTCTGAGCGGTGCTCCAGCCCTGGTTTTCCTCCATTTTTGAATATTGAGGAATACCTGTGTGGCAGCAGGTTGAAGCAAGAACAACAGTACGTTTTGCATATTGTCCAGATTGTGCCCACATGCTGTCCACACCTGGCTGAGATCAGACCTCAATGCAAGGCAGGATACTTCAGCTTGCAATCTGGCTGATTGGATCTCAATGCGAGGAAAATCTGATCTCAGACTGTTCGGATTAGGCAGTAAATACATTCTGCCTTGATTAGATGATGAGAGTTGCATTGAAAAGTATAAACATGGCCAAAGATGGCAAGAATGCAGGGAAAAACAATAAGGGTAACATTCAGAATGTGACACATTTATACTGCATAATAGCATTTTATGAGGATTTGTATTTCAATATTTGATTTCATTAACATTTTTTTCCATTCAGTTGCAGTGAAACTGCATTAAGTTCTGCTTCAAGACATTCAAAACTATCTTTTCATTCAATATCTGGTGATATTTTAGGATGAAAAACTTAATATCTTAAAACCAGGAAATATATGGAAATATGTGGAAACCAGGTGACATAATAATCAATAAGAAAGCATGCATAAGATTGCAAATTTCAAGGCACAGATGCTTTCTATGTCTATGACTACACATTTACCTTTTTGACCATCACTTCCTATACGACCATTGAATTAGGAGTGTTACCTTTTCTTTTGAAGCATTGAGACCCCTATCATATCCCTGCCTCCACTTCAGGTAAGTTATTTACATCAATATGGCGCAAATATAAGCCAATAATAGCTGGAGGTTTAACATCTCGCTTCACCAATACCATTGTACATTTATCCCTTATTACAATGTGAAGCATTTGAAGTGCATACTGTGCTCCATGTCATGAAGTTTCTTACTGTATTGTAAGTTGATAATATCCTGATTAATCTGATCTGTAATCATAGCCATTGAATGAAGACCTCAACAGAACAAAGGTCAGAAGGTTGTCAAGGCTCTAAATACATAAGATCCTCAGGGCCGGATTCACTCCAATCTTTTGCAAGTGAAAACCTTTTAGCGCTTACAAGACCAGTAACATCACCAATTTGCTGGAGCAAAGAAAATACCCTGAATATTGGACTTGCTAGGGCAAAAAGATTTTGCAGGTTTCAAAGGTCTTGCCTGGCCCTCAGAACACAAAACAGCTACACTGCTTAACAAATTTAGCTGCCCTAAATTAACAGTATTGGTAATTACCAAAAATCATTTTTTATGTTTCTTTAATGGTTAATCCACCAGTATGTGCAAGCTCTTTATTTGAAATGATATTTTTAAATGCTAAAATATAATTGTTATCCATGAATTTTCAAATTTACAGTTTTACAAAAAAGCAGAAAAAAAATAGTTAAGCACACTATTGTTTTTTTATTAAGATGCCAAATAAGTTATTTACTTGCATTCCTGAACATAAAAATTAGTTTTAGTGGTTGAATGCAAGCTGTTATCAACGCCAAAGGAGGCCATACAAAATTGTAACGGCTCGTCCAAAGGACGAGAAGTGGAGGACTGGACCCAGGCGCAGGATGTAATAAATGAAGGTTTATTAGAGGCTGCACATCAGTACAACACTAAATGTTGCAGAAAAACAAGAAAAGGAACAGAGATTCCTGTGAACTACCTACAAGTCTAGAATAAGACTGAACAGAGTAGGTTAAAAACAAAGTGGAATCGAGGTTCCTTAAATATAATAGTGCAAGTAATGCACGATAGATTTACATAAAGATAACCGCGAGAAATAAGCCTAAACAGATTACAAGTCTAACAGGCTTAATGTTACCAGACTACACAAAGGACGGCGCTAGCTCTGTCCTTAAATAATGCAGCGGGGAAATAGAAACAGGCGTATAGTACAGTGGCAATTGGATAATTGGGTGGAATGTGGAGCGCTGATGAGCTGGGCTGCTGCAGGGTCCTAGTAGACTGGTGAGTTGGAGGCGTGACCTTACACAAAATATTAAATTTTTTTTGGTTTTATGTGTGAATAAGGACTATTTAGTTGTTGCAGTTTGTTATTTGCCAAAGAAATAACAATATAATTTTTAGGTTTATAAAATTTTTTGAGAAATTTCCAAAAATATTTGTGTTTTCTTGTTTTTATGACAGGTGGTTTAATAATTCTTTAAGCACTGAATATGACTTTCAACATCAATAACTCTTCGACCCCTCTGTGCAGATTTATGCGCTGGCATCCATAAATTCCAAAATTTAATTGCTGAATTATTCAGTAATTGAATTTCCAAACGTCTTGCGCTGGAATAAGAGCTACTGTGACACAAATACTGAGTTACAAAGTTACAAAACAACTGTCTTTATTTCACAAAATAATTATCTAAAATATCATAAGTCTATGTTAATGTTAAATAAACATTAGTCTATGTTGTCAGAAATGACAAAGCACATCAAAGAATTTGGCAGCACATCAAACTTTTAATATTTGATTTTACATACCTAATTTTTTTTTACTTATATACATGTATGAAGGCCACAAGGGAAAAATGATCAGAGTCACATTTTTATGTTGTAGAGAAATTATGAATTAAAAATTCAAAATGATCTTAGAAACAAAGCGCTGAAAAAAATGCAAAAAATATAAAAATAATATATAATAGTATAAAAATATATTAAACTAAACAAAAATGCAAAATTTGGACTGATTGTTTTTCCTTTGCAGTCTTCAATCAATTGATGGAATCAATCAAAATTTTCCAAAAATTAAGCCACTCACATAAGATATTGTATCCAGTGTTACCGCATTAAATTAGTTACTAATTCACAACAAATGTGTTTACCAAAAAATAACAGGTATTCAGAATGTTTTTTCATGTCTTCATTCTGAGCATGCATTTTTATTTCAGCTTGACTTTTGGCCACCTTATAATATCTGAGTGATAAGAACTGTTTTGTCTGTTTTGCACAGAAGCATCTGAAGAAGATGACATTGGTATTCCCCCTCCCCCTTTTTATGGGGGGATGGTGTCTTCTATGAAGTTTCAGACTCCCTGAAGAAAAAAAAATAAAATAAAAAAATAAATAAAAAGAACATCTTTGAAGAGGTCCAGTTCTTTTTTGAGGCAGCAGTTCGAGGAGAGAAACAAAATGGAATGTTGCCTTTGAAGGCCAAGAACAATCAGGGGATGTTGCAGGAGATCTGGGAAAACCAGACCATTTTGCATCCCCTCTGAAGTTCAACTCTCACAGAAAGCATAAAGAAAAGTTTGAGATCAACCCAAAGTAGATGGGTGACAGAGGATCACACTAAACCCAAATGTGCCTTCAGTAGGTTTAGGACTTTAAAAAGGGTGGATGCTGTCGGTTGGCTGTCGGCTGTACATATACTGATGGCTATGAAACTTATTTCCATTAAGTGCCTTCATGCAGCTTCCGCACTTTTGGAGGTTCTGACTGACTTCAGGCGAAAATCAGCCAAGATACAAAGACGTAGTTCAGAGTTGACCGTTATCTGGGTTGCCAATAAAGGTTCAATCTAAACAATCAAATGAAAGTGAGGGCAAAATAAAGCAGTTTTGAACAATAAAAACATGAATAGTTTGTTATAATGCTGATTAACCTCTTCAACCCAAACACCCCTGGATTTTCCAACGGATTTTCCATGGCATGCCGTCAGAGGTAGCCCATAAATCAGGGGTGTCCAATCTTATCCATAAAGGGCCGGTGTGGGTGCAGTTTTCTGCTGTATCCCAGTGCCCCAACACCTGATGCCACTAATTAACTGATCAGGGGGGTCAATCAAGACCTTGATGAGTAGAATCAAGTGTGTTAGTGTCGGGGTGTAACAAAAACCAGCACCCACACCAGCCCTTTGTGGATTAGATTGGACACCCCTGCCATAGATGCCTCTCACCTATTAATGCATAATTGCTCCCAATCTGTTCCTGGTTAAAATCACCTGATTAACAATCAGACAACTTATTTCCTGAATAATCAAGACCAGTACATAAGCCTGTAATTTTCCAGAAATTATTCATTAAGAAAAGACAAAGAGATCTCCAATAGGCTACAATGTGTATGTCAGGATTTGAAAGTGTCGAGCTATGTTTTTGTGCTTTTTGTCATTGTGTTTATTTGTCATGTGTCATTGTTTAATTTCAGTAGTTCATTGTATTATTTCAGTATTCCTATTTTCTCACTCACCACGTGCTTTCTGTTTCTCGCTCACTTGCACCGCCGTTTCCTAATTGTTAATTCTTTGATTGCCTCTCATTTGTAACCACACCTCTCTGCACACATTCAGCTCCCCTTCACACCTGTTGCCCATCTCATTAGTCAATCTACTTCCCTTTATATATCTCTCACCCTCTATTTCAGTTTGTTTTAGCCTGTTTCCAAGTGACTAGCATATGAGCAGTTTATCTTCTGAGACTTCTCTCTGTGTGCGCGCAATTTTGTTTGTTTTCCAGTTTCTGATTCTGTCTTGCCCTCTGTGTCTGACATAGTCGCATTCGATTTCTGATTTGGCTTTTTGGTTTTTGAGACTCGGTTTGTGATTTGGCTTTGATGTACCGATTAACTGGTGTCGATTATTGGACTAATCTGATGAATTTTGGGCTTGCCAATTTGTACTTAAGTTTCACAGCCTTTCATTGTCCTGGATTGCCTGACAACCATTAATAAAGCCTGTAAACAATCTTTCTCTGCATATGAGTTCTGACTTTGCCTCTAGTTATCAGGCATGTTAACTCAAAAAGTTCCTATTTCATTTCTAAGAGAATGAACGACTATAGCCACAATGCAGTAATATTTAATTACCAGTGGTTTTGATGCAAGTCTTCAGGGTACTGAATATCCCTCAATGTGCTGAAGAAGACTTGTGTCAAAATGCTGGTAATTTTACAAATTATTGCGTCGTGGCTGCAAGTGTGCGACTGCCCCTCTTCATATCAAATTAGCAACCCAACATGAATTTGCTTATTTGCAGAGACTAATTGGTAAAATGACTGGCCAATTTGTTTTAGTGTCTACTGCACATGCACAAGTAGACACCATGCTATGAAGTTGTAAGTCCATCAGTAAAATTTCTTAGCCTGCAGTGAACAACCAAAAGGCAGTAGACACGTACTCATCGAGTACCTATTTTTTTTTTTGCTGGTGTTATTGTTCAGTGCACCAAAGAGTTTTCAGGCACTTTCTTATCCACATTATTGATAACATGATTCACCAATGTTTTTTTGAAGATTTTGAATTCCTGTAGCTCATAAAATGGCATGTCAGCTAAGCTTATGTGTCGTCTACGGAGACAAATTCATCTCAGTATTATTTGTGTGAAGACATTGACATTCTGTGTGTAAATGCATAATCTGTAAATATTAAACACCTTCCACAAATTCAAAAAAGATTTGCAAACTCTCAAATATTTGACAAATATAATACAGATGTGAAAACAATTGTACATATCTTACAATGTTCAAACATGCATTTGCGAATCCAGTTTTTATTTGTGCATTGAAAAGGCATTTGTTGAACTTAACTCAACAATGCTTGTAGACTTGCGTTTTACATATAGAGTTTTGAGACTAAAGGCGGATTTCCACACACTCCGTCTGCGCCATGCAGCGTCGCAAATCTGAAGCGACCGATGGCGCGAGCCCTCTCCCACTGGATGCGTTTCTGGAGCGCCGCGCAGCCGAGCCCCATTTGATGCTTTTAATTTCCTGTCTGGTGCGATCTGGTCTGCGTCATTTGACGCGAAAGGGGAGCGAAGCCGCTGAAAAATAGACCAGGCGCGTATCTCTGGCGAAGCGGAGCCAGTGGCGCTTTTGGGACGCTCCAGAGACGCTTCCCGGCGCGCGCTGTGGAAATGCAAATATTGACTAGAATAGGAGCTATTTGCTCCACAGTGAGTGGCGCGGCGCAGACGGAGTATGTGGAAATTGGGGGTGACTCTCTGCCAGTCCAGAAAAAAAAAATTCACCGGTATCACATGGCCAAATCCATTCGGTTCAAGAGAGGTTAAGTTCCAAAGCTGAGAGAATGTCATGCTATTTCCGATAGGGCGGTCTGATGGCAAAGTAAAGTGGTGAAAATATTCTAAATATAGCGTGCACTTAAACGGATATTGAGCTATTTTTTATAATATTGGGCATTTTTTGGTGGCTGAAATATATTTTGCAGCCGGCCTGTCTGCAGCAGAACATTGCTTAGCTCCCGTGCCAGGACTCCTGTATTCTTCATTGAACCGGGGGCATCCCAATCGCCATCTACTGCAATACACTGATGATGGATAAGTGCCTCATACAACCTCACTTAAAAAAATCTTAACTTAAGGTGCTAGCTAGCCAGAGCAAATCATTGCTGATCTCTGTATACGGGAGAGCCAGTGCGAAAGTAACGTGGGACGAAAGTAATATTGCGATTTACTCACAGCCATCCGCACTTCGATGCGTCAAATTAGGTCAGCACGTCCAGCTCGCGACATCTCCAGACCCGGGAAAAATCTTGAGGTTTTGTCGCTTCCCCGTGAAACGAGACCGGGAAGACCGTTTTCCACAGTGGTGAGTAAATTCAGACAAATGGTAAACTTTTTTGATTTAAAGATTGTCTTTATCGCTCCATGTGTCATATTTATGATGAAATGATAGGTCATTTAGTTTTGTAACATATCCTGAAGTTTGAAATGTCAGACTTTTTCCACTTTAGAAGCAATCCTGGTTCAAATGTCAGGAGTCACTGTCGGGGCGGAAGTAGCAACGGATACGTTCGTCCCTCTCTGCTAATGCGGCCTAATTTTCTGTTTTAAAGCTCATTAAAAAATGTGTGTGTTATATTTTACCGGCAGAAAATGCCAAGAATTAGGGTCAGAACTAACCAGAGAGGAAAGATTGACCAGCAGGTTTACGAAAGGGCCTTTTTTGATGTCCAAAGAGGCGAGAGTATAAGGAGGGCAGCAGAGGTGCGGGACGGAAGTACCAACGGTTACGTTCGTCCCTCTCTGCTAATGCGGCCGCATTTTGTGTTTTAAAGCTCATTAAAAAATGTGTGTGTTATATTTTACCGACAGAAAATGCCAAGACTTAGGGTCAGAACTACAAAGAGAGGAAAGGTTGACCAGCAGGTTTACGGAAGGGCCTTTTTTGATGTCCAAAGAGGCGAGAGTATAAGGAGGGCAGCAGAGGTGCATGGCGTTTGTCATGTCACCCTGTTCAGGTACTGCAAGAGGAGAGCAGAGGCAGGAGGGCAGCAGACCAGAGCCCCAGGGTACAGGGCTCACAACCAAATCTTCACAGAAGAACAGGAGAAGAGACCGCAGGCATATATAAAGAGAGCAGATGATATATATTTTGGCCTGAGTCCTAAAGAGGTTGGAGTAACACTGCAGACAGAGCTACACCACTACCGCCATTTGCCTAAGATAGCAAGCACCTCCGCTCCGGATCTGCCCCGGCTCTGAGCCAGATCAGCTGGAGTCGGCACAGAGCCGGGGCAGATCCGAAGCGGAGGTGCTTGCTATCTGGGAATTGACCTCTTTTTTCATGCTGTTTTAGGTGCGAAAGTTTGCATATGAGCTGGCCGAAAATATTGGCCTCAAAACTCCATGTGCATGGGAGAAAAACCAGATGGCAGGGAAGGATTGGCTCACCTCCTTCCTCGAGCGCAACAAAACCCTGTCCATCCATTGACCTCAAACCACCAGCATGTCCCGTTCCACCAGCTTCAACAAGAACAACGTGACAGCGTTTTTTAAAAACCTAAAGACTGTCCTCACCTGCTATAATTTTGAAGCAAAGGACATCTGGAACATGGATGAAACAGGTAAAAATTTATATTTAGATAAATTAAAAAGCAGCAGTGATTTGCAACAGCAATAATTCATTTCATTTATTATTTCAGGTACCACAACGGTTCAACTGCCAGACAAAATCATTGCCACCAAGGGGCAGCGCCAGGTCGGTGCTGTGACCTCTGGGGAAAGAGGGACATTGGTGACAGTTGCCTTTGCTGCCAACGCACAAGGCAACTTTGTTCCCCCTTACTTTATCTTCCCAAGGAAGAAGTTCCAGGACCACTTCATCCGGGATGACCCCCTTGGCTGCACTGGTTCTGCCAATGGATCGGGGTGGATGCAGGAGACAGATTTCTTGGCATTTTTACAGCATGTTGCAAGACACACCCGCGTGACCCCGGAGTCAAAGTTGCTGCTACTCTTAGACAATCATCCATCACACCTCTCTGTGGTAGCTACTGACTTTTGCAAGTCACATGGCATTGTACTCCTGTCTTTTCCACCCCACTGCTCCCACCGTCTTCAGCCGCTGGACCGAAGCGTTTTTGGTCCTCTGAAGCACTACATTAACAGTGCAGCAGACAGTTGGATGCGAATGAACCCTGGAAGAACTTTGACCATCTACAGCATCCCAAGTCTTGTGGCTAAAGGTCTGCCTCAAGCTGCGACAGCAAGCAGCATTTCATCTGGGTTCGAGTGTACCGGTATCTGGCCCTTGAATCCAGATATTTTCAGTGAGACAGACTTTGCTCCAGCTTTTGTGACCGACCATCCTGCACCAGCACCAGCTCCATCCCCAGTGCCAGTGCCAGCTCCATCACCAGCGCCCTCTTCATCACCAGCGCCAGCTCCATCACCTGCGCCAGCTCCATCCCCAGTGCCAGTGCCAGCTCCATCACCAGCGCCAGCTCCATCACCAGCGCCTGCTCCATCACCAGCGCCCTCTTCATCACCAATGTCCGCTTCATCACCAGCGCCCTCTTCATCACCAATGTCCGCTCCATCACCAGCGCCCGCTCCCTTAAGACACCACCAACCTAGCCAGAGCCCATTTGAGCTGCATCACCATGAGTCTGCCATTCCTGTAGATGGTGAGAGTTTGTGTCTGTGTGTGTCTTTAAATGTGCATGTTGAGCCTTGCCAAGCATTTTTTTGAAATATTATCTATCCAGGTATGCTTGTGGTTCCAGGAACATCTAGTGGCACGCCAATACAGAGGTTCAGCCCAGAAAAGGTTCGCCCATATCCAAAGGCTGGCCCAAGGAAAGAAAATAAAAGAAGAGGCAGAAAGAGGTGAGTAGAGTGTCGTTTTTAACTTTTCTTGATTTTCTTGCTTGTATAAAAACAAGCTGATTCTGACTATCATCTCATTGAATGTTGCAGGTCAACAGCAATACTGACCGACACCCCAGTAAAATCTGCTTTGGAGGAGGAGAGTCGGCAGAGGGGCCAGAAAAAACAGTCCTCTTCAAAACGCCCAAAGAAAACGTTGTTTAGTGGACACACTGCAACCACAGTTTCTCAGGGCAATGATGAGGAATGTCTTGTTTGTGGGGAGACATTTGCCTCATCTTTGCCTGGAGAAGTGTGGGTGCGGTGCATCTTTTGTCTGCTGTGGTCACATGAGGCATGCACTGAGGGTGCAGCTCATTATATCTGTCACAACTGTGATAATGAGTAAAGTAATTTCATAATTTTTATAAATAGACCAATTTCACGTTAAACATGTTCAAGTTTACTTTTGAAACATTTGAAGCAAATTAAAATGTTTAAAACAAATGTCTGATTGTTTTTGTTTCTGTTTTAACGACAGTAATTTTAAAGATTCCAGTTAATTTCGTCACGTTACTTTTGTCCGGCCTGTGTGCTACTTTCATCCCGACTGGAGGGGTCGAAAGTAGCAATGCGCAACTTATGTTCGACGTCAAACTATGCCGAAGTCAATATATATTGGGATGATTTAGCACCTGATATTGACAGAGCACCACGAAAGTAGTCAATCGCTCCAAAAATTTTTTTCGGTCTGTAACGTTATCTCTTAAAATGACGTCTATGTGAAAAATGTTGCTTTCGTACCAGCTCTTCCCTACCTACTTTTTTGTGACAAACTATGGAAGTGTATTAATCGGAGCCTATCAAGTGGGAGTAGCTGTCATCAAGCAGTCACAGAGGCTCACCGTGATAGTTAGATGGATAGAAAAATTCATTTAATGATTCGCTCTTCCTAAAACGATCCGTAACATTTTTCTGATATTTGCAATCTTGGCAAACAACATTGTACCATCTACTGCCAAGTACAGAAAATGCAATTATTTAATTCTGTTTTGTAAGAAACAAAGATAAAATGATACCGTGAATGACCAGAGGAAGGATATGCCTCACGAGGAAACTACGACCACGTTAGTTTTCATCCTTCGCGATGGACATGATAGCTCACATTTTAGTATCTTCTGGATCAGCAGGGAAAGTGCACATTGTATGGCCTTTCTCTGAACTATTGTTGCACCCATACGCGCAGCCACCCATCATATTAACTCATTTTGAAGATGTATATTCAAAATTATTATGAACACACTCACGTATGAGCTCATTCATTTTGAAACAGCGCCCAATAATGTGATGGAAACACAGTTGCTCCATGTGTCATCTGAGCAGATTTTTCTGTGACCCTCATGCTGCAAATCTCTCAATCAAGGGACTCTGACTGTGGTCAATAATGACAGTACACAGTATATAGTTACTTGGGGATATAATTCAAAATCTTGAAATTGTTCGGGACATAAAAAAAGTATCTATTTTAAAAGTGATTTTTTTTTTTTTTTTGCAATGCATATAGCATAGACTGTATTCCTGGTGTGCACGTGACGTCACGCATATTTAGCAAACCCGAAGTCCACCGTGGTGGATGATAACCACAACCAAGATTACGGTTCTTCATGGTGCTTCCAATACCCAATTCTGTGACCCCCACTGTTGTAGAACGAGATGGTTCACACTGTTAGCGCTATGAAAGCGCTTATTTCCAATGAAATAAGATCATTGGAAGAGAGACGTTTCAAACGATCTTATTTAATTTAAACAATTTAAACGATAATGAAACACACGCATTGCTTCCAACCCCTGAGTAAAGAAAAGCGTAAGAAGTCCGGAGTCATAATCGCATGTGAAAATGATAAACCTCCATGCATAAGGACTTCATTTCTGCGTGAGAATCTCTTACATATGCGTTGATTGAGTAATTGCTGACTACAGCAGGGGAACGTAAATATGCCTCAAAAACTGACGCCGAATGCGTGAGAGTTAATAGGTATGCGTTATTAATGAAAACTGGCCATACTTGATAATGTTTAGAGTTTTCGGGGTTTCTGAAATGGTAATTTAAATGAATGATTAAAAACAGGTCATGACCAATCATTCATTTTTAAGGGATGGGTTTCAGCCTCCCCTATTGCCAGTTCACCAGCCGCCATTGGAGACGGCATTGTAGATTTGTATATCATCCAACATGGCGATGGATGCTTACGTCTTACTATTTTTTCATGTGGTTGCACACCAAGAATAAAAAGATGGACGAAGCAACCGTGACGTCACCCATTGGTTTCAGCATACCATTTAGGAAGCCTCAATTTTGGCAATTTGAATAGCTCCATTTTGAAACCGGATGTGATTCCTATTGGACGTGAGAGTGAATTGAATATCCAGGGAGGAGCGAGGGGTGGATCTACGGGAGGATCTGACCATATCAGACGAGGACCAGAGGATAGCCACGCCCCTAAAGCATATTCTGGCTTTATCCTTTATTGTAGTCTATTTGGGACCATAATTTACAAAAATGAACATAATGATATATCGAAGGGGACTTGAAACTTGCGATAGATGCCATAAACTAATGTGGAAAATCATTGCTGAGATAATAAATCAGGTGGGAAAGTAGGGTCATTTTCTCATTGACTTCTATAGGATTGAACTTCTCTCTGCAACCGCCGACGTTGCCATCTGCTGGCCATTAAATAGAATGCAAATTTTAGAGATTGGCCTCCGCATTGGCCTCAGTTTTCTGACCCAGGTGCTGCCAAGGATGTTTTATATTTCACTGAATATACAATTGGAAAATGGCCGCCCATTCATTTCAATGGAAATTGCTCAATGGCGCAGCACGCCGACATGGGGGCCTTATTTCCGGAGCCACGCGGACATGCGCTGTGTGACTTTTGCTCACACATAAGTAGTGCGGGGCTCATGAACGCGCTGGTATCCGAGGTGTCCATGACAACGGCCTGCGCTCGTGGAACTCCTACCCTGGGTGCGTGTTCACAATCACTTTTCTCCGGAAATGGAATTCTTCCCACTGCAGACTGCAGAACCTTGCGTAGAAAACCCCTGATGTCACTATGAGCTAGTGATGGCCAAACGAGGCTTTATGAAGCTTTCAACCCTTTTGGACCATTGTATTGAAAATTGGTTCACTACTCGAAGCTTCCTTCATTGAGCACGTGGGTGACATCTGCTGGCACAGAGATTGTTGTACAGCCTTGCAAAGGTGACGCTGACGCACCTTGCGTGTGCACTTTGAGTACTGATGTATTGTGAAAAATACTTAAATAAAGCTGAAATCTAACTTAGTTTAACATGTGTCCGTTGTTATTCTTTCTTACCTAAAAGAATTCATCTTGTATTATAATAACATTAATTACATCCACAGCCTCATTGAATCCCGTAAATATTTGCTCTGTCCAAAAAACATGTTTATTATGTTTTTTGATTGTACTTGGTGTATACTGGGTGTGCTTGTGCGACTAAGGCATTTTTATTCAAAAATAATAATAACTGAGCGCTGATTCATCCCTCCTAAAAGTGCAATATGCAAGTTTGTTTATTTTCTGCGCGATTATATTTTTATTTTAATTCGCCAACATCTCCCCACGATCCGCTAGCTGCCTGCCCCTGAATTCACTGTTAAAAAAAAAAAAAAAAACCCGGGGTCTGGAGACCGCACAGGCGTCACAACCTGCAAATAAACACAAGGGGCACAGGCTGTGCCCCATAACATAACAAACCGTTTTGGCCAATCACCGACAAGAGTTGACAGTTACGGAAGCATGGGAGGGAGGGAACTATGGGAAGTAGGGGCGAGCTACCTCTGTTTTGTTTGAATTCGAATGTCAACAGAAGTGATGTAAACAAACTTGCATAGTGCACCTTTAAATATATTTGAATAGCGCCAATGTTTCAAATCTCCGCCTATCGAACCAAACCGGTCAGCCGATTCAGTCTGAATGAAGCGGTGAAGTGGTTTGAACGTCATCAGTCACGTGGTTTCCCCCCGAAACGAAGCAAGCTCCAGAACAGTGCTTCAGAAAAATACCCTGTCGAGTTTGAAGCGTGCTTCGGAGCCTTGGTATCGGCAGTAACATCACTACTATGAGCGGAACGGAAAAAACATAGCCGCCTGTAAAGGCTTAATCATAATTTGAAATACAATTTTAAAACCCAAATACAATATCACTCGTTAAAAACGATTGTTATTGAACAGGGAAGTAATATTATTGATTTCAACGCAAAAATGTCGGCAAAATAGTTGACTTGCTGTTGTGTAACATGACACTGTTCAGGCTCGTGTCCTCTTTAGTCCAACGATGAATAACTACATTTTTTGAGTCAGGCGATTCTTGCTTGTCTGCGTCGAACTCCATTATATTTTCCGAATTCATGACGATAAACCGAAATACAATGCACTGCACGTGCCTTATAAAACAATATGTTTTGAAGTAAAGAGCCTCAAACTTTTGCCGATTCTGGCAAGCTAATTTACTTTTAGCTAACGTAACCCAGATAGCAAGTACCTCCGCTCCGGATCTGCCACGGCTCTGAGCCGGATCAGCTGGAGTCGGCACAGAGCCGGGGCAGATCTGGAGTGGAGGTGCTTGCTATCTGGGATTATATTCGCGCTAGACTCATAACCATTCCGTGGAGTACAGTAAAATCTGGGTCTACCCTGAAATGTTACGCACATTGTATTGCGTTATTTTTACCTTTGTTTTAACGCTCCTTTTTTCTGTCTTTCCCCAGAGATATCTGAGCCTCTTGGAGTGCATTGAACAGTTCATCCATGAAGTTCTGCATGTCAGCGAACCGGAGGCCGTGCCTTTCTATTTTTTCTCCACACAGTTCCCTTTCCAATAAAGTCTGTCTTGATTATAATTTGAATACTGTCTCAATACATTTCTAACTGCGAGTTAACATCGATTGTAGTTGTGGTAACCTACTCAATTTTATGATTATGGCCAGCTCTGCGTAATTTAGGCTAAGCATTAAACCCATGACCCTTTTGATTTTGAGTACTTGAGTTCATCTTCAAATGTTCAGCAGAGCTGACAAAAAAAAAACCAAAAACTGACAAAACACTAATAATTATGGTTGAAAATATTTTTAATGTATACATATAAAATATGTACATGTAAATGCCTTGGTGGAAAAGACAGGGGGTGGGGGTGATGGGGATGAGCAAGTGTATTAAGACAGCTACATGCGACTTGGGGTACAGAAAACAGACATACCGTGGGGTTGTCCGCAGCTGAGGGAACAGAAATAGGTTTGGCTGAGCACTGGGCACTGGGCAGGCAAAGGGGTTTTTTTTTTTAGGGGAGTTGGGGGCTGGTGGGGCGTCAGAGGATGTTGAAGATGACACTAGAAGATGAGTGAACGGTGTAATGACCGTGATGTACTTATTCTAAAAAATGTAAAATGACCTTATCAGATAAAGAAAGAATCCCAGGCAAATTAACAGAGTTTTGATAAAAAAAAAATAACCTCTGAAGTTACAATCCAGAGTGGGAGAAGGACACTCATTACTTTATGAGAAAGGAATGACTGCGTTTCATTCCCCACGTCACAGGTGTACTTTTACCTCCTTTGGCAGCTTCAAGGGACTGCGACAGATCTCTTTAAAATAATTTCATTTCCCAAAGGGGATAAATGAACATCATCCCTCAAAAATAAACCAGGGCAGTCAACCTTTATCTAATGATGGTCAACAAAGTCCCCACCTAATTGCCCCCTAACAAATACAGCCATTGCACCGTTCACCCATCGCCTGGTCTGATTGATCCTCCCCAGATCAGCAGCCCTCCGCAGGCGTCTCTCGGTGATGGAGGACAGGATGATCCTCATCCCAGGACTGCTCTGGCGAAGGTGCTACAGGTCCCGCTTCATCGCTGCGACAAGCTCCGCCCCCTTGGTGCTGCCCAGGTCATTCCCGCAGTGAATGAGCAGGACATCCGGGGCTGCTCTTCCTCTCAGGGACTGGTCAAAAAAAGGGAGAAGGTTCCTCCACCTCAGACCTCCCCAGCCAGTTTGGATTTCATATACTCTGACGTTTCCACCTACCCAAAACTTCGATCTAATAAAGGCTGTACCACAAATAATGTGTGTGTGTGTGTGTGTGTGTGTGTGTGTGTGCGCGTGTGTGTGTGTGTTTAGTGCTTTAGAAGTTTGGATCATGCACAAAAAATAGTTATCATTTTGGATCTCATCTGTCAAGTTGCTGAAAAGTTTTGTCATCAAGTATGAAGGTCTGTAGCTAATTGAAGAATGAAGAATGGTTAATAAATGGTTTGCTTAGCAGTGTTCGAACTGACTTTATGTAGTGTTATAAATGCACTCATGGACATTACGTTAGATGCTACTCAGCTGACACATTATACATAATGCATCAAAATACAGTAATGTGAAATGGTGATATTCAAAGTAATGGAAATGTACAACCCAGTTTATGGATATATCCATATCATTTTAATATGAAAAAAGTAAGGTGAGTGTTGGCTGCGTAGCTACATGGTTCTAGGATGTCACAACAGCGGCCTTATTAGCTTACGGTACATTTTGCCTCGCTACATAATGCAGTGTGGCAATCGAGTTGCTCCATATTATGGCCATTCATCACATAAAATAAAATGGCTAAAATATACTGAGCAACAAAAGAAACGCAAGTTAGCTAGTTAGTTAATGTACTCTTATGGTTACTCAGTCAAAGTGACCGCAAATCAAAGAAAAGTTTGATGAAAGGAGTGTAAATGTGCACACGCTAGTAATAAATTTGATTTTCTATAATAATTACGCGCAAACTTATTTTCTGTGCTGTCTTTAATTAACTTGCGTGTCTTTTGTTGCTCAGTATATTTGCACCGCAACGCCAGCTCACTTTACCGACTTACGTCTATAATGTTGATAACAGACGGGCGGCAAGGAATGCCCATTGCTCCACCCACTTGCATCCGCTGCAGTACTAAGGCTAAATCCAAGGCTGCGTCCAAATAGTTAAAAAAAATGTCCTATCGTCTAATTCCTACCCACTTTTCTTTAACCTCTGTGTAAAACATCATGAGGTAAAGGAAAGGTGTAAAGGAGACTCTTTTACATCTTAGGAAGAGAACCGTGCTAATAAGAGAATCCGAATGCTCTTACAGGCGAATGCTCTTACAGGCACAGTGCTCACCCGCCTTCTGCCCGTCATGTTTGTTTGTTTTCGTACTGGCCGGATGGACGGTCATTGTGGAATTGCGGGATAGCATTTCCTCCTTTCTTTTCAAAAAGGATGGTTCAGTGTACCCTATGCTAAAGGTGATAAATTAAGAAGCATTGTGGCACCTTTCCTTCACATTTAAAGAAACCGAACGCACTTATCATGGCTGCCATGTAAATACTTCCGGATAATTTTCTTGGAGTTAGGAACTTTCCTAAGCAAAAAAAAAGACTATTCGGACATAGCCCAAATCTCCAGGGCTGCGTCCAAATAGTCAAAAATTACGTCCTATCCGCTAAAACATAACCACTTCTCTTTAACCTTTGTGGAAAATGTCATAAGATAAAGGAAAGGTGTAAAGCGGACTTCCAAACGACTTAGGAAGACAACCGCGCTAATTCGAGAATCCGAATGCACTTACACTAGGCAAGGTAATCATCAGTCCCCTGCCCATCATATACGTTTCTTTACGCAATAGGCCAGACGAATGGTCGTCGCTTTGAAAATTGCTGCTGCGCAGAATTGTGGGATAGCGTTATCTCCTTTCTTTTCAAAAAGGATGGTTCTGTGTACCCTATGCTAAAGGAGGTAAATTAGGAAGCGCTGAGACACCTTTCCTTAACATTTAAAGAATTTGAATCCCCTTGTCATGGCTGCCACGTAATTATTTCCGGATCATTTTTTAGGAGTTAGGAACTTTCATAGGCAAAAAAAGACTATTCGGACGCAGCCCAGTGCTGCGTTAAAGAAACGTATATGATGGGCAGGGGACTCATGATCACGTTGCCTAGTGTAAGTGCATTCGGATTCTCTAATTAGCGCAGTTGTCTTCCTAAGCCGTTAGAAATTCCCTTAAACACCTTTCCTTTCCCTTATGACGTTTTCCACAAAGGCTAAAGAAAAGTGGTTAGGGATTAGTGGATAGGCCATAGTTTTTTTGACTATTCGGACGCAGCCCTGGACTTGCAGACTGAGCCCTCACGGACTTCAGGCGTATGTAATGTGACGTCTTCACCGTCATCACGTAAAGTCTGCAAGAGCGGGAGTCTGCAGCATTATTAAAAGAGCTGATAAACAGGCTTATTGATTACCTCTATAGCCTATATTTTTGTATCATGATGTTGAATTTTATATCTGGCCTACGTTATTCAAGTAATGTTTTAATATTATAAATTTTTAATAAGTTTATGTGGTTTTGTGTGTGTGTGAATGTGCTTTTTTTCTGTCAGCAATTTGGAAAAATTAAAACGTCACGTCCGTATTGCAATGAATTGTGGGCAATTACACTAATGAAGTCTGCTGAAGTCTGCACCCCAACTCCGCTTGAGGCCCCTTGTGGACTGGATGAATTGTGGATCTGGACAGCCCTCAGCACTCCCAGACTTCCCGTGAACGCGCCCGTAAAGTCCGCGAGTCTGCGAGTACGGTAAAGTGCGGACATTTGGGCTGCGTCCGAATACTCTTTTTTTGCTTAGGAAAGTTCCTAACTCCTATAAAACGATCCGGAAGTATTTTCATGGCAGCCATGATAAGTGTGTTCGGATTCTTTAAATGTAATGGAAAGGTGCTACAATGCTTCCTAATTTATCACCTTTAGCATAGGGTACACTGAACCATCCTCTTCGAAAAGAAAGGAGGAAATGCTATCCCGCAATTCCGCGATGACCTTACATCCGGCCAATCACGAAAACAAACAGACATGATGGGCAGGAGGCGGGTGATCACTGTGCCTAGTGTAAGTGCATTAGGATTCTCTTATTAGTGTGGTTCTCTTCTTAAGCTGTGAAAGAGTCCCCTTTGCACCTTTCCTTCACCGCATGACGTTTTACACAGAGGTTAAAGAATTTTTTTAACTATTCGGACACAGCCTAAATTCGGAGGAGACGAGAACACGCTTACATACGAGGACCCGTTGGTGTTCACATAGCCTGAATATAAATAAAATTTTTTTGTCATTGCTGAGGAACGAGGCATCAATGATTTAAAAGAGAAAAATAAACAGTTTCGGGATGGATAATTTGTGATTGTCAAAAAAAATTATTCACGGATTTATCAGCGTGTCTTTTTCAATTATTCCCTATGGAGAAATTTCTTTTTGGCCCCCATGGCATCACGTAACTTGCAATATCAGCTTGACCGCTAAGCCCATATCAGCGTGCGTTCCAGCCTTTGTTTTTTGTCCAGTTCTCCTTATAGGTCCATGGGTGCTGCGTCCATCTTTTTATACAGTCTATGGTATATAGCAGAAATGAATGACAATTTCACCTTTAACCAACTTGTCATTAGACGTAGCGACCTCTGTTGACTGGAGGCTGCATTGCAGAGTGGCAGGCTAAGCTTCAAAAAAACTCAGAGCCCAGAGGCCAGACAGGGTTTGTCATTCAAATTGGCCTTGGGAAATTCACTCCTTTCACCTGCAAAGCAGGGAACTGAAAGCCACTGAGCCATGCTATGGACCTAATCTCCTTTATTCAGATTCTCAAACTGAGCGTAACTCGCAGATTTCATGAAAAGGCATCAGCGCGTATACGTATGTGTACATCTTCTATGTGCATGGTGTGTTGAGGAAGTGTTGTTGCCTGTATCTTAACAACTCATTTAAGGTCATTAGATTGGAAGTATCTCAGCAAGTGTCCACTGTTGTCAACAGAAGTAAGAGCATAGGCATAGATGTTTTTTGTGTAACCTCAGGAAAAATACGCGCCTGAGCTGATGAACAGTTGCCAAACCGGTGCCTCTCAGAAAAGGGGATAAATAATCAAAGTCAAAGAAAGAAATACTGGAGCACACGATCACTTAGGCAATTTATTATGGTGCAGGTGACTAATGTTTCGACAGAGTGTCTTCTTCAGAGTCAAAAGGTTGTCTAAATACATGATGCGTGACACATAGAAACACAATATGAAGTCTCATTTAATAAACTAACTAGCGCAGTCCGGGGTGCAGTTTTTCTTACAAGCACACAGCACCAGTGAATGCGCAGTATGTCATTTCTTCACAGTAGTACAGGGCTGGCGATGAATTGCGAGTCCTGGCAGCCTCACATGCACAGGAGCCCAATCCGGGGTCTCCCACCGCTGGGATCAATAAAAGCAGACACCCCTAGGGAGACGTCGGATGTCAGAGAGATTAATAGCAGGCCGCGACATAACAGTGCACCACAAGAACTTTACTCACAACTCCTCCCTCCCCTCCGAGGCTCATCCATCAGCGTCCTGGATCAAGATAAACATAAAAGCCCTTGAGGTATCAGCACTTTGTCTGCAGGTAGCTGGGGCCTGGCTTACGGCCCAGTGTTTGTGTCTTTCATGTGGGCGTGGGGAATTATAACTCCTTTGAGGGAGTAAGAGTGGGGGCATGTGCGTGGGTGGGTGAGTGTGTTTGTGTGCAGGTGTGTAAGTTTGCGTGAGTAATATGAGTGCATGAGAGTGCCCATGTGTGCGAGCGTGTGTGTCTGTACTTGTTATTTGGGTGTTTATATGCAGGCAGCTGTGTGCATCTGTCTATGTGTGTGTGTGTGTGTGTGTGTGTGTGCGCGTGTATGCACACGTGTGATTGTTTGTACTTGGGTGTGTTTGCGCATGCAGTCAGGTGCATTTGTGTATCTGTATTTTTGATCTTATGTGTGTGTATTTGTGTTCTTACATGAAGACTAGAACATGTTTTTAACCAACAGAGTGGGGACTTTTTTGGGAACTGAGGATATTTTGTCCAGTCCTCACAATTGCATAGGCAGATTTTTACTTATTGGTCAAAGATAGGGCTAAGGTTAGAACGATAGATAGGTTAGGGGCAGGGTAAGTGTTTGGGTCGGGCATGCATTGGTTATGGCAAAATTTAGGGAAAGGCTGTACAGACACACAAAAAATAAAGTGAAGTCAATATAATATCCTCACAAAGACAGGGGTACAAGAATTATGTATGTGTGCATTTCAGTAGTATCATTTCGCCTCAAGCACAGCGCATTCAGAGGTAGCTTCCGTACTTCTGCACTGGCACTGGGCCAGCCACCTGCCAGCCGGAGACATGTCCCTCCCAGATCGCATAGCCTGCTGCAGGGGAAGGGGCGATGCATCCGTCACAGATCCCACAGCCTCTGGCAAGGAGGGGAAAACAAATAGTGGAATAGCCCTGACAGGCCCAGAGCAGAGGGACACATCACAGCTCTGAATTACTCTCAAGAGATACCACAGTATACAGCTGTCTTTGGTGTTTCTTTCATATAGTCAATGAGCTTTTAGGTGAAGATACACAAGGTAAACAGCTATAGACCTTATGATAACCATGGTTCAGCCATTCTTCCAAACAGCACAGTGGCAAAGGCAGGAAAATTTCTGGGAAAATTTCATGATTTATTAGAATTTGGGGAACTTTTCAGTTATTTTTGGGATTTTCAGTCTCATGCTAAAAATGGCAACTCTCCTAAAAGATGAAAATAAATTAATACTTTCACACTTTCCCAGAGTACTATCTCTCCCATGCAGAATTTTCTGTAAGTTTTCAAGATGCAGTTCACCGTGATGGAAAGACCCAGATTTATGCAGTACTCAGCATTCTGAAATCGTATGTATGTGAACAGAGGACGGATTGAACATTTTAAAGCGCAAGTTAATGACTACACTTTACAGTTTTCGTTAGAAAATGAGGCAGGTATCTTACCAGTGCAGTACACAAAATGAGATACCTTTTGAAATGACAAATGATTAAAAAGATTTTTTGTTTAAAATTGAACCTCTCTGAGCCCTTCAAAGACAACACCACACCAACTGACTCTGAGATCATTGCCCAGATTATTCATTCAACAGAACATGAAGCAAGCTGTGGTTGAGATAAATAATTAGCCGTGGTCAAGTTGAGATATACACCAATCAACCACAACATTAAAACCACCCACCTGATATTGTGTACGTCCCCCTCCTGCTGCCAGACGCAGGGTTTCCCAGTAGAACATTTCCCAAAGATTACATTCTCTCGACAAGCTTATCTTCTACCCACAGTGCATCCTGATGCCATCTTTTCTCCAGGTAAATGATGCACATTTACCATCCGCATGATGTAAAGGAAAGCAAGATTCACTGCACCAGATGACCTTTTTCAATTGCTCCAAGGTCCAATTCAAGGTCAAGGTCAAATTTATTTATAAAGCGCATTTAAAAACAACTCTCGCTGCCCAAAGTGCTGTACAGGATGAATAATTGAGAAAAGAAAATGGAGAAAAATAAATATATAAAACACTCAATAAAATGACATAAAAAGATAGATGGGACATAAATAAGCACAATGCATCTGAAAAATATTACACAATACAACAAACAATGAAGCTCAAATTGCGTTAAAAGCCAGTGCAAAAAAGTGCGTCTTTAGAAGAGATTTAAAGTGCAGTAGTGAGTCAGCTGATCGGATGTGCAGAGGAAGAGCGTTCCACAGTTTAGGACCTGCAACAGAGAAGGCTCTGTCACCTCTAGTTTTCAGTTTAGAGTGTGAAACATCTAAGAGCAGCTTATTAGTGGACCTCATTGTTCTGGATGGTTTGTAATTGGTTAGTAACTCTGACAGATTAGAAGGAGCCAGACCATTAAGAGATTTAAAAACCAATAATAAAATTTTAAACTGGATCCTGTAAATGACAGGAAGCCAGTGGAGTGAGGCTAGCACTGAAGTGATGTGATCATGCCGTTTTTACCAGTTAAAAGACGTGCAGCCACATTTTGAACTATCTGCAGACAGCTTATTAAAGCCTGGTCCAAGCCAAGATAAAAAGAGTTGCAATTGCCATGATGAAATGAGCAAGTGTATAAGCCGTTCAAAATCATTAACAGGAAGATATGGCTTGACTTTGGCAAGGGTCCTCAGCTGAAAAAAACTAGTTTTGACTACTGTACCAGTTTGCTTACCCAATTTGAAAGAATTGTAAAATAGAACTCCAAGATTTCTAACACATGGACGAATGAAAGAAGATACAAGACCAAGTGCACTATCGACACCATCTAAAATATCTTGATTACCAAATAAAGCTATTTCTGTTTTTTGGTCATTAAGACAAAGGAAATTGAGAGACAACCAGTCTTTAATGTCTTTGAGACAGTTTAACGGGCTTGAAATGAACTGCTGATGGGCTTAAGAGGCAGACATATTTGTAGATCACCATATGACGGTCCTTGTAAAAACAATACTATGAATATGCTCCGCAGTCAGGGTTTAAAGATTTTGGTATACACTGAAAGATTTCAATAGTTTCTACCAAGAGGTTAAGAGGTACATGTGTGTGTGTGTGTATATATATATATATATATATATATATATATATGGGTCATTGAAAGTAATTTTATGTCTTGATTGCATCATTCAGTGGGAATTCCAATTTCTGATCCTCCATACCTGTTTTCTTTCCAATTGCACTGATCTCTGCACTTTTTCAAAACCGAGACAAGAAATGAGCCACAAATCCCCCTGGTTTAGTAAAGCTTCAGATAAAATAAAACTAACGTTCTTCAGTACGGGTGGAATTTAGAGAGAAGACTCAAGCTGCAATTCAACTGAACAAACAAGTAAAATACGTCATACAAATAAGAGGATTCGGTTATCAGAAGTAAAATTTAAGCATAGGAATAGGTATCACATCCTCTTTATTTCAGTATCACTTAACAATGGGTTTCTAACAAAATCAAATGAATGACCCAACATGATTTATGTTTATGTCACATAGTGTATGCTATAAGTATGAAGTTCAAAGCATTGTACCAGAAGTACAATACTGCAAGATCAGTTACACTGGTATTGATGAGTGCTACATTAATGATATTGACTATTGCAAGAGCCACAGGAGGGCTGGTTATTACAATTGGTTCTTCATTCTGATCATAGGATCTTGTAGGGCGTATATAACATCTTATGAATCCTCATTTATGTAGCATTATTGATGTTATTGCATACTGGTAAATTTTCCAGGGCCAGAGCACCTGGTAACCTCAGTGCAGATAGCGCATCAGTTGCATTCTCATGATCCATTGGTTACTTGTTTCTGTATTCACATGTCTGCATTTATGATCTATCTAATTTTTAGCCCTGTTTTTAAATATTTGTAAATCCTTTAAATAATGGGCCTCTTTAATTCTTTTTTTTCTTTCAAAATTATTCATCAGTTTTATTCTCTAAAATTATGAGAAATCTACTGTAGATTGCCAATGGGTTCAGTTTCCAATAGTGATTGTTGTATTAGCCTTACAATGTCCACCAACAGTTTTGATCCTTTATAAGTGCAATAGCATTACACTCTCCTCTGTAATATACTAGTTTCCATCGATGTTCTCTGACACAAATCAAATTGAGCACAGACAACTCCAGCCCAACAGTTCTGACAGGCCAGAATTGACTCAGGTCTGATCCAGAGTAACTGACTCTCTGGGAATGTGAACTACCAGTATAAGAACTGCCGCTCTGTGTATGTTCACTCTGCCGGCAAATCAATTCTGCCCACACTCAATTCTCAAGGACTTTTTTATACGGAGAATTGCATTATATTTGTCCAAAAAAAAAAAAAAAAATTCATAATATTTGCTCACTAAAAAATAATGATAACTTTGAAGTTCTTTATAAATTCATGCAGATTTAAAATTAAAATTAATTGAGTTCCCCTAAGACAAGCTAAATTACAAAAGCAAGGTTAGACACTGATATTTCAATTTTGCTGCACTAAAGGGAATCCTAAATATCTGTTAAATCTTGGTGCAAGATAAAAACCAGTTTCTAGCGAACAGACCTATACACAATATAAATTCACCTCCAAAATTTGAGATTTTCTTCAGTTTACCACCGTCTCATGCCTCCAAGTATGCATGCATGGATAGTTGAGGGGTAAAGAACTTATAAGGCATGGCTTCCTCTCTGGTGAAATCCTCCCCTGCAATACCACTTACTGGCAATCCTGAAATATGAATTTGGAAACTAAGCACAGAGCAATGATTTATGATTTGACTTTTATTAGTGCCCTTGTAAAAACGTTAGCCAGGGGCGATCCTTTTTTGTCAAGCGTCTCGTCGAAACTGTTGAGTTTCGTCCGTTGACACCCACCTGCACTGATTTAGTGCTCATGCGAAGCACTTCTGCAGTTCGCGAATGTTAATAATAGTAGCACTGCCATAATTTAATGTTGCTGCCTTTTAAGTGAATGCTGATTAGTTAGACAAACTGCAGCTGACAAAAAAATTTTAAAAATACCAAACCGACCATCAGTAGATAAAAATCGATTGCATGAGTACTTATGTCAGCATGAGGAATGGTGGCCAATGTAACACACAGAACGGGCCAAAAGTATTACTTAACTGCCTGAAATCATATCTACCTGAGGTTTTCTTTAAAAAAGTAGCCTTATTGTGGTTTGTAGACGAATAAAATAAGTGTAACGGTTGCAGGAAATATAGTAAGGAAGACGTCTAGGTTTCACCTTAGTTCTGACAGCTGGCTGTTCACTACATTTGATTTGAAGTTAACTGAATTATTCTATGCCTAAATATATTTGCAGGTAGCCAAATATTTCAGACAGTGCTATATATCAAACCCTTTTTAAATGGAGGGACCATTATATTAGGCTACATATTTTATTTGAGTGCAGAATTCCAGATTTCAGTTGGTTAATTGTGAAAAACGAAGTATGTACACCCAACGAGCATTTGATAATAAGGTGCACCTGCTTATCTGTGCAATTTTTACGCTCAGAAGACTCTAGTGCATGGTCAAAAAGCAAAAAAAAAAAAAAACACCCATTCTTGCAGAAAAGAATTATTGGAAAGAGAGGCAAGAAGAGAATGACCAGACTGATGTGACCTAATAGTAAGGCTTCAGTAACAGAGATAACCACTATTTCCAGCTATAATGAACACAAAGCCGCTCAGAAAGCACAACAGTAACACAGCAAACGTTTAGGCAGATAGTGTGCAACAGCTGAGGACAATGTTGTTTTCAACTCCTTGTTATGATCCTGTCCTGCCTGACCATGTTTTGATTATTAATTCTGCTTTGTCTGACCATGCTTTGTATTTTGTATTGTGATTTAGATGCTCTGCCTTGTTTTTGTTGTTGCCATGTTTTGTTTTGCCATGCCAGATCCATTATTCTGTTAGATTCCAGTCCATGTCTTTGTTCATGCCCTTCATTGCACTTTGTCTCCCCTGTCTGGTCTGTGAAGCTACAGCTTCTCCCCAGTCCTGCGTGTCACATGTTTAGGTGATTTCATGGTTTCTGGGTTTCAAACATTCCTTCTAATCTCGTTTGCTTCCTTCGCCTTACTTTTCTATATTACTAACCCATACTAACAGTTTGTTGTTTTTGTTTAGATACTAACCAAGACTAACATTGTATATAATACTAACTTACTAACGAGCACTAGGGTTTGTATAGCTGCACTCACTAATTGATTAACAAGCTCTCAGCACTCGCCCTGTTCTAGTCTCCGCCTCTTGCCTTCTCTTAGTCTTTGCTGCAATTCAGCGGATCCTCCGCACCTGCTCTACTCTGTCCTGTCTCTCATTATCTGTGCACATTAGAACTCCCTAACCGGAGCTGTATGTTTTGTATATAGGTTGTCTCGTGATCCCTGTCCGCGTTTTGGCTTTCGCCAATTTCATGTGGTTAGGTTCTCCCTTGTGTTTGCTCCCACGTAATTAGTCTGATCCCATTCACCTGTCCTTGATCATAGCATGTGACTTCCCTTGAGTGTACTTAAGCAGTCTTTTCACAGCAGTTCCCTGTCAGAACGTTTCCCTAGTCTACCTGTGCTGCTTTCGTTTTCGCCTTGTATTCTTAGTGTTGCTTTTCTGACTGGACCGTCCAACTTCCGATTTTTGGCTCTGATTTGGTATTGTTATCTGCTCCTGTGTTTCGAACCTTTTTTTGTCTGACTACGATTACTGTGATTGCTGCCCTGGTTTTTCGACTTTGGATTCTGCCCCTGGGATTGTGATTTTTGGATTGTGGACTTTGTACTGTTGCCTTCGGTCCTGCGGGGGTTTACCCCCTCGCTCAATAAAATCACATTCATTGCATTTCCTGGTTCTCGCGACTGGTTCCTGAACGATACCTCACACTCCTGTTGGCCAAAAAATAGAAATCTGAGGCTGCAGTGAGTACTGTCTCACCAAACCTACCCATTTGAAAAATGTAGCCTGGTCTAATGAATCTCAATTTCTGCAGTAGAGGTTAGGATCAGAATTTGACGTCAAAAGAATGAATCCACGAACCCAACCTACTTTTTTTTTCAGGCTAGTGGTGGTGGTGGGGCAATTGAGTGGGCAATATTTTCTCGGCACTTGCTATCAATCAGCATTTGAATGCCACAGCATATCTGAGGTTTTTTTTTTTTTTGCAGACTATTTAAATTCCTATACTGGAATACTTACAGCACAACAAGGTACGATGTCACAAAACAAAAGTGATCTAAAACTGGTTCCCTGAATATGCCATCAGTTGACTTCAGCGTCCATCCAAATCACCAAATCTGAATCCAAGAGAGCACCTTTTGGATGCGCTAAAATGGGAGGTTCACAGTATGAATGTCCAGCAGAGCTGACAGATTTGCAGAGATTGTTTGATGTAATCAAGAAATTTGATATTTTTTCACATTTATTTTGAGCAAGCTTACAGCAGACCAGTACATTGATTCCAGAGAAATGCACACACTCAATAAAAAATGTTCATTTAAAAGTGTATCAAAGGGTTTTAGGAAAAGACGGCAAAGCAGAGCAAAAACAATCTCAAAATGTCCCAATACCCAGTTCAAAGGCTTCTGTTCATATTTTCCCAGCACTATGTAATTGTTATTTAAACCAAGAGCCAAAGTGACTTCTGGTGGAATACTTCATCAACATTTACTTTAATGCCCTTTGTGATCTTTTCTGTTTGTGAAATAGCACTGATGCACTTATTATCCCGATGCAGCTTTCATGTTCCTCAGATAATTGTGTTTATCTTTCTGCCGAGGAAAGTGGGGGGGACTCATCCCAGGACTTCAGTGTTGTTTTATCATTCCAGAGATTTCCACGAATATCCAGGGGATTTCAAGGGGGAAAACAGCAGTTACGTGACTGATTTCTCTGAAGCAGCTAACACCAGCCTCGACAAGTGCGTCAGCTAGCTCATGTACGATTCACTCTCGCCAGTGAACTGAGGATTGCAAAGACGTCTAGCACATTTGGCCCCTCTGAACTAGAATTCCTAGATAGAAAGAGCTGCAACATAAGCACTGCGACATGAGCGTTCCAGAAAATCAGCTCAAGGAGCCGTTTTGTTCCCATCACGTCATCAAGCACTAACGCAGAGTGAATGAGTTTATACTAGGGATGTAACGATATACCGCAAAATGGTATTCTGTGAAACAAAAAGGCCACGGATATCAACCGTAAGTGTTTTTTGTAATACCATGTCATGGTATTGCAGGGAGCCTGCATGTCCTCACAGCCTGTCGCTGAATTGAGTTTTAAGTTCAGATCAATATAGGTGTAATGCTTCATAAAAAGCAGTGTAGAGCTCTGTCTTATTTTTGGTGAGAATTTTTTTATAGTGTAATGCTTCATAAACAGCAGTAGAGGGCAGTGTCTTAATTTTGGTGAGAATTTTTTATAAACATCTTTTTATTTCTCTCACATACTATTTGGATTGTTCCACATAATACAGTAATCAATAATCTTCAGAGCAAATACTTCTTTGTAGACTTTATTTCAGCAATAGCACTCTTAGTTAAAAGGGGGGAAATTAATTTTGTTATACAATATCATGATATTGTGATATTAATCATTATATCATATCTTCATACGTGAATGAGTATAATTTATTCATGATTTTTGAAGATATGTATTTAAAATTAGTTAACCCTTTTGTGAGCATCGGCCTGAGGGCGGGCCACTAGGCATAATTGCGTTTTTATAACGTCAAATTATTGTGCTATTGTAGAACTATATATTGTTAGAAAGTTTGAAGACTCAGCATTCTAACTGCGCAAGCCATTTCATGATGCAAATAGGAGAGCGAAAACGGTATTTAAAACTGTCTCATATCAACCCTCAGCCTCTCTATGCAATCCCATAGGTTCAATTGTATAACATTGTTTACTTTAAAGTGAAACTATTGCCATAATGCTAAAAAAAAAAAAGCAATAATGTCAATTGATAGTTTATAATGTAAAGAAGGTACGTACAAAATTTCAGTGCTATCCGATAACGTTTTGTATGGTTTTAAGCCGATTACTCAGTAAATTTTTGATACTCTCATGGGCGCAGCCATTTCGTCCAGTCACATGACCGATCTCAACGGAAGTGACGTTAGGTGTGCGTATTGACAGTAGTAATCTCCGCTTTGTACCCACTGATCCATACAGAATAACAATATATAGTTATTCTATATAGATCAGTGTTTGTACCTCGTGTTCGTTTGGTTTCCTTTGTCCATCATTTCATCGTGAAATGCCGTATTGTATCGCTAAACACTGCGCTGTTTCGGATAGAAACAGTCCGCGAAATGCTAGATTTCTCAAGTTGCCAGCTGGCAAGAAAAGGAAACGTCTACGGATGCAGTGACTAGCGAAATGTGCTCGTCCTGAACCAAAAGATCAACAGGTCCGTGTGCGTAGTGAACACTTCACGTACCCGGAGGACTACTCGAATAATCTGATAAAGTATTCCATGGGTTTCGCAAGTAAACTGATTCTGAATGACGTTGCAGCAACAAGCCTACTTTACTAGGACCTACTGCATATGAATTTCAAGGCTTGTACCTTGCTCCATGATTGTGGATGTGTTAACAGGCTAGTGATGGGCAAAAATGAACAAACCATTCTTTTTTAACGACTCTTTTTAGTGTCCGATATGTACCGGATCAGCCTGGCAAACGTCCGAGTGCTGAAGTGAATCCCCTACTTCTCCCCCAGTTAGACTCGCCCACCCGTACTGCTCACCGGCTGCCACGGTACGGTACTGCAGTCGCTTGAAAATGCGGAAAAACGAACGAACGACCGGGGATCAGACGAGGGCTGCATCGCAATTCGCTTAAATTAATGATGAATCCTATTTCATCCCTTGGCCCTACCCCTTCGTTTTGCGCGTTCATGTGTGTTGTCATGGGTAAGACAAGTCTCCACAGTATCACGCGAATCATCGGCAAGATGGTTACCAACGCCACAGAGGCGCTGAAAGAAACGCATACATATAAATAATTCCTTGGTAAATAAAATATGAAAACCACTGAATCACCTTAGTTCGGTTGCGTTTTAATATTTTATGGAATGTTCGTTCGTAACAAAAATCGCTTGTGGTGTACATGTGTCTGCTCATGTCTCTAGCTAAATAGCTAAAGTTGGCATTATTATGAGGCTGATTTTAGCTTGACAGTGCTGCATTTTAAGACGCCTAAAATGTAATTTTTGTTCAGCAGCGAAGTTGCTGCACGTTAACGCTCCCCCAGTATCAGTGCGCACTGGCAGGGCAAGAGCACACATCTCTGGAACATAGCAACATTTGTCAGTCGCCAAGCCTTCATCATTTTTATTTTATGATTAACGATCGATTAATAGCATGAAACGCGTGAGTTGCGAACGAAGCGTTCATGCTATTTCCATCTGTCAGGGAAATCATGTCATCATTGCCATAGTTGGGAGGCAGAGCAGAAAAATTGCGCCTGAATAAAATCTTAACTGTTTTCAGCATGATTCACGTATCCTTTCATGCCCTACAAAATTAACATGCCTGTTATTAGAATAATCTGGGTTTGCAGCCTTTATAAAGCTATATCATTTGTTTCTCTGAACAAGTTTCTTTGACATTCCCGTGTTCTGTCATTGCAGGGACTCCAGAGAATTCCCGACAGCTCATTAGGTTCCGAGCATATATACAATGCATGTGTAGCTACGGTCTTCTGTTTCATTATCCCCGCTCACATATTATCACTCAATCAACAGACAAATGAAAAAAAATAAACTATCGTTTATTTGCGATTATTGAGTGAATCCAGTCGACTCGACACTCAACACAGCAACATCAAATGAACGAGAAGGATAAGCGACTGAATGTGCTATATGCACAAGCGACGTCAGGGCCATGATTTATGATCATGTGACTCGCAGAAAATGTTTAAAATGGCGGCCTCCGTGGAGAGCTTTGACAGTTCAGCGAAAAAGTGTCATAATATCAAAACGCCTGGGGGTATATTACTGATTTTTTCATGGTAGGCTTAGAAAATGTTAAGAAGTGATGTTTGTATGCTTGGTTTTAGTTGGTTTTAGTCCATTCTAGTGTATTTATTGTATTTATATATTTATTCTGAGTTACATGTTTCATGTTTAGAGAATGAATGCTTGCAGTCTCATGTCTTACTTTCCTCTTGTTTCTTTGTGTGGTGTCTTTAAAAGATTCTCACTCTTTCTTTTCCATTTCGGTTTGGTAATTCCTCTTCCTTCTCTCTTGCTGTTCTGATTGGACTATCCACACTTAGAGCAGTTCAGTTAGGCACGGGTGATTAGTTAGTTCAAAGTTAGGATCCCACCTACTTCCTCTCTCTCTCCTATCACCGTCCTTGCTTTTCTAGATCCGCCTCTCCTCTCACCTGTTCTGAGTTTAGCTGGGCCTCCACTTAATTTGTTTGTGTATAAAAGACCCACTTTCCTGCTGCTTCTTGTCGACTCGTTTCTTCCGCCTAAGCTCGCTTTGGTCAAGTCTCGTTCTGCATCTTTTCTCTCGATTTCTGCAAGTTTGTATTTCGTGATTTCTCCCGTGAGTCTTGTTTACGTTGTTGTTTATGTTGTGTGATTGGGATAGTGATTGTGAGTACCACGTTTACCCTTTTTTCCCATTGTACCAACTTTGTTAGAGATTTCCTTTGTGCTACCCTTATCCTCTCCAACTCCCCTTTTCCTTCCCCATCCAATCCCTTTAGTATTTCCCTGTGTTACTGTCTTTGTGCGGACTGACATCCTGGTTTATAGATCTTTCTGCTTGTCCCTTGATTTACGATTCTGCCTTGCCTAAACCATTCCTGTTGCCTGGCTTTGATTTCTGTTCTGTATAACCATGAGCTCACCTAATAAACGCCCTGCCATTGCTGAACTGCATTTGGAGTCTCAAGCCATTCCTTTCAGTACGAGTCGACCAGTTCAGGCTCCAGCGGACTCTGCTGAGATGCAACGACTCTTACAACAACAACAGGTCGTCATTCAGCAGCAGCATCGCGATCTGCAGGAGATGAGAGCTACCCTCCAGTGACTCTCTCTGGGCTCCACCATTCCCACTCCTGCAGCCGCTCCGCAGAGGCAGCTCCCGTCCGGGAGCCACGCCTTACTCCCCAAGGGAGTACGACGGAGATCCCACCTCCTGTAAGGCATTCCTGTCTCAGTGCTCGATTATCTTCGAGCTGCAGCCCCTGACCTTCCCTACCTCGCGATCCAGAGTGGCCTACATCGTCACTCTCCTGACCGGCAAGGCGAGGGATTGGGGAACTTCGATGTGGGATGCTGGCCACCCCTGTACTCGCACCATAGAAGATTTCATGGCGGAGATGAGGGAAGTGTTTGACCGGTCCTACCAGGGGCGAGAGGCAGGAAGTGCCCTACTGAGTTTACGACAGTCTGGCTGCAGTGTCTCGGATTACGCGATCCAGTTCCGCTCTTTGGCGCCTCCACACTATGGAGTGAAGACGCCCAATTCGATGTATTCTACCGGGGGCTGGCGGAGAATATTAAGGATGAACTGGCATCTCGCGAACTACCTTCCGACCTGCAGGGGCTAATCAGAGTGGCTATCCAAGTGGATTCACGACTCCAACAGCGCAAGAGGGAGCGCCAGTGCCACCCTGAGCCCGGACGGTCTGGCCAGCATGGGAACCTTCGTCCTCTTCGGGCGACTCTCCTATCCAGGAGACCGGCGAGCCCCGGAGATCGGAGGAACCCATGCAGGTTGACCGCTGCCGGCTGTCACCTCAGGAGAGAGCCAGAAGACTGCGTACTGGGGCGTGCCTTTACTGTGGGCTGGAGGGGCATCAAATTAAGAGCTGTCCTTCACTCACGAAGGAGAGGGTGAGTGGAAGGATTGGGCAGCTGGCTCAGAGCAGCGATGCCACTCGTAAGCTGGTTCCTGTCACTCTGGTTGTTGGCAATCGTTCTATGTCTACTAATGTTCTGTTTGATTCAGGTTCAGACATCAACCTGATCGACTCCAACCTGTGTAACCAGCTCTGGCTCCAGCCCCAGAATCTGCCTGCTCCGTTCCGGACACTTGGCCTGTGTGGGCAACCGCTAGGTCAGGTGACCCAAGTCACGCCCCTCTTCGCTCATTGTCTCTGGCAACCACCAGGAGCAGATTCGCCTCCACCTCATCTCCTCCTCCTCTGCCCCCATCGTCCTGGGTCTTCCGTGGCTTCAACAACACAACCCCACTATTAACTGGAAGACAGGGCAAGTGATCGAATGGAGCACGCAGTGTCTACGCTCCTGTCTTCGCAGAGCACCTGCCAAGCAGAGTGAGGAGGGACCCAAGGAGCCCCCATTTTCTCCAGACCTATCCAAGGTTCCTAGTGAGTACCATGACCTAGCCGAGGTCTTCTCCAAGTCTCGTGCTCTGTCTCTGCCCCCCTCACAGACCCTACGATTGTGCCATCGACCTCCAACCCGGGACAGCGCCCCCTAAGGGAGGCCTCTACTCTCTGTCTCGTCCCAGAGCAGGAGGCCATGGAGAAATATGTGGAGGAATCACTGGCTGCTGGGATCATTCGTCCCCTCGTCCTCCCCTGCTGGTGCGGGTTTCTTCTTTGTTAGCAAGAAGGATGGATCCCTCAGACCATGTATCGACTACCGGGGACTCAATAACATAACCATTAAGAACCGTTACCCTCTCCCACTAATGAATTCTGCTTTTGAGTTGTTGCAGGGAGCTACCATCTTCTCCAAACTCGACCTACGCAACGCCTACCATCTTGTCAGGATTAAGGAGGGGGACGAATGGAAGACAGCTTTTAACACCGCTAGGGGGCACTACACGAGTACCTGGTCATGCCGTTTGGGCTAGCTAACGCCCCGCTGTCTTCCAAAAAACTTGGTCAACGATGTCCTTCATGACATGATTAATCAGTTTGTGTTTGTCTACTTAGATGATATACTGATCTTTTCTCGCTCGAAGGAGGAACATATACGTCACGTTAGGCGGTCTTGCAGCGCCTCCTGGAGAACCAACTCTCGCCAAGGCAGAGAAATGTGAATTCCATCTCGACACAGTCCCTTTCCTTGGATTTGTGGTCACTCCAGGAGGCATCCTCATGGACCAGGAGAAAGTCAAGGCGGTAAGAGATTGGGCTACTCCTTCCACACGTAAGGAACTGCAGTGCTTCCTAGGGTTTGCCAATTTCTACCATCGTTTCATACGTAATTACAGTACTGTTGCTGCTCCACTGACCGCCCTAACCTCTCCCAAAGTTCCATTCACGTGGACTCCCTCGGCAGAGAAGGCATTCCGGGAACTCAAGCAAAGGTTCACCACTGCTCCTGTTCTCCAACAGCCAGATCCCAAAAAGCAGTTCATTGTCGAGGTAGATGCTTCTAATACCGGTGTTGGAGCAGTCCTATCGCAGCTAAACAGTCAAGACAACAAGGTACATCCCTGCGCCTTCTTTTCCCGCCGGCTTAGCCCAGCAGAACGCAATTATGACATTGGTAACCGGAGTTGCTTGCCGTAAAGATGGCGTTAGAAGAGTGGCGTCACTGGTTAGAGGGGGGCTAAGGTGCCGTTCCAGGTCTGGACCGACCATAAGAACCTGGAGTATCTTCGTACTGCTAGGAGATTGAACTCTCGCCAATCCCGCTGGTCTGGTCTTTTTTTTTTTTTTGACCGATTTAATTTAGCCTTAGCCTATCGCCCTGGTTCCCAGAATAAAAAGCCAGATGCCTTATCCATAAGTTCTCTCCTGACGCCCCTCCCAAGGAACCTCAGACCATTCTGCCCAGTCGTGTGGTAGTGGGATCGTTAGTGTGGGAGTTGGAAGACCGGGTCAGAAAGTCGCAACCTTCTGGGGGCCTCCTACTAACTGTCCCAAGAACTGCCTTTTTGTTCCAGATGGTCTCGAGCCGAGATTCTCCAGTGGGCTCATTCTTCCCGTCTCGCCTGCCACCCTGGTGCCAATCGGACCCTGGCCATGCTAACTCGCAGGTTTTTTGGTGGGCAACGGCACGAAAGACGTAAGAGTTTCTCTACTGCCTGTCCAGTCTGTGCCCAAAACAAGGCCTCCCATACTGCTCCAGCTGGTCTCCTGCTGCCCCTTCCGGTGCCCTCCAGACCATGGGCTAACATTGCCCTGGACTTCGTCACTGGTCTTCCGCCCTCCAAAGGTAACACCGTCATCCTCACCATCGTGAGACCGCTTCTCCAAAGCCGTGCACCTCATCCCTCTTCCCAAGCTTCCATCCGCTAGGAGACAGCGGACCTCTTAATTCAACATGTAATTCAGATTCACGGTATCCCTTCTGATATTGTCTCTGACCGTGGTCCCCAGTTAAATCTGGCAAGTTTGGAAAGCCTTTTGTCAAGCCCTGGGCATTTCGGTCAGCTTAACCTCCGGATTTCACCCCAGAGCAATGGACAGACGGAGAGAGCTAATCAACAAATGGAGAGTGTCCTTCGGTGCCTCATCTCCTGCGACCAAGGGGACTGGAGCGAACAACTACCCTGGGTTGAATACTCGATCAACAGCCTTCCGGGCGGCTGCCTCAGGTGTGTCCCCTTTAAAGCCTGTCTGGGTTACCAACCACCTTTGTTCCCCGCGCAGGAGGTCGAAGTGGATGTCCCCAACATTCAGGAGTTCGTACAGAGGTGCCGAGGGGCGTGGGGAGGAAACCCGTTCCGCTCTCCAAAAGTCCGTGAGAGCGAGATGAGTCGCCAAGCCAATCATCGCCGCTCCGCTCCTCCACATTACCAAGTAGGACAAAAAGTTTGGCTCTCTTCTAAAGACATCGCCCTCAGAACTGAAAGCCGCAAGCTAGCCCCCCCGCTACATAGGTCCCTTCGTCATCGAGAAAATTATCAACCCAGTTTCAGTTAAACTCAAACTGCCTGCCACCATGAGCCGCATCCACCCTGTCTTTCATGTTTCATGCCTTAAACCGTTTGTTTTGTCCATCCACACCCCTGCCCCGACCAATCCTCCTCCCCCTAGGCTCGTCGACGGAGGAGAGACCTATACAGTTCACAAGCTGCTAGATGTCCGTCGGCGAGGAAGGGGGCTTCAGTATCTAGTGGACTGGGAAGGATACGCCCAGAGGAGCGTTCCTGGGTTCCCTCGTCATATACTGGACAAAGGACTCATCAAAGACTTCCACAAAAGGACATTTAAACCAAGGCTTAGGCGGTCATCGGGGAGGGGGTTCTGTTAAGAAGTGATGTTTGTATGCTTGGTTTTAGTTGGTTTTAGTCCATTCTAGTGTATTTATTGTATTTATATATTTATTCTGAGTTACATGTTTCATGTTTAGAGAATGAATGCTTGCAGTCTCATGTCTTACTTTCCTCTTGTTTCTTTTGTGTGGTGTCTTTAAAAGATTCTCACTCTTTCTTTTCCATTTCGGTTTGGTAATTCCTCTTCCTTCTCTCTTGCTGTTCTGATTGGACTATCCACACTTAGAGCAGTTCAGTTAGGGCACGGGTGATTAGTTAGTTCAAAGTTAGGATCCCACCTACTTCCTCTCTCTCTCTCCTATCACCGTCCTTGCTTTTCTAGATCCGCCTCGCCTCTCACCTGTTCTGAGTTTAGCTGGGCCTCCACTTAATTTGTTTGTGTATAAAAGACCCACTTTCCTGCTGCTTCTTGTCGACTCGTTTCTTCCGCCTAAGCTCGCTTTGGTCAAGTCTCGTTCTGCATCTTTTCTCTCGATTTCTGCAAGTTTGTATTTCGTGATTTCTCCCGTGAGTCTTGTTTACGTTGTTGTTTGCGTTGTGTGATTGGGATAGTGATTGTGAGTACCACGTTTACCCTTTTTTTTTCCCATTGTACCAACTTTGTTAGAGATTTCCTTTGTGCTACCCTTATCCTCTCCAACTCCCCTTTTCCTTCCCCATCCAATCCCTTTAGTATTTCCCTGTGTTACTGTCTTTGTGCGGACTGACATCCTGGTTTATAGATCTTTCTGCTTGTCCCTTGATTTACGATTCTGCCTTGCCTAAACCATTCCTGTTGCCTGGCTTTGATTTCTGTTCTGTATGACCATGAGCTCACCTAATAAACGCCCTGCCATTGCTGAACTGCATTTGGAGTCTCAAGCCATTCCTTTCAGAAAACGATACTTCATTGAAATATAGTGTTTTATTAGGTATGTTCAATGACTGGAGTGTCCCTTTAAAATATTGATGTAGCCTGAAGAAAGGGGAAGGGTAGGATTATATGGAGGTAGGGGGATTGGATTGACTTTGGAGGACACCACAGCACTGCAGCATGGAATTACCCTAGATTGCTTGAGACTGGTGCATGTAATTGAAAACTGAGCAATTCAATTCCTAAAATTTGAGAATTGGAGCAATATGTTAATTTTGGGAATTATGTACTTGTCTATGTCTTGTCTATGCCTCTTCAATATGTTTGTATATGTTGGTGCATAGGTCTTTATTTTGCTGTTTTGTTGTACCCTTCCTCAGTGGAGATGCTTCGTAATGTTTCATAATTATTTTAAAAACCAACAATAAAGGTGGCTAAATGAAAGAAGAAAATTGTATGGCACTTGTCAAAATATGTTGAAATCAATGTTTTTTCCTTTTCAGTGGACCAGCGATAAAAACCTGTCGTAGCTTTTAATCCGCAAAACAAGCAAGCTTGGAGAAATGTCACTTCATTGACTTTGACAGAGAGGTAGTAGCTAGGCTTCTTTGTGAATTTCACTATGATTAGCTTTTTTACTCATGCAGTGCTGTAGTTTGTACAGTAGCCCTTCAGGAACAAAATAAATGCACCCGCTGGCTATTATGAACTGTCTAACAGAACAGTAAGTGTTTTGGCCTATCAGCCCTCACTCCAATATAACAGGAAAATCAAATTCTTTTAGTCTACACAGACAGCGAGTGGTCTGAAACTTCCAAAAGACAGATGCATATGGTAGCCAAGGGATACATTTTTATGAGGAGGAATTGTGTCAGTGGTTTCTGACGAGGGGGGATTTTGTCCATGAAGCAAAGGAGTTTTGGAAGCAACTTTATTATACATATATGCTCGCATTCCAATGCAGAGAATTGGAAGAATATTTTGGAGTGAAAATTTATAGCTTTAGATGGGGGAAAAGACCTAAAAAGAAGGAAGTTGTAAAACCATTGTAAAAGCAAGTGCGACCATGACTAGGAATGCAGGAAAATTTGGACTCTTCAAACTTGTTTATTGAAACACACACAAACTTAACCAAGGAAAAAAAAAATCTGTAAAAATATTCATTTGAAGTCACAGAATCATGATGTTTGAACCTGCAGTTGTTCAGCCGTCTGCCTGTGACTGTATTATTTTTCAAGACTGATTATGCTTGGTTCCAGTGCCACAGGGGCAGAAGAAAACAGAATCTTTTCCAGTCTGAGAAAAACTTATTATTCCATTGTTGTTGCTGAATTTGCATAATGTTCTAAGCAATTCTGAATATTTGCGAGCAATCTATTGAGTTTCACCTTTCAAACCAGACCATGATTATGCTTGCGGTCAAAGTGGTTCAAGAACAGTAAGAACTTCAGTTTGAGAGGAAATTTCCTCAAAAAAGAACTGCTCTTTATGGGGTTAATATAACCAGTTGCTGCACATGTGGGTGCAGCAATAGGTCAGAGAAACGCCATAAAAGGTTCCCTGCTGATCCAAAAAGAACTAAAATATGGCACATTAAAGTCTCTCATGAAGGATGGAAACCGTCCTCATCACTGTTTATTAGTGAGGCACGTCCTTCTTCTAGTCATGCAAAGATGCATTTCCTATGCTTGACAGTGGATGGTGTGATATCAAAACAATCTCATGACACATCCCGAGAAGGGACAATCACGAAATGGATTTGACCATCCATCTAACAGTCACTAAGCCCAATGACAGCTCAATGACAGCGACTCATATTTATAGTGATAACCTGCGTTAAAGCCATTTCCATGGTTTGTCCCTATCATTGTATATAATTTTTCACAAAAAAAAATAGGTAGGGAAACTAAAAAGTATTTATTTTGGCAAGCTAGCTCTTTAAAAGCTTAGTTCGGTTTTTTTTCATTGAGGTTGTATGAACTACTCATGCATAGTCAATGTATTACCTCGAACAGCAATTGGAACGCCCTCCAGTTCAAAGAACCAGGCAGGGATGATGGCATGGAAGCAAGTACAGTGTGCTGTTGTGGGCCTCGTTTCCCAATAAGGATCGATCGTAGAGCTCTAAGAGGGTTTGCTATGAGCGATCTTATGAAAGTTCCTCTGCAGCTCTTATCCGGGAGTGCATGCACGGAAGTTAAGAACGTCGTAACTTCACAGTGCGCTATCTACAAACTTGAATGATGCTGAGATGTTTGATTAATTAGGCTACAGTCACCGATATATAAATTTAAATATAGGCCTGTGTGAGCTATGTCATGTAGCTAAACAAAATAAAATATATATAAAATAGTAAGAAAAAACTAGAACTGCGTTTTGTCAGGACTAACCTTGAGGGTGTGCTTGCTAAAATGTTGACACTAAAGTTAAAAGCAATGTCTCTCTCTCTCTCACACACACACACACACACACTAGAGTGGCAGTCTAGCAGAGTGTAGGTAGGTAGTCTGTCTGTCTGTCTGTCTCTCTCACACACACAAAGGTATCATCTGACATTGTTTAAATGACAAATTTCAGATAGCTTTGTGCTGTGAAATTTGTCTATACCGGCCTGTTTAATTGCTGACGCTGTATTTTTACCAGTGAGAAACACAGACAGATGTGTGTGTGTGTGTGTGTGTGTGTGTGTGAGTCTGACACAGCAGCTCCTCTGTGTGTGTGCGTGTCTCTATGGAGACAGCAGCACCCCTGTGTGCTTGCCATGGTGATCTCACAAGTGCTGTGAGACAGAAAGTTAGGCAAAAAATGTTCAGTGATACTGTCCGAACTACTACCATTTTCTGGCAGACCGTAGGTCCTATGGTGAAAACAAAAACATTGTGAGCGAGAGGAGACTCTGCTGAGCATCCCCATGTATTTTTTTTCTTGTAGTGTCAAGTATGTGGTCAGGATGGCGATTTCAAAAAAAGTGTTTTTCAACTTTCTTCCCAAACTTTTCTGCTCCTGTTATAAAGGCTGCCTATGGGGCAGTTAGTCAGTGACACTGTCTGAACTACTGCCATTTTCTGGCAGACCATAGGTCCCATGGTGAAAACAAAAAACATTGTGAGCGAGAGGAGACTCCGCTGAGCATCCCCATGTATTTTTTTTTCTTGTAGTGTCAAGTATGTGGTCAGGATTGCGATTTCAAAAAAGGTGTTTTTCAGCTTTCTTCCCAAACTTTTCTGCTGCTGTTATAATGGCTGCCAATGGGGCAGTTGGTCAGTGCTCCTGTCGCTTGGGGGCACCTAGGGCTCTATCTTTCACACTGCCCTACCCGTTGCCACTACCCGCTACCCGTGAATTACGCATTTAGCAGCTTCCACTATCCCTAAACGGTATCTTGCGGCCACACTACCCGCTATACATTATGCCGAATCCTTTATTTGCGACTGGGGGTGTGCCCGTGGGCGTGTTTATGCACTTTCCCTAAAATTGCGATCTTGACCACACAGGTTAGGGAAAGCGTATAGTGGGTCCTCAAACCACCCGCTATCCATTTGGCAATTGAAGACACAGCTTCTCTCCCCCTATGCGATCTAACAGTGACAATGGGCTACATTCAGTTCAGAAAAATAATAACTTATAATTAGGTCTATGCACTGGCACTCAGCGACGTAACTTTTTTTCCAGCCAGAGCAGCATTTCAGAACTCTTCAGCGAATGAAGGTAATTCTGGTGACAAGTACGTGGTTTCGTCCGTTTACATTTTCCAATCGGACAGCTGTCAATTATTTTTTTACAGCAAGTTGCGTGACCGTGCTGCAAAAACAGGTGTGCGTACGTGTTGCCGAAATTACCTTAATTCGCAAAAGAGTTCTGAAATGCCGCTCTCGCTGGAAAAAAAAAAAAAATGACCGTTGCTGAGTGCCAGTGCATAGACCTATTTATAATTAAATTATTTTTCTGTACTGAATGTAGCCCATTATTTTGTCGCTGTTAGATCGCATGGGGGAGGGAAGCCGTGTCTTCAATTGCCACTTCAATATTCTTGAATTGGAAAACTTGTTAATAAGGGAAAACCATCTAGAATTAGTCAGGACTAATTGTAGTCAATAAAGGGAAGGATATTTTCTCCCAAATTTTCAGGTCTAGCGCCGGCCCTGAGAATTATTTCCCACAGAACGAGAACGCGTGACAAAACTGCGCATCTCCCATTAGGCAGTGACGGAATTATGTCACCTGGTTGCAGATGATATATACACCGCTGCCAGCTGTCCGTATGCCTTGCCCGTTGCTGTTGGGGTTACTGTGGCGCTATTTTTCTATGCTAGTGGGCCATTCCAACACCCACTCAGCTCAATTGGAGGCATGACCCAACCATGGTGAAACGCATTTTTTTTCTTTTTTTTTTTTTTTTTTTTTTTTTTTTTGAAGTTTCAATCACCAAAGGGGTAGGCTTGATGTTTTTTTTTTATTTCATACCAAACATTAAACAATATGTGAATGTCAAATAATAATAATAATAATAATAATACAATTCATGATTAACTTAACAAAAACAGATCCTCCCCTGTCTGGATTTGACCTCATGCACGAGCAATTTAACCGTCTTCGAGAAACGTGGCGACCTTCCTCTCTCCATCACGGGTTTCGGGTTTGAGGATTTGGGATAGCGCAGCCTGCTCCGAAAGGCAATGGCACCTAGTACACTGATTGGTTTAACTGGCGTAACGCCCAAACCACGCCTATGCATAATATAACGGGTAGCGAGGTGTTTTAGGGATATAGGCAGGTGTGCAAGATAGCAACTTTTTTGGGGGAACGCCTCTTACGTAATGCTAAATCCCCAAATAACGGGTTTAGGGACTCTGGCGCAAGATAGGGCCCCTAGAGTCTCAACCCTTTGTCTGTTTTCTTCCAAAGTGACATTTTTCAGGCCTGCACAAATTTTCCTACGTTTTGATGTAAAATTTGTGTGTGTATGTTGGAAATTGTAGCGATTTCAAAAATTTGTCTATATTCTGGTTGTGGGGTTGAGGCTGCCTTTGAGCCTAGATTGGGCCAGCGTTCCGTGATGTCATAATGGCAGAACTCCACCATGCATTTTTAATGGAGAGAAAAAGGGATGAAAAATAGGGTTTGCGAAAGAATGAAAAGGGGCTATGCAACCTTTTATACAAGGCCTAGAGACACGGTCGGGCCGGATGTTTCGGCATTTGAACCGCGTGTCTATCACGAACACTCAGGCAGTTGATATGGGACAAAAAAGTATGCAGAAAGAGAAAAATAATAATAAACTAGAACTGCGTTTCGTCAGGACGAACCTCGAGAGTGTGCTTGCGAAAACGTCCATTAAAAATGCATGGTGGAGTTCTGCCAGTAGAGTGGGCCAGCGTTCCGTGATGTCATAATGGCAGAACTCCACCATGCATTTTTAATGGGTATAAAAAATACGCCCCGCAAGCAAATATGCAAAATTAGCATATTTTTTCGAGTTTGAAAATGACAAGGTTGACAGTTGGTAAATGAGACAAGATTTTAACCCCGCAATTGTCATTGACATATAAACATTTCAACAAAGTCCTATCGACTAGCTCAACCTCCTTCCATGGGAAATCCAATGGACATTGATGTATGGTTTGATGTAATTGACAAATATGTCAAATACATTAAATCGACTTTCTTCTTTTGGATATTGGCGTATCAGCGTAAGTTGTGCTGTTCCTGAGCTAGACTGCGGTAAATCAGTAAATATATATCAGTAAAATAAATGAAACGGCTCTCCAATGATGTTCAGTCAAATTTTGTGAGGGTTTAGTGGTAAGAACCTTGGCAATATAATGAGAAAGATCTATGTATGCGTACAGAAAATGTTAGCGCCTCTCCCATTGGAAATTTTCCAATCCAAAGAGCTAGGACCGGGGAAACCAATAAAAGAATGGATGAAGTTTGAAGTGGACAAATTAATTATTCATGCACGATTTGTTCTCTTTTTTCTTTCTCGAAGAGTAAGATCATCTCCCGACCCTGGATCCAATACTGTTCAAACTGATTTGCTGCAGTCTAGCTCTGGAATAGCACAACTTTACGCTTTTACGCCAATATCCAAAAAAAGAAAGTCAATTTAACGTATTTGACGTGTTTGTTAATTTCATCAAACCATACATCAATTTTCCTTGGATTTCCCATGGAAGGAGGCTGAGCAAGTCGATAGGACTTCGTTCAAATGTTTATATGTCAATGTAGATTGCCTGGTTAAAATCTTGTCTCATTCATCAACTGTCAACCTTGTCATTTTCGAATTAAAAAAATATGCTAATTTTGCATATTTGCTTGCGGGGCATATTTCAGGCTTTAATTTTTCGATTAACTGAGTCGACCTAAGGGTAGCAATGCATACTGGAATTTACCGCGTGTCCATACAATATAACGGCAGCAACTGTTTTGGAATACTGTATCTCTTAGAACGTTAGAATGGAACGACAACAACTGGGCACCAAGATACAGACAGATGGCATGCGGCCAGGTGTACACCTGGCTCAGGGAGAAGGATGCCCCTGCCATGCAGAGTCCATCGGGGGACATAGAGGGTATGGCTCGGAGGGGAGTGTACCTGGGACGCTGGGTACACCGTTGAGCCCTCTGGAGACGTTGTGGGCTTCAATCAATGAAACGATGATGAAGCAGGGTGCCCATGTGATGACCCCAATGATATACGTACCCTCACTTTCACCACTCCACACTGACCGCTATGTTCAAGAGTTACCTACTTACCAAAGGGATTGAAACATCTAGTCCTATTAGCTTTTCTTCTCTCGTATCTGTTAGATGAGAAGAGCGCATTGCAAAGTCCTTAAAAAATTAAGTGCAAATTTATCTCCCATTTTCAACAATTTTCAAAATGGATATGAAATATTCCTCAGTGCTTCTGATGGTGAAGCCTAAAAGCGAGCAAGGCATAGATGACGTAGAAAAAAAATCTTGAGATTCTCACTGACGCGCAAGCAGATACTGGCCTCTAAACATTGCACCCGGAGCAAGCAAAATAGCAAAATGGGCGTGGTCAGCAAATTTCAATCGTGCATATCTTGAAAGCTATTTCACCGTTGTTTCTGAAATTTTGGTATATCACTATTGGTCCCAAGGGCTAAGTTTCATGGAAATCGGAGGGGGTCGGGGGGAGCTTTATTCAGTTTGGCGTGGAATGACCCAGAGGAGAGTCTGCTGAGCAAAATATGTCAAAATTGTGTAGTGCCAAAAATGTGGGAACACGAGCAAGTTATAAAACTGCGTTTTTCAGCTTCCCAACCAGAATTTTCTTGTCTGATTTAATATAGGAGTTAATGGAGTTTCAATTAGTGCTCCCATCGCTTTTTGGGTCAAGATGCCAAAACCGTCTGTCCGATTGCTTGCATAGTTACATTTTCGTGACTAGAACAACTTTTGCTACAACTTGGATATAAAAAGATTTATGTGGAGTGAAAACTGTGGGAGTCAGAGCAAGTTTAAGAGAAGACTTTTTAACGATTTTACAGCTGTTCGCCACTCTATCAGTGATGTCACCACACTGTAAGTTCCGAGAATATATTGTAACAAAAATTATTTTAAAAAATTATAATGAAAAAATTATAGAAGTTACGAAAAATTTGAACAGTGAAAAAAATATACAAGCTTACCTTAACATTTTGCAGTTTGAATGACATTTCTAGCTAAAAGTATGACAGAGTAAAAAAATAGCAGAAAATAGCTGAATCTACTGAATCAGCAAAAAATGGCTTGATTTAATCGGACCCAAAAAAATTACCTTTAAAATCAAATATCTCAAAAACTAAAAAGAAAATCAAAAATCTGTACAGATGCAAAGTAATTCAGAACAAGCTGATTTTTTTTAGAGTTTGAACGGAATCAATAGCTAAACGGTGTAGGAGGAGTTAGTCGGCCAAATTTAGGTGGAAGAAGAAAAGAAGAAGAAGTAGTAAGAGAATAGAGTGTGCTGCTTCACTCACTGAAGCAAGCACACAATTAAACATATTACACAGTGGAAGCATAGTATACAACTTAAAGGTGACATGCCTGTGATGGCTGCTTTGCTGAAATTAAAGAGCTAAATACAAAATCTTTGCAACTGGTAGTCTTGTTTCCAGTTATTCTCCTTGAACAAGTTTTCCAATGATATGAATATTTCATTGGCAGTTAAATGCACAGGATCCATCTAAATGCACTGCTGCAGCCGGTGAATAGTACAATTCAGGAAAAAAAATGTTTTATTCACTATGCAAAAAAGATAGACAACTCTTTTGCTTTTGCGCTTCATGATTGTTTAAATTACAACAAAGAACACGTAGATTTGCAACAAGAATTCACAATTCAATAACGTTGATTAAAATGCAGCTTAACGTCCATATAACTCGTTTTATTTTTCATCTTACCTTCACAAGGATACCGGGTCACAGCTGATTATGTTGAATCATATTTTCCGAGTACACATATTAATTTAAATGACTGATTGTCAACATGTCAAAACCAGTCATTTGTTCAAAGGTACAGTTTTTCTCTCCCTCCTTAGCTCACTAGTCGTTAGTGTGCCTTGATTTATTTGTCTATTGTCCTTAAGAACAAAATAAGAACCAAGTCTTGCAAAGTCCTTATATTTTTGGCAGCATTTTCGACACATTCAGGTATTGTCATTCTGTAATCAAGTTATCACCCTAACCCTCAATTTACACCAGACATGTGTTTGGTCCATCTACGCTTCACTACGGCAGTGCAGCTGATTGGTTTCACTTTAGTCAATGAGTGTGTTTACACCAAATCCGCTGCGTTGCATTTCTCTTCTGTCCCAGCTTCGGCAAACCAGAGCTGTGCGCGGCAGATATGCAACACTTCTATTTTTGTTGGATGCCGGCACACAAATGCAACACTTCAGCACAGCAGATTAATCAGTACACAGACACAACATTAAAACATACGGTTAATTTTCGAAATCCGTGTTGCCGCCAGTTCATATTGTAGGCTAGGACAGCAACCGAAGTAAGGAAATATGTAAACTTTATCGACAGAACACTTTCCAATCAAATGACAAACCCAACACAAACAGGAAATTAAGAACATTTATTAATTAATAGGATACTTATCCATAGTAGAAGCACAACATCTCAAAAAATAAACAAAATGAAGCAAGTTGCTGGTTTGTAGTTGCCCTTAATACAACATGTATCATTTATCTCAGTCGATCCCGGGATTAGTATATAAAGGTTTCCACAGAGAATTGGAAATTCTGCAAAACCAATAAAACATTCAAAACAATTTTGGAAATAAAACAACAGCCTAAAAAGTTGGGTCTTCGTCCTGACGAAATACGCATAATGTTGGATGAAGTGGAGGCAAATAAAGTCACTTAATTCAACAGATTAAAGGGTGCCTCACTAATAAACATAAAGCCATCCTTTGGGAAGACATTGCAAAGAAAATTACAGCAAGGGGTGTGAAACATGATGGTCAAGAAACCGCCAGAAGCCCTGATCGCTGGCGTTTCCTTGGGGACAGTGGGTACCTACTTCAGCCATACCCCTTTACCCTGGTGACAAAGCCCACAACTGATAGTGAGCTGGCATTCAACAAGGCTCATTGAGTGGCCAGGATCATGGCGGAGTGCACTATGGGGAAATGGAAGTTGCAATTCAGTTGTGTGCACAAGTCCAGTGGTTGCCTACACTTTTCCCTGTCAAAGTGCTGTACAGTCATCTGAGATGATGTGGACATTGGCAGCCACTTAGGTCTCGATCGAGACAGAGGAGTCATGAAAACAAAAAGACAGAGAAATATTCCAATGGGAAATAACCCTCCGAATCGTCACCAGTATCGGGGGCCAGAAAAGGGAGAGACTAAGGAGAATAAGTAATGCAAAGTTTCTACATATCTTTTCTCAAAATAACCCCAAAGAACTCGCAAAAAAACCTAGAGCTAATACCCTCTAGCTGTCACCGGCTCTCATGTATAGAAAACAATCAAGCAGGGAGTGGTTGCCACTTCTGCATATATATACATATATATATATAGACAGAATGCAGGTGCTCTAAATCATCAAATAACCAGCTCTGGTAAGGCAGACACCTGGAAAGGAATTCGATAGCTCAGCGGCAGAAAGGCAAAAGCAAAACGGTAACACCAAAAAGGAGTGAAAATAGAAGTGCACTCCTCGGAGAATAAAGGAAATAAACAATCTCCCCAAAATCATGACAGGCACTTTTAAGCCTTTTTTGAGCTTAGCCTCAAGAGCCATAAGAACTTGACACACATGCTTCTTGTAGTCAGTAAGATTCATGCAGAAAATCAAAATGTCATCTAGATGGATGAAGAAAAACTTCTCTAACATCTCTCTTAGCAGATCATTATCTAATGCCCGGAAAACAGAGGGGGCATTAGCGAGGCCGAATGGGATCACTAAATATTCACAATAGCCATCATGCCTATTAAACGCTGTTTTCCATTCGTCCCCCTCATGAATATAAATTAGAATGCAGGCGATACGAAGGTCCAGTTTAGTAGAAAAATACTGCCCTTTGAAGTAATTTGAACGGCAAATTAATCAGTGGAAGTGGATAACAATTACTAATTGTAATTTTGTTTAATCCCCTGTAATCAATACAGGACCTTAGTCCTTCATCTTTTTTACTAACAAAGAAAAACCTTGCTCCCGCAAGAGATGTAGAGGGTTGAATAAATCCATAGTCTGGTGCATCCTGAATGTACTCTCTCATCGCCATGCGCTCTGGGGTGGGTAGAGAGTACATTGCACCTCTGGGAGGGACCGTCCCAGGGTAAAGCTCTATAACGCAATCATACTGTAAGAGTGATGTGGCGACAGAGATCTGGCCCTCTGCTTACTGAAAACCTCAGCTAGGTCAGCATAGTCAGACGGAACGATAGGAAGTAAATCAAAATCCAATGTAGGCCCTTGTCTCCAATCCTCTGCGTCATTAGGAGACTCAGGTACAGACTCAGCATCTAAGTTGGAAGCATACTCCGAATATAAAAAATCAACTGGCACCTTCCAATCAAGTTGAGAATCCCAAACTAAGCTATCCTCTCCCTTTTCGGTGAGGTTGGGTTGGCCACAAAAAACATCCCCCCCCCGTTGTCACTACAGACATCTGTCTCTGCCTGCGGCTGGGGCTTGGGGTGATGCACAATTGCCTGCCTGCAATGGGCTTCACAATTGGAACCCCATCAAATTATGAGTTGATCTCTGTTGCCGCAATCAATGTATGGCTTGTGCTCAACCAGCCAGGCATGTCCTAACACAATCGGAAAGCATGGTGAGTCAACCAAGAAAAATCAAATCCTTTCAGAATGGCCACCAAACTGGATAAACATTAAAATAAAATCGGTAACCTCCATTACCAACCTGGTTCCCAATGGACGGCTATCCAGGGCAGAAATAGAACATGGTTGTGAAAGTGAACGAATTGGCAAAACATGCCTCCGAACACATTTGGGATCCACAAAACAGTCCAATGCCCTCGAGTTCAAAAAGGCCTCGGTTTGAAATTTCTGTGAATCTAAAACCAATTTTACCAAAATGAAAGTACAAAAAGGAATCAATCCCTCTAGTGCTTCCACTTCAGCTGGAGAGACTTCCCTTCTTTTTTCAGCTCTGGACAATGTGGCCAGATGTGCCTGGGCTTCTTACACTTAAAGCAAATTATTTGCCTTTGTTAAGGTTTGTGAGTATGACAGACAAATGAACCATCTGCCTGCATTGGCTCATTATGACTGGATATGCCTAATGAGACACGTCCCTTTAAAACAAATATTAGACCTGACGTGTTCTCAATAATTTTCTAAATTAACAATACATTCACACTGAAAACACTCAACACAATCAGGCGTTGCTAGTTCTTCCCATTAAAATAAGATGAAAATCAATTATTTGGACGCACACTTTGGTGCATTTAAATCAGTCTTATTCAAAATTGCATAAAGGCGTTTCATAATTGCATAAAGGCGTTTTTATTTCATTTCAGCAATTTAAACAATCATGAAGCGCAGGTTAGATTACGTGATGTGTCGAAATTGTGAGGTTACGCTCAGGAACCAGACGCGAGAACCCAGTAATCCAATAAACTTGAATTTTATTAAGGTTGGGGGTGAACCCCCACAGGGCAGGAAGCAACGGTACAAAGTCCACTATCCAAAAATCAGAATCTCAGGGACGTAATCCAAGTTGTAAACAGGGCAGCAAAAACAATACTCGTGGTCGGGCAAAAAAGGTTCAATACACAGGTGCAGACAAATCCAAGACAAAGCCAAAATCAAAAAGAGGGACGGTCCAGTCAGAAGAGAATCACAAAGAGTACAAGGCATAAATGATCGTAGCACAGGCAAACCAAGGGAAACGTTCTGACAAGAACTGGAAGTGAAACAGACTGCTTAAATACACGTAGGGGAAGTCACATGCTATGATAGGGAACAGGTGAATTGGATCAGACTAATTAACTAGGGAACAGACATGAGGAAGTACCTAACCACATGAAATTGGCTAAAGCCAAAACGCAGACAGGGATCACAAAGACAGCCTATTGACAAACACACGGCTCCGGTTAGGGAGTTCTAACGTGCACAGACAATGAGAGGCAGAACAGAGTTTAACAGGTGGGGAGGATCCGCTGAAGCGCAGCAAAGTAGATTGAGTAAAGACAAGAGGCGGAGACTAGAATAGGGCGAATGCTGAGAGCTCGTTAGTCAATTAGTAAAGTGCAGCTATACAATCCCTAGTGCTCGTTAGTAAGTTAGTACTACAAACAATGTTAGTCTTGGTTAGTAGATTTAACTAAAATAACAAACTGTTAGTACTGTTAGTAATGACAGAACAGCAAGGCGAAGGAAGCAAACGAGATTAGAAGGAATAATTGAAAACCCAGAAACCATGAAATCACCCGAAAGCGTGGCATGCAATACTGGGGTAATAAGCAGTCACATGACATAAGACCAGACAGGGGAGACAAAGTGCAATGCATGGCATGGAACAAAACAGGAACCGGAATATAACTGAAGGAATGGATAATGGCAGGAATACAGACAAAGCAAAAACAAGAACATGGCATGGAGCAAAACATAAGCAAAAACATGATCAGACATGGCAGAATCATAACAGAAATGGTAGAACGGAAGTTCTAGAGCAGTTTGTTATGCGTAAAGCATAGGCCTATTTATAAGTAAATTATTTTTCTGTACTGAATTTAGCCCATTATTTTGTCGCAGTTAGATCGCATTGGAAGAAAAGCTGTGTCACACTTTGAAGTCACTATGCAACTATTGTATGGCCGTAAATTCATTATACACAGATAGGAAGCACCCGAGATCGACTATGGGCTGGGCAGCTATGTGTGATTAGCATGCGCAGGATTGTAGCATTCGTGTGGTGTATCTCAGAGACCACTTTCCCACAGCAATGTTGACCACTGCCGTGGTTCCCGGAAGACAGCATGATCATATCAGCTCCTGTACAGTGTGAGGATGGCTCCAGGATGAAATCATCTCTTCATATAGAGCACGTGTTTGGATGGTCCTGACGGACAGCTGAAATATTCTAGAGTGCGAGGATTGCAAGGACGGCACTTGATACCCGTAGATCCCCAATAGTCTTTGCATCTCTTGAAAACGTTAGGGTAACGATTTCAAGCTTGGTGCAAAGATTAGTACAGGTGCATGTTGTTTTCGTGCCCTATTAAACCTGGCGTTTTTTTAGGGAATCAGGTGGATCGTGGGACGTGCAGTTTTAAGATTAATAAGGGTGTTAGCATGTCGGCAAAACATTAAGACAGTGTAAATTATTGTAAATTAATTTTTGAGGCTAAAAATAACGGGAAATAATAGGAATAACAGAAAGTACTTCTATAATGATTTTTTTTAAAAAGTCCACAGGTATAATGAATCTTCTGATGCCAGTGTGACATAGTCACCACAGTACTTTACCTCAGATTCTGTTTATTGTCGACTTACCTCTAGTCCTGCCTCTAGGTTAATGCTTATCGAGGACCGGTATACACTTTGCATATACTGCAGGCCTGCTGAAAGATACAGTTTGCTGTGCATGGAATTTATATACATTTACATTTATTTGTATACATATACATTTTAATTAGTATTTTGCAACAGGATTGAGTATACTATCAATATCATGTTGTTTATTGATCTTTCTTAAAAAGTAGCCCATGTAGTGTCAAAATGGGCCTGCAAAAATATGTGTGCATACACATTAACACAGATCAGTAAAATGACTTGTTAATTCAACTGTGACACAGTTTGAGGCAGAATGAGATCATATGTAATCTACAACAGTCAATTCAACACTGAACTGTGAACTTTGTCACAGCTTTTGAAATTCAAAGAGCACCTCTAGTCATACAGTGAAGATCTTACAGCTTACTAGCTCATTGATGGCATCACACAGATCAACAAATAATTTACCATAGCTCCCATTCCTATGGTGTGCCTAGCAGAACACAGCACGTGTTGCTGTTGTAATTTGTTGAAAAGGTTAAAGAGTTCTGAGAACACTTTGTAATACATCACTGTGAATTCTTAGTAATGAATCATCAGGCTTGTAGTGTGGTAAAACTCACCTTTGGCCTTGCAAAGGGAGCAGTATGTCACCAGCTGTCATAGATAGTGCATCATCCTCCGCAGGCCCCCCGGCTCTTACTGTCAATGACAGACTCCTGGCCCACTTGAAACCTTTTTTTTCTCAGCCAGTTATTAAGAAGCAGGAGTTCAATTACAATAATGCCAGGCCTCCATCTTCCCGCTTGCTCATATTATCATAACAATTTGGATATAATTACAGACATTTGGCTCCGTACTGAATCAAACAGTGGTGCACAATAGGCTTACAACACAGCTCACTTTCTTCTGCCTTCAATCATCCAGACCACAGAAATGACTCCAATTACTTACCTGAAAAGGTACTTTCCATTTTGACAAAACCTCGGGCGTGCTCAACAAAGGGGAGCCCCTTGAATCAGCAATGAGGGTTCAAGCGGCAGACGTAAATTATATCTTGAGCATTAACGGTGTAATTAAACAGATTTTACTTTTCCTCACTTGAGAGCAAAAGGAGTACACAGCTGGGTGCAGAAAAGAGAAAGGAAACTATAATTATGCTGAAAACATCATAGGGGTGCATAGCCATGAAATACTGGGCCTGTCAGGCATTGATTTTTTTCCTCTCCCAGTTAAACTCAACAGTAAATACAGGGCTTAACTGCAACTGGCTTATCTCCTAGCCTTAGATGAGCATCCCAATCAGCACTTTGCCTTCTAGATGAAAAGGTGTTTTTATCAAACAGATATGCTGAGCTGCTGTTCCGAATGCATTCTCACTTGTGTAAGTCCTTACGAGCATCTTTGTAGCATAAAGTGAATGCTGTCTGTGCATTCAGGGTATAACTTCAAAACTGACATTAAAGTCAGTGAGTTTTTTGGCTGACTTGAATGTAACCAGGCTATTTACCGAGAAAATCCGTCCTATATTGGGGATGACGTATAGTATTAATTTTCAGTAAAACATGTCTCAGCTGAGATTTCTGCTCCTTTATACATTCAGATTCTGGTTTTATCTGACAGGGATTCTGAATTTTGATCCAGATTTGGAAATAGATCTTGACAGTTGTGTGAGGTTCTTCTGTAATCAAAATCATCATCTTTCCGATATATGAAATGGCATTCATAAAACAAGTAGTAGTCCTTGACTGATTTTAATTTCTGAGAATGAACAGGATTCATATTCTGTGCAGAAAATATTTCTTGTCTTATATTTATGGGGAATGAATTGCCCAAGCATATTACTCTTTCAACTGTGGAAAGCTCTGGTCCAAATCTATCGGCGATAAAGGCTGTGAAAGGGATCAAGAAAAAAAATACTGAGCTACGAGTGGCTTTTGCCATGGATTTAATGACTTCAGCTCTTGCTAGGGAAGAAACAGATGTCCACCAGTCATGAACATTAACAGGCATCCAGCCTTGGCAACTAAACAATACTTAATCACATCATAAGCCTTGCCACTATGAGAGAGAGAGAAAAAAGATATTCTTCCATTTCTGTGGTTTTTGGATGTGTAGTCAGAGGGACACAATGAAAGTCTTTCATTTGATGGAGTGATAAGTGTGGAGGAGGAAGAAGCTATTTCTGAGGACAAGGCAACAGCTAGCGCTATGACATCTGACCTGTTAAAAAGGCAAGGACTTGTGTGAAGCCCAGAAAATGGAGAGACATTGTCCTGGCAAAATTCATAACTATCCGGCATCTCATGAAGGCAACCTTTAAGAGGATAAGAATCTGGACATAAAGGAAAATTACATTTAAATGACTGAAAATACAAATAACCAACAAAAGATAATTCCATTTATTTCTAAGCCCTAAAACAAATTTATTAGTGCTAAACATATTTTATTGTTACATTTGATTTAGCTGCCCCATTCATAATTAGATGAACTTGACCCCATACCAATGGGGGCTGTGTTTATGGATTTTTGAATACACAATATTGACAATAATCTAGGAAATTATCTCAGTTTTTGCTGTTAACTCTTCCAAACAAATACATCTATGAGACCAAACATACATCTGTGCACTACTCTTTTTCTGAGCAGCAGAAAAGCAGGAGCTAGCCTTATAAACACTAAAGACTGTGTCAGAGCGACTTGAGTGAGTGACAAAGTTACTTGGATTTGACCTAAGCTGTGTTTGAATTGTCAAAGAATAGCGTACAATTGTCTAATCCTAATCAGTTTTTCTTAAATTCAGTGGAAAACTTTGTGGACAAGAAAAGATATAAAGGGGAATTCATAAGGACTCAGGAAAAGACAGCCATGGTGCTAAACAAATCCGTTGTCCATCATATTTGTTTGTTTTGTGAATGCCCGGATGGTATGTTGCTTTAAATATTGCTTCTGCACAGAATTGTGGGACAGTGTTGTCTCCCTTCCTTTCGTATAGGATAGTCCTGTTTACCTTGTTCTAAAAGAGAAAAGTTAGGAAGGACTGGAGCCCCTTTCCTTCATAATTTGAGAATAAGAACAGCTCTTATCATGGCTGCCAAATAAATACTTCTGGACCATTTTCAAGGAGTTCGGAATTTTACTTGGGAAAAAAGACAACTGAACACAGCTCCAGTCTTGTTAAACTTTGGCCATTTATGAAACTAATCCATCTCCACTGGCATTTCACTACCAAGTGTTACTCTGTGTGAAGTCTCCGTCTGAGCAACAGAGGGAACTTTATTAGGGGGAGAGCACCTTTGTTATGATCCAGACAAGGGACCAGATGCTGAGTCAGAGCACAATCCAATGAAGGCGTTAATTGAGAGGAATATGGTAATGGCAAGTAGGGACAGAACCCAGAGTAGTATGAGCACAGGTCAGTTCAGATGATATTATGGGTTGGGTAAGGGGCATGTCTGTCCCCGGCCAGTGGCGGCCCGTGGCATAAGCCAGGTGGTGTTCACCCTCGCAAGAACTGTCAGATGTCAGGTCCTAAGGGTTTAGCAGGAATGTTGTCCCAATCCAGGAGACCACTGAAGGCTTGGGAGGTGTTCCAAATAAACTGGAACGAGGAACAAACTAGAGAGGCAGGTCAATAGGATCGCGGTTCCAGTCCTGGAGACCAGGGATAAGAGTTGGGAAATTGTTTCTATTAAAAAACCTTGAAGAGTATTTTTGTATTTTACTATCATGAAAGGTTACGACAATTTCCAAAGATGATGAACTCACAAGCTAGGAAGATTAACTGACTGGTTTCTTTAGGACAATCCAGCAACTCTTCAAGATTCACAGTAAGGTTATGTACACCACAAGGACATGCGGGAGTGGGGCACACAAATGTATTACACCTGGTGGGAGGCACGCAAGATACTAAAGCAGTTAAAAAAGACAATACTTCCAAAAGACATTCAGGTTGCTGGACAGGAGGAGGAGTCAATCAGGAACACATGAGTGTTGTGACACACTTTGGGATGCTCTTGCCCTTTATCCAATGGGAAGCGGGGATAGTCATCACCATGCCTACCAATAAACACAAAGCGTTGTGTATGATGGTGCAGTTACGTAATGATGCACCTCTTACGCGAAACATTTCAGAGAGAATATTGTCATTAAATTAATGTTTATCTAAAAGATATTTCTTTACACAACATTGAGGACAAATCATCAATTCAATAAATAACAAGTGTTGCCACTAAACGTGGCCATGTCCCCCGCCAGGTCACGGAAATTGACTGGGGTCGGCGTATGACACTAATACACATTGAAGCCAAAGATGAATGAAATCGGTCAAACCGTTCTTGAGATATTGCGTTCACAAAAAATGGGATGTGACGGACGGACGGATGGACGGAGCTGAATACTATGTCCCCCGCTCCGCTCTCTACCGCGGTGGCGGGGGACAAAAACTCCCACACTTCCTTAGCTACTTAGTTTTTTTTTTTTTTTGAACATTTGTGTGCCACTCGTAAAACTGGATAGGTCCTTGATTTTTCCACTGTTCCTGGAATTGCACAACACAAGCAATCAAATCAAATCAAATCAACAAGTGCACCAATTTCTTGGGTTCACAATGGCATGTTTGCTCCAAAATACGATGTAACCTCTGATTCCGTGATGTGTGCAAGAATTAGTCGATCAAATGTCTGTGGTGAGGCAATTTATTACTTGTGTTTTGGAAATAACCACAGGAAACTCACATTTGTTGGCAGGCCCACCGACAACCGGGTCAGTTGTCCTGGGCCCTGGGTCAGGGCGGGCCTGGAATTGGGCCCTCTTACCGTTAAAACATCTGTTAGAATAATTTGTCAAAATTGGCTTTTTTGTGTTTGAAAAAAAGAGTAGAATTTGTGTCACAAACAATGCTTGTGCTTTTTTATTTTCCTAATTTTCCTTGACATAGTGGTCAAAAACATTTTTATTTTCCTCCAGTCAAAAATGGTTTGGCCTATTACACCAAGTAAATTCAAAAGTTATATTGGCTAACCCCAGCCCTCCTCTTGTGACAGTCAGCTGTCAAAATGGCCAGCCGCCAAAAAATCAGGAGCACAGAAAAGACTGGAGAAAAGAAAAAGAGAAAATGAGAAGGGAAGTGCAAGAGATTTTACAACCAAAAAGATGTGAAGTACACAATGACGACAAAGTGACTGAATAGTATAATCAACTGCAAGGTAAGACAGTTAAAGATCCCATGTTATCTAAATAATTTCGCTCATTTTTACATGTAAATGTGTATACTGATTGATATTTTTTGCATATGTTCAGCCAGGCCCGCCTGCCCTCTCCGGCTGTATGTATTGATGATATTATATGTAACCAATACCGGGTTACATTTGTTCATCACAATGGTAACATACCTACAGTATTTTGCTCAGTTAGACTTTGCGTATAGGTCTCTGGGCACAGCATGTGTAACCCATTCAGTATCTGTTTTACATATTTACACTTGAAAGATTGAAAAAACGAAGTTGCTTTATTAACAGTAATTAATATAATGTAAGAGAATGTGTCTTGCATCTTTGTCTGGGGAATAGGGTGTGGGAGTGAGTTAGGCGGGACAAGGGGAAGGGGGGGCCCTCGGAGGTCGACTTGTCCCGGTAACTGGCAACCCTGTCCACTGCCCTGTTTGTAGGCATGTGACATTTCCTTCACCCCCGACTCAAAAAACTGCAGCTCTTGAGGTTAGTGTGGACTCTATGCAGAGGGTTTTATAACCCAATTCCACTCTGCGCTGATTGGTTTGGAATGACACTTAAAACGGTGAATCCTCCGCATGAACGCGCAAACAGACGGGGAGCGGATAGGGCAAGGGGAGAGGTGTCAGTTTGATAAAGACTCCTCTTGTCTTGAGTCAAGGACTGCGATGCAATTACCATTGCGCCCTCTACTGGTGATAGACATAATTACAGTAAGCTTTTGTGAAAGTTTCCTAAAAATCTCACTGAATAACAAGCTCATACTCCTTTACCTAATTTTCGACATGCTAAAGTTACGATTTCCATGAATATCAAGAGAACAGGACTTTAAATATGTTGGAGGAATGTAGGTTCTATATTTATACCAAATCTCCATTGGCTGATGGATGTTTGCTTAATTTATCCAAGTAATATGTCCAGGACATTTATGTGAATTTACCTGTAAATACTGCTCACAATATGTAAAAATCAAGCAAATTTAATTTAGTTTACCAGCAATCATTGCACTGATGAAAACATGCATTTGTATCTGATCAGTGTAGGCTATTCCAAGGACAATAATTTTCAGCAGCCAGGACTGGTCATGAAGTACTGCACAGAGGAGGTGGAATGAGGAGAGGAACACTGACAGATGTGGACTGGATTGGGGTCCGGATATAGACGTGATGGTCAGAGGTCCTAGCGGGGCCCTGGGAAATTTTATTGGACCCAACACAAAGAGAGACACAGGGTAGGGCCAGCAAATCAGCCCAACAACACCACCGGCCCATTGTCTCTCTGATGTTTGTCCTTCTTTCATCTCCTTTCTGTTTACCCAATCTTTGCTGTGCTTTTTCTAGACAACAAAAATGGCGCACCAGTGTTTTTTTAAATCTTTTTTTACTTCATTGCACTGTTCTTTGTGTTATTCTACAAAACTTTGGCAGAACAACTGGTTTTCCGCAAAATCTTTGTTTAATTTTTTTTCTGTTTGTTTTCATTTTGCGGGAGAATTGGATCAGTGAATGATTCTTTAGGAATGCTATTATTTTTAGATTTTACGTTGCAATTTGCCAATGATCACACTATTTCACACCACAACATAATGGTGCTCAGGAATACTTAGTGGTATGGTTAACCCTCAAATGCCTCATCATGCAACTATTCAAAAGCACGATTAAACATAATTGGTTGAAGTCAGATATTTATTCTTTAACCCCTTAAAATCCAATTTTCATGTGAATGTCCCTTTTATTAGGGTTGAAGAGATACTGTATTTGGGATCACTGGAAACATTGGGTTCTCCACTAGAATATAAGATAGGCCTAAAGTTCCATTGGTTAAAGTAAAGTAAAGATGCTGCATTTGACAAACCCATATATGGGTCCAGTGGTATTATGGGGTTAAACAAATTCATTTTAGGAGAATCTTTTCATATACAGTATGTAAACTACTCAAAAGAAGTTATTGGTCAAAGGAAATGTTTTGATCATGTTCGTAAACCTGCCTTTTTAAGCCTGATAGTTTTAGCATATCCCCCTTTGGGTTGTCATTTGGACTGTATACATCATGTTATTATGAGACATGCAATCATTGCACTTATCTTTGGAAACTTTTAAAGTAAAGCCAGATTTCCTTTTCAGAGATTTGAAGGTCAAACTTGGTCACACTAAACTGACACACTGCCTCAAAAAACCCATTGTGATACCTCATGCACTATTAGCATGTGTTTTGCATGAATGTCATTCCATGCATGCCTATTTTAACAATAAAAGGGCTCAGCATTTTTCATTCATCATCACTATGAAGATAGTTTGATGCCAACTCAGCATCCAAAACAGGGGAAGGGCCATTGACTGGCTACAAGGTAGACAAACTCAATGAACAGTTGGCTCAGCGTCTAAATATAAGCCAAAGCGTTAACGGCAGACTTCTGGCAGAGATTTGGACAGGGGTGTCCAATCTTATCTGTGAAGGGCCACTACGGGTGCTGGTCTTTGTTGCAGCCCAGAGCTATGTACAGCAGCTGATTCAACCAATTAAGTGATCAGGTGGTTCAAACAAGACCTTGATAATTTGAAGCAAGCGTATTATTGTTGGGCTGTCGGAAAAACCAGCAACTACATCTACACTGGCCCTTTATGGATAAAATTGGACTCCCTTGGGTTAGGACAACTAATGCTGTGTAGAATCGCCCCCATTCTGGAAGACCCCAATCAACAACAGTACCATAAAACCGCTTTCTGCGTTGCAACAGCACTTTGTGACCATATGGCATCTTCGGGATCAACTCAGAGCCGCCAGAGGCACCAGCGTGTCTGACCAAAGCATTATGAATCCTCTGCGAGGCCGAGGTTTGCGATGCCTGACGTGTAAAATCTGGTCCCCCCATTAAATCTGGTCCCCCCAGGTAACTTTCCTTGCACATTGTACATCAATTTGCATCATTTGAGTCATCTACACGTGATTTGCGTTGTGATGAAGTATCGGGGTAATAAATAAGCCAATTCATAGCATTTAAATGCAATGATTAGTAGAGACGTTAGCGGACGTTATACAATGGTGCGCTTGCACTGAAGTAATGAGCTAGCTAGCTTGCTAATAAGGCCACAGTTTGCTTTTACTGTAATAAGGGCGAGCTAGCTGGCTAAGGTGATAAAGAACTATGTAATGATTTGCTAGTTCAGATATTCAATTAATTCAATTAATATCCGCTATTTCAACATTGAGCTATACGATAATCTCACAAGACATGTCATTTGACGGCCATTATGCGACACAAGTCACATGGGGGGACCAGATTTTACACAACACTGGCGTGCTGCAGACCCATCACCGCTACTTTACCATCACAGAACGGCACACCGATATTAATGTAGATGTTATATCCTGTGGAATCGTGGTCAGTGGGCAGAGGCACTGTTTGCAGATGAGTCACGCTACTTGCCTCTGTTGAATGATGGCTGGGCTCATGTTTATCATCGTGAAGTACAGAGATTTGCAGATGTCAACATTGCTCATTATCTACTATTTGAAGGAGGAAATGTGATGGTGTGGGTGGGGATATCCATGAACCACAAAACCTCTCTGTACATCGTTAATGGAAATTTGACCAGTCAGCGTCATCTCAACAACCTCTGGTAATGCCATCTCTGCTGTGGATTGGACCAGGAGGTTCAAGGACGACTATGCAAGACCTCATTATGTGAGGATGGCGAACGACTTCTGCAGCAGCAGAACCTTCTGCACATGAATTTGTCAGCATATTCACCCTACTTGTCACCCATTGAGCATTTGTAGGATGAAATAGGGTGGCAAATTCGATCGCATCATGCCCCTGCCGTCAACCTCCCGCCACTGGTTCAACAATTAGTCATAAAATGGCTGGCGATCCCTCAAAGTTATTTCCAATGCCTGGTGAACAGCATGCACCAACACTGTCAAGAATGTCTGAATGCTAATGGCGGCTACACCAGTTACTGAAGCTTCAGCATTTTTTTTTGAGAACATCACTTTGGGCGGTACATGACTTTTTTAATCTGGGTGATAAATTAGTGTCTAATCAAAGTGTTTTGTTTTATGTTTTCTGGTCTTGAGCCATGAAAGATTTATTTTGTCATTAGTCGTCACCATTTTAGCTTGTTAACTTGCAGTAGCATGAGTAGTGTGTGTGTGTGTGTGTGTGTGTATACATATGTATATTTCACATTCACTTTTTCAAAGCTCCACAGATGCTGAAAATGTTTGAGATGTACAAAGTACATGCATAAACTACACATTTTTAAGAGATTGATGCTATTAAGTCTACATACAGATTGACAAACATTCACAAAATGTAAACAGTAAATCTTTGCATATTATTAATAAATATTAAAATTGGTTTGGAACCCAGCTGATCAGAAAGGGTTTCATCAGCGTTTGATGGCGCAATCCAATGGCACTCTCAACTGATTATGCCTAAGGGCATCTCACTGCCTCAGCGCACATCAGGGAGTAATTGACGGTTCTAATGAAGTGTGCTATTGCTGGGACATGGCTTAGAAATGACTTCACATGGAATTCAGAGTGGCTATAGAGCGGGTGAACAGGACCAAGTGGGAATCGATGTTACATAAATGCATTTGATCCTCTTTTCAATGATCTTCTATGTCTCAGTGTCTGACAAGAGACGTGGGGTGGTTTTCATTATGCCAATGTGTCTCCTAGCTTCAATCACTTGCCTCTGTTCTTCGCAGCTAAGCTCCTCTCAGCAAGGATGTGAGAGAGATGTAAGGAAGAGACATAAGGAAGAGACGTGAGGATGGAGGAGCCAAAAATGCCAAACAAGAAATCCTTGGTGCCACATAGTCCATCAGACTTTCGCAAGGGATACACCTGTGTTTCCATGCTCCAAACTCCTACAGAAGCCTCCTCTCTTCTCACTCCTCAGCTCCTTGAAGTGCATTTAAGGGGTCAGAAGATTCTCCACGATGGTGAGGGGGGAATAATATCCGGGTCACAGAAGGAGAGAGGACTTGAGGAAGCACAAATTAGCATAATGAAAAGTGCCCCTTGGGTGCATCCGCATTCTCTAGAGCAGTGGTTCCCAAACTCGCTCCTGGGGACCCACTGTGTATGCTGGTTTTTGCTCCAACCATAGCTCAAATCTCAGCATGCTGAGTTGTTAATTGTTTTTAATTGCACTATTCTTGTCCGTCCAGATTATTTACCCTTTTAGACCACATGCTGAGAATGTCCATGATTAAAAAAATTTCATAGTGTGCTATATTGGAAATTACTTTTCTAATATAAAAAAGTGGAAATCTGCAATTGATGAAATTAACTATGAATTGGCTTCTAATTGATAAACTTTGGGACACATAGTCACTAAAACTAACATAAGGCAATTAAGAATTTAAAGACAAAGCACATTATAATGATTTGAACCTGTTAAATGTTAATTATTTGGTTTCAGGAAAGAACTTAAACACCTGCAATCAGAGCCATAATCAGCAGCTTCTTGATTGATTGCAATCTTGCACTTGATCAAGATTGAATATATCGCCACCTTCTCTGGCTTGCATACTTGGGATCCATCAAAATACTAATATGAATTTTGGGCTTTGAAACATCGTGGAATGTATAGCCGTTTCTGTCATAATGTGGTTTAAGGGGGTAAAATGTCCCTCTCATCTGAAAAACAATTGATTACAAAACATTAACGGCTTGTTAAAATTCTGGAATTGTAATTCTGGTTGGAACAAAAACCAGCATACACAGTGGGTCCCCAGGACCAACTTTGGGAACCACTGCTCTAGAGCAAGGAACCATCTTTGAACTGAAGATAGCTTGGCTGACAGCCATGACACAAAGCATCCAAATTGTCCGTTTCGTGAAGGAAAGGAGGCAATTGGTGCCTTTGATGCTTTCTTCCTCAGGAGAAACAGGACTAACCTTGGAAAAAAGGAATGATTGACAATGGACCAAAACCCTTTGCAGCTGTAGTGATTGGATATGTCATTCACGGTATTTTTCCTGTTGAATCATCATCAGTCACCATGAAGCTCATGACATATTAAAGGAAAGGACATCTGATTTTCCTCAAACATGTCCCAGGTTACCTACAAAATCTTCCTGCAACTTTTCCTTGACCCATACAATGTATTCTGGCAATGTCAAGGAAAAATGGAGAGGAACGGAAAAAGACTACCTGTTTTAGACAATTTAGATGTACCTCTGCTCACATTGGTCCAAATAACAGACTAATTCCAGATCGCAGCACTTCAGTAACAAGACTGCCCGTGGCTTTCAAAGACCTCAACAAGCTTGTCGCCCCAAATGTGGCCCTTCTTGGGCGCATTCATAGTATGAAATCAGTGTTTGAATAGCTGTCCGATGTACATGCAGGCCGGTATCCTGTCTGAGAAATCTTGAACTCCAGTAAACCTGTGTTTTTGACAACCTAGATGCGATGTGCGCCTCTTTATGTATGCACTGCCATATGCAAATTGCTTTTTATGGTGCACAGATTGGCAGAAGCCTGCTTCTGAAGCAATTTGCATAAATTGCTCTTGCTTTCACTGCAGTAGAAGAGCAGCAGAACTGAAAAAGGGCACCTCACTTTGTTCAGTTATTCACATCTTGAGCTCTGAAACACTCCTTGAGTGCGGGGATTGAAAATTTAAGTGTCCCAAGGATTTCTGGTCACACATCAGTTACAGGGTGTAACCTACAAATTATACTTTTTTCTGACCTGTGTATTTTTTGAGCCACACTTACATGTCAAAAAAGTCTTACATGGTGAAACGGAGTGTTCGGGAATAACATGGATTTGCTTTGGCTGTTGACACCACAGATCCTTCATGTTTGCGTAATAACTCAAACTGTTTTTACAAGAATCATATGAAACTTCTTGTGTTCATTCCTGGTGAGTAGAGGAAGAACCTATTTGTTTTGTGTGACCCTAAATCCTTTCCTGTAGCGCCTCCAGCAGGTGAAACTTTACAATTTCGAAATGCCACAACTCAAACAGTTCTGGCGGGAATTATGTCACTCTTCTAGTGATTGTTTTTGGTGCATGGAGAAGGGCTGTTATCGATGTTGGCCATGCTACATCGTTAGATGTAGTACCATCACTGGGCCACACTTTTCATTTTAAAAATTGTAGTAACTGGCACAGCTTTAATTGGAATCAATTCCGAAACTGCTTTCAACATTCCTGGAGTATAGAGGAGAAACCTTATTGATGTTAAGGGCTTTATCACTTTTACCGTGGTGCTAATGATGGGTAAAAAAAATTCCAAATGCAATACATCAAACTGTTCCAATGGCAATCAGATCAACTTACTGTGAATATCATTGTACATTAAACAGTGAACCTGTTGTTCTGGTGTCACTGATCATTCTGGTAGCACTAACTTCAGCCCACACTTTACTTTTTCAAAAAAGCATGAGTAAAATGATTCCTATGGGAAATGGACAAAATTTGCTATGAACATTCCTGGAGCCTAGAGTACCTCCCTTGTTGATTTCCATGGGTGGAACTTAAACTGGACTATACAGTGCATTCAGAAAGTATTCAAACTCCATCTTTTTTCATATTCGTTATGTTGCCAGCCTTATGCTTAAAATCATACAGATTCATTTTCTCCCTCAAATCTACACTCAGTACCCCATAATGACAAAGTAAAAACAAAATTTTGGAATTTTTGTAAAGCAGGCGTCACACTGTCCCGAAATTGACACCAGATGGCCATATGAATATTGATTTCGCGCGATGGCCTTGAACTTGGTCAAAAGCCTATCTACAGCCGAAGCAAGTACAATGCCTACAGAAGGTCACACGATGGCACCCGAACCACACACGAAGGCAACAAAAAGATGTGAATTTTTATTAAGTAGTTTACCCGCAGGACACACGAAGGTCACACGATGGCTTGCATATTTACTACAGAGTAAAACAGCAAATTTACAACAAATTACTGTACGTTTCTATAGTAAACTATTGTTTTGTTATGAACAAGAAATGTTAAGATAAAAAAAGCATGACGTTAAAAGCAACCAGTTCATTATCAGTTATCAGTTTCATGAAGCCTTATTTATATATATTTAGAACATGGCACTCTTAAATACTCAATTCTGATTGGTCAATCGCCAAAATTCTGCGGTGTTTATTTCCAGAGGTATGACCGCTGCACTGCTGTCCGTTGCTAGTAATTTTAATATTTTAATATTTTAAATGTTTTAGCCATATTCTAAGCGGGACACTGTATAGTGAGCTGCACATTGGGGTTCTATTCCCCCGTCGGGAGCTATTTTTCAACAATAACCGGCTCACTATACACTGTCTCTCACATATATAATACATGTAGTGCAGGCGCTAGAACAGGGAATTGGGGGGGGCACAGACATGTCCCTTTATGACAATTAGGATAGTCCTGGCAAGTTCTCAATTATTTTCCTTTATTGACACGTTTTCCAATTATTTTAATTGGCAACTGAAGACACGGTTTCTCTCCATATGCGATCTAACAGCGATGAAATCATGGAGTAGGCTAAATTCAGTATAAATCTAACTGAGAATATTGGACAAAACATCCGTTTTAAAATTATTAGTCTGACCTGTTCTCATCATTTTCATGATTAACAAAGGTTCACTCCGGAAAAACAGGTGTTGCTTGTTCTCCCCATTAGTGAAATAGGACGAAAAGCGTTCATTCTGGACTCTTGGTATTTGGAAAAAAGTATGCAATTTTATGAATAACGTTATTTAAATTTTGAATAACTCTTGGATGAATGACTGTCGCCCTACTTAATCGGGAGAACAAGCAACACCTGTTAAGTATGGAGTGCTCTCGAGTGAACCTTTTGTTAATCATAAAAAAATGACTGAGAACAGGTCAGACTAATAATTGTTTAAAAACGGATGTTTTGTCCACTTCTTAGTTCTACTGAATTTACCCCATGATTTCATCGCTGTTAGATCGCATATGGAGAGAAACCGTGTCTTCAGTTGCCAATTACGATAATTGGAAAACGCGTCAATAAAGGAAAATAATTGAGAACTAGCCAGGACTATCCTAATTGTCATAAAGGGACATGTCTATGCCCCCCCAATTCCCTGTTCTAGAGCCGGGCCTGACGTTGTGCCTGCTCTGTAGAGTTGCTTACGACTGCTCTGAGGCTGGCCTTTTATATGTCCACGTTACCATAACACATGTGAAACGCTTGAGCTACTCAAATTCGACTGTCTTCGCCGACACCGTGGTCCCATCTCGTTGTCATCGTACTATAATACGATGGCTACACAACGGCATTGCGAGGGCTTCACGTAGTCGTGTTGCCTTCCTAAGACAATCGGGCAGGTTCTTGTTTCCTTCGTATTGTCTTTGTGAGGCGAAAAATGCCCGATGGCACCGATGATCACACGAAGTAAAGACGAAGATGACACAATTTGACAAGACGCTCTCACGATGGACTTACGCAGGGCAAAATGGACACGCGAATTCAACACAAAAATGAACCTTCGCAAGGTCTTCCGCCAATTTTTTGGTATGCCAAAGATTTTGCCATCGCTCACGAAGTTGCTGCCTGAGACTGAGAAACTCAACCGGCGGTCAAACGATGGCTTAAGATGCCCTCACGAATAGCCCGACTATGTTCATCTCTTTTGGTGGCCATTCTGAGGAGGTCCGGATTTTTATTATCAGTTCTCCTGTTTTCCCTGTCATCGTAGCACACTCGTGGCGACGGGAACATAAGCCTCATATCATTTGGGGAAGTCAGGATAACCCGATCGTCCAGTGGGGGATTGATTGTAGGTCCCACTGTTGGGATAGTTTGGCGTATCATCCCGGGCATCGACCTATGGGGGAGGCTGACACCTGGAGTGATTCTGAGGAGTTTGCCTCAAACAACCCTCCTAATCTACAGAAAGGGGCGGAGGAGGGGCTGGAGTGGGATCCTCAATTTGACTGGCGGCAGCCAGAGGAGGATTGCTATTCGGAAGATTTATCTGACTCGGAATCTGACTTAGAGGGGGCAGGTTCCGAACAGGGTGAGAATTTAGGGGCTGCTCTGAACTTTTTTCTGCCTCCTAATGTTCCTGACGATTATTCTGATCTCGCGATGGTTTTTAGCAAGCAACGGGCCTCGACTTTACCTCCTCATCGCACGTTCGATTGCAAGATCAATCTCCACCCGGGTACCACTTCCCCCAGGGGTTCATTATATTCGCTGTCAGGGCCTGAACGGAAGGCTATGCGAGAATATATTCAGGAGGCTCTGGCTAATGGATTTATTCGGCCCTCCACGTCTCCTGCCGGAGCGGGGTTCTTTTTTGTGGGGAAAAAAGATGGTGGTCTGAGACCCTGTATTGATTACAGGGTCTTGAATAATATCACTATTAAAAACCGATACCCACTTCCGTTGATGAACTCCGTGTTTGAACGGCTGCAGGAGGTGTCGTTTTTTACTAAGCTAGACCTCCGGAATGCTTATAACTTGGTTCGGATCCGTGAGGGCAACGAGTGGAAAACGGCATTTAATACGCATGACGGGCACTACGAATATTTGGTCATGCCGTTTGGATTGGTTAACGCCCCCTCTGTGTTCCAGGCACTCGTTAATGATGTCCTCCGAGAGATGTTGGAGAGATTCGTCTGTCTACCTTGACAATATTCTGATTTTCTCTTCAACTCTCGGAGCATAAACAACACGTCAGACAAGTGCTTGAGGCCCTCCTCAAAGCCAAGCTTTTTGTCAAGGCTGAGAAATGCGTTTTTCATGCCAAGACAGTTTCGATTCTTGGCTTCATTATTTCAGATGGGTCGGTCCGCATGGATCCTGACAAAGTGTCAGCGGTCAGAGATTAGCCTGCCCCTCAAAATGTTAAGGAGGTGCAACGGTTTTTGGGGTTTGCTAATTTTTATAGGAGGTTTATCTGTAATTTTAGTCTTGGTAGCTGCCCCATTATCGCTCACACTAAGAAGAATACCTCCTCGTCGTTTACTTGGTCTCCGGCAGCTGAGGCTGCTTTTCAGGAGTTAAAGAAACGATTTAGCTCAGAACCTATTCTCGTTTTGCCCGACCCCTCCCTCCTATTTGTTGTGGAGGTGGATGCGTCGGAAGTCAGGGTAGGTGCCATTTTTCCCAGCGCCCTCTTCGGGACAATAAGTTGCACCCATGCGCCTACTTTTCCCGGTCGTTGTCGGCGGTCGAACAGAATTACAGCATTGGTGACCGGGAGTTGTTAGCCATCAAGTTGGCATTAGAAGAGTGGCGCCATTGGTTGGAGGGGGCTGAACAGCCATTTGTGGTTTGGACGGATCATAAAAATCTCCAATACATCCGACAGACTAAACGACGTAATTCTCGGCAGGCGCGGTGGTCGTTGTTTTTCAACCGCTTTAACTTTACGTTAACCTATCGCCCGGGGTCTAAAAACATCTAGCCCGATGCTTTGTCGCAGATTCACGACCGCTCCGGTCGTGACCCTATTCCTGAACCGGTTATCCTGGCAGCTCAGATTGTGGCTCCCATTCAGTGGGACGTCGAGTCTTTTGTGCAGGAGGCGTTGAAAAATGATCCCGGTCCTGGTGGGGAGCCGCCTGGCTGTTTATTTGTTCCTTTAGCAGTGCGGTCACAAGTTCTCCAGTGGGGGCACTCTTCCCGTCCGGCTGGTCACTAGGGGGTTCATCGGACCAAGCATTTCTTGGCCCGACGTTTTTGGTGGCCCAGCATGACGGAGGACATCCGGGAGTTTGTAGCAGCGTGCTGTATTTGCGTTAGGAACAAGACTTCCCATCTCCCCCCCTCTGGTCTGCTGCTGCCGTTGCCCATCCCTAAGTGCCCGTGGAGCCATATCGCTCTTGACTTTGTTACGGGGCTGCCTGTTTCGGAAGGCAACATGGTCATCCTGGTTGTGGTTGACCGTTTTTCTAAGGCCGCCCACTTTATCGCACTGCCCAAGCTGCCTTCGGTGCGGGAGACTGCCCCTCTTGTTGTGGACCATGTTTTCAGGCTGCATGGCATCCCTCAAGATGTGGTTTCTGACCAGGGCCCTCAATTTACGGCCCAATTTTGGCATGCGTTTTGCAACCAGTTGGGGGCCACCTTGAGCCTTTCCTCGGGTTTCCACCCAGAGACTAACGGGCAGACTGAGCGAACCAACCAGTCTTTGGAGAATACTCTTCGATGTTTGGCGGCTGATAACTCATCTTCGTGGAGTCGATTTTTAGCATAGGCCGAATACTCCCACAATTCACGGGGTAATTCCTCCACAGGTCTTTCCCCATTTGAGGCTCAGTTAGGTTATCAGCCTCCACTGTTTCTGAGACTGACAGGGATTCAGAGGTTCCTTCAGGTAATTACTTTGTTCGGCATTGTCGGTCAGTTTGGGCCAGGGTCCGTTCTTCCTTGTTGCGCTCTGGACGGAAATAAAAGACCGCCGCAGATAGAAGGCGCCGTTCAGCCCCATCTTATCGGGTTGGCCAAAGGGTCTGGCTTTCCACGCGGGACCTACCCTTGAGAGAGGAGTCACGAAATTGGCTCCCCGCTTTATTGGTCGTTTTAAGATTGTGCGAAGGATCAATCCGATCACAGTCCGGTTGAAGCTTCTTAGATTCTTACGGATCCACCCCTCTTTTCATGTCTCCAGGCTCAAACTGGTTAGCACTTGCGTCCTGGCTCTGGTCGACAAACCCCCGCCACCGCCGCGGATGATTGAAGGAGGGCCGGTTTACACTGTGCGTTGTATTTTAGCTAAGAGGCGTGTGGGTCGTGGAGCTCAGTTTTTAGTAGATTGGGAGGGTTATGGTCCTGAGGAGCGGTGCTGGGTCCCTTCTCGGGATATCCTGGATCCTACCCTTATTTCTGAATTCCGTGCGCAGGGCTCTCTGGGAACTTCTGGGGCTGTTCCTTAGGGGGGGGTCCTGTCATGGTTTGAGAGGTTTGCGTGTTGTTTGGACCTTTCTTTGCGGTTTTCGTCCGGGGACGATATCGAATTCCTGGGCTATCGAATTCTTTGCCCAGCTGGTTGATTGAGCTGGGGCGGCGCTTCCCCAGAATCTATATAAACAGGATGTCCGGCACGCCTCCTTCGCTAGAGTGTCTGTGTTTAGATTCGCACTATAGCCGAAGATATCTTTAGTCAGGTTTGGTATGACTTTCTATCTTCTTATTGTTGGAGTTTCTTCTTTCTTTTTCTATCTCGCTTTGCTTCCGTGGTTCAGACTATTATACGTGCTTTGGAAGCGCGAGTACTTGCGTTTGGTCTATATTATTCTCTGTGTTTGTATTGTGTTCGTGCTGCTCTCTTTCTCTCTGTCGTTGCACTTGGCCTCCGTATACTACCGGCCATTACACTCAGAACTCAGAACTGCGCAGACAATATTCCAGTTCAGAGGTTTTATTCTGAATCGTAGTCAGACAGTCCAAACCAAAAATGAGCAGTGATAATGCAGTATAGGAGGGCAAATCCAGAATCATAATGAGTGGACGGTCCAAAGGCCAAAAACCAAGAATTAAGTAACTGACTGAGTCTGCACTCTTCCCGACAGATGCTTGAAAAAGTCATGTCAGTCCTCAGAATACCACCATCTACGCTGATGTAAAATGACTCTGTTGGTGCTATAATCACGGCTGTACTTCTCTGCTTCTTCTACCCCACAGTTCTATTTCTCCAGTAGACTAACTTGTCACACCACGAGCTACTAGCAGATGTCACCAGGTTGCCCCAGCCCCTGGTGTTTTGTCCAGGAGACCCCTAAGGACTTGAAACCCATGCCCTTCTCCCCAGGAGACCCTGTTCATGCCACTCATTGTCCTCACCTGTATTATTGCTTTAGAACCTGAAACTCTTTCTGCAAGCCTTAAATACCCCTCAGTTCTTGCCGTCTTTGCTCAGTCATGGTTTGTGCCATTGCCTAGTAACTCATTGTTGATGCCCTGTTTTAATTTTGGAACTTTTGGACTATTGATGGCCTTGGAGAAACCTTTGTTTGAAGATCCTCTGTATGCTTGACCTTCTCCTGTCATTGGTTTTTTGGATTTCGTGCTATTAGACCACTTTTGTTGAACTCTCGTAAGAACTCTTATTTTTGCCTTCTCTGTGAAGAACCAAGCTCCTTTGAGGAATCCAGTGGAAATTAAGACTCAAACTTGTCTCACAGAGTCTCTGCACTTGTGTTCAATCTACATTGTTGGGCTGGGCCGAGCAGCGGCCAGGCCCCTATAAACGCAAATGTCGCTGAGAGAGTGAGTGAGTGAGTGAGTGGCTGACTAGCTGCCTGAGTGATCAAGTTCAATGATTGGCTGGCCGGCGGGGAAGAAGTTTAGCGATTGTTCGGCCGGATGGGAAGCACTTCAACACTTTGGTTGGCTGACGATTGGCTGGCTGGCTGTTCAGTGATTGGTTGGCCGTTGGGGAAGAACTTCAATGATTGGTTGGCCGATGATTGGCTGGCTGGCTGGCCAGGCGTCGACTTCACTCGTGTTTACTGGTCTATGTATTTGCATTATAAATACATGGGTCTCGGACTTTCGGCTGTGAGACATTCAACAGAAATTGAATACTTTGCTGTTGTTGGATCTTGGATTTGAGAGTTTGCCGCAGAAATGAAAATTAAAAAGTAGAATTAAACGCGTCACACGCATTTATGCGTGTGATGAACTATTTATGTGCACGGTGGAAGTGGCGCCGGCACTATTATGTTTCAGTATTTTCAAGAATACCGGAAGAATTCATGAGTTGGTTCGCTTGAACAGACGCAGTTGTGGTGGCTGCTTTGATTGTATCTATGAGAGCGACTGTAACCGACACCAATGAAAACCATAAATTTAAGAAAATATTAAGTTTAAAAGATCGCGCCAAGCTGGATTGGACACCCCGTCATTGAAGTAGCCACTTCTACGTTGTTGTACCCACTACGCCAAAGTAACATGACCAGTACTGGAATCCAGTCTAGCAATAGACTGCAATAATCAGATAAATGTACTGTTAAATTAAAACACATTTTGTACATATAGAATGTTCACAAAATGCAATTTTTGACGCCAATGAATGTTTCTTGGAGATATTGGTCGCCATTTTACGACAATTAATGCGTATTTTCTTCTAATGGACAGCAAAAGGTGGATTAAATATTCATATAGCGGATGCATATGATGTGCTTGCCCTAGCTAGCATCCCGGTCTTTTAAAAAGTTCCATTCGATTTTGTTGCATTACGAGCACAATCCCATCATTATTAGGCTAATCTTCTTTCACGCTAGATTAGTTCGGTTTGTTTCAGTCCTCCATGCTTGTTTTCTCTGGTACCAGTTGCGAGATTCCATAGAGATAGAGGAATGTAACACATCGCACCAATCTAGCGTTAAAGAATTATAACAATGGTTGGAATGTGTTTTTAATTTCCCTATTCGATCTCGCAACCGATACGACAGTTAACAAGCAGGGAGGACAGTATCGGTTGCGAGGTTGAATAGGGGAATTAAAAACGCATTCCGACCATTGTTAAGATTCTTTCACGATAGATTGGTACGATTTGTTACATTCCTCCATCTCCCTTTTGAATTTCATAGCCAGTACCAGGATTATTTTCTTAATCCTCCTATTGAATCTCGCAACCGATACGAGAGAAGACAGGTACAATGAAGGGACTTGGGATACACTATTATCAGAGGTGTATAGTAACGAAGTACATGCACTTCGTTACAGTACTTAAATAGTTTGAGGATTTATACTTTACTTGAGTTTTTTTTGTAAACCTGGACTTTTACTGTACTACATTTAAAAGATAAAAAGTATACTTTGAACTATGGGTGACTTCAACTTTTACCAAAGTAACTTTCAGTAATGGTACTTCTACTTTTACTTAGTTATTTTTTCCAGTACTTTATACACCTCTGATTATCATATTAGCTATGTGACAAAGTGCAATACTCGGTCAGGCTGTAACTGTCACTGATGAAAATCATTCATGCTTTCTTTCCTGAATTCTTGTATTTTATTTCATTTCTTTAAACTTTGATTATATCTTTTTTTTGCCTGTCTACCATATTTGAGGTAAAATTGACCTAAATTGCTCACTTCGCAACACACTTTTTTTATCCGTGTTACGACCCGGTCTAGGGCAGGCAGCAACAGGTAGAGAAAGTAAGGGAAGGATGGGCAGAGAGAACTGTAATAGGTACGAATAGCACGCTGCTTAACAACAAGCAAAGTTGTCCTTAACAACAAGCAAAGTCGCTGGCGATGACAATGGAACGGCTTACCTCAAGGTAGTTTGCTGGCTCCACTACTATATAACATCTACACCAATGACCAGCCAATGGACAAGAACACTGAGCGGTTCATCTATGCTGACGACTTCTGTGTAACAGCCCAAGAGAGTACGTTTGAAGCTGTAGAAGTGAATCTCACCTCAGCCCTAGATGAGCTACTACTCTACTACGAGCGCAACCATCTACACGCAAACCCTGCGAAGACCCAAGCCTGCTTGTTCCATCTCAGGAACCGGGAAGCAAACAGACCCCTCAACATCACATGGTCTGGAACACCTCTTGAGCACTGCACCAACCCTGTCTACCTGGGTGGAACACTGGATCACACTCTCTCCTATAAGGAACACGTCAAAAACACCAAACTGAAAGTTAACTCGCGAAATAACATCCTCCGGAAGTTGAACAACTCTAAATGGGGAGCCACAGCACACACATTAAGATCTACTGCTCTGGCCCTTTGCTACTCCTCTGCGGAATATGCGTGTCCTGTTTGGGAGAGATCATCCCATGCCAAGAAGCTAGACCCAGCATTGAATAACACCTGCCACTCAATCACTGGCTGCTTAAAGCCCACCAACACAAACAACCTGCACCTCCTTGCTGGCATTGCCCCTGCTGATGTGAGACGGGAGTTGCCAGCCGAGTAGAGATGACCAAGGCCACCAGTGATGAACGCCACCTCCTCTATGGACGTGTACCCCCGGCCCAACGGCTAAAGTCCAGGAGAAGGTTTCTCAGCCATCTCCAGCCCCTAATAGCATCACGGGAAGAAACCAGACTCCAACTATGGACAAAAAGGCTTGAGGACGACCCCCCTCCTATTGACATGAGTATCCCTCCTTCTGAAGCCCTCCCCCCGGACTCAGAAGCACCATGGGTCCAGTGGAAGACGCTCAACCGCCTGAGAACAGGAACAGGGCGATCAAAAGCTGCCATGGCCAGATGGGGCTATGAAACTGGCCAAATCACCTGTGAATGTGGACAAGAGGACCATACAATGCAGCACTGCCTTGTCTGCCCCCTACTACCCAACCAGTGCAGCTCAAAGGATCTTGCAGTGTACAATGAAAATGCAAAGGACTGTGTAAAGAAATGGGAAAATGCCATATAGCCAACCAGCTTCAAAGACATGAAAAGAAGAAGAAGAAGAAGAAGCACGCTGCTCAGTTACTCCGGTCCCTAACTGCCTCACCAGAGCTAAACTTAACAGCGTACAAAAGGGGCAAGACGTGAGGGGTAGTCAGATACAGAAACCGAGGTCCAACACCGAAAATTCACTGAGCAACCAGACCAAAACGCAAGGGCTAGAATTCAAGTCAAATGGGACAGGCTAAGGGTCAACCACCACAATCCAAACAAACCAAATAAAGGGCATTGCAAGAATCAAAAATCCAAAGGCAATCCAAGTCAACACAGAAGGCAGTAAAAATATTCACTGGTGAATGCTAGATACAAACCGGAAGAGCTAAACTCCGCGGTTTGACACTAGACACTTTTTTTCAAGGGGCGAACCGGAAACGGAAGTGTCAGACCTCAGGCGAACCAGAGAAAAGCAAAGATAACAGATTTCAGAGCACAGACTCGCAAACGAACGACAGGGGTCGTAACAATCTGCAGTGACTGAAATAAATACCAAACAATTCGCTATTTGGGGGCACTATAAAATTCCAAAACTTTCTTATTTCTCGGCTAATTCCCATGATCTTGGTATCAACTACAAGGCCTTTTCAAGAGCTTTCAATAGGTCATAAATTCATTAAAATTAATTACATTTAAATTTTTTTGGTCAGATACTTAACCATATTCAACCATCACCAATATCCTCTAATGCATTATGTAAACACATGGCAACTCCTTCACTCAAACATATTTACTAAGCGGTTTTACTCAAAACTTTGTCCATAACATGCCCAAAGAAGAAACATGGGGAAAAAAAAGGATACTTTGACGTTCGTTCTTACACCCTTACTAGATAGGAACTGCCGTGTGTTCACGAAAGTGACGTCACGCCCCCAATTAGCACAACTCTAATGATAACTTTATTGTTTCATTACGATTCATGAACATACATACTTTAACTGCTATCTACATCTGCTGCTGCTGTCTCTCTCAAATTCACATTCACAAAATCAATAACTGCTTCCCTTACTCTAGCTCTTTGTCTATTCAAATGTATAACTTGCTTTTGATATGTTTGCCTTACTCAAGACTCCCCCCACCTCCCACTCCCTCACTCTCACTTACTCCCACTATTTCACTCACACTCTCTCACTCACACTCACTCTTTCACACTCACTCTCCCACTCCCACACTCTCACACTCTCCCCACCTACTTTGTAAATAATTTATCAGCTCCAGCTCATTACTAAACTTGCACTTCATATAATTGCGTGAGCTTTACCTCATTTAGCACCCATTTCTTGGGCCCACATTCTCATACAGCACTTGGCGTCCCAGCCGTATACTAGTGTAAGGCATTTTAGTAGATCAAAGCTTCCCCAATGTGCCAGGGTGTTGACTTGAACCGGGATTGGCTTCCTGGGGATGGGAACTTATCAAGGGGGGTGGTAACTCAAGTCTCACTGCAACCAAATGGGATGCAGACAAACACACGTAGAGGTGACAATAACCAACAGGTTAGAAAAATAGGCCTCAGTATGCATGACTGTTGATGTTTTTAGTCCCATGGGAAACAAGGAAGCACACAGGGGGGTGTCTGACAGTTCATCAGGAAAAGTTAGCAGACATGATGCTGATGTCACAATGACCATTTGGTTACCTGTCACCTCATTGGTACACTGGCCTCAGAAGAGGTATAAAGCTGCTTCCTGACTGACAGTAATTTGTAATTGCCTTGCCTTGCTTTTACCCGGTATGTTACATACTGTAAAGAAGACTATTTTGCTCTGTAAATAAATTGTTGTTGACCTGAACTTTGGGACTACCAGTTTACTTCACAATGGACCAAATTCCTACACTAGGTTGCACCTAGTCTTGTTACATAACTAACTACTAACTTGCTAAAAAGATGTGTGTCCGCAATAAAACTGCTTTTCTTGAAAATAAATTCCCATTTATCCTCCACGTGAAAGACATGCTTCTATTTATCAACTCCATATAACACTAATTTTGACATGGTAGTGAAAGAGGCCAAAACCTATTACTTTCAGCGTCAATGCTGATATCCATATATGTTATGCACAATGAAGCTTTATGTTGAATATTATAGAAAGCCTTCTTAAATTATTTACCAACATTTTAAACTGAGGTGTGACCAACACAATTTAACAGAAAAGGTGATGCTGGTATTTAAGTCTTTTACCAATGCCTACAGGGGCTCTATTAATACCTTTTAAAATTTATTTTTAGGTTACCGGCCCTATGGGCCGATAAGCTATTGTCGTGGTGTGGCGTCCGTCGTCCATTGTCCGGAACATTTTTTATCTTTTTTTTTGGCCTGAAGAATTTTCGTGTAAATTTGCAATAACATACTACTAGACCATATCTCCAGAGGTTTTTTCGAATTTTGATTGAATCATTTTTGTCCATTTTATGGGCCCTTGAAATTTTGGCTCCAATGTTAAAGATAGGACTGAGAAATTTTAAAAAAAAAATTATTTTTCAAAAACCGCGTGATAAATTTTTTTCTAAATCAGGCAATCAACTTACCTTAGTACCGTCAATGTGCAGTGCGAGCGCCATTTTGATTGAATCGATGGAAGTGGGTCTATCGGGGGCGCTGTACTTTATGAATATGCAAGATGGCCTGTGGAGGCCAAATGGTTGCAGATAGAGATTAAGTTTGTATTATCGACAATTAGGAAGTCATATATGACCTATATTATGGCAATATTAAATTTGACCACAGATGACTTTGAAAGGTCAAACTCGAGGTCAGGGAATATATTAACAATGATAAAAGATATGACTTGAAAATTCAAAAAATTATTTCTCAAAAACCGTATGATAACTTTTTTTTCTAAATCTGGCAATCAACTCACCTTGATACACTTTATGTACAGTGTGAGTGCCATTTTGATTGAATCGACGGAAGTGGGTCTAGTGGGGGCGCTGTACTTTAACATTGGGTCTTATGGAGAATGGGTCAAATCGCCTGTGGAAGCTAAATGGTTGCAGATAGAGATTAAGTTTGTATTACTGACATATAGGAAGTAATATATGACCTATATTTAGGCTGTGTTAAAGTTGACCTCAGATGACCTTGAAAGGTCAAACTTGAGGTCAAGCAGAATGTTACAATTTACAAAGGTTTCTAGGCTTGAAAATATTGAAGATTGGGAACATATGTGCATTGAACACTTATAGAAAGTCATGTATGAACTTTTATTTTGTGGCCTTGAACTTGGCCTTCGGCGACCTTCGAAGGTCAAACTTCACAAAGTGAAATTTCAATGACTTCTATCACCAAAACTATTACAGATAGAGCTTAGGTTTGTATTGCAGGCAGATAGGAAGTCATGTATGAAGTTTCATTTGGTGACATTGAACTTGACCTTCAGTGACCTTGATTGCCCAAACTTCACACTGAAATTTCAATGACTTGTATCAGCAAAATGGTGAACGATAGTTTCGGTTTGTATTGGAGATGTATAGGACCTCATACATGGACTTTCATTTGGTGGCCTTGAACTTGACCTTCGGCAACCTTCGAAGGTCAAACTTCACATAATGAAATTACAATGACTTCTATCACCAAAACTATTACAGATAGAGCTTAGGTTTGTATTGTGGCCATATAGGAAGTCATGTATGAAGTTTCATTGGGTGACCTTGAACTTGACCTTCAGTGACCTTCAACGGCTAAACTATACAGTGAAATTTCAATGACTTATATCAGCAAAATCGTTACAGATTGAGGGTAGGTTTGTATTGGAGACGTATAGGAAGTCATGTATGAACTTTCATTTGGTGACCCTCATATTGACCTTCGAAGGTCTAACTTGACCTAGAGAAAATTTAATGACTTCTGTCACTGAAAAGGTCACAGATGGAGCCTAGGTTTGTGTTACTGACATAGGAAGTCACATATGAACTTTCATTTGGTGACATTCAGCTTGACTGTCGATGACATTTGAAGGTCAAACCTGACATAATACAATTACAATGGCTTGTATTGCAAAAACAGTCACAGATGGAGTCTAGGTTTGTATTAGAGACATATAGGAAGTCATATATGAACTTTCATTTGGTGACCGACATATTGACCTTCAAAGGTCAAATGTGACCTACTGAAAATTCAATGACTTGTATCACTAAAACGGTCACAGATGGAGCCTAGGTTTGTGTTACTGACATCTAGGAAGTCACATATGAACTTTCATTTGGTGACATTCAACTTGACTGTCAGTGACCTTTGAGGGTCAAACTCGACAGTGAAATTACAATGATTTGTCTCAACAAAATGGTCACAGATTGAGCCACGGTTTGTATAGAGACATTTGGAAAGTCATATATGAAGTCCATTTGCTGACCACAACTTGACATTCTGTGACCTTTAAAGTTCACAATTGACGTATTGGATACATATTGACATATTATAATGACTTGTATCACCATAACTGCTTCAGAGCTTAGGATTGTATTACAGAAGGTCTAATAAATGTATGTGAACTTTTATTTCGTGACCTTGACATTGATTATCATTGATTCAAATGTCAAACTTCACATGAAATTTTCATCGCTGTAAGACTGCTTGCCGGTAAGCTACAGGACCCTTGGTCCTATTTTTTAATGGTTAATTTCTTACTTTAATTTCATTTTTTGGGACAAAAAATATGGATATGTGCATAAGGCATTGGTGAACTTGACATGACATGAAGCAGTTATTCATGATCACAAACGGAGACTAAAGACATTGGAACTGTCAGTTGTGTTTCCATGATCCATTATAGAAGAAAACATGCTTTATATGAAAACTGATTTATTAGATTATTCAAAATTAGGTGTGTTGTTTGTAAGGTATAATACTCTTTAATGGTAAAATGCATGTTGATGGTAAAATTCAGCCACAAGACATATTGGACCAGCTGTCAAATCATTGGACTGTGTTCACATCACTGTCATGTGAGCTATCATTTTTTTGATAAATTTTTGTGCTTTGTGTACATCTGCACTAACCATGCAATTATTTGATATGTAAGACATCATGGCTACAACAGAGTGCAACCGAAAAGTCACTTATATTTATTTTTGTAATTTGCAATTTGTGTTTTTCTTATATGCGGATGGTCATCCTTTTTACATGTTTTCAAAAGAGATGAGAGATTTTATCAGCATTCACCCCTCCAAAAATATAAGTAATAAAAAGGCAAAAGAAGAATAATCTCAGTTTAACAATGTTCCCCCAGTATCAGTTAAAGAAGCATCTATTCCTGCAGAATTAATTAAGCTTATCTGAACAACTATCACATGTAATATTTCAAGGGTGTAAATAATTTAGAAATGAATAATTAATAAATAATAATAAAGAGCTCCCAGGAGTCAGAGATTGGTCAATTTAGAGAGTGTGAACTGTCAGCAGACACAGTATGGGGCCAAGGAATTCATTACTGAGATCCCATGCTGAGACATGCAGTTCTTCATTAACAAAACTGGTCGGACACAATTACCTCCACATCTGTCTTCGGTCCAGACTTCAAAGAACATCTCTGCCCTCCTTTGGTTTCCCCCACACAGCTTGACATTGCCCAATATAGTTTTTGCCTGTCTTCTCTCTCGATCTCAGTGACTCTCTTCGATTTTCTCTCTATTGGTGCCACTCAGCCTTATTAATTTGAGTTTTACATAATGTACTAACTTTGAGGCTTTGATTTCAACTGCAGTCAATCTCTAGATTCAATGAGAATTTTCTGTCTTAATTATAACTAATATATATATATATAATTCATTATATGCGTGTGGATGTTTATGCATGTGCGTGCATGTTTATATGTGTGTGTGCATTGTGTATGATGGGGGGGTTAATAAAGGACAGCAGTGAACGAAATGTTTCAGTGGGACACCATCTGATACAGGTGTAGATTTGGATGGGGATAGTCAGGACATATCCCGAGCAGCTCTCAGACATGGAAAGGATATCTTGACCCTTAAAAATGGCAGACAGTTACTTCCATGCACTTTGGCTCTGCCCACTGTTACAGCATTTCTGGAAAGAATTAACCACCACACTATCACTGCTCCTTGGCAGCTGCATTCTATTATCCCCCTGTTTATGTCTACTCGATGATCTGGACGCACTCAACACCTGCTCAAAACAAATGACTATATTCCTACTTGGAGCCCTAACTATTGCCAAGAAAAAAAAAAATAAAGAAAAAATGTAATTCTGCTGCCAGTAACTACCCAATGAAGTGTCTATGGAAGCATAGTACATCAATATTAAAATGAAAATGCACTCTCAGAAATGCGTTTTCACTTTCAAGATGTAAATGCATTTTTTGTATTATAATGAAAATGAAAATGTAATCCTCCACTTTGCGTTTTCATTTTCAAGTCCATGTATGCAATTTTTATAATAAAATGAAAATTAAAATACATTCCCCATTTGCGCTTTCATTTGCAAGAAGTGCTCCACCATATTTCCAACAAAACGAAAAACGAAAACACAAATTTTACATTGCAAATACATTCTTGGAAATGCATTTTCCTTTTTGAGAAGCAAATGCATTATTTGTGTCATCATGAAATGATAACGTAATCCTCCACTTTGTGTTTGCATTTTCAAGTCTATGTAAGCACTTTTTATGACAAATTGAAAATAAAATTACATTCTCCATGTGCCTTTTTATTTTCAAGAAGTGCTCCGCCATATACTTAAAAATTAACTGAAAACACTAGTCTTATTACGCAAGTAAATTCTCAAAAATGCTTTTTCTTTTTCAAGAAGGAAACGGAATAATTAAAACGATAATACAGTTCCCCACATCTTCATATGAAAATTCCACACCTTGCTTTGCTTTTTCATTAATGTGGTCCCGCATGCTGTTTCCAACAAAATTAAAATTAAAATACATTTCTTTCGTTGGCTGTGACTTGTCATTCATTCTGTGAGAAGGTGGGACTCCCCCCCCCCCCCCCATACTCATACCCCCCTCGGATATTAACAAATACAAGCGATGACATTGGTCATCTATCAGAGGATAATCCCTGCAGTACTTGGCAAGGAAAAAACCGACCTGAATATTATTGAGTTTCCTTTTGCATGTTCATACTACAGGCAATGCAAGCGAGTAATTATTTTGAAACTGCAATAGAATTATAACTCCTGGGAGCAAGGGAAGGAATGGGACATTAGGAACAAAGGGGGAACTGATTAAGGGCACAGGACGGTTGTGACAAGGGTAGTGATCGCAATTTAATCAAATTTTCAAACTTTTCCACCAAAGGCGCAACTGCTTTTCTCACCACATTGATGCGTGTGATTGGCTGATGTGCTGGAGGTTAAAGGTGGTCAGTTCTCCATATCGCAAAGTGCACTTCCAGTAAACCCAGCAACTGATACTCTTGGCTAGCTAGGCAATGCCACATCAGTGTACGACATACAGCTACAGTATTTGTTTTAGGTGAATATACAGTGCAGTCAGAAAGTATTCAGACCCCTTCACGCTTTTCACATTTGTTATATTGCATCCTCATGCTTAAAATCTTTTGACATGAATTTTTTCCTCTCAATTGACACTCAATACCCCATAATGACAAAGCAAAAACAGATTTTATTTGCAAATTTATTAAAAAGTAAAGACTGAAATATCATATTAACAAAAGTATTCAGACCCTTTACTCAGTATTTTGTTGAAGGACCTTAGGCAGCGATTACAGCCTCAAGTCTTCTTGGCTATGACGCAGCCAGCTTCGCGCTCTTGGCTTAGGGGATTTTCTGCCATTCCTCTCTGCAGATCCTTTTGAGCTGGATGGGGACTATCGGTGGTCAGCCAATTTCAGATCTCTTCAAAGATGTTCAATTGGTTTGAAGTCAGTGCTTTGGCTGGGCCACTCAAGGACATTCACGGAGTTGTCCCTAAGCCATTCCTGCTTTGCCCTGGCCATGTGCTCAGGGTCATTTCCCAGATGGAAGGTGAACCTTTGGCCTAGTCTGAGGTCCTGAGCACTCTGGAACAGGTTTTCATTAAGGATAGCTCTATACTTTGCTCTTTTAAGCTTTCCCTCAACCCTGACCAGCCCCCAGTCTCTCCCGCTAAAAAACACCCCCACACCATGATGCTGCCACCACCATGCATTACTGTTGGGATGGTATGGGGCAGCTGATGAGCACTGCCTTGTTTCCTCAAACATGATGCTTAGAAATGAGGCCAAACAGTTCAATTTTGGCTTCATCAAACCAGATCATCTTATTTCTCACAGTCTGCGGGTTCTTTAAGTGCAGGCTTTCATGTGTCTTTCTCTGAGCAGAGGCCTGCCTCTGGCCACTCAGCCTTAAAGCCCAGATCGGTGGAGTGCTACAGTGATGTTTGTCCATCTGCAAGTTTCTCCCATCGCCACACATGATCTCTGGAGCTTAGCCAGAGTGACCATCGGGATCTCGGCCACCCCTCTCATCAAGGCCCGTCTTCAATCTTCAATGCAGCAGAAATTGTTTTGTAGCCCTCCTCAGATTTGTGCCTCGACAGAATCCTGTCTCTGAGCTCTGCATGTAGTTACTTCAACCTCATAGCTTGGTTTTTACTCTGATATACATTGACATCTGTGATGCCTTATATAGACGGGTTTATGTCTTTACAAATCATGTCCAATCATTTTAATTTACCACATGTGGACTCCAATCAAGGTGAATAAACATCTCAAAATGTTTAATAGAAATGGACTGCACCTGAGCTAAATTTCAAGTGTCACAGCAAAGGGTCTGAATACTTATGTCAATGTGATATTTCAGTTTTTCCTTTTTAATAAATTAGCAAAAATTTCTAATATTCTGTATTTGCTTTGTCATTATGAGGTATTGAGTGTAGACTGATGAGGGAGAAAATGAATTTCAATGATTTTAAGCATAAGGCTGCAACATAGCTAATGTGAAAAAACTGAGGGGGTCTGAAAGTTTTCTGAATGCAGTGTATTCAATTTTGTCTCCATAAAAAAAAACGAAAAAAAAAAAAAACCAAAATAACAGCTCCAAAATAGTAACTGCATTGTCTGTATCATGGACATGCAAAGGGAAAACCTTTTCATGTGCTGAAACCATTGACTGTATACAGTTTATGATGAAACCAAATGTGTGTATTACGACACAGATATTCTAGCGCATCCCTCGGTAAGGTTTGACATTTAATTGTGATCCCTTGAATTAAGGACACAGGAGGATTGTGATGTAACATGCATTTCAAGGGGAGGTTTCCAAAAATCTTATAGTATCTCCCAACATTACGGCACTGAAAATCACGAGTGGAGGAGGTTGATAGTACCGTCACAGAAGTGCAAGTTTCCCTTGAAAAAACAGTTATCACAACCCTATACCATGACCAAGCATGGCTTTTGGACTTGTTGGTGGTATGACACCTATTCTTTGGCAAACAGGGTTGCCAACTTTCACGCATTCGGCCTGAGTTTAAGTGGATATTCACGTTCCCATGCTGTATGTCAGCAATTATTCAATCAGCGCATTTGTAAGAGATTCTCAGGGGGAATTTAAGTCCTTGTGCATGGAGGTTTATCAGTTTCACATGCGTTACGGTGGATTCCACCTAGGGCTGGGCGATATGGACTAAAAGTCCTATCTCGATATTTTTTAGCAGAATGGCGATATTTGACATATATCGATTTTTTTTTGGCCGTGAACCAGGTTTACAGTTCTAAGGCTATTTGACCATGACTTTTAGTACGCATGCGCAGTTGTATCATTTTCGGTTTATCGGTAGACTTGTTACTCTCATTTCAAGGTGAATGTTGTTATTTAGCTAGCCAACTAACTCCATTTGGTTATGGAGAGGTACTGAATGAATATTTGTGAACATAGTTCGTTTGCAAACGAGCTACCGGTAGTCAACTACTCGGTTTTCTGTGGATTTAAAATTCACAAAAGTTTGTTCAAACGACAATGAGTGGCAAAGTCACTACGTAAACTTTAAAGGGAAACTCAGGCTAAATCATAATGCTGTTTTATACAAATATATTTAGTAAATAAATATTGTAAAATACAGAAATGTGGAATTTTTGTGTTCAAAGACGAGATAAATGAGGTTTTATTCCCCCTAATTAGTTGTCTGCTTCAACGGTCGCGTTATAGTGACATAACGTCGCCCGAGAATGACGAACCGTCGCCCTTCGCCCAGAGGTATGCGCTGTTATTGTGTTGGATAGTGTGATTGTCCCAGTCCATTATTTTATGACAAAAGATCATTCAATATGGCCCGTTGGCTAGTTGCACGAGATTGTGTTAAGTACTTTCTGAAATACGCAGGGTTGCTTCAACATTAACGGTTTGCTTCTGTCACTTATCAGTCTATATCAGACGCTGAGCAGATGACAGGTATATCATCCCAGATATGTGATTTTAGCTATCGCCGATATTCCCAGGATTTGGCTTAATTGTTTTCGTTTTATAGTGAATCTACTTCAACATTTTCTGATGCAACTACCTAGCCAGTTCTGCTGCATTGTTGTGGTTTTCTTAGATGTACTCAGCTAACCATAGCTACAGAAGTGATGGTCCTGAGAGTGCAACTGACACCGAGTGGGAAGGTAAACGAAGTATCGAAAATATTAAAATATGCATCGATTGTATGTTAGATTTATGAAACGGCATTTCGATGTTATGGAATATTTACACATTAATTACCAGATATTTTCACATTTGTCTGTCGCTTAAAGCCAGTTCATCACTCATCAGTGAGAACAGCTGGAAATGTGATGCTAGTTAAAAACCCTCTCGTTTCTCGGTGGAGCAGCTGATGTCTCATTAAGAGTGCCAACAAACAAACATCAGTCACGGGTAATCGAGACAAATCTTACGAACATCATTCGTGAGTAATTAAGCCAAATCCTGGGAATATCGGCGATAGCTAAAATCACATATCCGGGATGATATACCTGTCATCTGCTCTGCATCTGATATAGCCTGATAAGTGACAGAAGCAAACCGTTAATGTTGAAGCAACCCTGCGTATTTCAGAAAGTACTTAACACCATCTCGTGCAACTAGCCAATAGGCCATATTGAACGATCTTTTGTCATAAAATAATGGACTGGGACAATCACACAATCCAACACAACAAGAGCGCATACCCTCTGGGCGAAGGGCGACAGTTCATCATTCTCGGGCGACGTTACGTCATTATCACGCGACCGCTGAAGCAGACGACAACTAATTAGGGGGAATAAAACCTCATTTATCTCGTCTTTGAAAACAAAAATTCCACATTTTTGTATCTTATAATATTTATTTACTAATTATGTTTGTATAAAACAGCATTATGATTTAGCCCTGAGTTCCCCTTTAAGCAATAAGACCACTGGCTATTTGCGCTTGAGCTTATCAACTAAACTCTTGAGCATATGCTTCTCAAGCTCAGGCTAGGGCGCTCGCCAGTTGCAGAATAGACACCTGCTAGGGGGAGGTGCGCGGTTCTCAACAGCTTTATTTACTACCAAACAAATTTAATTGCCATTTGCACCTTAGTGGTTGCAGATTCCCATTTGCTATATCTGAGCATTGCATGAACGTGAATATGCCACTAAAAATATGCCACGCCGAATGCGTCGAAGTTGGCAGCCCTGCTTTTGGTCCATCAATTGCGGCGCCCATTTCTATGAAAAAGAGGTAATATTGATTTGTTTCACCACAATACACGTTTCCAATGTGGTGGTCCATCGCAGATGCTTCCGAGCCCAAAGAAGTCAACACAGGCCCTAGGCAGGAGCAATGGCCAATTGGATAAGGCTGGAGTCCAGTGCGCATAGATTCCATCGTGGAAGCCAGGGAGGGGTTTCCAACTTGCATGCGCAGGGGAGGGGTTAAGACTAGCTAGAAAACGTGATCGGCAGCCAATGAAATTCAGAAAAAAGAAAAAGAAAATTGTGCGCATTCCTGCACAAATCTCTCTCCATAGGTCTCTGTACTATTATATTAAGCAATTAAGTTATAATAGCAATTTAGCAATTGCTATTGCATTATACTTGAGGGAAAAAACTAACATTATCTGCCAGTTTTGAGCTATCTGGTGCACGGCAATTAATAAAGATCCATTCAATTTTAAAAATGGCTACAGTTCTTGTAGTCTTTTGCTTCATGCTATGTCTGAATGTACCTACACCATGGTGTATGCATTTCAGTACCGTGCAAGATTCAGAGGCAAATTACTTCAGAGGCAGAAAGAAGATGCAATGTGCTGCCATCTTTCTCCTGGAAGTCAGATTCATGGCCAGATTGGTTATTGGTGTTTTCAAGTTTTATGTGATGCTGAGCCCACTATATCAAATATCAGTTCTGGGGACCATACTTTAAGAAAGACATAGAGGCTTTAGAGAAAGTTCAGAGAAGAGCCACGAAGCTAATTCCGGGTATTAAAGATGAAAGCTATGAGAAAAGGCTGAAGATCCTTAATCTCTTTAGTCTTAGGAAAAGGAGACTAAGGGGTGATTTGATTGAGGTCTTTAAATATGTTAAAGGGATTAACAAAGTGAATTATGTAGGATTCCTTCGACCAAGTGTTGTCAGCAGAACTCGGGGTCACAAATGGAAGCTGACTAAAGGTAAATTTAGCACTGATATTCGGAAATATTTCTTCACCCAAAGAGTAATTTCGGTGTGGAACAGCTTGCCTGACCATATTGTTGAGGCAGAGACCTTGGGAGTTTTCAAGAGCAGACTTGACTTAAAGCTAGATACCATTGAGTCATTGAGTATCTGAAGTGATATATTCACGATGGTACAAAGAAACTGGCGAGCCTAGTTGGGCTGAACGGCCTGTTCTCGCCATTCATGTTATGTTATGTTATGTTATCAAATTAGTGAATTAGTGGTAGCCTATGAAGCATGGGTTGTGTACAGTTCACAAGTTAACTAGATCAGAGTGAAATCCACAATACTTCAGTAACAAGTGAGTTGATCTTACACTGGAAAATATATTTAGCTTATTTTTCACCGATTCAAAAAGAATTCAGTACCATCTGAAAGGTGTGTAATGTCAACATAACACATTTCTAACATGATTCTGATTTGATGTACATAAAAGTACTTAATTTCAAAGGAAAGTTTTTTCTAATCTGACAAAGGCCTAAAGAACTACTACTCGTAGTAACCAGCAGATGGCACTAAATACGTTCAATAGCACCAAATAATGCCAGTGAGTTCCGATAGCTAAGAAGCAACATTCTATCAGGCCATACCACAATAAAATACACTCTCATCTCATCACATCAAACGTCATTTTCTCACCCTAGTTTCGCACTTGAACACGTGATGGACTGTTAAATTTTATGTCCATTCACACAGTCAAACCAGTTCATAGAGTAAGGTTCAAAAGATTTCCAAAAGTGCTGCAGAAAGTAAATTGCATGGAGACAGTTGAAAAAAGTATGAGTACGACTTGCACTCCTTTCCATTCAAATTTTCATGTTTTCATCAGTACATTAATATGGGGTAGGAATAAATAATTTTGAAAAGATCATAACATAATAAACAAAAAATTACATGCAAAAACGAACAGCAGTGCAACAGTATAGCATATTGTTACATGCAGAGAAGCTGACAAAATATTGAACGTCAGTTTGAGCATTGAGAACATTCTGCTATAAAATATGATATGATTACATGCACATTATGTGTTGCAGAGGCTTTGTGTAACTTCCCTGTGGAATCCTCTAAGATACATATGTCTGGGTAAGGGTTTGAAAAGTATTGAAACTCTTTTCCCCATAGTGACCACATATGAAGACCACAAAGGAAAACAGAGTTCAGAGTCCGAGTTTTGCATTTTTGTATATTTTATATATTATTATAATATTTATAATAATATAATATATATATTATTATATATAATTATAATAATTTATATATTTTTCTCTGCATATTTTTTCAGTGCTTTGTTTCTAAGATTGTTTTGAATTTTTAATTCATTATTTCTCCACAACGTGAAAATGTGACTCCATTGTGGTCTTCATACGATGCCCTTACGTATATCAATGGGCCTTTTCCCTAGCCTCGCCACTGATTGAAAATGGGGGTATCCCCAAGGCGTCAAATGTCCTTTTCATTGCTATGGCCAGGGTCGTCATTTTTAGTCATTATGGGGAAAGGGAGGGGGGAGTCCATGCAGAAAAGAGTTAATCCAGGGCAACATGTGAGGACGTAGTTTTGTGAGCTTGGCATGGGAAGGGCATTTTTAAATTTATTATTGCTCTCGACTGAATTCTCTGGAGTGGGACATTGTACCAAAGGTCAAAAGTGCTTTAAAAGTCTCAAAGACATTAATTTTTTTTTGACGTGGGGGAAAATTAATTTGACCAAAGATGTTGTGGAATTGACAACCAGAAACAGGCCCTGAAGCCTTGGACTCACCTGGCTCAGAGGCACTGGAACAATCAGAGACCCTATTGGACGTGGATGCGCTTATTGGATCTCGGCTGCCCTACAGACTGAGCAGCGTGTGATGACCAAGACTGAATGTCTCTGTAAGCAGCAGGAGGCGAATTACATGAAAAAATAGATAACCTGACCAGTGACCTGTGATTGGAAATCACAAATTTTCTTATAGAACTGATTAAAGTAATTGAAGTAATCCAAAAAGAATTTGCATCGTATCCAACACGAATCAAAAGTCTGGAGGAAGGAGATAAGTGCTGTGCTGACCGGATCGTGAAACTCTAAACTACAACCCCAATTCCGAAATAGTTGGGACAAAGTGTAAATTGTGAATAAAATCAAAACGCAATGATTTTCAAATCACACCAGCCAGTATTTTAGTCACAATAGAACAGAGATAACATAGCAAATGTTGAAACTGAGAAATTGTACAATTTTATCCACAAAATGAGCTCATTTCAAATTTGTTGGCTGCTACAGGTCTCAAAAAAGTTGGGACAGGGGCCTGTTTACCATGTTGTAGCATCCCCTCTTTTTTTTTTTTTTCACAGAGTGGAGGTGTCTGGGCATTAAAGAGACAGGTCTCTTGAGTTTAGCCATTGGAATTTGATCCCATTTTTGTTTAATACAGGCTTCCAGCTGCTGGAGAGTTTTAGGTCTCCTTTGACAGACTTTTCGTTTAGTTATGCGCCGAATGTTCTCAATCGGTGAAAGATCAGGACTGCAGGCAGGCCAGTTCAGCACCCGGACTCTTCTACTACGAAGCCATGCTGTTGTAATGGCTGCAGTATGTGGTTTTGCATTGTCCTGTTGAAATACACAAGGCCTTCCCTGGAATAGATGTCGTCTGGAGGGGAGCATATGTTGCTCTAAAACCTTTATATACTTTTCATCATTCATGGCGCTTTTTAAAACATGCAAGTGTCCCACATCATACGCACTAATGCATCCCATACCATCAGAGATGCTGGCTTTTGAACTGAGCGCTGATAACAGGAGGGGTGGTCTTTCTCCTCTTTAGACCGGAGGACACGACGCCCATGATTTCCGACAAGAATGTGAAATTTGGACTCGTCTGACCACACAACACTTTGCCACTTTGCTACAGCCCATTTTAAATGAGCCTTGGCCCACAGAACACGGCGGCGCTTCTGAATCATGCTCAACAATGGCTTCCTTTTTGCATGATTGAGTTTTAGGTGGCATCTGTGGATGGCACGGTGGACTGTGTTTACAGACAGTGGTTTCTTGAAGTATTCCTGGGCCCATTTAGTAATGTCAATGACAAAATCATGCCGGTGAGTGATGAAGTGGCGCCTGCGGGCCTGAAGATCACGGGCATCCAGTAAAGGTGTTCGGCCTTGTCCCTTACGCACAGATATTTTTCCAGTTTCTCTGAATCTTTTGATGATGTTATGCACTGTCAATGATGAGACCTTCAAAGCCTTTGCAATTTGAAATTGAGGAACATTGTTTTTAAAGTATTCCACAATTTTTTTACTCAAGCCTTCACAGGTTGGAGAGCCTCTGGCCATCTTTACTTCTGAGAGACTCAGCCTCTCTAAGACATCCCTTTTATATCCAATCATGTTACACACCGGATGCTAGTTAACTTAATTACTTGCTAAATGTTCTTTCAGCTGATTCTCTTATATATTAATTGCTTTTTCAGCCCTTTTTTTGCCTGTGTCCTAACTTTTTTGAGACCTGTTGCAGCCAGAAAATTTGAAATAAGCTCATTTTGTGGATAAAAATGTTAAATGTCTCAGTTTCAACATTTGAAATGTTATCCATGTTCCATTGTAAATAACATATTGGCTCATGTGATCTCAAAGTCATCGCATTTTTATTTTATTCACAATTTACACTTCATCCCAACTATTTCGGAATTGGGGTTGTAAAATCACCGCCTTATCTGTGCAAGTCCCCTGGTTAACAGCCAAGACTGATGATTTGGAATGCTGACAGCGGAGAGGTGACGGAAGAGTAATCAGCGTGGAGGAAGGTTTTCGCCATGCACAAGCAGAGAGAGCCATGGCTAAGTTGCTACAGGACTTGTTTAGACTAACCTATACTTCAGCGCTTGACCGGGCGCACAGGAGTCTGCAACCGAGACCAAAAGAAGGAGACTCCCTGAGGCCAGATGAAATTTCATTACTTTCACTTTAGTAGAAGGTGGACATTCTCTGCAAAGCCATGAGTCTGAGTCCCATCCTCTACGACAACAGGGGCTTTCATATCTACCCACACTACTCTGACACGGTCAGGGAAAAGAGGGCGGCCTTCACCGAAATCTGGGGAATGCCTTGTTGATGTCCCGGTGTGAAATATTGTATTTTGTACCTAGCCACACTGAAGATCGAAACGCTAACTGGAGAGGAAATATTCTTTGATGCTGCGACCAGGGCACAGTAATTGAACCCAACCAATATCCACAGGAAGCCAGAGAACAAATAAGGCAAGTGCCATTGTTACCTGGGACTATTGGAATCACTATTTATGATTCATGCTCAAGCCATAGTGCTAGGCACGGTATCGAATAGGTGCAAAGCTCACTACATCATCACAGCTTGGAGTGCATTTTGCTAATGGACTGTGGATGATGCCCAGTGACAGTCATAAACATGCATCAACCACAGCAGGAACGGGGATGTGAGTAATAGTCAACACTATGATGAATTATTTTACTACGGGGTGTTGCTATTTGATGCAAGGGCACCAAAACTGACTTACTCCTTACTCATAGCTCAGTAACCAGCAAAAAGTATCAATAATACGGCCAGGAGGAAGTTTTACGTTTGCACATTGCATAGATATGGGTGCACTAGGGTTGATTGACTGATTGGTTTTATTATGTTTTGCTCACAGCTGACACTAACTGGTGAAATGATTTTATTTTGATTTTGTCCCTAAAGATGAACTGATGCTAAAATAAATGAAACTGGTGTAAAAAGCTTCAGCATGACTAATTTCATGATTAAAATAAATTTTCAGTTGCTAGTGACAAAAAAATTCTTAAAATCCCTTAAACAGCAAAAACTTCAAAATCAAGTTTCAGAGAAGCAACCCAATTTACCTGCAGAAAGAAGAGATATGAAACATCTCTTTTCTTCAAGAAAGAGAAGGACAAGTTCTGTACTCCGCTCTCTTTCAACTAAGTCGACTCGCTGTTTCCTCCGCTGCCACACATGACAATCAGTTAGCCGTGAACTCATGGACTACCAGCCCAGTCATCGTTTGAGCCCGAGGGAACTCTGCCAGACAGAGTGGATGCATTATTCACCCTAGCTAAGTAAGAGGATTTTGTCCTGGCAGAGATAGAATAGTCATTAGTTTGTAACTTAATCTCGTTTAATTTGTACTGTGGTTTTACCAATATTGAGCATTAGTATTCAGTGTTAGTATTTATTAGTATTATTGGAGGATGGAGATGCAGTTTGGCAAGCGGTGTCACAAAGACAGAAAGGAGAACGTGAAGAGTTCCATTACACTATGTATCCAGAAGGCCAGTTGACTCGAGGGTCATTCCATGCCAAATCAACCAGAATGAGAACATTTTCCCCGGTCACAGTCTCAGAAAATTTTGAAAAAAAATCATAGATGCAGTACTACCTAAGAGATGAATGTATGCTAAATTTTAGGTCAATCTAAGCAATAGTTTCAGAGATACAGCTACCTAAATATTTCAGTTATTTTTTTCGTTTTTCGAAAATTTGACTTTCGTCCATGTTCAAAGAGCATATGCAGCATTCTATTAAAGCTACAGAGATGAGATTTTTTATACAAGGGCAACTTTTGCCGAATATTCAAAGTGAAATTTGCAACAAATAATTTCCACATGTATAAGAATAAATGGTAAAATTCTCAAGACAGTCATTAACTGTCATCCTGTGGTTTTAGTAGATTGAATAAAGGTCTTTTTCCAAAAAATCGAAGAAGTATGTTATTTTGAATGCACACTATCGGTGAGGTATTATTATTTGCATGCTTTTAACACCATGGAAGTGTTAAAATGTATTAGGCAAAACTATAGAAATTATTTCAGCTCTGAATTGTAAGGCACTCTCCTGCAGCAGAACTGCAAAGTTTGGAAACAATTTTGGAAATTATTTTTTTTTTCCATTTTTGGAGCTCTCTGGACAATCAGGGATAAAAGATAGGCCCATCTTCATGGCAGAAATGGAAAATTGAGTAGAACTTGCCCTTGTATAAAAAAAATCTCAACTCTAAGCTTTAACAGAATGCTGCATATGCTCCTTTGAACACGGACGAAACTCAAATTTTCGATAAACGAAAAAATAGCTGAAATATTTAGATAGCTGTATCTCTGAAACTATTGCTTAGATTGACCTAAAACTTAGCACACACTCATTTCTCAGGCAGTACTACATCTCAGATTTTTTGCACAATGTTTTGAGATGGTAACCTGGGGACCCCTGGTTGATTTGACATGGAATGACCCTCGAGGGTTGTGACGTTCTAACCAGCGTCTGCCCTTTACCACACGAGTATGTGCTGACTCCATGATGTAAAAAGCCAACTCTTCCGCGTGGTTACCAGAGGTCAGCATGGGCACCGGCAGGGTGACTTCAGTGACGTCATGCAGGGTCAACCCCTGGGACAGGAGGGGAAGTGACAGCAACTTAGTTGATATCTTGGGTGTCAAATGAGGCTAAGATAGATGAAATTCTCATCGGTGCCAGAGTCTATCAAAGCCCGGATGATAACTGGGCAGCCTTGCCAGGTCAGACGAACAGTAAGGAGCAGAGGAATGATGAAACAGCTGCTCTGGATAACACTTCTCTTTCTGCTGTTGCTTGCGTCCGTCGGACTGGACAATCAGCAACGGCTCGTGCAGTGCTTCCACAATACAGGCAGAGATTCAGCTGTATCTGATGCAGCCATTCTTCCACAGGCAGCCCATGAAGCCGGCCTGGTCAACAGCAATGGGGACTCGGTGGAGCCAGATGAGTTGAAGCTCCCAGTTTCACATCTTACGATGCAGGCAGGGAAGGCGCCTGTAACCTCACCTGCCGATCCCTCCACCTTTGTTGCAGCCTGTTATTGATTCTCAGGGCCAGGTCATTCAGTTGGTCCAGATCTAGGAGTAGCACACAGGTGGTGAACTCATCTTGTGTCTGCTCAACCAGACAAAGCAGAATAATCTGACATCAACAGGTTTCTTTGACACTGCTGGAGTGGCTAACAGGCAGCGGTAGGACTGGAGAGGGAGTGGTCAAACACCATCTTCATTTCTGCAGCAAAGGCAGAGAACAGCATCACTGCAGGGTGACAAGTCTCCCAGCAGGCATCAACCCAGTTCCTGGCGCGTCCAGAGAGGCGAGTGACGACAAATGCCACTCTTGAACGCTCAGTAGGGAAGGAAGAATGAAGCTCAAACACCGTCACACACTGGGCCAGGAAACCGGTTGGTGGATCACCACAATAGGAGTCCAGAACTGCCAGGTTGGGCTTGGGCTTGCGTCTGAGGGAGAGCTTGCTGCAAAAGGGCACTGGCAGCTTGAGTGGCAAAGGCGGAGTCCCATGAAATTTCTGCTTCAGCCACAAGTTAATGGGAGAGGGCTCCAACAGAGCAGTGAAGTAGCCGGAGTTCATTCTCCTGCTGACTAATCCGTTCATACTGAGTGTCAACCGGGCTTAACATCTCTGCTTATTCCATTAGTGGGTGGATTGTAGTGTTATGGGCAAGACCAGGAATCAAGTTTGAAGACAGACTTGCAATACAAAAGGTAATTTATTGGCGGCAGTATGGTAATGACAGGGATGGAACCCTGGAGAGGATAAGTGGGGACAGAATCCCGAAGAGGAGGAGAGACAGTTCAGCACAGATGTGATAGGCAATGCTTAGGCTGTTGTTGTTGGCCAGTGGCAACCTCTGTGCTGCCAGATATCGAAGCGCGTGCCACCACTGGACTGCCCACAAAGAGGAGGGTTAATGCTTGAGAGGAATTCAGGCCCAGTCCCAGCCTCCATTCAGGGTTGGAAGCTTGTTCCTGACAAACTTGATAATGAGAGTAGACTTGTAGGGGTTATGGTCCCAGTCCTGGACCCTGATTGAGACTGGAAGCTTATTCTTGATAAGTGGAGTCAATAAACAGGGTGAAGATAACTTGAACTCAGTCCCAATCCTGGACCCCAATTTAGGATTGGAAGCTTGTTCAGATTAATTAATGACCATAAAGGTTTCAAAGGCCTTGACTGCTGCTAAAGTACTGGTTGCATACAGACGAAGATGAAAAAGTTTAACATACATATGACTATGATTTCAGTGCGAATGCGACTTTTCAATCCAGCAACAAGCACATGCACTGGAAGGCGTAAATACCCATCACTTACTCATTTGGAAATGAGCAAATATTGAGGTTCAGCCAATAGGGAAGACACACGCAAGATGCACTCCAATGGCAACACTCACACGCCTAATAAACACAAATGCTGCTGAATTGCGAAGAGACACAGTAGTGTTTTACACAATGGTTGTGACAAAAATACTGCAGTCGCATGTTTGTTGAAAGTATTTCAACAATCTAAAGACTCCCTAAAAGTCAAAGTCCGTATGAAACAATAACAATAAGAGAGTATATGAAGACCACAAAGGAAAAACGATCAGAGTCCAAATTTTGCATTTTTGTATATTTTATGTATTATTATAATATTTTATATATTTTATTTTTTGCATTTTTTTTAGTGCTTTGTTTCTAAGATCTTTTTTTTATTAGCTCCCGCCACTGAGCGGCGCGGGAGCTATGGTATCGGGCTCCGTCAGTACGTGCGTGTGTGCGTGCGTGCGTCCGTCAACAAAAACTTCACATTTTGCTTTATCTCATCAACTATTTCAGTTACAGGCTTGTAATTTTCACTGGACACGCATCTCATAAAAGCCTGCAAATGACATACCTAAAGATGACCTTGGCCTATTTTTTCAAGGTCACTGGCCTAAAAATATCACCAAAAACTTCGACATTTTGCTGTATCTCATCAACTCTTTCAGTTACAGGCTCCTAATTTTCACTGGACACGCATCTCATTAAGGCCTAAAAATGACGTGCCTAAAGGTGACCTTGGTCTATTATTTCAAGGTCACTGACCTAAAAATATCACCAAAACTTCGACATTTTGCTTTATCTCATCAACTATTTCAGTCGCAAGCTCCTAATTTTCACTGGACATGCATCTCATAAAAACCTGCAAATGACATACCTAAAGGTGACCTTGGCCTATTTTTTCACGGTCACTGGCCTAAAATTATCACCAAAAACTTTGACATTTTGCTTTATCTCATCAACTATTTCAGTTACAGGCTCCTAATTTTTACTGGACATGCATCTCATGAAGCACTTATTTTAGTGTTTTTGATATTGACTCATTTTAACAAGTGTAACCTCAACAGTTTTCAACCTAAAGTCCATGATCTTGAGTTTGACCTTTCAAGGTCAGGGTGTGAAATAAAAGCCCATATAGGAGTTCTACAACCAGTTTTGAGTTATAATGGAAAATATATTATTTTCACAGATGACCCCCCAACATTTAACCCCCAACTGCTACGGGGAATATCAAAACTACCCCATCATGCAGCATATGGTTGGAAGCAGAATTGAACAATGCACATTTTGGTTTTGGTTTGAAGTTGTTGTGCTGAATTTGAAGAAAGTTATCGCAAAAAAAAAACCAATTTTGATCTTTCTGGTGACCTTGATCTTTTTCCGAGCATCCCCAAAATTTAATCAGGTAATCTACGGACCATTGCCCACCTACTCTGAAAGTTTGAATTCAATCAGTGCAACCGTGTAGACGCTCGACCGTTAACACACAGACATGCAAACAAACAAACAAACAAATGAAAGGTCATTCATAGAATGATGACTTGCCGAAATCGTGCACAAATCGCTGAAACAGAATGAACATAATGGAGTTGGTTTCAAGTCTCTGGCTGTAATAGTAGCAAAATTATGAACCAAAATGTGGTTTTAATGTTTTTGGTGACCTTGAGCTTGACCTTTGACCAAGGGACTAATAAAAGTATAGAGTATAGGCAATGGCGACAAACTTCCTCTATCATATGGTGAAGTTTCATGAACATAAACGGTATGGAAAGGGTAATAAAGCATGTTACTAACAGACAGACAGACAGACAGACATACACAGACGACTACCGCAACCGGCTAACATACTTGCCGAAATCGCAAGTCATAATTTTCATGTCATCAGATGTTTCTTTCTGACTTAGATAATTCAACTTAGAAGTGCGTTAGGGTCATAATCTTGTTGAAGATAAAATCGTCAACCAAGCATTCTTTTTCCAGAGGGTAATGCGAGCCTCACAAGGATACTGAGGTACTTTTTTTGATCCATGACTCCGCCGAATTTTATGGAATTTATGATGCTAGTAGCAATCAGGGGCGCCGCCAGGAATTCTGGGCCCCATGAAAAAAAAATCTCATTGGCCCCCCCCAGGCAGCTGTTGTCACCACATCTCTAGGACCTAACTGACCCATTAAAAGCTTTACATACTCCAACTCTAAAGGCTTGCAACTGTCTTGCTTCTGATAGTTCAATACTACCAGTGCAATATTACTGCCAGTGAGCTGTACATGCAACAGTCAGCATACAGTATGCAATTCACTATTTGATGCGACAGAACATAAAAAATGTGCTAAAGGCCATCTTTTACAGTCTCAATGTAATTTTTATTGTAAAATTCCAAAATGGAAAATCATCAGTGATGGAAAGTACAAATTTTAAGGTCTTATATTTGAGGTCAAGTTGACTGTGAAGGCCATTGACAATCATCTAACTGATACAAAATGTTTGGAAGGATGTGTCCTAACTCAGTACACAGAAAGTTGGCATTGCAATGAGAATTAGACCTCGGGTCTTGGGACCTGTACTGCTAATATACCAGTGCTCAGCACAGAAAGAAGTACACATATGCCTGACTCAACTCAAATTACAGATACTCTTGTAATATAAAAAAATACTTCACTAAAAGTTATAGAACTGCGTCCGATTTTTTATTTAAGCGGAAGTATCAATGTACAAGCTCTTAAATTTTTTTAAGTATAAAAGTAGATGTCGCTAGGGCACTTTTTTAGCAGCAGGTTATACTGCGACACACAAACAAAAAAAAAACTGTGCACCTCGACAATTGACAATCATTTTTAGAACTGACAACTTCAAAGAATTCCCCTAAATAAAACCATGGATTTAGAATATGGTTTTCTGTGCGCATTCTGGCTGCCTCCTCAGTGATTGATGATCTTTCATTCATCCTTAACACTGCTCGATGTCTTTGTCACAATCATGACTGTGTTTATTGAATAACCCTCCCCTCTCTGTCAGCATCTCCACCTCTACTTCCACCGTGATACACCCATTGTACATTCAGTCGCTAGGTTGTCCGCTTATCAGTTTATACATATGATTTGTCACCATTAAGATGTGTTGCGAATCTGTGTTTGATTGGCTGTCCAACTGGATGCTAAAACGTATAATGTAAAACAGAAACAACGGCAGAAAAAGACAAGACCGTTCTATTCAGAACATATTTTTGCTCCGGAATGCGTGATACATAAATGATTGACCAGCGAGTCTACCTCTGTTGTAGCTAGCTTATTTCACTATGGACATTAAAGGTAAAAGTTCACCCAAAAATGAAAATTCACTCATCATCTACTCACCCCAAGGCTAATCGAAGGGTCCATAAATTTCTTTCTTCCTCAAAACACTTTGGAGTTACAAGGAAAAACGGCATTGAAGACAAATCCAAATCAATTGAAGTCAACGGAGACCACTTTTTCAAGCGCAAAAAACATAATTTAAAAACCACAAAATGCCTCGATACTGCTCGTGCGGCATAATCCAAGTGTCCGTAAGCCCCGACATTCAAATTTGACTCATAAAGACGTCTTTTCACTATATTTTACCCTTAATATCCAGTGTAGCCACTTAGCAAAAAGAGCCCTGTTTATTTTCGCGGAAAAACTTGACCTCGCTAAGTTGGCCGACCATAGAAATGCGCTGTTTAGTCAGTGAATATGAACATTAAAAACTGCAGAGCGTTTGTCCAATTGGAGATGTTTAGGGCCGTTGCAAAATTTTTTGCCTTCGTTGGTCACCGTAGCTAGAGGTCTTTAATTTTAAACTTCTGCCGTGAAAATGAACAAGGCAGCTACATTGGACATTAAGGCTAAAAATATCGTGAAAAGACGTCTTTAATCAAATTTTTATGTCGGGGCTTACGGACACTTGGATTATGCCGCAAGCAGTATGGAGGCATTTTGTGGTTTTCAAATTATGTTTTTTACGCTTGAAAAAGTGGTTTCCAATGACTTCAATTGATTTGGATTTGTCTTCAATGCTGTTTTTCTTTGTAACTCCAAAAGTGTTTTGAGGAATAAAGAAAGTCATGGACCCTTCGATAAACCTTGGCGTGAGTACCCGATGAGTGAATTTTCATTTTTGGGTGAACTTTTCCTTTAAGCTAAGAGGTTAATTTCTACCACTCACAGACTGTAGGCTAGGCTACCCACCTATCTTGGAGAAAAACTGGGTTACATTGACACCCTTTCTTTTGCCTCTCTCCTCTCTCTTTCCTTTTTTGAAAGCCGGATTTTATTTTAGTCCTAGGCAACATTGAAGCGCTCTAGCGCAACTACTGTCTGCTCCTAAGCACCGTCACCGGTGAGTGCCCTAAGGCAGGACCAAACCATTTCATGCAGATACAGGGGGGTGGTGGGTCAATATGGATGTTTACTTTTTGGTCAATGTGGATATTTAACTTTTACTGCCAAAAACAAGTAAAAGCAAAGAGATTGTTTTTGATCGTTTTCTGACTATATTTGAAAAAAAATATTCTCAACCCAGATAGCAAAATCATATTTTAATTTTTACCTATTTTTTGGGGCCCCTGTCAGTCAGGGGCCCTTGGAATTGTTCTAACTTTTCCCGCCTATACGGCGCCCCTGGTAGCAATAATGCTGCGTGTGGGTGTCCTATCTGTACCTCCTGCCCGATCGGTTCTGCGCATGCTCAAACGTTCTGCGCTTGTGCATTGTTTAACTCAAATTTACGACACTGCCCGATGTGTTCTACGCATGCGCAAAAGTTAAACCCTTTACCGGTTGGATTGGCGATTCAAGTGCTGGTTCAGCGATCGAAATAGTCTGCGTCTCAAGTCTCTTAAATTACATCCTAGTTCCCCGAAGATGCATGGAGGGAACAGGAGAGAGAACGGATGAAACGAGGACATATGTTTTAAGCGACATGAGATGTCCTTTCCTCAGTTGCCTTATATGAAGCAAAGCTCGTTTCTGATGACGGACTCAGCTGGATCTGTTGGAATATGATCCGCGGGAATTGGCACACATACAAACCGTGAATTAATCGCAAAATTCAATAATCAAAGTATGAAATAGGCTACAGTTCAGCTGCCGCATGCAATATACCACAAAAACGGCATAGGGGAGCCTAAATTTGAACTGTGGTAGCTTTTAAAAGTGTGATTAAAATTTTTTCATAAAATATTAAAGTTCTCCAGTTATTGACTCCCCCTAAAATTTTGTTGCGTTATGCGCGACCCTATTGACAATATATGACGTAGATAAATTGATAGCCAATTTTAAACTCAGGCATTCCAGATATCTGTACCCTCATCAGAAAAAATAAATTAAAAAAAATCACACTCCCTCGAAATAAAATTCATTTATTTTCGTACGATCCACGATCTCCGCTTTTTTCCATTGTTAGCTGTAACTTGACGTTGTTTTTCAGATCGCAATGGGAAAATAATAAAACCTCCGCCGGATGCCTATAGAGAGCGGTAGGCTATGTGGAAAATGCACCATCAATGTGGTGAATGTCTGCTGAGGGACACGTATGATCACATATTCATATTGACAAAGGAGGGGTTACGTTAATATGCGATTTTGGCCCACATGGTTTACATTATGGATAGGAAAAATGAATTATGTATAAATACCCAAATTCCTGTCAAGCAACTCATACTGTAAACACTTCCATAAGATTTCGCGTGGTTTCCTTATTTCGCCATGACTTGCGCTGGAAGTAAAGAACATATGCGATTTTGTGCAAAATGTGGCAAAATACGCCTATTCAAATAAAAATCTATACATGAAGGACCATGAAATAAAATATAATCTCTCTAAAATGTCCTTGTGTTGTAGTGAATCTGTATACTACTATGTTGTAAAAGTAAAAAGAAGTCGCTGGCTACTTGAAGGACCATGAAATAAAATATAATCTTTCTAAAATATCCTTGTGTTGTAGTGAATTTGTATACTATTGTTTTGTTAAAGTTTAAAAAAGTCGCTGGCTGCCGTCAAGTAAAATGTTCACGCGTGTGCGGTACAAATCGGGAGGAATTCTCTGCACTTGCGCAGAACTGGTTTTGCGCATGCACAGAACTGATCGGGCAGGAGGTACAGATAGGGCACCCACACTGCGTTCCATTTACCTGGGAAGTCGGAGGTCGGAGCTGGGAATGACGTCACAGCGGAGTTATCAGCGTTCCAGTTACAAAGTCGGAAAAAAGTTGCCAACCGCCATAAACCGGGAAAAAAAGTAGTAAAACAAGATGGTCACGTCTACGAAAGCTATTCTCGCGTTTGCCTTGTCGGAATATAAGCAACTTCTGGACAAATATGCGGTCCTTCTGCAACCTTCAAACACGGTGGATTTCCATATATATACGTCGAACAATGTATACGGCTGATTTAGTGCGACAAACACGAGTCAGAAGTAATAAACGGAATATTACAGGAGCTTCTAATTACTGTTTACACCTGGGGCAGCCATCTTTAAATGTTAACTCTGGGGTAGTGAAGATTCTCCGACTTTCCGAGTCGGAAATCCGACCTCGGGGGGCGTTCCAGTTGAAACTTCCGACTCGGAACTCGGAAATCCCGACTTCCGAGAACAAATGGAACGCAGCATAATGCTATTCAGAACACTGCCCTACTCGCGCAAATTTTTTGCTGAAGAATATTTTGACGTGGAGCGAAATGCGAATTTCGTGCATTCGCCCAAGCCATTCAGGTCACGTCGCACCGTGTCTGTCACGTGATTTGCGCCGCCCAGCGCGAGCTAGCGACTTTTCTCGTGTATTCGCGTCTTTGTATTGACTTTGAATGTAATCTGGTGGCGCAAAATTGATCTCGCATTCGGTGGAAACGCAGCATTACAGAGACATGGCAGCATTTAACGTCTTCAGCATCATGTAAGGCCTCAATGTGGCTATGAACAATCTCCGAGAGCTCCTGCCTTCGTGCCACTCTGTTTAAAACTGTGACACTGCTCAAAATTCATGTCACATTGTATATTGGAACACCTGACTGTCAGAGGTAATTTTGCCGAATAATGTTGCTTCTAACCAGTTTAAACAATTTTATTTTTTTTTTAGCACCAGTGATCATAGAATGTGCCCTCAAACAGGTGTTGTGGTTTTCATGCAGACATATTTTCATATTATGAGGTTCCCCCACCCCCAAGCACTTGGAGAGAGACAGATTCTTCAGACAATTAGGCTTTACTGTGGCATATTGATAAATACAAAGCCGAGTTCTTTTTGCGCAGAAGAACTCACATCTTACTGTTCACACCCAGTTTTTATACCTTCATCACAGGAAATATCTTCCAAATATGGTCTTTCCGCCTTCTCATTCTCACGCTACAACAAGACAGGCAAACCAAAACACTGCCAACTAACCTTGAGAACTTCAAGCAAAGATGAGGATGCATATCACTTAAAAGGAGTGGAAAATTACAGTCAAGAGAGGAAAAATACAGCCAGATGAATAGGATACCAATAGATACATAAATGATTCAATTGATTATGTTTTTAGTAACAACTTATGATTTTACTGAACAAATATTAATCAAAGCTACAGAAATCAAATACATCACCTGATTATGTTTTTGAATCAACTAAACAGAAGCCTGCTTACTAATCAAAGCTACAGAAGCCTGGTGCTTATGTGTGTGTGAGCTGCTCATGCATGTGTGAATTGAATTGCTTGCGTGTGTGTGTCTGTGTGTGAACTACTTGTATGTGTGTGTGTGTGTGTGTGTGTGCGTGTGTACGTGTGCTGCGTGTGTATGTGTGTGTGCATGTGTCTGTGTGCACTGCTCATGTGTGTGTGAACTGCTTGTATGTGTGTGTGTTATGTTGTGTGTGTGTGTGTGTGTGTGTGTGTGTGTGTGTGTGTGTTACTGCTGCTTACATAATATGGTTATTGATTATGATTATTGATTATGGTTTTTCAACATGGCAATTGATCTACTGATGAATATCATGAGAAATATTGAAATATAATCCTCAACACAGGCTACGCAAGTATGGAATCAGTTTTGTGTCAAAATTATCAAACAAAACTTTTTTAATTTCAAAAATTCAAAATTGAGAGAGAATAAAACTTCCTGAGGCAAAAAAAAAGCTTCATCAAAGGTAAAACATGTAAAAATGACTTGTAAACAAATTATTTGTTTGATCTCTTAAACCATTGGTCTTTTAGTTGTTTGATAATATATCCTTTCATTCACAGTTCCCTCTGCTGCTTTGGCAATGATCAGATTTGCAGTTACGCTTCCAACTCTCACGTTTCTGCTGCCAGATTTTTTGTTTTTAATTCTGACACAAACCTCTGGTGTGAGTAAGATTTTTTGAGGGGTGTGTCCTCATTGGCTGACAGGTTTTTGAGCTCAGAGCCTGGAGTAATGAATCTGACCGTAGAATGTAGACTCCCGTCACAAATGAATGAAACTAGGAAAGACGGAAATATCAAAATGGCTGATGAAGGAAATCAAGTTGTCCTTGATTCGTAGCCTTGGCCTACTCTAAAAAAATCTGACAGTAAATTACACATTGTCTTTTGCTGCTATAGCAGCCAAGCAACGCAGAAAGAATGTAACAGGATGTGGGTTACTGTGCTGCAATTAACTGAGCTGGGGTGCGTTTCCCAAAATCGTAGCTAGTTGCTAACTCTTTTAACAACTTCCATAGTCCGGCTCACACTAAGCTTTTGGGAAACGTGCCCCTGAATGGTTACTGTAACTGTACATTAATTTGTTTTAATGCTTTTGCGTATGCGAATATGTAAATCATATGCAATCACCTCAGTTTCCAGGTTGAGATTTTGTCCTGGCTAAGCATCATTTAAGGACAGAGAGGGAGGTCAGACTCTGATTAGCACAGCAGTATGAAAGAGGGAAGAACAGGAGAGGCTCTGTCTGAAAGTGAGGCTCAGGTAGCTCCCTATTTCCGTGCATCAAACCCCCCACCACCAACCAGGGCAAAATCTCTTGGGTTTTACCAGCAGGCACAAAAGTGGCAACCTAAAGGGAAACAAAACTCCTCTGCCCCCCTCCACCCACACACTGAGGGAGCATCTGTGGGTCTCAACAACAGGCTCATTATTTACACACCCCCCATGCTCCCCCGCCCCCATATCTCCGAACACAGTCCAAAGGCTCAGCCACTTGGCACTGGTGGTTGCACTCAAGGGGTTTCAAAATAAGATGGCCCTGATCAATAGCCTGTTGCCATCTCCATTAGGGACGCCCTGTGCACTGAAGCCACTTGTCCATTCTGCCCGACTCAGCCTCGTCACACAGGGCACCAGCCAGGAGCAGGGTTACAATGGCTTGGCGGATGAGTGTGGGTGCTGTCAGCGTAGATTTGGGTAGGGATGGTCGGAATATGTCCCAAGCAACTTTCAGACATGGCAAGAATATCTCAACCAGCGTTGGATCAAGGGGAAATATGAAAAAAAAAATGCGGAAATATAACATGCTCCAGTTTTTGCGACAATGTGTCCACAATTTCTCTAATTAGAAGCTAAATTGTCACAACCCTCAAGTGAATCCCTAGTGTGTCTCTTCGCAATTCAGCAGCCTGTTTGTCTATTATGTGCATGTGTGTTGTGATCGGAGTACAGCTTTTATTTATTCATTGTATTCATCCTTTATTTAACTAGGGAAGTCCCATTGAGATCAAAATCTCTTCTTCAAGGGAGCCCTGGGGCTTGAGATGTAGAGGTAGAGGACAAAATGCATAGCTGTAAGGGTTGTGCTTCGCACACTGATGATGTGCATGGAGGACAGGAAGTTGAGAACTGGTGCAAGGATGGACTTGGTAGTATTTATTATGCCTCCTGCGCAGCAGGGAAGCACACAAGAAGCAATACAAAACAAAAAGGAAATGAGTTTCCTTAATAATGCTATTAGTAATAAAAACTGGGCTTTAGCTACAGTAACAATGTATTAAACACGGTTCCTTAAATAAAAAGTTAAAATGCTGATATCAACAAGAATCAGCACTAAGATAAAGAGTTAGAATATATACACGCGATATGCGGAGAATAAGTCTATACAAGACTAGAAATACAACACGGACATGTGGTTTACAAGACTTTGCAAAGACTAAGTGCGAGGCTCAGTCTTAAAGGGGCAATAAGCGGAAATGCATCATTTCAAGATTGAAGGAATTAAAAAATCGCTATGTGAAGAACGAGAGGTATAATTTAATCTGGAGTATAGCATGACGTCACACACCCGCTCTCTGTGTTGATCTCCAGCCCCTTGTTTACAAGCCGGTCCGGCTGCGTGTTCATGTACTTTCATGTGAATCGCCGCCTCCTCCCTCCTCTCGGAGCCCTTGGCCCTCCCTCCCTATAAAAGGCTACTGCCAGGGAGCAGTGGCAGCGCGTATTTTCAAAGCGAAATGGCGGAGAGCTGAACGAAACGTTCACCTGACCAGGATCCAAGATTACCTCCAAAGAAACAACGGTCATTGGCGAAGAAGTTGTCGGATAAAGAAAGGGACAGAACCTGGATTAACACTGGCCTTGCATTTCCAAGGTGGAGAGCACTGCAAGAGCTAAAGGGGCAACAATTTGACTCGGAGCTAGCTCGTCTTCTTCTGGACAAGTAAGTAACAACATAATGTCAAATGTCCGCTTTAATTAGTGTTACTGTAACATTTCGGCACATGTCGCTATGTCGATTCAATTAAATTTATTGTTACAATCGTAGCATGGGTTAATGTCGGGAGCTTCAGTTGTTAGCTCCTCGGTCCCAGCAATGGGTCCGGCATTACGGTTGTGTTAGGTGAGTAGCCCGGCAGCCCGCGAACACAGATTGTATTTGCAGGAAAGCTATTTACTGCCGTCATATTGTCAATACGTTACTAACTAAACTGTCTGCTAACACCATTAGCGGCGAACAGACACGTTTGATGCCAATGGTGACACACTAAATTATTGGCATAATGATTAATTTACTGACAAAAAAGCATAGAAAACTTGCCAAACGGAAGTTCTCTTTCCTGCGGCATTATAACGTTATAAGTTACTTACTTCATTACTCTACATGTTCCACAAAATGGTGATGTTGTTTTGCTCGGTGTGTTTGCACTTTGCAGATAGTCGTTCACAGACGAGGCGAGTGGGGGGGGGCTGGAGAGCAGAAGTAGAGGGAGTTGTGGCTCATGACATGCTTTGTTTTGGTCTACAGGCAGTGTACAACAGCAAACCTAGCGGTGAAACGATTTTGCTTTTCGCCCCTTTAAATTGCACAATACTACCACACAGTGGAAATGAATAACAGGTGCATGCGATGATGGCGGAGCTGAACAACGCGGTCCAGGTCTTAATAGACCAGTGAGCCTGAAGGCTCTCTTGTTTGCAATGGGAGGCGCGAGTTGCGAGAGGATTGGGGAGAGGGAGGGAAAAGAGAACCTGCATGAAAGCCAGGGGTTTTTGAATTCCCCGCGTTCGTCCATGAACGCAGCATTCTCATTGGTCGAAATTTGACGGTTGAACACGCGCAGGGCTGGCGCTAGACCTGAAAATTCGGGGGGAATTATTGACAACAAATAGTCCTGGCTAATTCTAGATGGTTTTCCTTTATTAACACGTTTTCCAATTCAAGAATAATCAAGTGGTAATTGAAGACATGGCTTCTCTCCCCCATGCGATCTAAAAGCGACAAAATAATGGGCTACATTCAGTACAGAAAAATAATTTAATTATAATTAGGTCTATGCATTGGCACTCATTTCAGAACTCTTCAGCGAATGAAGGTAATTTTGGTGACTAGTACGTGGTTTCCTCCTTTTACATTTTCCAATCGGACAGCTGTCTATTTTTTACAGCAAGTTGCGTGACCGTGCTGCAAAAACACGTGTACGTAGTTTGTTATGACTTGAAAATCACAACAAAGAAAACCAGCAATGACAAATTAAACAAATGTATTCTTCACTGATAAAAAAACCTCTACAAATAATCCACTGTTCAATCCTCTAATAACACTCTGATGCCACTATGTAACTCTGTTCCCAAAACAAAAACTCTGCCTCTGATGACCAAATTCACAGCATTTATATAGACTAGCAACATTCTGGAAAGATCTACAGGATTCCTGGGTAATCCCGCCCCCTCCAGGCAGGAAGATGCCAGAAGCTTCTAGAAAGCACTAGTCTATTTCAAAGAAGTGATATTACATCAGATCATGTTTTGCTACAGACACACAGAGGGTGCTGATGAACAAAATAAATAGCTGACCATCTTGGAGGAGCGGCCGGATAGCAGGAGGTGTGGCCGCCCTGTCAAATCTGACAGGGCGGCCACGCCTCGCTAACATCAGCTGATAAGACACGTCACTCGTAACATCAGTGACTCTTCTGAAGAAGACGGGAGTATTCCGTCGAAACATGTCAAGGTAGGATAAAACCTTTTCTGTCGGAAAATAAGAACGTCAAGGCTAAATAGCTGACCAGCAGGGCAGCAAAAACAGCATGTAACAAATCTCCATTTACAAATGCTATACAGTGCTTTACATAAAATACTCATACATAACACCTCCCCTCTTTAAGAAAAGAAAGGTTTGCTAAAAGCTTTCTTTTGTTAAAATTAACACAGTTTTATAATCTGTATAATTTTGATCTCTACACAAAAGTATCATTGATCATTATAACAATCATATACATAACAACCAGTGCAATTTTCACAATCAAATAGAAAAGTAAAATTACATTTTTCATAATCAAATAAAGAAATAAAATTACATGCGTGAAAGTGTATCTGGGATAACGTTATCTTTTCCCCTGATGTGTGAAATATCCAAATCATACTCTTGCAAAAGTAAACTCCATCTCAGTAATCTTTGATTCTTGTTTTTGATCTTATGCAAGAATGTGAGGGGATTGTGATCACTGAAGACCTTGATGGAAGTAGCTGAACAAGTCAAATAGACTTCAAAATGTTGTAAAGCCAAAACAAGTGCCAAACATTCTTTTTTAATTGTTGAATAGTTTTTCTGATGTTTATCAAACTTTTTGGAAAAGTTACAAACAGGATAGTCTACTCCATCAGTGTCTTCTTGCAGTAAAACTGCGCCTGCACCAATATCACTGGCATCAACAGCCAACTTGAACTCCTTTTTGAAATTAGGAGAAATTAAGAGAACTGGTGCGTTTTTGAGGATAGCTTTCAGTTGGTCAAATTAATTTTGACATTTTTCATCCCAAACAAATTTTGCATTTTTCTTCAGTAAATTTGTCAAAGGTTCAGAAATGATAAAGAAATTTTTACAAAACTTTCTGTAGTAGCCAGCCATCCCTAGAAATCTCATTAGTTGTCTTTTAGTTGTAGGTTCAGGAAATTCAGTGATAACTTTTACTTTTGCATCATTTGGTTTTACTTGACCCTGTCCTACAATATGACCTAAGTAAACAACTGTAGCTTTACAAAAGTCACTTTTAACAAGGTTGATAGTCAGCTTGGCATCACTCACTCTCTGAAAGAAGTTTCTGAAGTAGGTGAGGTGCTCTTGGAAGCTGTCGCTGGTGATGATAATGTCATCAATATAGGCCTCACATCCTGGTAGTCCAGCGATCACTCTGTTTACCAGATGTTGGACGGTGGCCAGAGAATTTTTCATTCCAAAGGGCATGACCTTGTATTGGTATAATCCATCTGGTGTGACGAAGGCAGAGATCTCCTTTGCTCTGTCTGTTAGAGGGATCTGCCAGAAGCCCTTGAGGAGATCAAATTTGGTGACATACTTTGACTGTCCAACTTTGTCAATGCAGTCATCAATCCCCGGAATAGGATATGAGTCCATTTTTGATAGAGCGTTCGCTTTCCTGTAGTCCGTCACCATTCTATATGTTCCATTGGGTTTAGGAACTAGGATGCATGGAGAACTCCAGTCACTGTTACTTAGTTCAACAAAGTCATTTTCAAGCAGATATTTGACTTCTTGTTTAAGGTATTTCTGCTTCTCTGGATTCATTCTGTAAGGATGCTGTTTTACAGGCTTGGCATCATCTTGTAGGATGACATCATGGTAAACCATATCAGTCCTTGATGGAACGTCAGGGAATATGTGACTATATTCAATTATGAGCTGCTTTAGCTGTTGTTGTTGAAAGGGGTCCAGGTGGGACAACTTGCTGTCAATATTTTGAAGAATGTCTGAATTTTCAAGTTTGGTTGGACCAGGTTCATTTTCCAAGGGGCAGTCACAATCTTCTTCAGAATTTTCCAGTTCAGTTGTATTTCCCACATTGACTGGCTTTTGCTGAGTGTCTCTGTCAATGTATGCTTTCAGCATGTTGATGTGACACATTTGTTTTTGTTTCCTCCTTCCAGGGGTTAAAATTATGTAATTTAGATCACTGACCTTTTTGAGGACAGTGTAAAGGCTGAAATATCGGGCTCTTATAGGGTTTCCAGGAACTGGCAAAAGTGCAAGGATTTTGTCACCAGCTTTAAAACTTCTGTCTTGGGAATGAAGGTCCTATCTGGCTTTCATTTTGCCCTGAGCCTCTGTGAGATTAGACCTAGCAAAGTCACAAGCCTTAGAGAGACAATTATGGAAGTCAGAGACATACTGAAGCAAGTTCTTTGGGACATCATCTTCCACCAGCAACTTTTCCTTCAGAAGCTTCAGAGGTCCACAGACTGTATGCCCAATAACAAACTCAAAAGGGCTGAACCCAAGAGACTCCTGAACAGCTTCATGGGCTGCAAAAAGAAGAAGATGGACACCTTCATCCCAGTCTTTCTCTTTGTCAAGGCAGTAGGTCCTTATCATGTTCTTCAGGGTTTGATGGAACCTCTCCAAAGCACCTTGACTCTCAGGATAGTGCGCTGATGACCTGTATTGTTTAATACCAAGCTTATGCATAACTTGTTGAAATATGCCAGACATGAAATTTGACCCTTGATCAGACTGAATGAACTTAGGAAGACCAACAAAGCAGAAAAACTTGGTAAGAGCCTTGATGATAGTCTTCGCCTTGATATTACGAAGTGGAATTGCCTCAGGAAACCGGGTGGAAGCACACATGATAGTCAGTAAGTACTCACAACTAGACATAGTCTTCGGCAATGGTCCAATAAAGTCAATGATGATCCGACTGAAATGTTCTTCAAAAGCGGGAATGGGCTTAAGTCGAGCCTTTGGAATATTCTGGTTCGGCTTCCCAACAATTTGACAAGTATGACAGGATTTACAGTACTCCTGTACATCGGACCTCATGGAAGGCCAGAAGAAGTGGTTCCTGACACGTTGAAGGGTCTTCTTGATACCCAAATGACCTGACATAGGATTGTCATGGGCCAGACTAAGAGTTTCTTGACGATAAGGCTTTGGAAGAACAATTTGATGGGTGATCATCCACTCTTCATCTGCAGAAAGATCAGGTGGACACTACTTTCTCATAAGCACACCATTTTTGTAGTAAAAACAGACAGGAACTTGAGTAGCCTCTTGTTCACTTGCAGCCTGTGGTAGAAGATGCGCTAGATCACGAGCTTGTTGTTGCTCCTGAATAAGTTGTTTCCGAGACAGAATGTCATTAGAATGACCTGACAAGGACAAGTCTGAAGATTTCCCAGACATCTCAGGACGGAAGGTTCCTGATGAAAAGACTGCCCAATGAAGGTGCCAGCCAGGTTGAAGTCCAGGTCAGCATCATTTTGAGTAGCCTTTTTGGCCATAGAACGAGTAACTGCACATGAAGGATAGAGGTCTGGAATTTCCTCCTCTATAGAGTCAGATTCTTGATCAATCAAAGGAGTGTCAGTTACAACTGGGTAGGGCACAACCTTGTCCCCAGCAAGATCATTACCAAGAAGCAAATTAACACCTTTGAAAGGAAGAGAAGACCTAACATCAATGGTAACAGGCCCAGAGACCAAGTCTGATTTGAGATGAACATTATGGAGAGGTACACTTTTAAAACCACATTCTACTCCTTGAATAAGGACATTAGCCTGAGTAGACGATTTGTCCGAAAAAGGCAGAATATCTGCAAGAATAAGAGATTGGGAAGACCCAGTATCCCTTAGAATTCAAACAGGAGCAGATGAGGAACAATCATGTGAAAGTGAGACAAAACCATCAGTGATGAATGGCTCAAAACCCTTCATAACAGAGTCAGACACAGAAAGTAGAAGATCAGATGAACTGACCTTTGATACAAGAGATTCTCTCTTAGTGAAAGCAGTTGGCTTGGTTTCTTCTCATTGTTGTTTCTTCTTGAGAGCATAACACTCAGAAATTAGGTGACCTTGCTTTTTGCAGCATTGGCAAGACACAGAAGGTAAAGAATTAGAGGATTGCTTCTCACTGGAAAGCTTCCTCTCAGAAGTGGCCTTAGAATCATTAGAAGTGTTATTAGAAGAAGTCTTGGACTGAGACTTGCCTTGAAATTTAGAATAAGTGGATTTTTGGACAAAAGAAGACTTATGAGTCAATGCATAACTATCAGCTAGGGTGGAAACATCTTGCAAAGTAATGGCTTGTTTCTCCTCAAGGAAAGTCTTAATATCAGGCTGGATACACCTTTCGAATTCCTCAACCAGAATTAGTGGCCTCATTCTGTCAAAATCTTTCTCAACTTTCATGGAATTACACCACTGATCAAACAACTGTTCCTTCAATCTGCCAAATTCAACATGAGTTTGACTGGCTTCCTTGCGAGAATTCCAAAATTTTTGCCTGAAAGCCTCGGGGACCAATTCATAACCCTTCAGAATGGCAGATTTGACAAAATCATAATCAGAACACTGTTGGACAGATAACTGGTTATAGATTTTCCTAGCTTTACCAGTAAGAACACTTTGTAACATCATTGTCCAATGCTCTTTTGGCTATTTCAAATTTTCAGCAATTTTTTCAAAATGGGTAAAGTATTGGTCTACATCATTTTCCAGGAAGGGAGGAACAAGTCTGATGTGTTTAACCACATCAAAATGATCAGAAAGTCCAAAAGATTTTGTAACAGTACCTGCTTCTATTTTCTTCATTTCCAATTCGTACTGCAAATACATCCTTCTTTCTTCCAGTTCTCTCTCCAACCTTCTTTCTTCCCTCTCCTTCTCCAATCTTCTTTCTTCCAGTTCTCTCTCCTTCTCCAACCTTTTTTCTTCCAGTTCTCTCTCCTTCCTTCTTTCTTCTAGTTCTTTCAGGCGTAGCTGAAATTCAAGTCTTTGCAGCTCTGTTGCAGGCACTTCCACATCTTTAATCAATTCTGCTGCTTCTTCCCCAAAGATATCTTCATCGATGAAATGTTGAACCAAAATGTTCAATATTTCTTGTTTCTTCATTGATGATTTCATATCAGATAATCCAAGGGTTGAGGCTATTTGCAGCAAGTCCTTCTTTTTTGCCAGCACAATTGATTCCTGGGTTGGAGTTTTCAAAAAATTTTCGACATCAAAAGTCATGATTGCTGGTTTTTCAAATAGTTACAAGATTTAAAAATGATAGATCAGCTTAAATCTTTGGTGAATCCAATGGTTGATCCAATGAATGGTTTATCTTGGTGGGACCTCCAATTTGTTATTACTTGAAAATCACAACAAAGAAAACCAGCAATGACAACTTTAAACAAATTTATTCTTCACTGATAAAAAAAAACCTCTACAAATAATCCACTGTTCAATCCTCTAATAACACTCTAATTCCACTATGTAACTCAGTTGCCAAAACAAAAACTCTGCCTCTGGTGACCAAATTCACAGCATTTATATAGACTAGCAACATTCTGGAAAGATCTACAGGATTCCTGGGTAATCCCGCCACCTCCAGGCAGGAAGATGTCAGAAGCTTCTAGAAAGCACTAGTCTATTTCAAAGAAGTGATATTACATCAGATCATGTTTTGCTACAGACACACAGAGGGTGCTGATGAACAAAATAAATAGCTGACCAGCAAGGCAGCAAAAACAGCATGTTACAAATCTCCATTTACAAATGATATACAGTGCTTTACATAAAATACTCACACATAACAACTTGTCGCCGAAATTACCTTCATTCGCAAAAGAGTTCTGAAATGCCGCTCTCGCTAAGAAAAAAAAAAATTACCGTTGCTGAGTGCCAGTGCATAGACCTAATTAGTCTAACCACGTTGACAGCTTATTAGGGGCAGAATTCAAAAACCCCTGGCTTTCATGCAGGCTCTCTTTTCCCTTCCTCTCCCCAATCCTCTCGCCGCCTCACAACTCGCGCCTCCCATCACAAACAAGAGAGCCTGATCGCAGGCTAGCTGCAGGCCTGACCTTACAATAGCCAGTTATATAGGGGGATAATTAGGTGGCAGGTTGAAAGACCCAATTCGGGAATTTAGCCGTGTCACCGGGGAACCCCCTATTCTTGTCGCAGAGTGCCATAGGATCATTAATGATCCTATGTAAGGCAGGACCTAATTTTAATGTCCCATCTGAAAGACACTACTCCTTCAGCACAGGGTCCCCATCACTGCACTAGGGCATTGGGGGTTATTTCACCAGAGGGAAGATCGCTACCTACTGGCCCACCAACATCACTTCCAGCAGCAACTTAGTTTTCCCATCCAAGTACTAACCAAGTCCACACCTGCTTAGCTTTCATCCACACAGTTGGAGCAGATCAAGGAGTGGTATGGCTTGACGGCATATCGCATCTTGTGCGTCTCCCCTCTCAGCTGAATCTCGATGCTCGCTCGTCTTCTAATAAGCAAGTGACGGGTATTTAAGCCAACTAGTGCATGTGTTTGTTGCATGCGCTTTTTCAGTGTAAGAGCGATTCGCTTTTGCACTTAAATCCTAGTCATATGTACGTATGTTTGTTAAACTTCTTTGCCTTTGTTTTAATGCAACCAGTACTTAAGTGGCAGCTATACGGTCTCTTCGAAACCTTTACTGCCATTATTTTATTCAAACAAGCTTCCAATCCTTATCAGGGTCCAGGATTGGGACCGTGTTCAAGGTATCTGAATTCAATCCTGTTCCTCAACTTCAGTTTTCAAGAACAAACTTCCAATCCTAATTAAGGTCCAGGATTGGGACTCCATTCTTGTTAACACTCGCAAGTCAACTCTCATTATAAGTTTGTCCAACAAAAGCTTCCAACCCTGATCTGAGGCCAGAACGGGACTTTATTCCTCTCAAACAACAACTCCCCTCTTTGTAGGCTGTCCAGTGCTGACAAGGGCTTCAACATCTGGCAGCACATCGGAAGCCATTGGCCGACGACAGCAGCCCAAGCATTGCCTATTACACCTGTGCTGACCTGTTCCGCGTTCTCTCTGGGGTTACGCCCCCGCCTATCCTCTCTGCTATTTCGTTCCATCATTACCTTACTGAAATAAATTACCAGTTGTATCGAAAGTCTGCACTTGATTCCTGGCCAGGACCATAACACCAAATGATTGTTTCCTCTGAATGCAATAAAAAGTAATTCCCTGTAAAGTACAATGTGAATGTGGATATTTTATTATTCATGGAATGCCTAACTATTTCTGGCAATATTGCTTAAAATGTTTTTAAAAACGCAGTGTCTAGAGACACGGCCGTTTTTATTGGTACGGCAGTCGATTTTAGGGAATAAGGATAAGGGTTAGGGATTATGGTTAGGGGAATGGTTAGGTTAGGGGTCATGGTTAGGGTTAGGGTCAGGGTCAGGGTCAGGGTTAGGTTAGGGCAGGATTTGAAATTGGGACTGCCGTACCTCTCTACATTGAAATGCATTGGAAAACTGCCGTACCCGTAGCAACTGCCTTTTAAAAATCCTTCACATGGATCGTGGAATTAGAAAATTAATAAATTGCAGTTATGGTGGGGGAAAAATCCAGCTTAAATATTTACACCCCTGAATATAGCGGGAGAACCACCACTAAGTAATATAATTAAAACTGACACTTGATGCAATTACGCCGTGCAACTTCGCAGGTCTTTACCTTAAAATAAAACGAAAGTGCGACAGCTGCCAAACATTGTAAGAAAGAAACGCCCACTTCTTTTTCGCAGGCACTATTTAATTGCGGGGGGAGATCGCTGCAAATTCTCAGCAGATTCACCAATGTATTGGTGAACTGACGAGCTCTCAGACAATTCAAACTAGCGTGGCTGTGCACTGACTCCGCCGAGTTGATGTTCGATATGACTGACTTCTCCCGTCTCTCAAAACTTAGTGGCATCGCAGTAGGCGTCAGTTTTCTCCTGCCGCTGGAGCAACCATGGCCAAGCCGCCCTACATTTGAATGTTCACGGAAGCAAGTGAAACATGCCTCTGCATTTACCCTAATATAAATACGAATATGCAACTTCCATTACAATCATTTAAATAATTTTCTTCAATCACCTACATGCGGTATTGCGGACGTGTCCAAACGGTATTCGGAAGTACCTGGAATGTGTTGACCGCTCTCACTTAAAAACGAGAAAGTGGTTGTGGACCGAACCTTACGTTTACGACTGTAGAAATTCTTACTGTAAAACATGGGAAAGGGACGGCGTCCTGGTTCGCAAGAGGATATTAGCTTAGTTAATCCTGTTGTGAAATACTTGCTTTTTACTTTTAACCTCATATTTTGGGTAAGTTTTCTGAAGTTTTGTTTATCACTTCCATTACTCACTGAGATACTTCTTGCTTCGCCTATTACTGTTGTGATCTTTTACAAATAAGATCCTTAATTGATTGGCATGTTATTCGCACCGTTCAATGTTTTTACTTTGTATGAATAGCAGAAACTTATTCTCGAAACACGTCATGATCTTTCAAACAGAGTCTTTTGCTGTTTTATTGGCTGACAGCTGTGAACAGCAGTTCGGCCATTCGAGGTTTATGTTTGCGCTCCCACTGATTCTCAGCTCAGTCATTCTCTCGCAAAATTGGCAACTCATGGCAAAATACGGCGTAAAATTCAGTATGTCACCCCTCGAATACATGCAATCCGTAGCCTGCTTCACGCTGGGAGGCATTTGCGATTAGAAACTTGTTACCTGGTTCCTTTTAATTATGCCTGAAATGATTATTGGCATTAAAAACGTCTATAGGAAATTGTGAAGGGTTTCTGCTTGTCTTTGGTTTTGTGAAAAACATTAATCAATTAGCCTTATGGGGGAACCAAGTATGGAAAACAAAAGGGTGCTGCAGTGATGTCATCGTAAGGATGACTGTATTAGCCTCGGTGCATCTAAGCCTGGCCAGCATATTAAAAAAAAAAAAAAATGAATGAAAATGAGCGTTGTACGCAGGTAACTGTATACACAGGTTGTGACCACAGACGCTTTAAGTGGGTCTTGATAGCGTTAGTGCAACTTGGTAGTGTTGGACAGCGTGACCTAGCCTATTGTGAATTTGATTCAGTTGTCCTTTGGAATGATCCCTACAAGACGGGGTACTCATCCGTCCTGTATCAACTGTACGAGGTCATTTCACCGTTTGCTTGCGCTGTGCTTTCAAATGGTAAAAAGCGTTTATAGCTCAGTGACCTGGCCCCTACTTTTGCGGAGCCGCCAAAGTTTCGTTGATTCATATGCTGACAGAGTGCTGCCCTTAGTGAGCCATAGTTTCCTCTTTTTCAATTTATTTGCTTTGTCTTAACAGTCTGTGCTGAATAGATTTGTTTTCAAACATTTTGCTTAAAGATCATAGCCACATACACGGTTAGAAGTAAATTACTGCGATTAAGATCGCGTGATTCAGTTGTTTACCGCCTTACAGGAAGCTTTTGGTTTGAGATGGTAAATCGAAATTAAGTTTAGTGGACACAGTCCAAGGTCTTGGATTAAATATTTATTTTTGAAAGCATGCCTCCTAGTGTCTGCATGGATTGTGCTCACAATTATGGGTGAAATGGAAAAAGCCTTTTTCTTCTGTTGTGCCCAAGGAGAACTTAAACATTCTTGTTCAAAGGTGGTGCTACAAGTAGTCAGAATGTTTAAAGTCCTACAGTGGGGGGAGAAATTGTAATTAATCAATCTTAACACAGGGCTGCCAAACTCTTCTCCTGGAGCTCTACCATCCTGTAGGTTTTCTCTCAAACCCTGTCCAAGCCAACTTTGTTTGGTTATTAGAGATTTCTTGAAGCGGCTGGTAAGTAGAATCGGTGTGCTTATGGGTGCTGGAATGAATATTGGGGCTTATTTACTTAATGGAATATTTTGCAGTTCTAAATTGGTATGAGGACAATGTAGGCTTTTGGATCAGGAAATATGACCCATTTGCGGAATTATTTGGCAGAAGTATGACATGCATGCATAGATCTGTTCTGGATTTGCTGATAGATAGGCTGCTTGTAAAAGGTTTAGGGAGTTACCTGAAAAAAATTGCATGCATCGGCACATATCTTTTGATTCAAAGTGCTGTTGCACTAATCCATTTTTCCATTTTTTGACTTTGGTGTAATGAAGAGAGGATCTATTTTTATGACATTGGCTCATTAAGCCAAGTAACGGTACAATATTTAAAGACGTATTAACACCATGGAAAGCAAGGCTGAGTTACCACCACTCCCCTCCCACCCCCCTTCTTGCACAGCTTGGCTTTTCCACTTCAGTATAGCCTATTCAACATCCTCCAACGTGATTAGACCCCTTGGTTAAGCTACAACAAAGCAGGGATTGAAAATTATCCATCTGTACACAGTGTTTACCCTCAGTGTTCTCCTAGAATGTCAGGTGCCATGGGAACCTGTAAACCTTTATTTTTTTCTGGACTGGGATTTCTAATTGAAATCTGCAGACAAGTTACAGTTGCCTGTGCTCAGTTGAGCAGTATCTAGTTCAGCATGGGATTCTTAAGGGAATATAGGGGCACACAGCATTGTGTGCTCAGGGAAAAATGCTAAAATATTTTTTTCAAATGGTGCATTAAAAATGGATTCTCTTGATTTCATAACATTGCTGATATTTCAGCATTCGCAGTTGTACACCTACACCATAATAATAATTATCGTCTCTTTGAGGATTTTGCATTTTATCAACATTAATTTTGTCGTGATCTGCTGTATTTGTTTGATAAACAATATGTTGCATATTTTTTGTTATAGTACTTATTATGCATCGGCCCACGCAGTGGGTTGGAGACATACTGTTTTATGTGTGTTTGTGACACTGTGCTTTACCAACTGAAGGAGTGGAGGGATTTTCACCAAATCATACGTGGTAACTTCTCACTGATGGTAGCTGTACTGATTAGGTTTCGGAGGTCATCAGGTCAAAGGTCAAGATCACATAAGGTCAGTTATATGTGGTGTATGAACCCATGCAAGCAGAGCCATAGCAATACACTATTTGCTTTCAGTTGTACCTTGTTATGAATTGGACATGATGAATTAGTGTCATTGTTGTGTTTCTTGCCAATTGTATATTGTATTGATATACGTTGTAAAAATATAAGGATGTATCTGCTGATATATGTGCCCCAATTAGTTGATGTCCAAGTGCATTCTCTGTAAAAATCACTCCTGAGCTCTAGCTGTAACAGTTTTATAATGAAGCCAATAAAAGTTAGGGATGGATGGGGCTGATTGGGGACCAGCCTAAACACCAGATGTAAAATGACCTTTCTTTGATCTGACTGGTAGCTTTTCTTAATGATATTTTTCTTTTTCAAACTTCTACAACAGTGCTCTTGAACTTTACTGTTCTCAACCAGTATAACGGTATTGGCAATAGAATGTCTTAGTAAATACATTCTAATAAGATGTTCGTGACCTTACATCTTAAGTATTTGGTGACTGAAATGATCAAAGCTCTTGTTCTTGAGGGGTTTGGGGGTGACATTGCATATTTGGGACCAGTTTTATTTTTGGTGCTGTATGGTTAAGGTTGTATCTTGACAGGGATTTCTGGTCCAGGATTAGCGCTTCTATTTCCAGATATGTAATGAATATGGTGGCTGATTTTCTTGAAGTGGAAACATATGCCACTCTACATTATTTTCTTTCTTTTGTAGACCGCAGAACAGAAGCCTGTGTTACTTTGCTTTGACTGATGCAAAACTAATCGTAGAGTAACTTGTAGCCGATTATAATTTATAATACTGAGGGTAATACATGCCAAGGCACCTGACGAAACTTGGTTTTGACACCCACTATCTCAGATGTTGCTGAAACTCTATCAGATGGTGTACACTGTACACTAAAGAAAGAGGGGTTCTTGAAACTTTTTATTGGTTTAATAAATAATAGTTAATTTATCTGGGCCACGCCGGCCATTTTGATGGCAGATTTTTATCTTTTTTTTACTCTAAATAACGTTGAGATGTTCAGCTCCGTATGTCTAGTCCCACATAGTGTAATTATCCTGTATACTGTCTCAATAAATATTTGAATTGTGGGATTCAGTAGGCTTAACAAAGCGTGTTTGGTTGTTGTTTTGAATTCCTTGTTGTTTAACCCTTTACCTCCCTGGAGTGAAATGCCCATCTGGCCCCTTCCTTCATGAAGCAGTTTCAGCTTGTCAGCTACTTTCAATAGTACCCTCACAAAATGCTGTGAACAGCAAAAACTACAATCTAAGTAACATTATGTTAAAAAGAAGGTTGCAGGACACATATTGCACTTGCATCTGATCATTTAATTGATAAAATTGTAAAGCGATCATTAAAAATCTGTTGTGACTCCCGGATGCTTACATATTTACAAAAAAATCTTGTGTGTGACAACTCAATGCTCAAAAATTATTTTATATTTACATGCTCTGGCAAGAATCCTTTGAAGTCTGATGCATCTGAATTCACTGTTAAATGTGTTTTCCCCCATTTTGATTACTGAAAATAGTGGAGTGTAGCTATGCCATTTGATTATGCAAATGTAATTTATAAGGCTTATTTTGATTGTTTAAAACAGAATAGCAATCAACTGAAACTTAAAACAAAAGTTTTGATCGGTCTAAACAAGCCCATTCTCATCCCGACGCGTCATATATTGGCGCTACCTGACCAAGCGTCGATATACGAGGCAAAAGGTCGCTTTTAGCGTCCTTTATTGACGCCAGTGTAAAACGAACCCTAACTCTTAACCCTTAACCCTAACCCTAACCCTCAAATAATGACGCCAAAAGCTTCCTTCTGCCTCGTATATTGACGCTTGGTCAGGTAACGTCAATATATGACGAGTCCGAGATGAGAATGTGTTGGTCTAAACATAGCGACTGAGAGAGTGCTATATGGCACTCTTAGGAGGTAAAGGGTTAATCTGCAATATTGCCAAAGCTGGTCCAAATCAGAGTCGTAATCTTAGTGTTATTGAGAGTTAAAAAAAAAAAAAACATCCGCGGTCAAAATGGTTGACTTGGCCTATATAAATTATTTATTAAACCAAAAAACAGTTTTACAAATTTTTTTTTTCATTCTTCTTTCATGAGTGTACTCCTTGTGATAGGGTTTCAGCAACATCTGAAGTGGTGGGTGTCAGGCGTAAGTGACTTGAAACGGAATTACCCACACATGTATACATGTTGAAAACTGCAGAGAATGTTGTAATTCTGTTACACTTATCCTCTCCTGCAATACAAAGAATGTGTCCCTTGACATAGTCATGAACTAGCCAAGCCGTGCAGCATTACACAATGAAAAGTACACATCTTCCGCGAGTGTGGATTCTAGAAATCTAGGCAGGTATAATTTAGACCTCTTTCAAATGTCAAATTATTTTTGTATTGGTCTGTAATGGTTGAAGGAATGGACAATCAAGTCTCCTTTGTGTTGTACAGGGAGCTTCATAATTTTTGGGACAATTGAATGTTTTGTAGTTATTTGCTTCTGTACTCACGAATCTAGGGGTTCACATTGTTAAAGTGCAGAATCCCAGCTTTTTATTTATATTTTTTAATATAAAAATTATGGCGCTGCCTATAATGTGCAGACTAGGGCTGGGCAATAAATGGAATAAGATTAACTGCCACCATGGGACGAATAAATGAGCCTGCTCTTTTTGTTTTCCACAAATCATAACTGATGCAGTCTTGAACAAACAGCTGCCAGACATCAGAGGCCATGTGAAATACTGTACTTCTGGAATAGTACTTCATTGACTGAAGTTGGCTTATATGGCGTCAAGCGTCAGTTGGAGTCCATCACTTGTCCATCGCCCGTCAAGGCATGATACGTCAACTTACTTTTCACACATGTATATTGTTTTCATCTAGGTCGTACGTCGAACAGGCGCATATATTTGAAAAGTGTGCATTTGGGCTTCCTTTCCTTCGTTTGACACCATGGATACCACAGCATTACTGCTGATTGCATATTACTTGAAGAAGAAAAATATTTCTGCATCACTTCAAAAAAACACGTGTCCACGATTGTCTGGAAATCTCCTGGGAAATGACGTCTGGGCGGGGAATTCCCTGTCCGCTTGGCTGTCTGACTGCGACAAATATGCTCCTAGTATTCTTGACATGCATCAGGCACACGATGACGAGTCACGGTTGTTTGACATATGGGCCATTTCATGGTATTTGTGAAGTAGTATCAGAAATATAAATGTTTGAATCTGAGCAAAATACCAATTGGATATATTTGATGTACGTCTGAACTGATTAAAAAACAAAAATCTGGCCAAAATTTTTACCCCTTGATTATGTAAATTAGCATTTAATAATTAGCGTGTCGGACAGGACACATGTTTTTCCCATTTCTCTCCTGTTGCATTTAATTTTTGACAATTTTTTCTTGCGGACATAACAAGTTTCAAGTCAAAGCAAATAACCCCCCAAGTAATGTTTTTTTTTCTCAAGTGTAAAGCCCCATTAATTTCACTTCACAGGAGTTGGATGTACTGTCCGACACGATTCATGAGCAAAAAGTTAAATTTCTTTCCCAAGTAAATGACTTATGAAGACGAGAATAATTTTTCTCTTTGTTGATGTGATATAAAACAATGTAAGGTTTTTTCAAAAAAATAGAAAACACCTCATGGGAAATTAAAAATCTTTTCTGTCCTGTCCGACACAATTGTGTGTCGGACAGGACAAAAAATGTGTCGGACAGGACTCTAGTATTCAAGTAATGGACCAATGGCTGATTCCAGAGTTGATATTGCAACTTCCACTGCTACTAAGGCTTTTAAAAGGCTGTTCTGTTCTTTTTAAGTTCGGAAACCACTGGCTGATTTAATTGCCAGTAATTGGAGAGATGACTTCCCAATTAGCTCCTTTCATTAAATGTGTTGGAGGAATTGGTGATGGGTTAAGTAAGTGGTGACGTGTTAAGTACATGTAAATGGTACCGTACAGGCCAGCAGACAGTGCCATTTCTACGCGAGATTATCGGGAGAAACACAGGAGACAGACACGAGAATATCACGACGCAGCGTAAATGCTCGAGTCACATATATCGTGAGTAGGAAAAGTAATTGGCCTAGTGCCGGTGATAATTTGCATTTCAGTACATTACATTGGCAAAATCTATACGCCAAACAAACATCAAACTAATAATTACTGTACACTTAACCAATTCTAATTGAAGGAAAAAAGACATGGAATGTGAGCTCTGTCGTTTTCAAGATACTGCAACAGTTGCAGAGATGCCAAGTCTCACGCGTTAGGCGTGAGTCTCTGGCATTCACAGTCCTGTGCCGTAGTCAGCAATTATTCTATTAACTCGCACTGAAGAAATTCACTCGCGGAATTTAAGTAATTGTGCATGAAGTTGATCAGTTTCACATGCATTACGATTAATTTCCCCACTAGTGACGCGGAAATTGATTATGACTCGGGAATTCTCACGCTTGTCCTTGCTGTGGGATTGAAAGCAATGGAATTGCAAAAAGACGTTTCAAATGGTCTTATTTCATTTAAACAATTTAAACGATCATGAAACACATGCATTGTTTCCAATCTCTGAGTAAAGAGAAGCACGAGAAGTCTGGAGTCATAATCGCTTTCCATGTTACTTGCGGTGAGGTCCACCTTTACGCAAGTGACACTGGAACTTCAATGCACAAGGTTTTAATTCCGCGTAAGAATCTAATTAATAAGAGTTCATTGCATAATTACGGACTACGGTGAATAAGCCTAAAAGATGCGCGAGACATACGCCAAATGCGTGAGACTTGGCATCTCTGGCAACAAGGCGTCGCTTTAAATATAATTTGACATGTGAATCGATAGATTTGTTGCTTCATTTATGACACAATGAGACGTGCACAGAAAACATTCTACGGTGCATTTACCGTATAAATGTTTAAGAATAAACCAATATCGCCAAACAGAAGGCTATTAAACAGCAAACATAATGAGTTATCTCCCTCTACCACATGACCTGATGAAATGATGAAACAGTAAACAGGCTGAAATAAATGCAAAATTACAATCTACATGTATGTAGCACATTATGTTTCATTCAGACCAGCGGAACATGTATACTGAGATTTTCCAAGTGATTCTTCAACTGCTGCTGGATATCGTATACTCCAGACCACCCTCGATTTTCACGGATTAGTGATTAGCGATTAGCAACAACAACGCAGCAACGCAACAACGTGTTATATCTATTAAATCCGCATATAAAAAGTAATTCTCAGTTACAACTGCGCGTAGGCCTAATTCGGACTACATTACGTGCGTAGGTTCGGAGGCCCGCCTACTGCGAAGCTTGTCTCGGCAGAGTATGAGGTTGATGATAGCACGCAACTAGAAGAGGAGATTATCGCGAGAAATCCACGAGAGATACAAGAGACGTCTCGTGGGTATTAGGCAGTATCTGCTGGCCTGTACGGTACCAAACTTACAAACTAGAAGACTATAGGCACGTTTCCACTAGGTACACTTTGCCCCCGAGAGCTGCTATGGGTGTGGCTTGGGCGAGAGGATCCGCCCAAGATCCGCCCATATTCACCGATAAGCGGCTCACGAAGCGGCTCAGAAAGTACCTACCTCGGGTAGGTACTTTCTCAGCCGCTTTGTGAGCCACTACTCACTAGTCGATGCTGATTGGATACCGTTGAGACGGGATGTGACGTGAGTAGAACTCGACACAAACCACAACATAAACATCGCCAAGAAATAAGCAGAGCAACATTTGAGAGAATCGAATTCAAGAATAGAAAAACAATAATGGAAAAAGTTAAAAGAAAGACCGCCGACAAGTGGGTTGACTGCGAGGTCCAGGCCTTGCTCGTCTACTGGGAGAGTATTAACGTCACACTCCAACTCCGTTGGTGAGCCGCTACTGAAGTACCTAATGGGAACGGAGGGCCGAGAGGAACTAAAAAGTGGGCGTAGCCAAAACACTCAGATGCTTTGCAAAAAGTACCCAGTGGAAACACGCCTATTGAGCAAAATTGAGGAACCTCTCTGGAAGAACTGATTGCTTTAAATTGAAGTGGTTTCTTCCTGCGTGTTTGTGTTTTGACAAGCTTGCGTAACTCAAAAGTAACCATGTCAGCTTCCTTGGAACTATGAACTGCACCCCCGGATATGATGGGTCCATCACTATAATGCAAGTACAGAGAGAAGCAACAGCAATGCCACCTAAAACAGATGCTGAGAGGAGCCATACTAAAAGGGAAAAAATTAAGAATGACAGTGAGAAGTACGAGGCAGCCAAAAAGAAGGACGGGGGAAAGAAAAAAGCATTTTATAATAATCATGTGTGTATCTTCTATCATTTTGGTCCCAAGTGAAAAAGTGTCCTGTCCGACGCGTCCTGTCCGACACGCTGACCAAGCGGGAACTTTTGACCCCCCCCCTCAGCTATACTTTGAGTTAAGAAACCAAAATTTTCTTTGAAACCTAGCTAAGATATCAGGGAACACAACTGCTTGGCTAAATTCTATGAATACCATGCGGTTGGACAGAACTTTGCAGTTTTCCAACATGGCAAAAATAACACTTCACTTTTTGTCCTGTTCGACACGAACCTTCTGGCTTCATTTTGAACTGGAAAAATGAAATCAAAAGACTTCAGTTTTTTACCATATAAAGTGGTCCTATGGCTCTTGCTTATGACCAGTTCAAACTTACTTATCATTCCATCATAATGACTATGGTGGAAAAAACCTGCAAATGTCCTGTCCGACACGAAACAAATACCATGAAATGGCCCATATGGACAGATGATAACAAGTTTGGGATGTGGTCTAGAATCATGACGGCTGACGGTGACGGAAGACAGAAACCGTACATATGGAAAGGAGTTTTAGTGTTTTTCCAGCGACATCTGTCTACTGCTAATCACTTCTCAATCATTGTTGGCTACATATTGGTTTTGAATGGTGGGTTCGCTAAACAAATTACAAACTAACTAACAATCAAGTATCTCAAAATAACATCTTGTCCAGCTGTGGAGTTCTGGTGATATTACCAACCTGTTTTTCTGATGCAAACCCTTATTCAGATGCTGTGCTACCAAAAACATGTATCATTCTTTCAAAGGCTGGAGGCTGGAGCCTATGCCAACATGCAAGGACAAGCAGGGACACACCCGACTACATTCACTTATCTGTCACAGGGGTTGCGCACTAATCACTCGCACACGTATTCAGCTACGGGAAATTTAGTCTCTAGTTTGCCTGAGTACGCTCAGAAGACCAGTGCCTAAGTAGGAGGAACACTGAAATGCCATACAAGACTCAAACCCACAAACCTTTTTGCTGTGATGTGCCACAGCTACCACTGAACCATCATTCCTGCCCTACAGTAAAATTATTGAATAAAATGTGAGGCCTACCCCATCATGCACCTGGGGCTATGCACAACATAAGACAAAATAATCTGTGATTGGTCTAGGAATGCAAATACACCTGGGGCTCCTAAATGCCTTTTATTTAATCTTTATTCTGCTGGGTTACATTATGCTGGCAAATGAAGAGAGGATTTTGCAATTGGAAAGCAAACATTCACTCCCTTTCCTGCTAAAAGACTAGCCGCACACCTAGAGTTCTGAGGCTCTTCGGTGTTTTGGTATCTGCCCTGCAGGCCTCTAGTGGAGCTGTTTTTTATGAAATGGATCTCACTGCTTTTGTTTGGTTAAATGTGGGACTTCTTTCACAGATATCAGGTGTTGCCTTTCTCTTATGGTTGTGCTGTTGCCTGGCAGATTCTGAATACCTGTGTGGAAGTAGAGAGAACTGTATTGTGTGTGCGCGTGCGTGTATGTGGGCGTATGCGTGTGCGTGCATGCGTACATTTGTTTGCGATTGTGTGTATCTGTGTCTGAGAAAGGGATGTGCATGATGGCAAGGGTCAAGGATTGCGAACCGTGGTAAAAGTAAGAATTTCAGGATCTGGTGATCTGTTTTCACATTATGATCAGCTGTTTTGAAGAACAGCAGGGGGTCAGCAAACTGCATAACACACTGTTATCAATTATAAAGTGGAAAACCGTGCACTTCTCTCAAATGTGAAAAAAGAACTTGTGGGACCTCGTAGAAGCTTTAAAGCCTGGTTTTGTATGATTGTCAACGCCAGTTGGATATCGGGGATGTTTTTCTTTTTTTTTCTTAAAGCATTATACATTGTATATGCCCTCTGTTTGGTTGTTCGCCACTGCATTGGATTTGATGGAAGGAAAAAGATAAAAGAATGTCTGGTTAAGTAAAAAATGATTCAATGTATAACACGCCGATACCCATTCCCTGACTGCAATGCTACTTTGCAAGCTCAGAATGATTTTTATCTCATGATAGACCTGTGTGTAGGTTCTCTGGGCTTTGTGCCGTTTTAATCAACAATCTTTCGTCATACAATATTCCTTAATATTAGCAAATAGCCCATGTGGTTTGGTCAGGATAAACAACAGATTTGGCTTGGGACTTTGAGGGTTAAAGTTGAGGGTGTTTCAGCATTTGTGTTTGTGATTGTACGTTTACACATGCTTCCGCTTGTAGTTCTCTGATATTTTTTAAAGCCCTTGCAGGTAGATGCAGTAGGTGGGTGAGGTTGACTGCAATGTGTGGTGTTTTTGTATGACTGGCGGCCATTCTTCCGACAGGCGTGAGTAGGCATGTTTCTGAATTCCTCTGTCGGGCTGCTTAAGGTGTGTGCTTTACAGCACCCTGGGTTTATTTCGGGAATGGTGCACTTGCACAATTCCTGTGTCACTAGATCTTAAATGGTTAATTTTTTGAATATCAAAACCCAAATTAGAAATACTTCAATTTCAAGACTCCATTGATCATGTTTCAAAAACCTCTAAAATTAATTTTACGGTGTAGCCTAGTGACCTAGAGTCTATCTGGGGCCCACTTCATTCGTGAAAAAATAATTGCCCTGTCTCAGTTTCTATTTTTGCTCATTTGCTTTATTTAGATGTTTCAGATTATCTGACTAATTCTAATATAAGACGAAAATAATGTGAGTAAACACAAAATGCTGCTTTTAAATAATCATTTCATTTATCGAAGGTAAAGTGTTAATCAAATCCTATATTACCCAGGTGAAAATGAATTGCCCCCAAATCCTAATAAATAGTTGTGCCACCTTTGGCAGCAACAACTTAAATAAAATCGTTGTGATAGCTGGAAATTAGTCTTTTACTTCGCTTTGAGGGAATTTTGGTCCACTCCTCTTCGCAGAATTGTTTTAATTCAGCCACATTAGAGAGTTTTCGAACATGAACTGCCTGTTTTAGGTTGTGCCATATCTTCTCAGTCAGATTGAAGTCAGGGCTTTGACTTGGCCACTCCAAAACCTTAATTTTGTTTCTTCTTAGCCATGCAGAGGTGGACTTGCTTATGTGCTTTGGATCAATGTCCTGTTGTATAACCCAGTTGTGCTTGAGCCTGTGGTCAAAAACTTATTGCTGGACAATCTCCTTCAGGATTTTCCGGTAGGGAGCAAAATTCATGGTTCAGTCAATTATGGCAAATTGCTAGCGTCTTGAAGCAGCAAAGCAGTCCATGACCAATCTCACTACCATCATTCCAAGTTTATAGATTTGTAGATAATGGCTCTCATAACGGTTTGCTGAAGAACCAGAGCTTTATAAATGGCTTTGTAACCCTTTCCAGACTGAAAGATATAACTAAGTTACTAAGGGGGTAATTACTTTTTCGCAGAGAGCCAGGTAAGGTTGGATTGTTTTTTCCTTCAATAAACAAAACAATTTTTTTAAAACTACATTTTGTGTTTACTTTGGTTATCTTTGTCTCATATTAAAATTAGTTTCATTTGTTATGTATGAGTGTTTTATGCACAGCACTGTATATCATTTGTAAATGGAGATTTGTTACGTACTATTTGTGCTGCCTTACTGGTCAGCTATTTATTTATTTTGTTCCTCAGCACCCTCTGGTGGTGTGTCTGTAGCAAAACATGATCTGATGCAATACCACTTGTGTGTGATGAAATAGACTAGTGCTTTCTAGAAGTTTCTGGCTTTTTCTTGCCTGGAGGGGGCGGGATCACCCAGGAATCCTGTAGATCTTTCCAGAATGTTGCTAGTCTATATAAATGCTGTGATTTTGGTCAGTAGAGGCAACAGAGTTACATAGTGGCATTAGAGTGTTATTATAAGATTAAACAGTGGATTCTTTGTAGGAGAGTTTTTTTAATCAGTGAAGAATAAATTTGTTTAAGTTGTCATTGCTGGTTTTCTTTGTTGTGATTTTCAAGTCATAACACATTATCTTAAACATTTAAGCTTGGCAAATATGCTGAAATGGAAGACATCGGGAAGGGGGCAAGTACTTTTTCACTGCACTGTACTCTCCTGCAGCCCACTTTATGTCCCAAGTCCGATCCAAAGTTTAAAAACAAAACGGTTTACAGTTTGCTTTGCAAGATGGCTCAGCAAATACGTATGGCATCCTTTTTCACTCTCTCAAAAAAAAAAATGAACCTGAAAATCAGTCAATATTTATAATTAATATCTCTCATTTTTAAACTTTTTTTTTAATCTCTTAAAATGCACACAGCCATTTTCTCACTTATTTCATATTATTTACGCCCATTTATTCTCCTTTGTTATAGGTGATTTCAGTAGTGATGGTGGCAATAGGGATATATGCAAGGGTAATGAAGCACGCTGGTAAGTATTTATAACTTTCTTACTCTAAATACAGGGTGAAGATTTTTTATGATTGATTGGCACAGTGCTTTTTTGAGGCTTCACTGAACAAGTTTATTTGCCCAAAGGACATGCCTCATTATCTGAAATACAGTTTGATGGATTATCCTAAGCCAGTTATGAGCACTGCCTGCTCATAGGGTATGGCTTTTCTTAGGGCTTTTTCAAGCTTTTTTTTTTTACTGGATATTATAGAGAGTCAGAAGCAATAGGTTAATGAGTGAGAGTCATGTGATAATGGTCAGTGAAAGGATTCAAACCCCTAACACTGCAGTTTGAAATGAGAACGTGGAGATTTAGGTAGTGTGTTGATCTTCTAAACACACTCTTTTTGCTCTCCAGTTCTTTTGACCTTCGAAATAGTACTGAAGAGTGGCTGTTTGGATTGATATATTTCAATAAGGGCTGGAAAATGTATGGATATACAGTGGGCACAAAATTGCTGGCACCCCTGACCGGCAATGCACAAACAATACAAAAAAAATCAACAATATAATTATAGAGAAACGGAATATACCAACATGTGTGAAATACTTTAATTTATTGATGTTTCAATGGAATCAACCAAAATCATGACAATCATCAACCATTTAATACAAAATAAATTTAAACAAAATCAAGGTTTCATAATTATTGGCATCCTTCATTTAGTATTTAGTGCAACCTGTTACGTCCTCGTCTAGGGCAAGGGACGTGAACAGAAAAATTTAAACCGTAACAAGGCACGATAACTTCATTCTGGAGTTTATTGTGCCAAACGTAAAAAAAACGAATGCACAAAAAAACGGCCTGGAAACCAGACCTTCGTCTTCCACTCTACAATGGTAGAGTACAGCAGTGACAAGAGCGCTCGAAGGGGCGGTGAGTGGCGAACGGGAAGGCAAAGTGTGGCAGAGTGTGAGGGCCGGTGGAGAGCTATGTGGCCCAGCGTCGCATGGCGTCTCGGCCGGATATAGGATGCAACGCCAATGAGGTGCAAACAATCAGCATGTCATCTGGATGTGGGACGTCCTGTAACACTCCAGAGAACAGAAAAACAGACAAGAAAAAAGAGCACCTATACAAACTAAAACATAGGAACATAACAAACCACCTCTGGCAAGGATAACAGCATGGAGTCTTTTCCTGTTATTTTTGACAAGCTTTTGGCACACATTTGGGTGATTCTCACGAAATTGCATTTTTTCATGTCTGTAAGGATTTGATAGACTAAACTACTAAAACAATCATACTTTTGCATTATATATCAACCTATGGTTTGTACTAATTGTAGGACTACTATTGTCTTTGCATTTGATGGATTACTCTATATTTTATGACAACATTTCCACCTAAAAGTTCATTACCGTAACGTGTCCGGACTTTTATTTTTTTACCTTAAACCCAAAATTATCACAATACATCCCCATAATTTAATATACATATAAATACAGAAAATGGTTGGGGTTATACCCTTTAACTAGCAGTGTTACCATTTTGGGCCAACCATTTGTGAATAACTATTTTCTGGGCCAAATACATGTGTCCAGAGTATGAACAAATCATTTCCGTAACAGAGATATTTGGCTCCATTAAAATCCCTGTGTTCCAATAAATAAAGATTTTTTTGTCCCATGATGCATTGTGTGGAAGAGAAGTTGCAAAATGGCTACCAAGTAAGATCATCTTTCAAGTTCTTTCGGTAGGTATGTTAAAGATTGTAATTATATACACCCCTTGGCACACTACTACTGTTCATTACCATAACAGGGTATATTTAAAATAGTTTTGAAGATAATTATTTTGTGTTCTGTGGAAAAGTAACTTTTATAGAGTTAAACTGTTAGTGAAAATATTTCTGCCGAGTCATGCTCGCTATGCTAATTATTGCTAACAACATGGAACTGCCATTCATTACCGTAATGCTCTGCATTCATTACCGTAACATATACAAGGCTGTTACGGTAATGAAATGAAGTGTTACGGTAATTAATTATATATGTATAATCAGGGCTCCAAATTTTGTGGTTGGTTTTCTTGGGGTTATACTGTATAGTTGGTTGGTACTAGGTGTTGTTTGGTCTACTAGGGGTTGGTTGGTACTAGGAGTAGTAGTAGACAAAAGGAGATTAACTATATTGACTGGAGCAGGGGTCCCCAAACCCGGTCCTGGGGCCTCACTGTGTATGCTGGTTTTCATTCCAATCAGAATTGCCATCATAGGATTTTAATAAGCTCTTAATTTGTCCTAATTAGGTGCATTTTGTGTTTAAAGAAGTTATTTGCTGTCTTAAGCCAAATTTTAATAGAAATATCCATGTGTGCCATGAAGAATAAAAGACCCTTGAATATACAGTTTTGTTTTTTTTCCCTGATGTTGCAAGCCATTTCAGATAATACTTTAACATTTTTAAACTGATCAAGTCAGGCACTGAGTAAATCACTTACCACCAAATCAGGTGGCTCAACACAGGTGATTAGAATTCTCTCAAAATCATTTGCTTGCACTCAATAACAAAAACATAACATAAAACAGGCTTGACTATCATTGGCTTGTCTAGTAAATTGTAAGTTTTTGCAACCATGTGCCCACAGTTTCACCAATTAGGAACCCATTGATTTTTTTCCTTTGATTGGGTAAAATTTTTTTTCCTCTTTTTGTATAGTTGTTACTCATATATCGCAATGTGGATGTGGAATTTATTCTTCACTGTATGTATGCATATCTGTCAAAATACTGAATGTCAAAAGAGGATAAGTTGCTGCTCTAAATTTAAATGCACCTAAATAAGACAAATTAACAGCCTGTTAAAATCCTACGATTGCAGTCAAGGGTGGAACAAAAACCAGCATACACAGGGAGGCCCCAGGACCGAGTTTGGGAACCACTAGACTAGAGTAAGCAAAGTTGAATGGATTTAAATCATACCGCCAGTCTTGATACAAGTATATTTCTAATAATTCCTCATTCCAAATGTATCCCTGTAGCAGCATTCTTTTTATTATTTATTTATTTATTTATTTTATTTTATTTTTTAATCCAATTTTGCTTTTTTTTTCCTTTAAAAATTCATAAAAAATTACAGGAATGGGTTACAGACTTTTTTTTTCGACATGCTCAAGAAATTATGCTGAACACCACATTAGTGTTCATTTTGCCGAAACAAGAAGTTGAAAAATCACAATTTTTGAGCATGTAAAAAAAGTAAGTCTGTAACCCATTCCTGTCATTTTTAAAGGTACATTGTGTTGGAATTTCTCCCATCAAGCGGTGAAATTGTATTTTGCATTCAAACGAATAGTGCTCTCTAGCGCCTCGCTTTTTCAAAGGCGTGTTGCAACTACGGTAGCCGTTATGTACCAAGAAGCTATGACATCATGTCATCCAATACCACTTCACAATACCATGCTGAACTGCGGTCTACGGCGGAGTGTTTGTTTTTAATACAAACTCTCAGACTGCTTTCGCACAAGGTACGATTGTTCGGTACCGTGCCACAGTGCGATTGTCCCCTCTCCCCACTGGTCAGCTTACTCACTAGTAATATCGTACCATACCTGAGTATGCCAAAATACCAATACAGTGCGTTACAGTATCCACCATGGTAGTTTTAAATGGGGAGATATACAGAAAGGAGTGCTTAACTCTTGTGTAGAAAGAATTCCGTATCTAATCTCCACTTTTTTCTGGCTTTTTATTTGCCAGTACGATTTTAAAAGGAGGCGCCAATATGTTTTGGGGGATTTTATTATTGAGAGGGGGCTTTAGAATATTGATATCGCAAATGCGTGCTGCGCGTGCCCTAGCAACCCGGTGTGTCATCAGTAACATGGATCACCACATATAGCAGCACAAGAAATTAAACTTGAAATTTTCTTGACTGAATTTCAGTGGCTAAATCATCAAAATTGCTAAAATTGCTCCCTACAACTGTCAAGCGCGAGTCTGTCATCTTGGATTTGCCCGGAGACGCCTGTCAAACAATAATATTACAACTTGATGGCAGGCGTGAGACCATCATTTACCACCGTTGTCTATTTTCCTAAAAAACGTACTGATGGAGGTAGTGGGCATGATGAAATGCAACCCTTATTCCATCAAACATAGCCTATGCTGCTATTCACCAACGACGCTGTTTACCAACACATGTTCTACTGTTATGCTGCCTATATAACGAGTTACACAACCAAGCAATGAATAAAGCTTGTAATTTAGACAGTAACATTTACTTACAGGTCGAGAGGAAAGCAGGCAACTTCAGCGTCCCTTTGAAAGTCCTTCTCCTTCATTAGCTCTTTCCACCTGGGAAAAGCTACCCTGATGTTTACCCTCGTTTTTTTTTAATTGAAGTTACTGATTGTTATTAGTGTGAATGCTGACTCAGCATTCACACTATTGTTATCTAAATCTTTATATGTTCTTATTACTCTGAGCTCTTCCGCCGTTTTTTGCAGTCTAACTGGTCCTTCATACTTTGTGCTAGAAAACCCGTTCAAATATCAAAACGTTCAACTTGTTCAGGATATTAGGGCTTCCATTCAACTTTTTGAAGTTATTTATACTTTTAAAATATTAAGCATTTTCTGAAAAATTTTCCTCATTCAAAATGAATGGAGAGAATATTCAAATCCTTCAAATCTTCAGCCTCTTTAAACTTCAACTACTTCAGCATACTTTCAGCTAGAGACCTCATTCAAACTTTAAAATGCTCTCAAGACTTTCAGCTATTCAGTTACCATTCAACTTTTTAATATCTTTTATACTTTTTATGAATTGCTCTTAATTAATTGAAAATGTTATTGGATACATTGTATTGATTGTGGCTGCATTAAACCTTCTGTTATTCTGTTATGAATTGCTCTTGATTCATTGTTTTTTTGTGAAGTCAAGCTTAATTTGTCATTACCCAAGACAATCTAATCATGTAGCCTTATATGATAAACCGTGAAAAAGATTGGACCATATAGCCTAATTTGTGAATACTAAAAACATGGCTTCTATGATGTATGAATGCCATGTGAGGTCATTGCCGTAACAAAGCTTTTCATTACGGTAACAGCTTTTCATTACCGTAATACTTGCTGTATATGTAAATATTTAGATGGGAATGAGTGATAACTTCAAATTTTATTTTTGCACAGGAACTATTTGTCAAGTCTTTTCAGATTACTGAATTGGCATTTTTTATTTATTTGTAAAATTTACACTACAGGAAAAATTTAGTATAAAACGTAATTTTGTTATGGTAATGAACATAATAACTAAAGTTATTATATCAATAAACATTTTTCTGAATGTTTACACTATGTGGCTATTCTGAACTATTAATAGAACATATATGAAAAAAAATAAAAGGTCTACCTTTCATACATATTCAGTTATCATCAATTGAAAATGTGTGACGGTAATGAACTTATTTGGTCAATGACTCAATAAAACATTCTGAAAATGTATTAAAAAACATGTATTGATCACTCATTTTAATTGAGCCAGTTAATTGAGACCCTGCTTGCTACTAATGAGAGAAAAAACTAGCAAAATTGACCTAAAATTGTTTTTGCAAAAGTCAGGACAGTTTCTTGAGAATCACCCATTTGGGGGGATTTTGGACTGTTCCTCATAGCAGATCCTTTCAAGATCCTTCACATTCTTGAGTTTGCATTTATTAACTGCCCTCTTTAGCTCAGCCTGCAGTTTTTCAGTTTACAGAATATTGATTTTGTCATCACAGAACCATTTCTGTGTGGATCTTGAGGTATGCTTTTGGTTATTGTCTTGTTGGAAAGTCCACCTATGGCCAAGTCCCAACCTTGCTGGCGGAAGCAACCAGATTGTCGGCCAAAATATCCTGATACTCGGTGGAATTAATTCTGCCTTTAATCTTAACCAGCGCCCCTGGACCCCTTGAATGAAAACTGCCCCAAAACATGATTGACCCGCGGTGCTTCTCCTTGTATGCATCTCTGTTTCAACGCCAAAGTTTCTGATGCTCTATCTGACCGAAACAAGCTATTTTGGTCTCATCTGACCAAAGCAATTTGTTCCAGTTATTTGTTATCTGACCAAAGCAATTTGTTCCAGCTTGGTGTTTGGCAAACACCAAGCTCTTGGTTCTGTGTCTTTTGGTCAGAAAAGGCTTTCTTCTGGCGACCCTTCCAAAGAGCCTGTGGTTGTGGAGGTAGCGCCTGTTGGTGGTTTTTAAAACCTAGTGACCCCAAGATGCCATCAAGGCCTGCAATTCCTTCAAAGTGATTCTTGGGGATTTTGTTGCTTCTCTCACCATCCTCCTCAGTATCCTGGGATGCAAAATGCAGTATAATGTATTTTTTAATGTATTGTTTGTGCCTTGCCAGTTAGGGGTGCCAGTAATTTTGGAGCCTACTGTATGTACACAGAATGAAAAATATTGGAGAGGGCCACTGATTGGCTGATGTTGTTGCTCTAGTGGAGTATTTGGTAATTTTCACCTTAACTCTTTTCCCCATAATGACTACATATAACGTCTTAACTCTTCTCATAATGACTACATACAGTATGACACCTATATGTATATCAGTGGACCATTCCTTAGCCTCCCCATTGATTGAATATGAGGGGTATCCCCAAGGCGTCAAATGTCATCTTCATTGATATGGCTAGGGTCATCATTTGTAGTCCTTATGGGGAAAGGGAGGAGGGAATCTATGGGGGAAAAGAGTTAAGGACCCCTGATGCTGTGTATTGAGACCCTGATTATTTGTATCAGGTGTGTGTAAGTTGGAGCTCATAAAATAACTTGATTTTGCTTGGAGGTTAAGTTACCAAAGTACTGCTGTTGTGCACAGATGTGAATAGAAGATTTGTTTCAAATATAGTTAACCCCTCTGAACCCTGATACCTGTGCATATACGTGTGTGCACACCTGTCTCCTTGTGCATGCTTTGCTCTGTGTGTTTGCTTATGTGTTTGTATGTGTGCGGGTGATTGTGTGGTGCGCGTGTGTCTGAGTGTGTTGTGTTTGTTCTTTGTGCTTGTCTGTTTGCTTGCATGTGTGTGTGTGTGTGTGTGTGAGTGATTGTTCTGTGTGGGTGTGCTTGTGTGTATGTGTGTGTACCTGTGTGTGCACGTGCATGCGTGTGTGTGTGTGCACGCTATGCGCACGTGTGTATTACAGAAGCGGCTCTGTCCTACGTCTCAGTGGACCCGGCCATGCTGCTGTTGATTGCAGGGGTTCTGATGTTCTTCATCACGTTCTGTGGCTGTGTGGGCTCCTTGCGCGAGAACATCTGCCTTCTGCAGACGGTCAGCTCACCTCCATGCAGTAATTGTTTTTTTCTTTTGCGGAAATTAAACAGAATTTTTTGTTGCAGTTTGTCTTGATTTCACCCAATTTCTTAATTTGGTCTCCCTTAACTCTGCAAACATACATCTTTTTCAATGTTAATACTGTCACATCTAGTAATTACCAATCCTGATTTTGGAGATCTACTGAAATGTGCTGCGTTTGGATTGGAACAAAAACCCCACATCTCATTCAATTAGGGTTGAACTGTAAACGCACAGGACTGTAGCTCTTGATGAGCAGGGTTGGTGACCACTAGTCTATTCTTTTCATACTGAATATGCCTTATCTGAATCTAACTATTTTCATTATTCTGTCGAACGTATTTTCTATTTGTTAAAATTACTTTTAATAATTCTGGAGGACCGTTGTTGCATACCTGAGCTGTAATGGCGGTAGTAACGGTGATTTGAGCTCAGGAATCATCAAATCTGGCCATTTGATCCAAATCCACTCCTTAATTGCGGGGTGTGGAACTGAACAATCAGTGTTACTTATGATAAACCCAACTATCCTCACGCCTGACGGCCAGGTAAAGGGAGGGTGAAAAACCAGCAGTATTTAGCCCTTTGAGGACTGTGATTTGATGGTCCCTGGTCGATCTTTTGCTTGTATTACACAGTGGGCTCCCTGTGTAATACTAGCTATCTGTAGACACCAGAGTTGTAGTTGAGTCCTCTGAGTTATATGCTATAACTTTTATACATATACACTTAACAAAAATATAAATGCCCCATTTGACACTTTTAAACTTTAATTAGCATTAAGGGTTTTACAGTATATTAAGTCATATACAATTCATTTTATTGTTCAATATGCAACAGATTACTGTTCATTAAAGCAAGATAGTGGCATATGGCAATCAGGGATACTCGTAGACGCAGTTGGGATCACGATGAAGACGACGGGCGTGTAGGTTTGCTTCTCTCAGGTGGTTCGGGACAGTTTGAGGTGTGATACGTCTGTTGTGCAGACCAACTGTTTTATCTGCTGTGCATGTTGCTGGTCTGAGGCGATCACGCAAGTGGAGAAGCCGGATGTGACGATCTTGTGCTCGTGTGGTCACACGTGGACGACGAGGGTGAGGTCGATTTGCTGCACTGCCAGCCTGTCTAAAACAAACTCTTAAACGCCCAATAGGCTTTATGCACAGCTCCACTACTTCCTGAACTTAAACCAGCTCCTTTATTTCCTGTCTTTCATTATTGGACAAACTGATTAATCCAGGTGTGCCTGACCATTGTTGTTGTGGGGTCAGGCACACCTGGATTAATCAGTTTGTCCAATAATGAAAGACAGGAAATAAAGAAGCTAGCTTAAGTTCAGGAAGTAGTGGAGCTGTGCATAAAGCCCATTGTCCGATAGTGAACATTCAGCTGTGCAGCAACCGCTCTGGTGGACATTCCTGCATCCAGCATTCCTATGGCGCGTTCCCGCATGATTTGCGACATTTGTGGCATGGTGACTTTTGATGAAATTTGATATTTTGGGGTGGGCTTTTATTGTCCCCAGTTTTAGGGAGTGTCTGAGTTATGTTCATGCTGTTTGAGCAGCGTCTACACATGCCACGCCTGTGTTGAGGGTGGAATCAATGCATCACTGAGCAAGTGCTCACTGGCAGAGATGAACACAAATGTTGTATACAAATCAAGACAAATAACCATTTTGCACAATTAAGACATTATCAGCTCATTTAGCGTAACACATTTCATGTTACATAAATATGGGGCGTTTATATTTTTGTTAAGTGTATTTCATGCACTTTTTACTGAAGAGTTCTGTTTAGCTGGTTGCACTGTGTAAATTGCAAAAAAGGCAGCAGACGTTGTTTGACTCACCATGGAGAATGTAATGTGACCACTCAAGCAGCATGCTATGTGGAAATTGTCTGTCTTAACGGCAGATGGATGACTCCGCCCAAGATGCTAGTTTCAAGTCTCATACAAACGTCTTTACGTACAGTCGGTGCAGTGAACTCACCTTGTGTCACACTTGCTCTCTATTTCCTTCCCCAGTTCTGTTTCTGCCTGATAATCATCTTCCTGCTGCAGCTGGCTGCGGGGGTCCTCGGCTTCATTTTCTCTGATAAGGTACTGCACCACAAATCTGGGATGCTTGACCTTATCCAGAATGGGCTGGTGTGGGTACAGGCTATCATTCCGATCAAGCACTTATGCACCTGATTGTACGAATCAAGGTCTTAAGCAAGAGCCCTAAGGTTTGATTAGTGGGTTCTGGCGTGTAGCTGCAAGCTATATTGTCACTTATTACAGGAAAAAACTTATGCACAGGACATCCTTGCTTCTTGAAACATCAGTTCATGACAGGTTTTACAGTTTCAGGTATCGTTAGATTCACAGCTTCCTTAAGTGTGGTTTCCTCAGAGACATTTTTCGAACATTTTTGTCATTATTTTATTTTACAAATTGGAATTTTCTTAGCCACTTCAAACACTGTGAACCATTTTTTGGGTTTGTCAAATGCTGCTGCTTTACTCAAACCTGTGGAAGGTTTGGGAATATTTTAAATTCAGTGGATAAAGATAAACAATATTATGCCAATGAAGTGATACAGTTTCTTTATTTGCTACATTTATGATGGGTGGGGGAAATTGTTTTGCTGGTTGCTGCAAATTGTTATTTCAAACAAAGCAATTCTCCAGGTTCACTGAGATCCCGTATCAGTCCTGCTGAATCACAGGAAAATGTGCGTAAAATGTTGCACTAGATGTACAATGAAAAATATCTTACCAAGAATTTTAATGTTGTATTTTGACTTTAAATTCTTGTTTCTATTACCTTTTTTCTCAAGAAAAAAAAAAACTTTGAGTCATTTCTAGATTTGTCTATGGGGTAAGTGAAATTATCTTTCGCCGATGGAAAAATCTAACTCTAAATACAAGATTAAAATGCTTGGAAAGATTATTTTTGCAGTTTTGAAGTCATTTATTTTTTGTAATGCTGCAGCCATAAAAACATAACATCCTGGGGTTGAATATTTCACTCAGTATGGATGCGATGTAGCTTCAGTGAAGCACTGCAACCAGCAGATGCAGACTATTTATGTAACATTGTCCTACAATTTGGAAAATATGCTTTTCATATCGTTGAACTTCTTTGGGGGCAAATTCAAGTGAAAATCAGAGTTAAGGGGTTAAACAAAATCTATCAAATGCAAGGAAAGAAATAGGGACTATGATGTTAGTGAAGGCAAGGAGTCCTCTCTCCTTTTCTGTACAGTCCCCTGTGAAAGTGGTTCTCAGGTGCTTTCAAAACTCTCACACACAGGACTGCCAGATCATGTCTGAATACCACAAACAAAAGTAATAAATAATCATTGTAAGCACAGCTGCAGATTCCCTTTACCCCTGGAAGGCCAGCAAGAAACGGGGCAACCTCACAACTTTCGTTGTTGAAAGTTTACTCGACACTAACCAGACAGCCGGCCCTCTGCAGGCTTTGTGCGGTTAATTAATGACCTTTGTTCGCCAGCCGACTATGTCATGAACTCTGGTTTACTTTAGCTGAGCTCGCAATGTTCTCATACCACAGGAAGTTGACAAGCCACTTCACTTTTCCTGAGAAGGGTTGGGACAAAATGTTTGCATTACTTTAGAGAGGCTCAGTTTGCATCGTGAACTGACTGCAGTTGAACTTCAGATATTATCTGGGAATCAAAAGGAATTTTTGGAATAAATGTCCGAGACAGGAACCTGCATGTCTTACAGGAATCTAGGGTGGAAAAGTGTTTGGCTTTAGGTCTGTTTCTGTTGCCCCCTGCTGCCAGTGATGTGCTTATTATTATTAGGAATTATTATTATTCTGTTTCTGTACTGCTCATAGACTATATAAAAAGATGGACGAAGCTACCCTGACGTCACCCATTGGTTTCAGCATACCATAAAGGAAGCCTCGATTTTGGCAATTTGAGTTGCGCCATGTTGTCATTTTGAAACCGGATGTGATTTCTGTTGGACGAGAGCGAGAATCAAGATCCGGGGAGGGACGTGTGAGGTAGATCTGACCGTATCGGACGAGGACCAGAGGATAGCCACGCCTCTAAGGCGTATTCTGGCTTTATCCTTAATTCTAGTCTACTTGGGACCATAATTTACAAAAATGAACATCATGATATATCGAAGGAGACTTGAAACTTGCTATAGCTACCATAAAATAATGTGAAAAATCATTATTTAAATGAAAAATCAGGTGGGAAAGTAGGGTCATTTTCTCATAGACTTCTATAGCATTGAACTTCTTTCTGCAACCACCGACGTCGCCATCTGCTGGCCATTAAATAGAATGCCATTTTACAGTACTTTCGCATGGGCTTCTTTTTTCAGACCAGAGTGCTGTGTCCATCTTTTTATACAGTCTATGGTACTGCTAAGCTCTACTGCTAACCAGCGCACTCAATGATAAATGCTGGCCGAGTGATGACAATGAATAGAAGTCAATGGACAAGGTGCAAACTAGCCTTTTTAGCCTTGGTCCAAATGCTTGTATTTATTCATAACACAAGGGTAGCATGTAGCACGGAGTGCAGAATAATAAAGAAACATGCATATTTTGTCTTTCAGATTCAGTACAGTGCAAAAGTCTCAGGTACATTTAAAGCAATTTTGTTGGGCAAAAATAATTACAATAATAATTAAATTAAAACTTTCTAATAACTGAGCAATGTACTGTACAGAGCTGTAACTGGTTAAAAACTACAACCCCAATTCCGAAATAGTTGGGACAAAGTGTAAATTGTGAATAAAATCAAAATGCAATGACTTTCAAATCACACCAGCCAGTATTTTATTCACAATAGAACAGAGATAATATAGCAAATGTTGAAACTGAGAAATTTTACAATTTTATCCACAAAATGAGCTCATTTCAAATTTGATGGCTGCTACAGGTCTCAAAAAAGTTGGGACAGGGGCCTGTTTACCATGGTGTAGCATCCCCTTCTCTTTCTAACACAGAGTGGAGGCGTCTGGGCATTGAGGAGACAAGTTTCTTGAGTTTAGCCATTGGAATTTGATCCCACTCTTGTTTAATACAGGCTTCTAGCTGCTGGAGGTTTTGGGTCTCCTTTGACGGACTTTTCGTTTAATTATGCGCCAAACGTTATCAATCGGTGAACGATCAGGACTGCGGGCAGGCCAGTTCAGCGCATGGACTCTTCTACTACGAAGCCATGCTTTTGTAATAGCTGCAGTATGTGGTTTTGCATTGTCCTGCTGAAATACACAAGGCCTTCCCTGGAATAGATGTCGTCTGGAGGGGAGCATATGTTGCTCCAAAACCTTTATATACCTTTCAGCATTTATGGTGCTTTTTAAAACATGCAAGTGTCCCACACCGTATGCACTAATGCATCCGCATACCATCAGAGATGCTGGCTTTTGAACTGAATGCTGATAACAGGAGGGGTGGTCTTTCTCCTCTTTAGCCCGGAGGACACAACGCCCATGATTTCCAACAAGAATGTCAAATTTGGACTTGTCTGACCACAGGACACTTTGCCACTTTGCTACAGTCCATTTTAAATGAGCCTTGGCCCACAGAACACGGCGGCGCTTCAGGATCATGCTCAACAATGACTTCTTTTTTGCATGATCATTTTAGGTGGCATCTGTGGATGGCACGGCGGAATGTGTTTACAGACAGTGGTTTCTTGAAGTATTCCTGGGCCGATTTAGTAATGTCAATGACAGAATCATGCCGGTGAGTGATGCAGTGACGTCTGAGGGCCCGATGATCATGGGCATCCAGTAAAGGTCTTCGGTCTTGTCCCTTACGCACAGAAATTTTTCCAGTTTCTCTGAATCTTTTGATGATGTTATGCACTGTCGATGATGAGACCTTCAAAGCCTTTGCAATTTGACATTGAGGAACATTGTTTTTAAAGTATTCCACAATTTTTTTTAACGCAAGCCTTCACGGGTTGGAGACCCTCTGGTCATCTTTACTTCTGAGAGACTCAGCCTCTCTAATACATCAATTTTATAGGCAGTCATGTTACACACCTGATGCCAGTTAATGTAATTACTTGCTAAATGTTCTTTCAGCTGATTCTCTTGTATATTATTTGCTTTTTCAGCCCTTTTTTGCCTGTGTCCCAACTTTTTTGAGACCTGTTGCAGCCAGAAAATTTGACATGAGCTCATTTTGTGGATAAAAATGTAAAATGTCTCAGTTTCAACATTTGAAATGTTATCTATGTTCTATTGTAAATAACATATTGGCTCCTGTGATCTGAAAGTCATTGCATTTTGATTTTATTCACAATTTACACTTCGTCCCAACTATTTCGGAATTGGGGTTGTAAATCAAAACAATATTTGATGTGACAGCCCTTTGTCGAAAAATTAGAGACACTTTCCTGTGGTGCTACAGTTTTATAAGATGATTGGCTTTTTGCTTGTTTCAAGCGGAGAGGAAAACTTGCCATCGTTCTTCTGCAGACTGACTGGCTTACTTGCATCTATCCCTCCAAGTAATTGAAAACAGCCATGATGATGTTGACATCAGGGCTCTGTCAAGACTATATTATCTGTATCAACTGTTCTTAATGTGATACAAATATTTATTTATATGTTTTTTGTCAGCATTTGAAATGTCAAATATACTTCAGTAAAATGACTTCAGTAAAACCAATGTGGAAAACAAAAATTAATTTTTAAAAAAATTTTCATAAAATAATGTACAGTGCCTAAGTCTTTTGCACAGCATTGTCTGTCATGTTTTCTTGACAAGTCATCAAGGTCTTTGGTTCTACTATGTGTCATCAGAGGCTGATGAACTATTAAACAGCTGCTTAGATGTGTTTTGTAATTTTTCTGTGAACTTAACTCTGAACTTGTTCTCCAGCTCTGCTATTTACTGATTCCAATACTTGATTCATTGAAAATTCTCTGTTCACAATTTTTTTTAACTGCTTTTTACCCTTCAGCCCTGACTAAGGGGCAGAGGGGCATTGTCGTCATGTGCGATGTCCGTCCGTCAGTCCCTCTGTCCGTCTGGCCTGTAAACTTTTGTATTCCGCACGATAACTTGAAAACGCCTTCGTCAATCAACGCCATTTTTGCTGTGTTACTTGGTCTTGTGTACCTACAGAAGCCTATTGATTTTGACGGCGCTTGGATGTGCAGTATGGCCGCCACAGCCGCCATTTTAAATGTTGTGTTCCTCACAATAACTTGAAAATTCCTTCGTCAATCTACGCCGTTTTTGCACCGTTGCTTGGTCTTGTGTACTTACAGAAGCCTATTGAACATGATGGCACTTGGATGTCCAGTATGGCCACCACAGCCGCCGTCTTTAATCTTGTATTACGCAGGATAACTTGAAAACACCTTTTCAATTTATATTCATTCCAAACAATCCTGGGGCTGAGGGGTAATGCCCACTTCGCGGGGCTAATTTTCTTTTTGTTGGTCACGGTTTTGACCCCTTCACTGCTGATATTCAAAGTTGGCTGTTTTACTGCCACGTACATGCATACATGGAGGCTATTCCAGTGCCTTGCTGTTAAGAGTAATTTCAGCTTGTTGTCACCGTTAGGAATTCAAGAGTTATCAACTGCAACTTCCTCTAAATTTTCTGTTTTAATTTATGAATAAAACTATCCATATCCCCGTTCCTCCTCGTTTCATTGCAGTTGTTTACATTCGATATGCAGCCAAAGCGTGCCTGAACCCAATGTGCTTTTTTCTATGAGGAGATTGAAAGCAGAAGCCGAAAGCCAGCTGGAGAGTATGCAGTTGCAGTCCCAAGCATTTACTCAGATTTGTCACCGATATTTTGGTGAGATCACCCAGCAACTCAGCAGCTGTGTTTGAAATTACAGCATTGCCACACATTGCTTAATAATCTTCACCATCCATCATAAATGCTGCTAAAGTAACTGTGTGACTTCATTGGCATGGTGTTGTTTATTTAATTAGAGTTTTCTGCAATGGCAATAGCAAAGGTGTCGGTTTAGTTCTTGGACTGCAACCTTTGAAACCTTTTACCTTTGAGCACAAGTGTTTCATTTGAATTGCTCTTTAGCAGCATAAATGAGTGATGTGGGGAAATATACAGAGGAGCCCCTAAGTATTTAGATGGTGACAGTATGAAAAGAGCTGGAATTCCTACTTGGTTCTCAAGGTATGGCTGTTAATGCCAAGAAATATAAGGTTACGATCTCCAGCCTCATTAGAAATCTGAGTACAAGGCGCAGAGGTGGAGTATAGAGCAAAACGGCAAAAGGTGTCACCGGCCAAATTCAGACTCCACTGTAGGCTGTGTGAATGACTGGGTGACTAAGGCTCTTTTTCAGAGCTTTTCTAAGGTCTGTCAATGGGAGTTATAATCAGTGGCATCTGTTGGAAGGAGAAGGAGAGGAACTACCCCATGAGTTTGTCTTTTTCTCTCTTATAGGCTCTCAGCAAAGTGAGTAAGTTGATCAACAGAGCTATTGTTCACTACAGGGATGACCTGGACTTACAGAACCTTATTGATTTTGGCCAAAAAGAGGTACGCATCAGCTGCATCAGGTTTGTTGCAAACACTATTGGAATGGTGGATTTATGTATTGAAACCTGCCAGGATGGCTGTGCAAAAACCTTTTTTTTTTTTTTTTCCACATTTTCTTTACTGGTAGTCTTGAATGGTGATGCATGTAGAAAGTGTCAGTCTTGGACCTGGAACAAAAAGCCAGTATTAGACAAGGGTTGTGGCCTTATCACTGGAGAAGTTGGTCATTATATTTTGTGTCGTACACAAGGATATTTATAGTCATATGTATATAGCTCAATTTATTGTCTGGTTTTTTTTTTTCGCTCTAATTTCTTCAGTATACAGCTGCCTACCCAACTCTTTTCCTGGAGATCTACTGTCTAGTAGGTGTTCATTACAAACCAAGTAAAGTTCACCTTGCTTAACCACCAGTGTAGGGGTCTGAAAGCCAAATTGTGGAGGGCCACTGCTGCTGGTTTTTGGTTTGTTCCTGCTCTTAATTGCTTAATTGATATCACTGATTGGCTAAGGAGTCTGTACATCTTGTTTATGAAGACTGAGTACACTGCTTATTGAATGAAACTGTGGCCCTTGGAATGGAATTTGAGACTCCCATGCTGGAACATTCTCTGAGGTGCTGATTTGTTGGATCAGATGTGCCAAACTGGGATAGAAATGAACCCCAACAGGCTGATAGACGTCCAGGAACTGCGTTGGACAGCCCTGCATTAATGCTGTCAATGATGCATTGTTATATTGATTTGCCATTATTTGACTATACAGCAATATGAAGATGATGATAAAATGTTTTGAAGGTCCCAGATGCCCCCTCATCCCCTAACAGTAACATTGGGGTCTTTTGTACAGTTCGGTTGTTGTGGGGGGGTCTCTTACACTGACTGGACCAAGAACATGTACTTCAACTGTACGCCTGAGAATCGCAGCCGAGAACGGTGCTCTGTTCCATACTCATGCTGCCTGCAGGATAAAAATGAGGTATGGCCCTCTCTTCCGGTTTCTGTATCACTGCCCCATTCAAAAATATGCAGAGACCCTAAAACGGGGGCTCCCAAACTGGTCCTTGGGCACACCTGCCAGATTCCGGGGATTGAGTTCCACCTGAAGCACTTGATACTCATGAGGCAATTAAGTGTAATTCGCATTACATGTTAATTATTTTACGTTGTTTAGTTACATCATGCGTGCTGCAGCACAACCAGTACTTCGATCTGGGTGGTGTGCCCCAGAGAGAGGTCTGGGAACCACATTTTTACACATTCCTTTGGTGTCCTTTGTTGTAATTCTAATTTCTGGCAGCAGGTGGCGGTGTTGTAGTAAAGTTTTGACTGGGGGAATTCAGTTGTACAGGACTGCTAGTATGTTCTGAGATTTCATATGTTTGACTTAAAGATGCTTCATAAAACATTTCTGTTCAAGTCCCTAGCTAAAGTTGTGATGGCACTTGTTTCTCAAGCCTGCTCCTGTTACTCTGGTCTAAAGAGTGACGTATAAAATAATTTTGGAAATGGCCTGCAAATAATTGCTCCTTTTTGACTGCGCCTAGGTTCATTTTTTTTAATCTAGCTTGATAAAACAATCTAATCATTGCTGTGGCAGTTTTTTTACACAGTTGCGATGTAGACTTGACATGCAGCACGGGTGAGAAAAAGGTGCATGCTTTCCTCTTGTCTCGTGCAGCCGGTTATAAACACTATGTGTGGTCAGGCCGCGCAAGAGCTGGATTTCTCACAGGCCTCAGCCTTCATCCACACCAGTGGCTGCATCGACACGCTCGTGAATTGGATCCACAGCAACCTCTTCCTGTTGGGTGGTATTGCGCTGGGCCTGGCTATCCCAGAGGTGAGCCTTCTTGGTTTTGCGAAAAATGGGTCATACCCCCCCCCCCATTCGTGCCTGTCACTGTTTTATCTCAGTTAAGAGGAAATGTCTGCGGCAGCGGGAGTTTGGAAACCAATATTATCAGTCGATTTAAAGGTCCCCATTAGGTCACCAGTCGCTCAGCCAATAAGTTATACCAAGCCATTTCAAAATCTTTCCCCTCTTGACATCACATGAGGAAGTAACCAAACAGAGGCAAGAAGAACTGATCAACCTCAGCCAAGCAGTCAATCAGATTTCATTATTCTGGGTGATCACTCCCCCTTGTGATGTCAGGAAGGGGAGATTTTGAACTGGCTCATAATGGCTAATTACATTGCTGTGAAAAAGTATTTGCCCCCTTCCGGATTTCTTATATTTTCAGCACTTAAATGTTTCAAATCATCAAACAAATTTTAAAATTAGACAAAGATAACCCAAGTAAATACAAAATGAAGTTTTTAAATGATGATTTCATTTATTTAGGGAAAAGGCTATCCAAACCTACCTGGCCCAATGTGAAAAAGTAATTGCCCTTGAAACCTAATAACTGGTTGTGCCACCCTCAGCGACAACAACTGCAATCAAGGGTTTGCGATAACTGGCAATGAGTCTTTCACATCGCTGTGGAGGAACTTTGGCCCGCTCTTCTTTGCAGAATTGTTTTAATTCAGCTAATTGGAGGGTTTTCGTGCATAAACGGCCTGTTTACGGTCATGGCACAGTATCTCAGTCGGATTTATCTTTTTTTTTTTTTTAAATAAATTTGGCATCTCCAATCCCACCCGAATCTGGAATGCCCAATTGGTGAACTATATACAAGGCTTGCTCGTATGCGACCCCTTGCTGCCAATTCAGGAGAGTGTAGACAGTTTGCGGCTCTCCTCCGAAGCACGCGCCTGTCAGCCACTGCTTCTTATACACTCATTGGTTGAATCTTCGCAAGTTCAGAACAAGGGCGGAGGATACCCGGACATGAACAGGCTTAGAATCTTCCTGACAAGCACCCATCTGGCCAACAGGAGGCGCTTGAGGAACGAACAAGGCAACTATTATTTTCCCTTCCCGGCAGTCCCTTCCCAATTTGCAACCCTGTAGCGCAATAGCCAATTGTGCCTTACTCTGAAAAAGCTGCCGACCACTGCCGGCTGGTACAAGGAGGGGATCGAACCCGCGACGTGATAGTCACTTCTGCTTTGCAACGCGATGCTTTACCGAGTGAGCTATCCGGCAGCTCTCTCAGTCGGATTTATGTCCGGACTTTGACTAAGCCACTCCAAAACCTTCATTTTCTCGTTTTTAAGCCATTCAGAGGTAAATTTGCTGGTGTGTTTCAGATCATTGCCCTGCATAACCCAAATGCACTTGAGCTTGAGGTCACGAACTGATGGTCGGACATTCTCCTTCAGGATTTTCTGGTAGAGAGCAGAATTCATGGTTCCATCAATTATGGCAAGTTGCCCAGGTCCTGAATCAGCAAAGCAGCCCCAGACCATCGCACTACCACCACCATGTTTGACTGTTGGTATAATGTTCTTTTTATGAAATGCTGTGTTAGTTTAACGCGAGATGTAACGGGACGCACACCGTCCAAAAAGTTCAACTTCTGTCTCATCAGTCCACAGAATATATTCCCAAAAGTCTTGGGGATCATCAAGACATTTTTTGGCAAATGTGAGACGAGCCTTTGTGTTGTTTTTGGTCAGCAGTGGTTTTCGCCTTGGAACTCTCCCATGGATGCCATTTTAGCCCAGTTTCTTTCTTATTGTTGAATCATGAACACTTTCTTTAACCGAGGCAAATGAGGCCTGCAGTTCTTTAAATATTGTTCTGGGTTCTTTTGTGACCTCCTGGGTGAGTCGTCAATGCGCTCTTGGAGTAATTTTGGTAGGCTGGCCACCCCCTGGGAAGGTTCACCACTGTTCTGAGTTTTCTCCATTTGTGGATAATGGCTCTCACCATGGTTTGCTGGAGTCCCAAAGCCTTAGAAATGGCTTTGTAACCCTTTCCAGACTGATAGAAGTCAATGACTTTGTTTCTCATCTGTTCTTGAATTTCTTTAGATTGCGGCATGATGCGTTGCTTTTTGAGATCTTTTAGCCCGCTTCACTTTGTCAGACAGGTTCTCTTTAAGTGATTTCTTGATTCAGCAGGTTTGGCAGTAATCAGGCCTGGGTGTGGCTTGTGAAATTGAACTAAAAAAATGTGGTTAATCACAGTTAAGTCATGATTTAACAAGGGGTGGCAATTACTTTTTCACATTGGGCCAGGTAGGTTTGGATAGTTTTTTCCCCTTAATAAATGAAATCTTCATTTAAAAACTGCAAATTGTATTTACCGGTACTCTGGTTATCTTTGTCTAATATTAAAATTTGTTTGATAATCTGAAACATTTGAGTGTGAAAAATATGCAAAAAAATAAGAAATCAGGAAGGAGGCAAATACTTTTTCACAGCACTGTGGCTGCGCACCTGGTGGCATAATAGGGGACCTTTAAAGCTGATGGTTGTATTCCATTTGCAAAACATTTTCATTTTATCTCTTGTTTGGGGACAAAAACTGAAAATGTGCTCATTGTAAAACATTGCCGAACATGTGCGTACATTTGTCAAATGTGCTTGCATGTGGAAAGTGTGACTGTTGATGAAAAATGTTCCTTAAAGTGCAGAAAGAATAGTAATGAGGTGCTTAACAAATGATTGTGGAGTTGGGAGAAGGGGAAGACCTCATGGCACTGACCTGTTTTATAATTGATCATTTATAGAGTATGTTCACACATCACAAACTGCTAGATTATATGTCTGATTAACATTATCCTTTGTATCATTGACATTTTAATTATTAGAATATAGGGCCCATCCATGCCCTCACTGCAAGAGAGCCTGAGGGGAATCAACCACTCCGTTTGCATCATACAAATTTAAAATGTACTCACCCCCTAGATAAAAAAATCATCATATGATAAAATTGTCATTATTTTCAAGTACTGATGCTCGTGTGCTTTGTGTCCCCCCCCGCTTCTGGTGGCAGCTTGTGGGAATGTTTCTCTCCCAGATGCTTGTCAACCAGATTAAGGACCAGATTGAGCTGCAGGCATATAACGTCCGGCACCGTTCGGATCTCTGGCGCTGACCATCCTGACTGGACCCCTGAGGTGGGATTGGGGGAGGTCACCTAGGCCAGCGACCGCAACAACCAAAATCACCCAATCACAGCTCGACTGTCCAGTTCACATCTCACTGGTACACACGAAGGCTGAATTGTCTGTGGTTAAACAACTGAGCCTGACTGTTAAAAATTTGGAGGGGTCTAGAGTGAATTTTGACCATTGACATCACACTGGATGAGGTCAGGTCTGCCTCTGAATTCTAGAATTTTCATTTTTATTATTGCATTTCGCTCCAGACCCCCCACCTCCCTCTCAAAAAGCTGGATGTTTGAGATTCCAAAACCTTAAAAGTTAAGTGTCCAGGACCCTTCAGAACACCTTCAGCAGCCCTTAATCTTCCGTAGACACCTAAATGAATGTTCACTCATCAGAGCAGTCTTTCAGAAATCATTCTAAATAAAGGCACTGTCAACAGTCCAGATGACTGAGCTGGGTGTTTGGAATTGATTTCACTCTTCCTGCCTGAAGCTACGCCATGTCTCTGTGTTTATGAGACCAGAAGAAGACTGTGGTTATTCGTCCAGGAAACCTGATAACACTTCCAGTAAAACTTAAAGACTGAATTCATAATATGTTTGGACTGATTAACTATCAGTGGAAAAGATGCATTCTGATCGTGGGATAGTCATCATGTGACAAGGTTTGCATCAATACAAGCCAGAAAGCGTCAGAGCCAGCATTGGATTCCTAATAACCATTTAATATTGGCGCTTGTCCAAATCAGGCATTTATTGTCATGATGCTGTGTAAGTTCAATGCTAGTAGTCATGAATTTTGTTGAGTAGCACTGTTGCTGCTCAGCTGGAAGGTTGTGGGTTCAAATTCAGCCTGGGGCCTCTCTGTGCGGAGTTCGCATGTTCTTCATGTGTTTGCAAGGGTGTCTTCCGGGTGCTCCGGTCTCTTCCCACAGCCCAAAAACATGCACGTGAAGTTAACTGGAGATTCTAAATTGCCTGTAGGTATTAATGTGGTGAGTAAATGGTGTGTTTGGCCCGTAAAAGATTGGTCAGCTAGGATTGCATCTGAGCCCCAGCGACCCTGATGAGGGAGACATGGTTTACAGAATAGGTGGATATTGTGGTTTCTTCAGATTTCAAGGTCAAGGTCAAGGTTTCTTTACTGACATTTCATGTTCCATATGAAATGAAATTTGTCCTCAGGACCAGCGGCACAGTAGACAATAAATATGATAAAATGTTTGTGCAGTGATTAAAAATGGATCAGCATGTTAAAAAACATAGTTCAAAAACAAACATAGCAGCACAAAAGCAGTGCAGTATAAGTGTGGCCTTGAATTCACCAATCTCACAGCCTCTGGATAGAAGCTGTGATTGACTCTCTTTGTTCTGGCCTTAATGCTTCGCAGTTGCCTGCCTGAGGGAAGGGGCTGAAACAGATTACGTGCTGGATGAGTGGGGTCCTCCATAATGCGGGCTTTCTTGAAGTAGATTTCAGTAAATTCAAGTACTGCCACCATGTATTATGGGATATCCCCTGAAAATTAAACTCCCTAATTTCTGTATGAAATTGGATTTGTTATCCAGTTGGTTGATTTAATGAATGTTGTTCCCTGAATACTTCCTTATTTCTGTTGCAAATTAGATTTGTTTTTGGAATACTTGGTCAATTGAATGCAATTACATAAACAACAGCTGTTGTATGCCATTGGACTTCATTTGGGGAAACCGGTACGCACACATGTCCACAAATTTAGGGGATTTTTCAATGCAGTGCAGCCAAGTGCAAAACTGCCCACCTGTTACATGTGTTACTACAGTTTTTCCACGCACAGTCGCAGCAGTGCCTTTAGTAATGTCGCTTTCGAGGAGTTTCCCTTGAAACAACATTAACACAGAGGCCTGATTTATAATAAACACGTCTTATTTTACATGGAGGGTGACATAAACAGAGCGTGTTTGTCTTGGCAAGATTTCCCTTTCTTGTGTTTACATGTGCTGTCACACTCTGTCTGACGCAAATGGGGTTTTCGAGCCGGGCTTTGCTTTCGCGGACCGTTATTTCCGCATTGTTCCCTTTGCTGTCATCACTCTTCGGGGTGGTAGCAGTCGTATCTCTTATGTTTGTTTGAGTGGGTAGAGGGAGGTGTCAACAAGCCCCTGCTCTGTAAACTGCAATTTCCAGTTAACCATGGGATAGGACAGGGGCCAGAGTTCAAAGTTCAGAGGTTAGAGAAGGTCATGGAATGCAGACTAAAAATGGACCTGGCATAACGTGTACTGTATAACAGAAAATTCACTTTGCATTAGTGTCGTCCATCAGATTGATTGCTTGCTTGGTTTTATTTGCACACAGCCTGGTACGCATTGCACTTTGCCTATTTTTGGTTTATTCCTTGATGTTAAAAGGTTTTGAATTTATCCGAGTTGATCAAAGGAACTACATTTCACTGGAGCGTTTTCATAAATGTAAATGCAAGTATGGATATTGTGATCTGTTTCTGCATGTTTATCACTTGATGCCTTGTCGAAAAATAAATAATAAAAGCTAATGCTACGACTGGCACAAAATGTCCATAAGGATGGCATACCTCTACAGTGGTTTTCTTGCACCATTATACAACATAGGCTGTTATGTACAAAGACATCAAGATTATGCTTTTAGTCTGTAGTTGTGTTAAACCTTTGAACCCTATCAGCCGGTTTATGAGCCGTATAGAGAACGTGCAAGAACCAGAAATGCCAGCCACCAAATGCGACTTTGATCACATGACTTATGGTTGTCATGTGACCTTGTTTACGAAGATTTTAATAATTTATATTCCGGGTGGGGGTCACAACCCCCATATACTGTGAACTACAGGGTTAAAAGGCCAGTAGTAAGTATTACTTATTCCTGATATATCACCATTGTAAAATTTCTGGAAATTTCACAATAAGATGTTTGGTTACTGCTGCAACTATACAGCCAGAAGAATTCAATCTGTATGTCACCCAAATTCTCTTAAGGGCTTTTCCAGAAATATTTTCTGTATTTTGTACGAATTGCAATCATTTTTATACATAGTCTCCCCCCAACACAGTCATAAATTTCATTTTCACTTGTACTACTTTGTAGCAAATACTTTGCAGTCAACGACAGAAGTCTGGCTTCCACATAGACATTACCACATGCTGAGTGTTTGAGTCTGAAGATGTTCTGCCAGACCTTCACTGCTGCGGCCTTCAGTCCCTGCTCGTTCCTGGGGCATTTTGCCTTCAGGAACTGAGAAGCGTGCTCCTTTGGATTCAGGCCAGGTAACTGTACCCTGGATGAAGTTGGGTGGCTACTGCGGATTCATAGTCGTTGTTTCAGCCACCGCCACGTCCATAGAGATTTTCTTGAGGATACTGTACAAGCCACAAATTTCAACAAATTCCTTTTATATTTGGTGTGGGCATAGGTTATGGTTAGCTCACAACCCCTATCAATATTGGCTGCCATGGCATCAGAATTGGCCAATGAAGCACATTTCCTTGCTAAAAATGTGCCTGCTTCAGTGTATGGCTCTTGAAAGCTGTAGAAGTCAGAGTTTTCAAGATGTCAGGAGCAAGCATTTGAGGGCTCCACCCATCGCAGGCGACTGGACTGTCTTGTTGACTTGGCCATTGTTGGATATTCCAAATTCTTGCTTTAAAAAATTGTGGTTGGTTTTGTGGTGTGCTTTGAGTCATAGTCCATCTGCACTGTTAAACACCATAGAATGAGTTTTGCAGCATATAGCTGAATTATAGTGGTTAATATGACCCTTTAAGGTCTGAATTAATCCTGCTGCTTTTGACAGCACTAACATCAAGAAAGACAAAGGAACTGATTCCATTGGCAGCAATACATGCCCCAGATGAGGTGGTACGCTTCAAATCATGAGCAGTTCCTTCCCCTCTGCATACTTTTCTCATCCCAACATTCTGGTACAAGTTGATCTTTGTTTCATTTCCCATAGGATGTTGTTCCAGAACTACTTTTTTTTGCAAACATCCTGATTTTGAGATTTATCAGTGCATTACCTTTTATGGTAAACCTTCTTTATTTCCTCCAGTGAAGTTTTCTCTTGATTGTTGATATTGACTCAGATATGCTTACCTCTTGTACTATGAAGCAAGATTGGTGGGTTTGCAGCATATGTTGAGCCTAAAGGCAGGGTTCACAGGGTCACAAAGGTGACTTTCTTTTAACCTGCCATGGCAACTTCTGGTATCTCGGCTTGCAAGTTTAGGGTTTGGTGAGCCAGCTCATGTAAAGAAAGCCTGACTAATGCTGAAGGTGCCTCGTAGTACACCCCTCTGAAGAGTGGCATTGATTTGGCCCACTATTTTGAGGGGACTTTTCTTCAACAGGGAAATTATTCTTTTGTCATCCACTACAGTCGTAATCTGTGGTCCTCCGGCCCTTTGGTGTTGCTGTGCTTATTAGAGCATTTTTCTTCTTTGAGAATGAGACAAATACTTGATTTGGCTGCTCCTGAAGTTTTTGCAATTTATCTGAAGTGTTTCTTTGATATTTTTCAGCCGAATGATGGTTTGCTTCACTGAAAGTGGAAATGGCATTGGTTCTGAGAGTTCATGGATACAGATTCCAAATGCAAATGTAACTTTTTTACATTTTATCTGCTTACTTGTAAATTGAATAATGAGAAAATAGCACATTCCTGGCCATAGAACAGCTGTGCAGCCACATGACCAACTACTTTTGGTCCTGGGGGACACGAATAAAAAGTGTTGTAATTCTGACACTGTTCTCCCGTTTGGAGGTAAATACCCTTTGAGCTCATTTCATTATTTAGTTTAATCTCTAGTATGGTAAGGTAGACAGCTAAATTAATTATTTATGGACATGAATGTATATCCAATAAGATAGTCATGCCTTCTGATTACCATTTTGGAGCATGTAGATTTATGATTAAATCATTCACATTTGGCAAACGCATCCCTGGTGATTCCGAGAATTGGAGTGAAACACAACAGAATAGCCTAATCAGTGTAACTACATGGATTATGTCAGCTAAATCCTTAATTTCAAGTAAAAGTGTGCACCATGGGGCCAGGTGTGGCAAGTCCTCACTAGACTATCTCTGATACATTGCAATACCCAGTGTGTTTTGTTCAGAGTTCATGTAAATGTCACAATTATACTCCATACTTTATTTATATTTTATGGAGTGAATTTTTTTCTGTTTAATACATGCTAATTGTTGAACCTGTTTCTCAAAACTGGATTACTAAACTAGCCAAATAACTCACACCAGAACCCTTCAAAAATCCCTTCATGGACTGAAGTAAAAAGAGCTGTTCTACTTTCACTCTGCAACTATTCAGCTGACTGTAATCCTGCTCCATGAAATTTCCTGTAGGATCCTAAAGTTGGAAGCATCCCAAATCTCGAACATAGGCTGAAGTAAAAGGAGCCATTCTAGTTTTTACTTGGGTATCTAGTTACACAGCTTCATAATTGAGGTCCCCAATGTTGTGTCCCAAGACAGGATCGCTCTGTGGTTTGGAGACCCAGGACAATGGAACTACTGTCCAGCTTAGCATCTCATTACGCATTTTCCATTCTTATGCTGTCAATGGTGCCATTGCATTTTATTCTTAGTCATATTTACCATCCTATTCACCATGCCAGTAGTATTTTTAGCCTTGGGAACAAAATATGTTAAATTATGAATTTTTGGAGATTGGAGACAAACATTCTGCAGACTTTACAACCATTGACAAATGCTTGTTACAGGTTTTCCCCCAAATCAGACCTTGCTAACTGTTAAATTTGTGCAATGTGGCACGAGGCCTTGTGTATTAGCATTGTAAACAATTGAACACTGGAAATTTTGATCATTGTTAATGTTGAGTGACCAGAACTTTTTTGCATATTTGAGGCTGGGAGTATATGAGCCCCTAAGAAGCATACTGGGCCATCCCGCACTTTTGGCAAAAATCAGTTGAGGTTGTGAGCATGCGCAGAAAACTGAGATCTACATTTCCTAAATGGGCCAACCCAATCTTCCCACACGGATTGTTAATACAAGCAAACATCTTCTCCGCCCCTGTACATATGCACTGCACTGCCTTAGCCATAATAGGCCATCCCACAACCTTCCCATAATTCATTGTAAACATAGAGGCTAGGTATCTCACTGATGAGGAATTGCATCCTATGATTGATGATGATGGTGAAGTGGAAGATGACTGAGACCCAGAGTTTGTCCCAAATGAATCAGAAGATGATGGTTCCTCTTCAGAAGGAGGTAGGTTTCACTTTAAATGATGATTATTATGCATCCAAAACCTGTACAAAAAAAAAAGTGCATGTGCATAATTCCACATATCTTGAGTTTGTAACGTATGTAGTGTTTTTGTTGCCAATTGCTCTAAATGACACAGGAGGCTGGTAACTTTGAGTCCCATTTTCTCAAAAGTTCCCCAACATGGGTTGGCCCGGTATGGTTCTTAGGGGCTCATATACACCCATGCAAGTGTGGCAAAAGTGCTTATCTCAAATACTCTCATCATGGTTTAAATGACATCTGCAAGCTACTTTTGCAGAAGCATGTTGTGATGTTATGATGGGGAGGGGGGAGTGAAAACACAAGTTTGTATAGCTGTTGAAGTGGCAAAGTCCTATAGTACCACTGTAATTTTCATTTCTGGTGAACGGGCCTGGATTTAAATGATTGCACTGTTTGGTATTTTTTAAATGCAAATGGAGATGCTTAAAACAATCATTATTTTTGTCATCCTGACTGACTTTTTAAAATGTAAACACATCTTCTCGGCAAAGCTTGTGAAGTTAGTTATGTCAGTACTCTGGGAAAATGCTCTCATCCGTTGTGAGTTGCCCTGGTTTTTAGCATTTTTACATGGTACCTATTTTTTTACAACTGTTAATAAACTAAAGAAATTCAGGTTAAGAGCCTTTCTCACAGGTGCACCAGTGGTGTTTCATGTATTTTATTCTTTTTTTTTCATTGTTTCTTCACTTTCAATGTTAATTGAATAAATTGGCTGCCACGGCGCACCCCAGTCTGTCACTGGCCTGAACTCAAATGCAGCACACTGCTACATAGTTTTTCAAAAATAAAAATGCAAAAAGACAGATCTCCACCCATGCTGCCTCTCTGACAAATGAAATCCCCCAGCAATGGCGCATTCCTGAGCTGAAATCTGATGCGCGTGAGCCGTGGGTCAGAAGCGGCCCTGGACATGGATGTTTCAGGATTTCTTTTAATGGCACCCCTCTGTCTTTGAGTACTATCCCTGTACATTTACAGAGCCATTTCCTGGATTAGGACTAAAGAAAGTGTGCATAAACTCTACACCTATAGTATAATTGATCTTTTGCTTAGTTAAAGTATGCAGAAACATATCTAGGGAAGGACGTTTGTAAAGAGCAAAATATAAACAATTAAATTTTAAAAAACCTGTAAAGTCAGAAAGGATGAAAAACATTTTGCCTTAGACTAATGCTCCAGTTAATTTATAAATTCCGTTTGACCTGTCTCGATTTAGTGGCATTTCTACAAATTTGAACACCACCAAACTCTTAGGTTTTCTGCTTTCCTGGAAAATGGCAACTGTTTATTGGTAATGATGGATGGGGGAGGAAAAGAGAGTAAACTGATAGACACAGAAAGATGGGAAAAGAGAGCAAAAATGAAAAAGCTGCAGAGAGAGAAGGGGAGTGCTTAACTTGGCCAGAAACTCTGTCTTGGAGCCTGCATGCTGTGCGTGTGGTCCCAAGCTTGGCTCATCCCTCAACTGCCATGTAACGCAGGATTTTTTAAGGTGGTCTGAATCAGTCATAGATTGCCATAGGCTTAGCCCACAAAATTGGACTTGATTGTTTACATATAGCGCAGCTAGCGCCATGAGCTCCGTAATTACTTAGGCAGATGCATTACATTAAAAAATGTCAAAATTCCTACATGGTTCACATGATATGGATACTAAATGCCTGAAAATGGAACATGCCACACTATACTTCATCCTCATGGTCATCTAAAATCCAAAGTGGTAATAACTTAAAGTTTAAGCACAAAATGAGCTGTACCATAAATAGAAATACACTTGTATGTAATCGAGCGTACATGCTATACTTATTAATTGAATGTGAATTTGTGCCCCTGCTTGTTTTGTGTGTGTTCTTGTAAAATGTAGTGCGTGTGCCTTTCTGTTGAGAAACCTTTGTGGTCCAGGTTTGTCCAAGGTCATTACCAAACCTATGTAGCATTATGGTTCACCTCCTCTGACTTCTTGACTGCGCCAAATTGATTCCATCTTTTTAGACGCATCACTCGACTAAACAAGTCTTTGTTTTTTCTGCAGACAAGCAGGCTGTGACGTGATTGGAAAATGTTTGCCTTAACTTGCACTACTTTAATAGGTGTCTGGATTCTGGCTAAATAAGGCATTGCTATAACACTACATGATGCGTGAGGGAAGGCATGAGCATGACTTGCATTAAATTTGAATTATCTAAACTTTTTTGAGGCCAGGGATAATTCAAATTTTCCACCTTAAGTATGGGAAGAGGAAGTAGGTTTCCAATGTGGATCCCCAAGGAAAACTGATTACATGTTGTTTTCGACAAAACTATAAACAAAACAAATGTATATTTTTGTTGGTCAAATCAGGTTTCGTGTCATCCCTCAGTCCACCAAAACCCATGCGCCTTGAGTGGAAGATTCTGGATTTACAGAACACAACTAATTTAGCCTGGAAAAAGTAAGGGACTAAAAATTTTGACTGAAAGAGCTGCTTTTTCGCAGAAACTGAAGAGCAGCAGTGCAGTTCTGTTCTGAGACGCGGCCGCCAGCAGTGAATTCCCAGTACATAATTTGAGTGGTCCCTAGCATTTCTGTAACCAACAATGTTCAACATTCAATGGGCTCCAAAATTACTGGCAATGCACAAACAATAGGGAAAAAATGTTAACAATATAGTAATTACAGAGAGACGAAATATACCAACATGTGAAATACTATACTTAATTAATCTTTTGATGGAAACAACCAAAATCATAACAATCATTTAATACAAAATAAATTTCCACAAAATTGAGGTTTCATAATAGGCACCTTTCATTTAGTACTGAGTGCAACCACCTCTGGCAAGGATAACAGCATGGAGACTTTTCCTGTAATTTCTGACAAGGTTAAGGCACATATTTGGGAGGGATTTTGCTTTTCCTCTAAGTGACTGAGATGGCCATTACAGAATGTTGATTTTGTGTCACACAACCATTTCTATGTGGATCTTGAGGTATGCTTTTGGTCACTGTCTTGTTGGAAAGTCCACCTATGGCCAAGTCCCAGCCTTCTGGCGGAGACGACCAAATTGTCAGTCAAAATATCTTGATACTTGGTGGAATTCATTCTGCCATTAATTGTCTCCAGTGCCCCTGGACGTCTTGAATTATGACAGCCCCAAAACATGACTGACTCACTATCATATTTCATCGTGGGTATGAGGTGCTTTTCCTTGTATGCATCTCTGTTTCGACGCCAAACATGCCGATGTTGTATCTGACCTAAACGTGCAATTTTGGTCTCATCTGACCCAAGCACCTTATTCCTGTCATAATTTAAATGATGTTTGGCAAACTCCAAGCGCTTCTTTCCATGTCTTCTTGTCAGAAAAGGCTTTCTTCTGGCTAACCTTCCAAAGAGCCTGTGGCTATGTTGCTTCTCTCACCATCCTCCTCAGTATCCTGGGGGGCAAAATGCAGTTGTGTCAACTACCCTTGAGGTTTTCAACGTTTCATATCTTTGGAATTTTTGAATAATTACCCTGACAGTGCTCAGTGGCATATTAAATTGTTTGTGAATCTTCTTGTAGCCATTACCAGGTTTATGAAGGTCTATGACCATCTGCCTCTTTTGAAGTGACAGTTGTTTTGTTTTCTTCATGGTGGTGGATTACAAAGGGATATTGCTTGCGTGTTACCTCATTTTTATACCCTAGTGAAACATATAATGGTTCCATATAGTTCCTTCAAACTTTGATAAAACTTAAATAAGTGGAATTTAATACCTGGTTTAATTTCGCTAGATGTTATTTACAATAATCTCTAAGGGCGCCGTTAATTGCGAAACCTTGATTTGGAGGAAACTGATTTTTAATTAAATCAGTAAATGACTTTGGCTGGTTCAGTTGGAACATTAATATCATACAGTATTTCTCTCATGTTGTTTGAGTTTCTCTAGAAATATATATTTTTAGAATTTTTTTTAAGCATTTTTTGTCCATTGCCAGTCACAGGTGCCAGCAGTTTTGAAGCCCACTGTATTTATGGCGCAAAACTGTTGTAATGGTTAAAAACGAAGCAGCAAATTCAACTCTCGGAAATGGGGACGACCAGGTGTGTTTGAAGGGAAGGAGGGGTGTCCATCACCTGTGGCCTTGTGGTGAATATATTCCTGGACTCAGTTTTATTATCATATTGTCACTCGCCTAGGAATTTCACCTGGCAGCACTGCCCAGTATGACACCACACCTGTGTCCTGAAGCAAAGTAAACTTACACTGCGTCACCAAATATACATGGACTGAACACCAAGAATGAAAGATGTACAACCCCAATTCCGAAATAGTTGGGACAAAGTGTAAATTGTGAATAAAATCAAAACGCAATGACTTTCAAATCACATCAGCCAGTATTTTTTTCACAATAGAACAGAGATAATATAGCAAATGTTGAAACTGAGAAATTTTACAATTTTATCCACAAAATGAGCTCATTTCAAATTTGATGGCTGCTACAGGTCTCAAAAAAGTTGGGACAGGGACCTGTTTACCATGATGTAGCATCCCCTTTTCTTTCTAACACAGAGTGGAGGCGTCTGGGCATTGAGGAGACAAGTTTCTTTAATTTAGCCATTGGAATTTGATCCCACTTGTTTAATACAGGCTTCCAGCTGCTGGAGAGTTTTGGGTCTCCTTTGACGGACTTTTCGTTTAATTATGCACCAAATGTTCTCAATCGGTTAAAGATCAGGACTGCAGGCAGGCCAGTTCAGCACATGGACTCTTCTACTACGAAGCCATGCTGTTGTAATAGCTGCAGTATGTGGTTTTGCATTGTCCTGCTGAAATACACAAGGCCTTCTCTGGAATAGATGTCGTCTGGAGGGGAGCATATATTGCTCTAAAACCTTTACATACCTCTCAGCATTTATGGTGCTTTTTAAAACATGCAAGTGTCCCACACCACATGCACTAATGCATCCCCATACCATCAGAGATGCTGGCTTTTGAACTGAAGGCTGATAACAGGAGGGGTGGTCTTTCTCCTCTTTAGCCCAGAGGACACTATGCCCATGATTTCCAACAAGAATGTATAATTTGGACTCGTCTGACCACAGGACTCTTTGCCACTTGGCTACAGCCCATTTTAAATGAGCCTTGGCCCACAGAACATGGCGGCGCTTCTGGATTATGCTCAACAATGGCTTCCTTTTTGCATGATAGTTTTAGGTGGCATCTGTGGATGGCACGGCAGACTGTGTTTGCAGACAGTGGTTTCTTGAAGTATTCCTGGGCTCATTTAGTAATTTCAATGACAGAATCATGCCGGTGAGTGATGCAGTGGCGTCTGAGGGCCCGAAGATCATGGGCATCCAGTAAGGGTCTTCGGCCTTGTCCCTTACGCGCAGAGATTTTTCCAGTTTCTTTGAATCTTCTGATGACGTTATGCACTGTGAATGATTAGACCTTCAAAGCCTTTGCAATTTGATGTTGAGGAACGTTGTTTTCAAAGTATTCCACAATTTTTTTCACGCAAGCCTTCACAGGTTGGAGAGCCTCTGGCCATTTTTACTTCTGAGAGACTCAGCCTCTCTAAGACATCCCTTTTATAGCCAATCATGTTACACACCTGATGCCAGTTAACTTAATTACTTGCTAAATGTTCTTTCAGCTGATTCTCTTACATATCAATTGCTTTTTCAGCCCTTTTTTGCCTATGTCCCAACTTTTTTGAGACCTGTTGCAGCCAGAAAATTTGAAATAAGCTCATTTTGTGGATAAAAATATTAAATATCTCAGTTTCAACATTTGAAATGTTATCTATGTTCTATTGTAAATAGCATATTGGCTCGTGATCTGGAAGTCATTGCATTTTGATTTTATTCACTATTTACACTTTGTCCCAACTATTTCGGAATTGGGATTTTTATATATATATATGTATATATATATATATATATATATGGAAGAGTGTCAGCTAAGTGCTTCAATTTGAGTGGAGGTATGTCTTTATGATATAATTGCTAAAATATTGAAAAATAAAATATTGATGTTCACAATTAGACTGAAGCATTGTACCTCATTTAATAGATCCATTCACATAAACAATTTATCTTCCTCTGGCTGATAACTCAGGAGTACTCTTTCAAAAAAAAAAAAAAAAAATCATACAACTTGGTACCAAACTTTGGTATCTAAATATACAGTCACTATATGTTTCATTTAAACAACTGAGTTCCTATAGTTGTCACGAGTAACATGTTGATACCTGAAAATATTGTTTCATAACAATTTTCATTGTTGATCACTTTATTCCATATTTAGCCTACATGTCATCATAATAAATTTTGAAGACGTGTTATCGCAAACTTTTGATTTGATTGTCTGGAGAAACATTTCACTTAACTACAAGCTTAAACGTGTAATTACAGTACGACGTCCCCAATGACCCATGAAAACAAACAACTCTGGGATTTGTCTACTTTGGATTTGAGAGAATCGGTCTGAGATGGATGTATTTCAAACTACCTGTGTGTGTGTGTGTGTGTGTGCGCGCGCGCGTGCACTAATTAACTAATGTGGTTACACAGTGCTGCGTGAAATCACCCTCTTCTGCGTTTACTGTTTTGGTATTACCGTATGGCGCATTCCTACTCAGGGATGTTGGGGGGCGGGAGCTTGGGATGCAAAAACGGGCTCTCCTTCCCAGTGCAGTTCTGGGTGGAAGAGGGGGGGAAACGGGAGACGCGGCGGTCAGAGACGGGTGAAAAAAAAAAAAAAACAAAGGATCCAGACCGCAGCATTATCGCAGTCACGACTTTAAGTGGCATTTTTTCAGTCGATAAAGTGGAGAGTGTAACTGCATCCTACCTTTTTTTGCAGTAAAATGTGAAAAAAGGAGCTACGCCGTAACGGGGGGATGGAGCGCGTAGCCCGGGGATCGTGTTACAGTTTTTCAGACTTTTCATGTTAAGGTTTTTTCCCCGTCCCAAAAAAGTGGGGGGATGGTGGCTTTGTGGCTCGCTTTCGCCTTTTATAGCGGAACTTTCTCGGGCAAAATATAAGCACCCAGAGCCTGAGATAAAAGGTTTCCATTACTTTTCGCCAAACTAAAACTTTGATACAAACGGGGCACGGCTGGAGGCTTGAAAAAGATTTGCGAATCGACAATGGAATACAAGATATTTGCAAGAAAGTACTTTTTCTTTTACTTTCCGATTAAAAATGTGCACGTTTGGTCTACCCCTTTAACAATAACGGTTTATTCGTAAAGCTTCCACTTTTTTTGTTCAGCAACTGTCGAATTTAGGAACACGGGAAGTTTTGGGTCTTGCTCTCACAGTTACAACGTTGCACGGATCTAGTCTCCAAGATGTCTTCCCGGAGTAACTCCTTTGTTGAAAGAGTTGGGATGCTTTGGCTATGGCTCGCCTCCTTTGCGTTTACCCGACTGGTGACTGCTCAGAAAAATGAAACGATATTCAATGATTATTGCAAAAAATCGTCGACATGCGAAACACTGAAATACAACACATGCCTTGGTTCGCCTTTACCCTACTCTCACACGTCCCTAATTCTGACAGAGGATTCCAGTACTCAAGAAGAAGCCTTTGAGAAGTTAGCCATGTGGTCCGGTAAGATTTACAAACTGCTTAATTAGTGTTGTCTGAGTGAGCAGATCCTGGTTGAGATTATTGATCGGGAACTATGAGGCAAGACTTCCGATGAATTATCTACCAATCCCGAATGTATCAATTAGAGTTGGTTTTGATTAAGTTGGTTGCCAAGTCGTCGAGTGAACTGTCGTTTGAGATGTGGTTCTCCAGCTATAGAGGATAGCGGTTACTCTGAAATGCAATAATAAAGTAATCAAGGAAGTACCGTTTGAATAATCTGTATCTCTTATTGCACTGTTTTTTTTTTTTTTCTTACACGTGTAAGTACTATGTTCAGAATCCCCTTGAGTGCCTGGTTACGTTAGTCTTCCAGCAAAAACTCATAATCCCGAATGACTCAACATGGATTGACCACTCGAACTAAATTGGTTAGCTACATCAGTGGTTTCAAACTCGGTCCTGGGGGACCACAGTGTATGCAGGTTTTCATCCCAACCACAAATGCAACCCTAGAATTTTAGTTGTTAATTTTTCTTCATTACCCTTTAAGCAGTCTTGTCAAAAATAGCTATGCATGCTATGAACAATTAAAGTTTCATATTTACATCATGCTGTATGGGAAACAGCAGAATAATAAGAGAGAAATTTAAACAGATGTACCAATAACTTTTTAAATATCCGTAGGCTCTTGATTAATATAATTATTGATGCATGGTCACTAAATTGAACCATTTATTTGATAATGAGGAGTTAGAGGGCAAACTGAAATTGACAATGACTCGCACCTGTTTGGTGTTTATATTGTAGAAAAAAGTTTCAGAGCTTAAGCTTGTGTGCAGCAACCAATAGGAGCTCAATAATGAACTTTTTTATGACTTGGATCAGTAAATATGTTAGACCTTTTACAGTTACTTGTATTGCAGCATTATAAACACAATATGGACATGGGGCTTTCATTCTCATGGCAGGCATTGCATTTCTCTCATCATGTGAAGTTAGAGGGTAATAAAAAGTGACTAATTAAGCCAAATCAACAGATTAATAGAATTCTGGGATTGCAATTGTGGTTGCAATGAAAACCAGCGCACACAGTGGTCCTCCAGGATCGAGTTTGAGAACCACTGCCCTAAAGCTGAGTGATGACGACCTCATCACTTGAATCACCTGTGCTGGAGTAGGGAGAGATCTAAAACATGCAGGACAGCTGGTCCTCCAGGAGAGGTTTGAGAAGCACTGCTCTAATGTAATAGTTCTCTAACCTTTTTTGGCTTATGATATAATTTTAAGGTACCTGCATTATCTGTTGGCAAGAAATAATATATTAATATTGATTATCAAAACAACTGCAAATATTCTGACAAAATTCTAGTAGGTGCCTCAGCATTTCATCTGACTGGTGGGAATCTCAAAGAAAATGTGCTGTGTACACAAAATTATTATTATTGCTCTCAGTGGTGGGTCCACCTAACCTGGGGGATGAAAGACGCCAAGTGGTACATTTTCCAAAAGCTTAGTTGCTAGCTGTCTTCACAACTTGCATAGTTTGCACGGTTCAAACTAGGAAAGTTGTTAACATATTTTGCTAATAACCTTTTGGGAAACGTTCCACTCGGCGTCTTTCATCGTTGCTGAACCTGGACAGCTTTCAAATTCAAGAAACGGACTGAAGTAAAAGACCTGTTTCTGGTTGTTCTCAGTTCAGTAGCCTAGCTGATTTATAATCTTGCCCTGCGAAATTCAGTTATTGGAATAACTGATTTAGGGGGATAACTGTAATGAGCAAATCCGAATGATCCTCGCGATTTTGGACCCGGGACTTGTAAGAAGTCAGTAATCATGTGAGAATTGTTATTCAATAAGGATTGCACTGTTATATTTATGGGGTTGCATTGATATGTCATTTGACATTTTTATGGCTTGGTGGAATTAATTAGGTTTAGCTTTGCAAAGCCATTAGACATTACATTGAAGGTAGTTACAATCTTACACAACAGGGCAGTGGTTTGTCTGCACGCTTATTTTGTATTTGTAGTTTATCTGACATTTTGCAGCTTCATTTTTACTGCACTGAGAACAATCCACAGCCCTCCAAAATCTTGAATAGAGACTGAAGAAAGAAAAGCTTTTCGTGGTTTTACTCCGTGTGTTTATCTGGAAAATTCTGAAATCCTGCTTTTTGAAATGCCTCCAGGATTACTGATTAAGCTAGGTAATTGCACTAAGCAAGAATCCTGAGCCCTCCCAAATTTGGGGCTGTAGTAAACAGAGCTGTCAACAATAATTTATAAATCATAATCCAAAAAGGATTAAGCAATCATATAGATTTTTTTTACATTGTACCATTTGAACCATAACAGAGCTTGATGAAACTGACAGGATTTTGCTTGCATCAGTCACTTATAACATTTAAGGGCCATTTCACTGTAATCGCGGCAGGTATTTTGAAACATTACTTGTGCTATGTGATGGCTATGGAAACATTTTCTTGAACATCTTCACCTCCTGAAAAAGTAATTTTTTCAGTTCTCATATCATGTTTACGTATGTTAATTCGGTCATTAATACGAAATTTCGCCAAATTAGAGTTGTGTATGGGACTTTTTTTTTTTATAGCTTATTACAAGACAGATGTTTTCAGATAATCAAAATGTGATTTTTTTTTTTTTACTGGCATATAAAAAATTGGGCAAAAAAATTGATTTTACTAAATTTCACAAAAAGTCATCAAAAAGTTTACATCTCTTCAAAACCAACAAGAACATGGGTGTTATATCCAATTAAGTCTTATTAGAGATGAAGATGGAGAAGAGTTTAAGAAAAGTTTAAGAGCCTGAGTTTAAGAAAAAATGCTAGCATATTCAAAAAACAAAAAAAAACAATTTTGTCCTGTTTGCAGTGGAAATGTTGCATACAGGACGAAAATCCTTTTTTATGAGAGAATAATGGACTGAAACTGAACTGATATCCTCCGATATCTGAATTGTTGTACACAGGGAATAATTGTCTAATTGTTGCACACTTTTACATCATTTTCTATCATTTGTGGCATTACACATGGTCATTCCAATCATATTGTCATTCTTCTCATTACCACCAGTAGCCAGTGTTTTTACATTATTTACCAATGTGATACATTATTCTAGTTTCAACTCAGGTTTAGGCATCATCATGGGTAACGTGGCTCTTTAGGTAATGGGCAAGACCACTTTGATGGGTGCTTTTTTTGGGTTATAGGACTCTGTCCCCGGATTTTTCGTCCCCAAATTTTTACATCCCCATGGACTTTTCGTCCCCGGACCCTTCGTCCCTGGACTTTTTGTCCCCGAGGACTATTATAAGGGTTAAGGTCAGGGTTAGGGATAGTGTTATAATGCAGGAAGAGGGCAAAGAATTATTGGGGATGAACCATCCGGGGATAAAAAGTCCGAGGATGAAAAATTCAGGGACGAAAAGTCCGGGCCAAAAAGTCTGGGGATGAAGAGTCCTGGAGCCCTTTTATTGATTCAGTTGGATAATCAATGATTAATAATCAGAAATCCGTAATAATGTATGTGTTCATTGAGGTGCTAGTCATTAGCAATGTTTGGGTACTTACTCTAAAAAAGTAATGCATTACACATTACTAGTTACTTTTTAAAAAAAGTAATCCCTTACTTTACTTAATTACTCACTGCTGAAAGTAAATAGTTACACTACTAGTTACATTACTTTTGGATTACTCAGCACCATCATCTCAAATTTACCATAAATTAATTAATTAACCACATCATGTTAAAACCTGGCATATGCCCAGATCAGCACAGATCTTTCTTCTAGTAAGGAGGACACACTCAACATCTCTCTTTCATGCTCTTTAATATAGCAAAGCCAACAGCGAGGTTGTAAAAATCAGCACAAACAGCACTTCACAGAAAAGTGAGTCAAGTACAGGGCTACAGTTCTGGTATAAGCACGCATGAAAAAGGACGGTTGATTTGTTTTTCTGTCCTTGGTCTCAACATTTTTCTGGCAGATAGTTGAAGAATTTAAAGTAATGCATGTAACTAGATAATTTATTTGTTAGTAACTGTAATGCAATTACCTAAGTTATCAAAGTAATGCGTTATATTATTGCGTTACTGATAAATGTAATCTGATTACAGTAATTGGTTACTTTGTAATTCGTTACGCCCAACGCTGGTCATTAGTGGCTCTTTGTGTTGTTTGTGTGTTTGACGTCTTATTTTTACATACTTTTTCATAATTTTTTTGTCATTTCTGGCATTGCACAAGGTCATTCTGATCATATTTTTATCCCTTGCATCACCATTTAACACGTTAACTGCCGACTACGAGATAACTCGCAATGGCGGGTCAGGGCCGGCGCTAGACCTGAAAATTTGGGGGAAAATATCCATCCCTTTATTGACAACAATTCGTCCCGGCTAATTCTAGATGGTTTTCCCTTATTAACACGTTTTCCAATTCGAGAATAATCAAGTGGCAATTTAAGACACGTCCTCTCTCCCCCATGCAATCTAACAGTGACAAAATAATGGGCTACATTCAGTGCAGAAAAATAATTTAATTATAAATAGGTCTATGCACTGGCACTCAGCAACGGTAATTTTTTTTTTCCAGCGAGAGCAGCATTTCAGAACTCTCTTGCGAATGAAGGTAATTTCAGCGACAAGTACGTACACCTGTTTTTGCAGCATGGTCACACAACTTGCTGTAAAAAATAGACAGCTGTCCGATTGGAAAATGTAAACGGACAAAACCACATACTAGTCACCAAAATTACCTTCATTCGCTGAGGAGTTCTGAAATGCCGCCGCCGAGTGCCAGTGCATAGACCTAATTATAATTAAATTATTTTTCTGTACTGAATGTAGCTCATTATTTTGTCGCTGTTAGATTGTATGGGGGAGAAAAGCCATGTCTTCAATTGCCACCTGATTATTCTTGAATTGGAAAACGTGCTAATAAAGGAAAACCATCTAGAATTAGCCAGGAATATCAATAAAGGGATGGATATTCGCCCCCGAATTTTCAGGTCAAGCGCTGGCCCTGACCCGCCATTACGAGTTATCGCGTAGTCGGCAGTCAGAGTGTTAATGAACAGTAATTGCATACTTATAATTGGGATACATCATTCATATGTTCAACTCAGTAGTTTGTAGGTGTCATCATGGGTTACATCATGCCGTTGGTCATGGGTAAGATTGTACTGTGGGTGCTTTTATTTAGTATTCACATTAATCATTAATACTGCGTATTGATCACTTATTGGAATAAAAATGCATGTTTGAGATCACATGACATTTGTTGCATCATTTTACATGAACTACACTTAAATTACCCCACCATTGATGCTTTTCTAGCAGCCAGATTGCAGTGCGACAATTGTAATCCTGTTCTTTTTTATGTTCCGTATGCAATGCAGTCTTCATGAGCTCACTAGTAATTAGGGGTCAGATGAAAATCCTGTTCAGCCAGAATGTTGAGCAAATATATAGCTAATATCTAAGGGAGTATCAGCTTCTTTTCCTGAACAGGATTCTTCAAATTCCCAGAAGCTCCAGAAATCTATGTTGCAGGGCATCCCGTATGCAGTGCTGATGCTTTGAGCTAATTATCCCAATTTAGCAATGGAATTCAGAAGTTGTTACTTACTGGTTGAAGGGAACTACCCAAGGGGCCTTTCATGGGCCTACCCAAGTGACAGGAAATTTCTTCTCTTATATACTCTTCAAAAAAAAGTAGGCGGTACTGGAATTTCAAGGTCAATTACAAAATAATGATTGTGTTTTGGATACAATAACCGACTGAAATGAAGATAACATGAACTGCTCTAAAACAGAGCACCAAAACGCAGCCAATGGTGTGCACGTGCACCACGTGGAAATCCTGAACACATGGCCGGGATGCATATTCAAATTTAACGCTTAAGAGAAGGATCATGTACTCCCTTGTGAAGGAGACTTCTTTCATTCTGATAGCTTCTGACTGTAATCCTTTTTTGATTTTGTTTATCTGAGACATCCTTTGATTGTTTTTTTGCAATGCATGACTTACTGTTATATAAGCTGGAATCTTATGGCATGCGAGGAATTGCCCTTGATTGGTTCACTAATTATTTAACAAGCAGATGGCAGTATGTGGTGGTCGACGGTGTCAGATCTAGGCCTGGGGATCTAAGCTGAGGTGTACCACAGGGCTCAGTATTGGGGCCCCTTCTGTTTCTTGTTTACATCAATGACCTCATCAATTCTTCCAGTATACTCCAGTTCTCATTTGCTGATGACACAACTGTCCTAGTGTCTCACAAACATTTAAATGATCTCATAAAAACAGCAAATACTGAATTGAATAAATTATATGATTGGTTCATTTGTAATAAGTTATTTTTGAATCTAGACAAAACAAAATGCATTGTATTCAGAACAAGGGGCAAAAGGATGCCTCATAATCACTTAAATATTTCTATTGGAGGGCATATTGTGGCAATGGTAAATGATATTACATTTCTTGGTGTCTCAATAAATGAATTTCTCTCTTGGAAGCCGCACATCACTTCTATCTCATCCAAGATAGCAAAAAGTCTTTGTGTTCTCACAAGGCTAAAGCACACTTTGTCTCAAGCTGTACTAACATTATCGTATAACAGTATTATTTTACCACACTTGAATTATTGTAACATTGTATGGGGTCATACTTATAAGAGTCATCTTCTTAAACTAGAAATAATTCAGAAAAAGATTATCAGAGTTATCACAAATTCCAACATAAGTTCACACACTAATCCTTTATTTTCACAACTTTGTATATTACCCATACATGATTTAATCTCCTATAATTCTTTGGTGTTCATGCTTAAACTGCATGCTTGGACTTTGCCATCCATGTTTAATGATATGTATATCCCTAATAGTACCGTTCATTCGTATGAAACACGTCAGAGTAATCATATTGTGCCAACCTATGGTGCATACAACATTAGCCCTAAATTTATTTCTAGTGAAGTTCCAAAACTATGGAGTACTCCTCCTGAAGACATTGAAAACTGTTCATCCTTATTTAGATTTAGAAGACTGTGTTTTAAATTGCTCCTTTCTGGGAAAAGGCTATACATTTGTCGTTAATATTGTTGACACGCCTTCAAATATAAACAAGCATGTGTTTCGTTCCAATTTCTGACGGTTGACAACGGCTGAGCTGACGTGTCCTCAAATGCTATGTCATACTTGCTGATTCACTTGACTGCATTTTTTTCTCTCTTTTCCTATCCCCTCTACTCTCCTGGCTTTTTTATCCTTTTCAGTACTGTCTTGACTTCTACAGTTTTTGTCTGGTTATTCGTCTTTGTATGTGTATACTTAGGTCCCTGTCTATAAGCTCTGCTTTTCTTGGGGTTCCCATCATCATTACTCTGCTTTATTCTTGACTTTGTATGTATTTTATTTCATATATATGTTTTTTCCTTGTCCTTTCTTTTATATGTTTCATAATTGGTGGTGAATAAATAAATTGAAATTGAATTGAATTGAATGTGACGTCTCCAACGTGCGGAACGTCAAAGAGCAATTGGTATGCTTGAAACTGGCAGCCGTCAGTCTGAGGCTGCCAATTTCTTCAATGTTTCCCAGTCTGTGATTAGCAGATTATGTAGCAGGTATCAGCAAACCCATGATGTTGATGATCGATGCCGTTCAGGGCGTCCACTGTCAACAACAAGAGCCCAGGATAGGTTGATTTGTACCCAGGCTCTGAGAAATCACACTAAAACAGCAATCAGATTCCTGCAAACCTACATCAGACTACCGGTGTCCGAGTGACAGGTCAGATGATTAGTAATCGTCTACACGATGCCCATCTTCATGCTAGATGGCCTCGTATAGTGCCGCCATTGACCAACCGCCACATAGCCAATTGATGCAAATGGTGTACACAACGCGGGAACTGGGGAAATCATCGGTGGTCACGTGTAGTGTTCTCAGATGAGTCCCGGTACACTTTATACTTTCTTGATAGGCGTGGTCGCATCTGGTGACGTCAAAACGAACGCCATGCCAGTGTTAACCTGAGGCAGCATGACAGATTTGGTGGTGGGTCTGTTATGGTGTGGGATGGGATCACTATGACTAACCGAACCCCACTCCATATCGTAGTACTAGAGTACTAGATACTCCATATCCAGTACTACCGGGACAACATACTGACATCCAATGTTGTCCAGTTTGCACGATGTGAGGGGTGGCCTTTTGTCTTTCAGGAGGACAGTGCCTGTGCTCACCGTGCAAAAAGTGTCAATAACCACGTTCAACCACACAATATCCATAGGATGTCTTGGCCAGCAATGAGCCCTGACATTTCCCCCATTGAAAATGTCTGTGACATCTTAGACCGATATGTGCGTCAGCATGAAAGGCCACCAGCCACACTAGATGAACTTCCACCAGGTGTTGGTGGAAGAACGGGACAGACTGCATCAAGTCACCATAGGTAGGCTCGTGCGCACAATGCCTCGACAAATCAATGAGTGTTTGGCCAATAACGGGGGCATTACGCACTACTGACGCAAAAATGTCAACTTTAAATTTCCGTTTCTTACCCATTCCTTCTTTCACGGACTATGACAGCAAGTGAAACTGTCTAAGTAATGAAATATCAGGTGAATTGTTTACTCAGTTCCTTCTTCATTAAGATACAATTAGTTTGGGACCAATTATTTTATATCATTAGTTTGTTATTGACCTTGCCATTTCAATATCCCCTATTCTTATGGAAGAGTAAACAGTATGTTGCTTTTCCACGGCAGCATTAAAGTATATTACTGTCCTGTTTACAACGATTCGAATACTGTGAAATGGCCCGTAAGGTTTTTATGAGTGGTGACACTAGAACAGAACTCATTTTTTGTTTTAAAACTTATTTTTATAGTTTTTATATTCCGTATTGCAGTGTCATTGTTTTTGCTCTCTGTAAAACCCAGAACCTTCCTAAATATTGAACTTGGTCTGATATTTTAAAAAAAAAATCTGTTCTGGGTTTTAGTCATCCTGGTTATCTGGCTAAATTGGTGACGCATCAGTGATCCTGAATTGTGAAAAACCCCCGTCTGGAGGTTGGGGTAGCTCCAGCACTCACTACACTTGTCCTGTCTCTTTTGGGTGGAGTCAGGTTTAAGAAACGCCCCAGGGTGCTGGGCGGTCATCCAGCCCCTGCTCTGTGCCGTTTACATGCCGAAGTGTGAGAACGGCAGAGTGGAGCTGCCCAGCCAGAGTCTGTGCCAGGCCACACGAAAACCGTGTGCCATTGTGGAACGCGAAAGAGGCTGGCCCAACTTCCTGCAGTGCAGCCTGGAAAGGTTTCCCCAGGGCTGCCAGGTATGAACTTTGAGTTCCCACAGCACAGTTTCCAGTGCTTATAGGGACACACTATGCTATACACGCTTTCACGTTAACTTTGTAGTGACACTTGAATGGAAGCACTATGATGCATGCTAGCCTTGTAATGACGTGTAATAGAAGTCAGTGGACCTAGGCTGTAATTGCTAATTGGTGTCTTTGTCCATTGACTCCTATTCATTGTCATCTTAATGTTAGCATGTAGCATGGAGTGTCCCTTGTAACTTGAACCCCAAGACAAAAGGTTGACATGACTCTCATACACATGACATAATGGTTCTCTTAAGGTGGACCTTCTGTATCAAATGTCATAAGAGTGTGATCGCATTAATGGGAGAATGTTATGGCATTTCTAAGTGCCCCATAAATTCAATACCTTAATACCTGTTATGATTGTTTCATTGGAACACTCCTACTAAATGTATATAACCTTGCAACTTTAAGCACTGATTCTTTTTACAGTGTTATAGAAATGATATAGAAATACATTTTTAAATGGGACAGAACCTTTAAAATTGATCAGTCTTCCATGTACTGCACCCAATAACATTGCCTGCCCTGGTTGACTTTAGACTCTCTTGGTCAGATTTTGTGTTTGGGGTTGGGGGGGGGCGGCGGCGGCGGCGATAGGTTGAAGTTGGGGATAATCTGTATGATTGATCGATTGATTGACAGAACGAGGTGCAGAAGCTGAAGTTCAACACCTCGGGTCAGTGCGAAGCTCCCTTGGTGAAGACGGACAATGAGAACAGCTGGTACGAGGACGTGGAGGGCTGCGGAATCCAGTGCAACAACCCGCTCTTTACCGAGGACGAGCACTCGGACATGCACGCCTACATCGCCCTGTTCGGCTCTATCACACTCTTCTGCACTTTCTTCACACTGGTGAGTCAGATTCTTATTCAGATGCATACTGGATGGCAAGCGTTCCGCCAAATACAACTTCAAATATGCACCAGTGAGTGCCTGCTCAGTTAAATTCAAATGCTCACTGGAGACGGCCAGATTTACATTTGAATTCAAATACACAATGGGGAAGGCCCAGGTTTTTAAAATTTAAATTAACACTGATAAGGACTCAGTTATTCAAATTTAAATACACACAAGTTAAGACTTAGCAATTCTGATTGATTTTTGTATTCATGTTGTTGAGCATGCACCCTGTCAAATTAAGATGCAAACTGATTTGGGTTTAGTTATTCAAATTCAAATAAACCCTGTTTAGAGCACATGGTCACAGTGAAGTGCTATTTATTCAAATTCAAATACACATGAGTGAGCAAGTAGTCCAATTCTGATTCAGATGCTGGATAGTGAGTGCACGCTTTGTCAAATTCAAATACACACTGGAGTGGGCCAGATTAAAATTTCAGTGTACGTTTCACCATTTCAAATTGACATGAGTTGGCAACAAGTAATTAAAATTTATGCTCAAATACATGCTGGTGAGAATTTGCCACGTCAAATTCAAATGTGCATTTGTGAGAGCACACTGTAAAATATTCAGCAGGCACTGACTGGTGTGGGGCTAGACAGTCAAATTTGAAAAACACTGCAGAGAGCGCACTTGTTCAAATGCAGATTCAATCTAGTGAGAGGGTAGGTATTCAAACTCAAATACACATGCATGAGGGGCGGTTTATTCAAGTTCAAATATGCGTTGTAAGACTATAGAGAATGACCCATTATGATTACAGGCGATTCCCCACTCTTTATGCCTCTAATTGGTTTACGGTTAGATCATCTGTCCCGTGTAATTCGTATGTGGAGGATAATAAAAGTGCCAGCAGTTGGCAGTGGGCTTATGTTCTGTAGTGATGGGGGGGGAAATATCACTATGGCAGTCTTGCAATGCTTTTTTCACCAATACAGAATTGATACAAGGGCACCAAATATCAACAGTTTATCTAAGTGTACATGTCTGTTTGGAATGCATGTAATTTTTGTGTGATGTTTTTAATGCGCAACTGAGCTTCTGGTCATTAAAATTTGATTGATGGCGCAGGTGTATGTTGTGGAGTGTATATTATTACCCAGAATTTGATTGCACTTTGTTTTACCGTCTTTAAAGGGACTATGTCAGCCGGGGCGCATGTGCGTGACGAAGCGAAACTTCTTGAAAGCGTTTGGTAAACTATTTCAAGATCTTCGGAGATTTCGTGTAAACATTTTGATCTGTTTATATCGCGTTCATCCATGAGAAGTTTGATGAAATTTTGACCAAAAAACTATCTTTATTGATCATAGAGCCTGTTCGTAGCATTAGTTTGTCATAGTTAGGGTTTTTGTAACATTATTATTGCTTTTAAGTTAGCCTACATTGATTGTTATGTCGTCCCATGGCGGCCGTCGAACTGGAAGCAGTCGCAAACGGATCTATGACAGCTGCATGTCAGACAAAACGTTGCAACAAACGGGTTCTGCGAACATTAAAGACAGTTACTTGATAAAAATTTCCCATCTTCTCAAGGATGCACGGGATGCAAACAGATTGAAACTCTACCACGAATTCACCGGTTTACCTTACCTCACACTTTCAATGCGTTTTCATCCAAATAAATATGGATGGATAGTATAACTTATTCTTCGTGGGTTTTGGCAAAGATAAATGCGGTTACTCTAGCAACTCCGTGTTTGCAGGCCATCTTCCGTATTTAAAACGGCGACGAAGGTACGCTTTACACACATGCTAATAAGCTTGGGGTTTGTATTTCTGCTCCCTTGATATCGCACTGCATGTATGAATATATTTATTGACTGGACTCTACTACGCATGTGCCCCAGCCGACATAGTCTCTTTAAGTTCAGTTATTAAAAATTTCTTTTAAGGGGGCACTACTTTGGAAATAATATTTGCACTCTAGGGATCACAGTAGTCTGGCAAGATAATGTTCTGGGTAACCAGTGTTTGAGTCATATATAATCTTGCTGGGATCTAGTATCGCAATAATGTGGTACAGTAATGATTTTGGAAACCATTATTTGTGTTGCATGTAAGCCCTCTTGGTCTGGGTGTATTGTATTTGTTTTAAACTGGGTGTATTGTATTTGTTTTAAACTTCAGTTTATGTGCAGAATTAATTACACATATGACCATAATTGAAATAAAATGCATTCATTCATTCATTCACTTTGGAAAAGTTGGGCTGGTATTTTCTCTGGTTGCTCAGATATTGTGATGTATTGCAGAATTACCCATGTCATGATTCTGTGTCATGATTAATATCACAATAGTGTCATATAATTAGTTAATCAGTGATTTCCACCCCAAAAGATCTGACATTCATGCTGTATATTTTTGAACAGGCTACTTTTCTGGCTGACTGGAAGAACTCAAACCGCTATCCCGCCGTGATCCTCTTCTACGTCAACGCCTGCTTCTTTATTGGCAGCATTGGCTGGCTTGCGCAGTTCATGGACGGAGCTCGCACCGAGATTGTGTGCAAGAGCGACAACACTATGAGGCTTGGGGAGCCCACGTGAGTCTTCTTGCACTGTGGAATACTGGAAATGGCTACCCAGATCCCCCAGCCAGAGAGGGGGGTCTCAGAAGGCCCTGAGTGATCACAGCAATATTTGTCTTGGAATAAATTGTATTGGTCTACAATTTTAATGGTGCCCACTGAGACTGCATACGGACGGGCCTGCTCCCATACCCCCTGGTCTGCACCCGTGGTCACAGTTATAACTGTACACTGAGGTGTTAGGTCCAGATAACGGAGAGTAGAAGTCTAGCCAAGTGTTCCTTTCAGCCATGAACTCGGCCAGCTGATTTTGTGTAATACTTCCACCTCTCGGCTGAAGAATAGGTTGTTTGCAGTCACGTGACGCTAGTGAGGCGCGAAATTTAGATGGAGGACAGGAAGTAAACAGCAGCTATGGATAAGATGGAGGACAGTCCAAATTATGCTAGCTTAGACGTTAGAACAAGAGGAAGATATAAATAGAAAATAAGTAGATTTGTTGGACGCGATCCGTATCTTATGAAAAATACAGATTTTTCAACTGAATTGAATGATTTGCCGGCTATCGAGGCTGTAGATATTGGCAACTGCCTTGTTCGCCAGACCTCTTTCTACTCAAAACAACAAACGAAAACATACAAAAGTATGGAGGCAGTGTTTCCCATACATTGACGAGACTATGGCGGCCCACCATAGTCTAATTTACCCCGCCGTAGTCTCAATATGCGCAATTCCCGCGTGTTGAGATTACACGCGCACATTTAAAAAAAAATACCAAAAAAAAAAAACGGAAAAATAGGAAAGGTACCGGAAGACACGGAATTTGCGCACACCCCCACCGCTCATGAAAATGAGAATAATACCCCCCGCTCAACAAAATGAGAATAATACCCCCCTGCTCAACAGTCAACAGAATGAGAATCATCTCTCTTCCCCCGCCCGCTCCACAGAATGAGAATGACCCCCTCCAGACATCAGTCTGCCACCACACATGTGCCCCCATAGTCTCCAAAAATTCTGTGGGAAACACTGGGAGGCAAGCAATGTTTCTGACATGGGCTTACTTTTCCGGAAACCGAGATTAACTGTAGGAGCCCAGTCTACCGAGTCAACGTCCTTTAAAGCGCTAGGACAGCCTAAAGAGAGCAACAAATCCCTCATTTGACGTTTGCGCCCCGCAAAACACATATTGTTATCAGTTACAGGACTACAAACTCAGAGAAAACTAAGGAGCAACCGCAACTTTAACATAACAAACTAAGGAAACCGCTAACTATAAGCTAACGCTACATAAACATGCCACAACAGGTAACTTACCATTGACGAAGTGGTCACTGCACGCACAGACATTATCCGACTCTGCTCCTCCCGACCGCAGGTGAAGGTGAAAAATCCACTTTTCAGGGCGTTTTTCGGTCAACTTCTTGCATTTTTCGCCTCTGTGAACCACAATTTTCAGCACTCGATAAAAACGTTGTTTCTCGGTTGGACTGATTTGAACAACCATAAACGACGGAAAACATTGGGTGCATCTCAAAGCGTAGGCTGCATCCTGTGAAGGCTGCATTTTTGGGGATCATCACTTAATTCCATCCGCCAAACTAACGTAACGTCATGTTATCTCCGTTAAACAGCTTTGTTGTCAGCGAGTCGTCACACCTTTCCCTAACTTTAACCATAAGTCTGAACCTAAACCCGACCTTCAATCTTACCTTAAATGTAAGTGGATAGAAGTAGGTGTCGACCCCTAAAAATGTTGCCTTCGAAGGATGCAGCCTATGCTGTGAGATGAACCCATTGGCATTTTATCGTTTGTTGGACTGCTTCTTCAGGAGAAAATTACTTCCTGCCCTCCATCTGCATTTCCCGCCACAGCAACGCAGCGCCATGATATTATATGCAAACAAGCTATTGTTCAAATTGTTCTAATTGGCAAGTTCAATCGACAAAATAGTTCAAGACAAAAAAGTTCAAAACAAAATAATGGTGACAATTTTTGCTTGTTGAACCTTGATTTTTCACCGAAGAATGTCAAGCAGCGCTCCCCAATCCTTTTCCTGGAGATCTACCACCATGTAGGTTTTCCTTGCATCTTAAATCTGGCTCACCTGACTCCACTAATTAGCAGCTGAAAAGAATCTCTGGCTCTCATGTGAGATTTGCTTTTTTGGGGTTAGATTGAAAATCTATTGGTCACACGATCTTTGGGAAAAGGGTTGGTGGCCACTGGTGGGGAGACACTGAGATGGCTGGTTTTTAACCACAGAAATGACTCTAGATAGACATGGTGTGCTGTCTGTCCTTCTGTCTAACAGTTCTACGGAAACCCTGTCCTGTGTCATCATTTTCGTCATCGTGTACTACTCCCTGATGTCCGGGGTCATCTGGTTTGTGATGCTGACCTATGCTTGGCACACTTCCTTCAAGGCCCTGGGCACTACACACCAGCCTCTGTCAGGGAAGACCTCCTACTTCCACCTGGTCACCTGGTCCATACCTTTTGTGCTGACGGTGGCCATATTGGCTATAGCGCAGGTAAGCACCCCATTTTTTCAGTTTATTAGTAAAATTTTAGTTCACTCCTGAAACTAACTTGTATGAAATGGCGTTGTGATCTTTAAGTGTCTGACCTCTCCTGAAAATTGACCAGAATGGCAGAACTGAGAAAGCAGTAGTATAAATTCAGCATGGGCGATAAGCTCAATGTTAGTTATTGATTTTGTTGGGGGGTTACACTTGGTGTGATTCCTGTGCTGTTGTAGGTGGATGGGGACTCGGTCAGTGGAATCTGCTTTGTGGGGTATAAGAACTACCACTACCGTGCCGGGTTTGTACTCGCACCAATTGGGCTTGTTCTCATCATCGGGGGCTATTTCCTCATTCAGGGTGAGTAGCCTAATAGCTTGGTTTTTGACATGATTTTGCTTGAATTTGACTGTGAAAAAATTAATTCTCTGCTGTTTTTTTTTTTTTTTTTTTTCCAAAAACTCTTTTTCTTTGTTTATCCTCTTTGGGCTCAGAACCTGCCCAAAAAATTCATTTAAAAAATTCATTTAAAATAATTTCAATGATTCCAAACAGGTTTAATCTACATTCTCCGTACTTAAGTTGGAATGTCTGTAAATATTAGGTACCAATCATGAATACCTGCATTACAAAGGGTGTTGAACTTCCAGTGAAAAATTTAATGCATCAAGGATTATTTAGTGTATAATTTGATGGGCATTACAACTTTTCCCTTAAAATTTCTGTCACATTTTGAGAGGAGAACATTTCTTGGCTTGATAAATTCAGCAGGTCTGAGATGTATCATTGATTGATTCTTTATTCTTTAATGATATTTTAAGCATGTTTTCAGCTATCTCATGTCAACATACGGTGCAATCATGCCAGCGGGCAATTTAGAGTCTCAAATTTTGCCTGACATGCATGTCTTTGGACCGGGGAGGAAACTGGAGTACCCGGAACAAAACCCACCCGAACACAGGGAGAAAATGCAAACTCTACACAGGAAGGCCCCAGGCCAGATTCAGCCGACAGCCTTCTTGCTGTGAGGCGGCAGTGCCTCACCGTGCTGCCCCTGAGGCGTATTATTGTTTATTTGCATTATTGCAGGTGTCATGACGCTGTTTTCGATCAAAAGTAATCACCCGGGGCTCCTTAGTGAGAAGGCAGCTAGCAAAATCAACGAAACTATGCTGCGACTTGGTAAGATCATTGGTGATATATAAGTGTTGAAATTAAATTGAATATTTGATTACTGATTGTCTCTGACACAGCAACTTCATAAATTCTGAATTACTTATTGGGGTGAGGCTGTGAAAATGAGTTTTCCGAGGAGAACTTCTGCTCCCACTTTAGGAGCAAACTAATGCATTAATTATGCAGTGCAACATAAATATGTTTGGTTTTTTGTTTTTTTAGTAGCACACATCAGTCATGGGAATGCTGTTGGTCCTTTGCTGTCAGTTTTTTTTTTCTGTGAAAGATCCTTCTCAGCTGCTGATCCTTGTGTGTCTACTCTCTCAGGTATATTTGGATTCCTAGCCTTTGGTTTTGTCTTTATTACCTTTGGATGCCACTTCTATGACTTCTTCAACCAGGCCGAGTGGGAGAGGAGTTTCCGGGAGTTTGTGTTGTGAGTTTCTGCTCCGATTTTTGTATTGGGGATGTTGCTGTTTAAACCTGTGATGAGAAGGGATTTTATGGGCCATTTTTTAAATTCCATCTTCCAAAACTTCTATTGCTTCTAATTAGTAATCGTCATGGTGAGTCAACTTTGGAATAAGTAATGTAGAACATTCTAATCACATACTTGTGACCGCGCACTATTAAAGAGCTCAAGGCCATGGTCGTGTTCAGAATGATCTACCCAGAGTGCGTGCTGGCAGCTCAGCACACCGCCAACAGCAACCTGAGTAGCCATGTGGCGATGTTGCGTCAACATGTATGAGCCACGCTGGCAATTACTTATGTCCAGTTGATGGCGAATTCAGCACCGCAGTTTTGGCACCAAAGCAATAACTGTGTGGCAAAACAACAAAATTTTCTTCCGCCACTGGTCATGTATGCCAGAATTGGAATTCACCTTTACACAAATTCCTGCTGCCATTTTTAGGAAACGACACCAAATTGGTAAGAGAAATTATCATAATAATCCCATGACACGTTGTGCAGTGATCTTAATTGAAGAATAAATTGTTAAAGCCCCCATTCAGTGTATTTTGATATTTTTATTATATGTCATATTTGTCTCAGACATTTCCTCAGAATTTTATTGGCCACACTGACTCTGAGCAACAAACTGTTGGATGTCTTTGTGTGCTCGCTAGTGAACGAATCTTGTTTGCATTACATAGGTCTGTCAGTTTGTCTTTGTAGTTGTGTAGCTAGCTTGATAACTTATCTAGGTAGATTTGGCTGTTCTGACATATTGCCTTCGCTTGGGTCTTCAATTTAATTTTAGTATCCTCCATGCTAGTTTCGTGTATTTTTAGCTTACCGGCCCTATGGGCCGATAAGCTATTGTCGTGGTGTGGCGTCCGTCATCCGTCGTCCGAAACATTTTTTTATCTTTTTTCTGGCCAGATGAATTTTCGTGTAAATTTGCAGTAACATACTACTAGACCATATCTCCAGACGTTTTTCTCGGATTTTTGATTGAATCATTTTTGTCCGTTTTATGGGCCCTTGAAATTTTGGCTCCAATGTTAAAGATAAGACTGAGAAATTTTAAAAAATTATTTCTCAAAAACTGCGTGATAAATTTTTTTCTGACTCAGGCAATCAACTTACCTTGGTACCATCAATGTACATTGCGAGCGCCATTTTGATTGAATCGATGGAAGTGGGTCTGTTGGGGGCGCTGTACTTTATGAATATGCAAGATGGCCTGTGGAGGCCAAATGGTTGCAGATAGAGATTAAGTTTGTATTATCGACATATAGGAAGTCATATATGACCTATACATTGACTATGTTAAAGTTGACCTCAGATGACTTTGAAAGGTCAAACCCGAGGTCAGAGAGTTTAATAACAATGTTAAATTTGAAATAACTTGAAATTTCAAAAAATTATTTCTCAAAAACTATCTGATAACTTTTTTTTCTTAATCTGGCAATCAACTCACCTTGATACACTTTATGTACAGTGCGAGTGCTATTTTGATTGAATTGACGGAAGTGGGTCTAGTGGGGGCACTGTACTTTAACATTGGGTCTTATGGAGAATGGGCCAAATCGCCTGTGGAAGCTAAATGGTTGCAGATAGAGATTAAGTTTGTATTACTGGCATATAGGAAGTAATATATGACCTATGTTTTGGCTGTGTTAAACTTGACCTCAGATGACCTTGAAAGGTCAAACTTGAGGTCAAGCAAAATGTTACAATTTTCAAAGGTTTCTAAGCTTGAAAATATTGAAGATTGGGAACATATGTGCATTGAACACTTATAGGAAGTCATTTATGAACTTTCATTTGGTGGCCTTGAACTTGACCTTCTGCGACCTTCAAAGGTCAAACTTCACATAGTGAAATTTCAATGACTTTTATCACCAAAACTATTACAGATAGAGCTTAGGTTTGTATTGCGGCCATATAGGAAGTCATGTATGAAGTTTCATTGGGTGACCTTGAACTTGACCTTCAGTGACCTTGAACGGCCAAATTTCAATGACTTATATCAGCAAAATTGTTACAGATTCAGTGTAGGTTTGTTTTGGAGACATATAGGAAGTCATGTATGAACTTCCATTTGGTGACCTTCATTTTGACCTTCGAAGGTCTAACTTGACCTAGAGAAAATTCAATGACTTCTTTCACTGAAAAGGTCACAGATGGAGCCTAGGTTTGTTTTACTGACATAGGAAGTCACATATGAACTTTCATTTGGTGACATTCAGCTTGACTGTTGATGACATTTGAAGGTCAAACTTGACATAATACAATTACAATGACTTGTATTGCCAAAACGGTCACAGATGGAGTCTAGGTTTGTATTACAGACATATAGAAGTCATATATGAACTTTCATTTGGTGACCTTCGTATTGACCTTCAAAGGTCAAATGTGACCTAGTGAAAATTCAATGACTTGTATCACTAAAACGGTCACAGATGGAGCCTAAGTTTGTGTTATCGACATCTAGGAAGTCACATATGAACTTTCATTTGGTGACACTCAACTTGACTGTCAGTGACCTTTGAGGGTCAAACTCGACAATGAAATTACAATGACTTGTATCACCAAAATGGTCACAGATTGAGCCGTTTGTGTAAAGGCATTTAGAAAGTCATATATGAAGTCCATTTGCTGACCTCAACTTGAGCTTCTGTGACTTTTAAAGTTCACAATTGAGATATTGAATTTTCAATTACTTTTATCACTAAAACTGCTTCAGAGCTTAGGATTGTATTACAGGAGGTCTTATAAATGTATGTGAACTTTTATTTAGTCACCTTGACATTGACCCTCAATGATTCGATGGTCAAACTTCACATAAAATTTTCATAACTTGTATCATCACTATAAGATTGCTTGTCGGTAAGCTACAGGGCCCTTGGTCCTATTTTTCATTTTCCAATTTTTGTCAAAGAATTGATAGCTTATCAGTTCAGATGAAGGTAGACAGAGTACAGTGTTTCACATATCTGTTACTATCGTGTAGCCTAATTTATTGAGCTAGCCATGAAGCTATTGCTGTAGTAGATGTAGTAAAGCTAGGCTATTTTGCTACCAGTCAAACGCATTGCCTGTGCGCTGCAGGTTAAGAAGCAGTAGAGATGCTGGTAGTCTCTCAAAAAATTCTGGCCTTTGGCTCATGCATGTGGACTTATGACCCCTCTATCAGTGGGGTCCTCGTTTTTGGGTGAAGAAGACTTCGAAAAATCCTCCACCTTATTTAACTTATTTAAGAGTCATCACTATCCATGTTGATGTCGAATTAATTGCCATCAATGCCTGACCGACGCCCCGACTGGCTCTATGCTTGGTCAAATGTAATCGTAGTGATGCCATCATGCATCACGCTGGCATGGGACCTTGTTCTTAAATTCATAAGTGAATTCCATATTCAGACCTCCGGTCTTATTTTGGAATAAAGAAATGAAAGCTAAGAAAATTTCTTTTGCCATCGTTATTTATTATGGAATCATTACTATAATATATATCTGAAATGGGCACAGGAATGAAACCATTCACTGCTGGCCATCAGGAAAAATGTCCACTTATTTCTTTTAAGATTAGTGTGGGGCAGTGCAGTACATTGGCAAATTTATTGGAAAGGTCTATGCAAGACTTGATCATACACCCTGTTCGAATAACTTAAGCACAGTATTGCATGTGCATGTAGCTGTAGCTTTAAACAGACCGGCTATGTTGTTTTAGCTGCGAAAATAACCCATATTGCATAACTCGTGGCTAATCAGATCTCTGTGTGGCTAGTTGACTATAAAATCCTTAAGCCACAGAGGCTATTCACTTCTATTAGCCAGTGCACACCCTGTCTAGTGTCTACTACTTGCCACTCAATTACTGATAGTTGCTAAAAGTACCATACAGCTCACATCAAAACGGAAAAAATCGCGAGAACTCTCCTTAACTTACCGCTGTCTTGCCGTCTTTGTATCGCTACTCTACTGCCAGACTAACTCGTTGTTTCGCGAGATTAATGCTGTAAGCCTTTTAACTGCCGACAAAGATTGTGAGGCGGCTCCAGGTAAGAAAATATAGTTCCTGACCACGTGTGGTTTCCTTAACTGACCGACTCCACATGACCATGCATCTTTACTGGTGGGACGTATTCTTTGATCTAACCGCTAGTAACAACTAAAGGCATTCAGCCTTTCCTCTTGCACTTGAGTGGTGCTCACATTTACGCTACCCACTGTTCAGTAAGAATCACTTGATGCAGGATATTTTAACATAACAGATTAATCAAGAGAAGTGAACAGAAAATTTATTGTAGTATATTTTCAGGTACACCAGTGTGAGGGAGTGAGGTGAGCTGAGAACAGGCATCGCTGAAAGTCCAGCGGAGACAGGCGGCTGATTTGTGTTGCTTTCTGTACTGACACTATGCACCTAAAACTGAAAGGTTACTAGCTAACCTCAAAAGAATATGCATGGTCTTATATCTTTGCCTTTGTAACTTCGACTGTGTCTGTATGAAACATGAAATGAGGAAATTAAACAGATGAAAAACAAATCTTCATTTATTTTCTATCTCGCAAAAACTTAAGTTGCAACATTCCTTTAAAATTCAGGCGTTTTTATCTAAAGGAGAGTGAAAATGGGTGTGGACACCACAGCGCTCTACGTAATAAAATATCGTTATTCTGTCTCACACAGAAAGTCTTTGTCAAAATATTGCCTTTCATAATGTTCGTTTATCTGCCAAGCTGAAGCAAGTCTGGATAACAAGAACTGGAACCCCAATAACCTGTCAAAACTTTTGAGTGGGGATTCCCCTTTATTGCATTTAGTGCGGACCTGCAAAAAATATACCCCAACTTTAAGTTTGAAATGAAATAAGATACACGGTGGACCACATGTGATGTGTATCCTGGAAGGGTTTCGTGACTGGGTACTATATTTATAAATGCTTTGTATCCCTGCGCTGCGCTTTCTCAGACAACCTACCGCATTTCTACCCTCATGTTGCTCTGGAATTACCGTTACCTTCTCCCGACCCTTCCGCGATAGAATTCCGTTTTGATGTGATCTGTATTTTAGCGAGTGGTGTTCTAGCCTCCATCTTACCAGCACGGTGTGGTTCACTTTGAACCTCAACAGAGGTGGTGCGAAAAAGCAGCAAGCCTGGCTCGGTTTCTTTGGGTACCATCCACGATTTGCCTCTGGACAACCAAAAAGTAATGGTTACATGCACATGGTACTAAACCACTCTGAGGAAAAGCGCCATGAATTGCCCATAGGTGTGAGTGTGTGAGCAAATGGTGTGTGGATTTGTGAACTGTCCTGTATGCTCCTGCCTCTCTCATTGCTTACTGGGACAAGCTTCTGCTCACCCATGAGGATAGTTAATGGATGGACAGTTTTGGCAGCAGTGCAGCTGTGGTTAAAGGATTTTACTAGGGTTTGAGTGGATTTTTAATGCATCCACCTCACATAATTCCTTTTCTTTTTATAGTCAGAGTGGCCTTAAAATAGAGCAACGGCTACTTGCAGTGGCACTGAAACAATAATCAGCCTGTAACTGTGTAATTTAAGCACCTGGTTTTAGGCTGACCAGATGACTCATTCCAAATGAAACCAAGGGCAATATCAAAAACAAGAGGCAGTGGTGCAACAATTATGAGCCGTTTTAACCCCAGCTTCAGGCGTCGTTGTTGAGCGAAGTAGCCTTCTTTGTTAGAAAATATAAAATAAAATCTAGGGTATATTTTGACAGTTCCGTGATAATGTATGTGCATAAAAGCATAAAAAGTGTATATTTCTTTTGCAGGCTGGCGGGAGGGATATGAAGGAGGCTGTCTTCTTGTCTGTGAACCAGAGAATGGATAACCGTGATCTTCACTCTCTTGTTGCCTACAGCTGTGAGGCCAATGTGACGATCGCCCATCAGACCAATAAGCCGATACCAGAGTGCAACATCAAGAACAGGCCCAGTCTTCTGGTGGAGAAGATCAACTTGTTTGCAATGTTTGGGACGGGTATTGCCATGAGCACCTGGGTGTGGACAAAGGCCACGCTGCTCATCTGGAAACGCACATGGTTCAGGTGAGCAAGATGGCGTCTTCTCTTAACATGTTTCAACATCGTCGCATTTTTTTTTTCCTCTCTTCAAAGTTTAGCCTTGTGTTCTAGTACTCTTTGCCTACCAGTGACCTGAAGTGAATGTTCAGTTTTGGAACATCACAGTCCCGCTCTTTAAGGAACCAGGAGAACGTTCTGTTGGAGTTGAGCAGATGTGAAGTTCTCCGTATTACAGAGCTCACCAGAACTGAGATTGTTTCGAAGTTACAACAGATTTGCTCAATCGGATTGAGGTCTGGACTTTGAGCAGGCCAAGTCATAAATTTAGTGTCCCCAGATGTCTCTTTACAACTGACAGAATTCTTGCACAACTTGAAAGTGTCATTAAGGTCATTATCTTGTTGAAAATAAAATCCCCGACCAATCAGTCTGTTTCCAGATGGCAATGCATGCCTTACAAGGATGCTGTGATACTTCTTTTGATCCATGACACTGTCGATTTTTATGAGATCACTGGCTCTTTCCAAGCAGACTGAACCCCAAACCATAATATTACCACCTCCATGTTTTGCTGAAGGGGGTAAATAGTCATTTTTGAAATGTTCTCCATCTCTACGGCACACATAAGTTCTGCATTTGGGTGAGAAAATTTCCAATTTTGATTAATTGATCCAAAGGACTTGTTCCCAGTGCATTGGTGTCCAATCCTTGAATTTCTTTGCAAACTAAAGTCTGTCAGACCATTTTCACACAGGCGTTTGGAAATAGTTGATCTTGACACTTCTGGCAATAGTATCTCTTCACTTCTGGCACTATTAATATCATCACGGAGTTGTCGTGCTGGCAACCGCCAAAATTTTTTTTCTCCACTTGTAATACACAGATTACAAACATCAGAGGTTGATTGAACATCATAACTTCCATTTTGCACCTCTCTCGCCACTAGAATTGTCCATTTTCAGAAAACCGGTCTCTTTGAAATCCTTGATGGTGTGTCTTACAGTGCCATTGCAGCATTTAATGTCTTCAGCATCATGTAAGGCCATAATCTGATGATGAACAATCTCAGAGAGCTCCTTCAGTCATGCCATAGTGTTTAACATGGTGACACTGTTCAAAGTTCATGTCACCTGATATACTGGATCAGTTGACCATCAGAGGTAATTTTGCAGAATAATATTGCCTTAAATCAATTTAAACAATTTTTTAGCATCAATAATCTTGGAATGAGCCTTCAAACATGCATACAGGCTATGCAAGAGTCAAAAAAAAAAAAATTTGTGACACTTTTCAGTTGTTATAAAAATTGATGTTTTCAGTGTTTTTGTGTATTACCCATATTTTCACCTCAATATACTTGTGGGAATGATTTTTATTATCCCCTGCCATGAAGTGGATCGGGGGATATTGGAATGCAGCTTGTCCATCCGTCATTCATTCCGTCCGTCCGTCCGGGTTCAGTGGGGACAAGTTTTCTCAGAAACTATTGCACCTACATGAATGAAATATTGTATGTGACTAGTACTGATAACCCTACTGAATGAGTTCGACAATTGATTCCGAGAAATATATATTTTTAGGGAGTTATGGCTCTGGACTCTGAACTTGGTGTATGGATGCTGCAATGGGGACAAGTTTTCTCGGCAACTATTGCATCTCCGTGGGTGAAATTTTGTGTGTGTGGCCAGTAGTGTAATGACCCTATTGAATGAGTTTGAAAACTGATTCAGAGAAGTTTATTTTCATGGAGTAATGGCCCTTGACTCTGTTCGTTGACTTCGGTGTACGGGATTTGCAGTGGGGACAAGTTTTCTCTTCATGGGTGTATGGAAGATTCCATTGACTGTTGGATTTAGAATACTGCGTTTCTTTAATTTTCTAATTATGAACCTAAAAGTATTTCCTGTGAAATGGATTTGGTTGTAAAATTCACATCAATTGTTTCACTGCAAATCATGTTCTTCACCTTTCACATGGAAGTGTTTGTTTTTTCCTGGATTTGAGTGGATGTATGAAACATTTGTGCACACCCAACATTCTCTCTCCTCAGTACATTTACTAACTGTCCACTGTTTCGCCTTTTGAAGTTGATTATTCTCTGATAAAAAAGTTCACACAAATGTGATGGATAGTATTCTGGAATATCATTTGTAATGACAATATCATAGACACACAAAATATCACCAGAATACGAAGAACACAGTTTTGGTCCTGATTTCAATGAAGCATTTTTGGCCTGTAATCCACATATTCTACCCAAATAGAAAAGATTATTTACATGTTCTCCTCGAAATTCATACATTATGAAACATTAGAAAAACACACTAAAGGGAACAAAGAAATCCCATGATGATCACTGTGTAAAACACAATCAGAATATGAATAGACGTGTGCCTTTAAAAACACTCCCCTGTTAAAACACATGGTTAACCTCTGATAAAAACAGCTTGCTATGTTAGCATAAACATTGCTGCATAAACACATTACTGAACAAGATAAACAAAACAGTGTCAAGCGCAAAAAAAAAATTATCATCAGGATTATTGGATGTGGAAGCTGGGTCATTTGTAAAGTATGTTAACATTTTAACCTTATGGACATTTTCTCCAACTTGAGGGCTCGGTTATCATGATAAGGTGGGATTGTTGTCCCCCGCCGCCGCGGTAGCGAGCGCAGCGGGGGACATAGTATTCAGCTCTGTCCATCCGTCCGTCCGTCACGTCCCGTTCATTGTGAACGCGATATCTCAAGAATGGTTTGACCGATTTCATTCATCTTTGGCTTCAATGTGTATTAGTGTGATATGCCGACCCCAGTCGATTTCCGTGACCTGGCGGGGACATGGCCACTTTTAGTGGCAACACTTGTTATATCAACCTGATAGTTTGTGGGTCATGTAGGTTACACAGCTTACAGAGAAAGTTTGAGATAGGGGAGGAATGGGGGTTTTTTTCATAGCTAATGATTTCCGTTGCTATGTGAGCCGCCATGTTCAAACAACCTTAGTAACTACTTGTGCCTGGTGTGTGTTGATCAATCAGCACTCACTGGCCACAGTAACTGTTGTCCATTGTCCAATATGGAATCTCCCGTGACCATTCTTACCATGGCGAGGGATATTGGTGACAATGTTGCCTTGATTTTGTTCTCATGGCCTACAATAGTATTTTTCAATACATTTTCACTGGTAAATTACAGAGAAGTAATATATTAGGACCCCTTTTAGATGAAAGTGGTGGTGTATAATCATCATTGCACACTACTGTAACAGAATGGATGAATTCAGTTTGGGAGAATAGAGCAGCCCCCGGCATAGAGCATTGTCAGTAAATTGAATGTTAGCTAAGGTTGCTACTATACAGATGCGAGCCACAAAATGGTTTTAGAGACTGAATTCCAAATGTAGCCCAGTTAAACTGTTGAGATACCTGCATGCCTAATTTTTTTGTGAATGTAACTACCATCTTCGTGTGGGCTGGTGACGTTACCTTTCGCAATTAAACGTACTCATTGAGTAGTTTATAGCAACCTAGCTAATAATTCTGTCATCTGTATTTAGAGACTTGCAGATAGCCAGGGGATTTCGCTCTCCATTGACAAAAGGGCTGGCGGATCTGTTCTCTGGCCAGTCAGAACAGAACTCATTTAATAGTGGAGACATGCACTCAGAACAGCCTGATCTTCAGAAGGTTAGGAATGACAGGAGTCAAAAAGCCTAGAAATCATTGATTTTATGTTTGGTTTTGCTAAAAATTGTATAAACCTCCCTTTCGGACATCCAAGAATAATATATCTTGCCAAAAAATATACTATTCAAAAAAAGTAGGGGATATTTTATTTTGAGATCAAAATTTTCACATATACAAAGGGATACGAAACCATGTTGTATAGTTCCTTACTGAGGAAGCATTTCCAAAGAAATTCATCACCCAAACACATCAATGACACTCTCACGATCTGCACGGGATGCTATTGATGATCAAGGGGGTTGTGCCACAGATTTGCATGACTCTGAATTGGAAGGTTAGAGCCACTGTAAGGGAAGATTTTGAAGAGAAAGCATCAGATTATCAGTGGTTGAAGTCGTTAATTAAACAGAGACCATGCGCCGTCTAACACAGGAGGAGAGGTTACGTGCCCTTGGCATGCTACAGGTTGGCACAAGACAGGTCGTTGTGGCAAGGGCAATGAATGTTTCCCAGTCTGTCATCAGCAGATTATGGTCCAGACATCGTGCTACAGGGTCTGTTCAGGATAGACCACGATCCGGGTCGACCAAGGGCAACAACTCAGGCTCAGGACAGATTCATCCGCACTATTGTCTTGAGAAATCGTATGGTAACAGCAAATCAGATAAGGTCTCAACTTCAAAGGGATACTGGCTTGGTAGTGAGTGGCCAGACCATCAGGAATCGCCTGCACAGATTTCACTTACACGCCCGACGCCCTCGTGTCATTCCCTGTTTGAGGGATCGTCACATTAGGGCCAGACTCCAATGGTGTCGCCATCATCAACGCTGGGATAATCGCCGATGGAACAACGTAATGTTCTCAGATGAGTCGAGGTTCACTGTGGACTTCCTTGACAGACGCAGGAGGGTTTGGCGCCGACGTAACGAACGCTTTCCATGACGTTAACGTCATTAGACATGATCCGTATGGGGGTGGATCTGTAATGGTGTGGGGAGGCATCACTGCTGCCGGCAGAACAGACTTGCATGTTGTTGCTGGACGTGTCACAGGGCAGTACTACCGATAACATCTTGGCACCCCATGTTGTGCCGTTTTGCACGCCGTTATGGCCGCCGTTTCATTTTCCAAGATGACAATGCCAGATGTCATAGGGCCAGGATCGTTACAGATTACCTCCAGCAGCAGAATATCACCACATTACCATGGCCAGCACTCAGTCCGGACCTTTCCCCATCGAGCATGTCTGGGACATGCTTGGACAGCGGCTACGCCAACGCCAACAACCTCCTGCCAATGTCCAAGAACTTGCTGCAGCATTGCAACAGGAATGGAATAACGTTCCCCAAAATGACCTGGGACGCCTCGTTAGGAGTATGCCACGCCGAATTCGAGCTTGTCTAGCCAACCGAGGGGTTTTACCCGCTACTGACTCTGTTTCACAATGGTGGTAAATTTGCTGTGTGACCCTGTGTTTGTGTCGACCCTTATTCTGGAGAATCTGTCCTTTACTGACTGTACACAGGGTTTCGAATAAATTGACAAATGTTTCCTTAATGTTTTTATGTCATTTGTTTCCTTCCTGACCTCATGATCTGCATTTCATGGTACTTGTAAATCCAATATCCCCTACTTTTTTTGAATAGTATAGCATAAAATGGGACCTTTAAACATGTAGGTGTTTATATGATTTTTCTTAAACTACCACTTCATTATTTTTATTATGAATAATAATGAAAATTAATTATCATGTATTCATGAATAAAAGTACTTCATATGTTTGCTGTTTGTCTGAAAACTTCATTCAAGCTCAAAGACCATTGTTCTCAGGGGACCGTGTAAAAATGTTGGAGGCTTAAAAATGTAGGTCTCAAAGCCAAAATCTCCCCTTTCTCTGTTCCCTAACCTATTTTTCTCCATCTGTTGATATGGCACGTCCATTGTCACCAGCGGCCGGGAGTGAAAGCGCCTGCCTGATGGTCAGTAGTCCTCAACTCCGGGACATGCCTGGCTCAGGTCATTCCAAAGAATTGGCTCAACAATTTTTTGGCCTAGAGTCAGTGTAATATAATGTGACTGGGGTATTTTCGGCAAGATGCTATTTGACAGAAAAGAGACCATCCTCATACTGTATGACTGATATACTACCAAATGGATTTTGGCAGGCCAAAGTCGCTGATCCTAACCCCCAATCAAAAACACATTCATATCGCTTAATCACTCAAATATGCCTTAGTTAAAACCTACGTATTTTATGGAACAATTTTAGACTTAACTATTCTCACCAGTTTTCAAAAAAAAAAAATTTCAAAATACTTCGAAAATGAAACCCAACCTTTTCTCCCGTCACTGACTTGCGCACTGGTGCACACCAGATGTTTTCATACGATGCAGAAAACAAAATCAAAGGATAAATCCAGTCAAACTTGCCACTGGTGTGTTTGCACCAAGTTAACCCTTCATGTGAATGTAATAAATACACATAGTATGGCTTGTTTTAAGATTTTATGACCCGGAACTCCCCAATTAACTGTGTTGCTCTCCCTCAACATCCTCCATTGGCACCTCCACCTCCTCTGATCCCTGATATGAAAGCAGCATTGAGTTATCCTGTTGAGCCCGTGGTGTGACTCTAATGTTAAAGTAACTAGCTGCGAGAGCAGCATAGTTTTACATTGTGTTTACCACCATCTTAAATATTTTGTTTGTCAAATCGCTTTTCCCCCCTTTGGAAGTATGTGACGTGCTGATGACTATTTTGCTCACCAGCCAACATTAGTAGAGGAGCAAGGTAATATAGCAAGAGTATATTTGTTCAGTCAGTGTTGGCCAAGCAATAGGTATAAACAGAAAATATGATTATCCTGGGCTAAATTCCTAAATGGCCTTCTTATCAACAACTCAGTTTTCCTTTCTTTTGTTCCACCCCCTTTCCAAAGAAAGACATGTAACTGCTACTGGTTGCTCTCAATTTTTACGAACTGCCGCTGACTCATTCAGTGAGCAAGTTTTCCAGAGCACTTGCATGGAACAGGTCTGCTTCCACAGGTGCTAAAATTTAGCCAACAATACAATGATGTCCATGGACCCATCACGTCCAAGGAAATTATTTGCATTAGATCAAGACCTTACATTCAGCAGCTCAGTTCACATTATTCAGAGTAGCATATTAAGCATGATCTTTGTAGTTAAAAGATAGTAATTAAAAGATTTAAAAAGTGGAGGGACAAAAACAGGGATTTTTAAATGAGGGGGGACATGTCCCCCCATCCCCTGCAGAAATTACGGCCTTTGATGGATGGATAGTTGGATGCACAGAACTATTTCCCATGTTTTTGCTTTTGCTTTGGTATGGACTTGGGTGGTGACAAAATACTTGCTTTTTATTATGCCCCCGACCTCGAAAGAGTCGGTCGGGGGCATTAATGTTTTCACCCCTTCCATCCGTCCGTCCGGACATCCGTCCGGGCGTCCTGTCGTAAACTTTTCCTTTGTCGCGCTCTAACGTGAACAGTGCTCGACGGAGGTTTATGATTTTTGGTGGAGTGAATGGTCATACATAGGGGATGATGCCTATCAATTTTCAGCTCGCTCGGCCGACCAATATGGCTGCCACGGTAGGCATCTTGAAATCCTTTGTTGCGCTTTAACGTGAACACCGCTCCACGGAGGTTTATGATTTTTGTTGGGGTGAATGGTCGTATATAGGGGACGATGCGTATCGATTTTGAGCTCGACTGCCAACCAATATGGCCACCACAGCAGCTATCTTGAAATCCTTTGTCGCGCTCTAACGTGAACACTGCTCAACGGAGGTTTATGATTTTTGGTGGGATGAATGGTCATACATAGGGGATGATGCCTATCGATTTTGAGCTCGTCTGCCAACCAATAAGGCTGCCACGGCAGCCATCTTGAAATCCTTTAGCGCACTCACCAGAGGTTTTTGCTTTTTGGTGACCTGAATGGTCATACGTTGCAGATGATACCCAACACTCGCTTTCTGTACATGTTCTTCAACTGTTTCAGTCGGGGGCATATGCCACGCCTTGCGTTGCTCTTGTTTATCATGTACTATTTTTATAGCACATTGGATAAGAAAACAAAAATAATACTGGTTTTAAGTTTTTTTTTTTTTATTTGCATCTATATTATGTAAACATCATGGTAATTGTTATTTGTCATTGTTCAGAAACCGACAACCTCGTCTGTAGTTTATGATGCATGACTGCCACATAACAGGAGTTGTTGTGGCATTTGTTCCGAAGGATTCTGGGGCGCAGCGACGACGAGCCCAAGCGGATAAAGAAGAGCAAGATGATTGCCAAAGCCTTCTCCAAGCGCAAGGAGCTGCAGCAGGACCCAGAGAAAGAGCTCTCCTTCAGCCTGCACACTGTCTCACATGATGGGCCCGTTGGTACGAATGCACACCCGGAAGTAACTATTACCTTAGACCAGCCAATTTTTCCTTTACTGTCTGTATTTACCTCCTCAACCCAGCCAACTTTTACTTTATCGTCTTTACTTACCCCCTTGAACCCAGACAATTTTTACTTTACTGCCTTTATTTACTTCCTCAACCAGAGCAGCTTTTACTTTACTGTGTTTCTGTACCACCTCAACCCTGACAACTTCTATTTCGCTGTCTTTATTTACCTCCACAACCAGTGCAGCCTTTACTTTTCTGCCTTTATTTACACCTCAACTCTGACAGCTTTTACTTCAATCAGGAGAGGCAACTAAATGATGTAAAGATAAATGTTTTTTGCCGATAATAAACTGTTGAAATAAAAGAAGCTATAAGATAACAAAGGTCTTGACAAAAAGTCTTCGGTGCTTAAACTCTACGGGGAGGTTTTTTGTAGTTGAGGAGCATCTGCCTTGAGCAGCAGCAGAAAAATCCCCCCGTGGAGTCCAGACACTGGTGGTAAAGGCTGATGGCTTTGTTGAGATTGATTGGCAGTTGAGGTTGATGAGGCTGATGAATCTGCAAAGACTGGGAGAGAGGGAGAGGGAGAGAGAGAGAGAGAGAGAGAGAGAGAGAATATTGGAGAAGGTGGCAGTAAAATGGTAGATTAGCTGGTGTGTTGGTGAACTATTGGATACTTGTGATCAGATGATGCAGCGTCTGATATCTTGATTGATAACCCTAGGCAATGACAGCAGGTAGATTCAGTATGCGTGAGGACAGAAGGCAGATGTTACGAAAATAAACTACGGGCCAAGCATGTAAAAGAAGAGCTTTCCTGGCTGAACTTTCAGTACAGCTGCATTTTACTGTTTTCATGTACCACCTCAACCCAGACAACTTTAACTTTACTGTCTTTGTTTACCAAACCACCAACCCTTTATTTTTACAGACTTTCTGGCAGGGGCATCACATCTGACATATAATTTGATGATAAAATCACATCAATATTGCTATTATAATGGCATTGTAGGATGGTGTCAGATTGTTTATCTTGTAATAATATTTGTGATCGATTTTCTTTTTTTTTATTATTTAATAAGAAATGGACTGAATTGATTATAAAAGAAATTATGAACCTTTCCATTGAAGCTGAAGAGAGGTCGGTAAATGACTAAATTTTAACCACATTCGCCCATTCCTTCCTCCCGCAGCTGGGATTAATTTTGACCTGAACGAGCCGTCAGCTGACATGTCCTCTGCGTGGGTTCAGCACGTCACCAAGATGGTCGCCAGGCGAGGGGCCATCCTGCCCCAGGACATCTCCATCACGCCCTCAGTAACGCCAGGTGAGCAGAGCACCAGTCCTGCTGTCCAAGCGAGGGTAGGCGGCCCTACAGAGGACGCTGCACCTGAGTGCAGCTGACCGTACTGAGGCCGTTCTGTGAAAATTCGCCTCTGAGCTAACTCTGAGTATGCCAACATCTGCGTTGAAAATGGCAATAAATAAATACTTAGGAATTTTGAACTTGTAGATTAAACTGAATAATTGTTGCTGTTAACTACGGTAAAAAATAAAACTATATCAGAGTATCTCACCCCCCCCCCACTCTCTCTTTCTTTCTTCCTCCCTCCATCTCTCTCTTTTCATCTCTCCCCTTATCTCTCCCTGTTTTTCTCTCTCTCATGCTCTCTCTCCTAGTCCCCCCTGAAGAGAGAAATAGACAGCTTTGGATGGTGGAGGCGGAGATCTCCCCGGAGATGTTGAAGAAGAGGAGGAGGAAGAAGAAGAAAAGGAGGAAGGAGGTGCGCCCTCTTGGGCCAGAGGAGGCAGAGCCGACCTATGACTCCAACCGTCACCACGGAGATCAGGCCCCACCCAGCTCCGTGCCCCGCCTCCCCAAGCTACCATTTCACCGTAGCTTGGTAGCCAACGGCAGGCAGCTGCCGCAACAGGAAGAAATGCTCCCGGGGTCTCTCCCAGAATTCCTGCCTTCGCACCCACTGCCATACAAGGAGCGCTATGGTGGAATGGCACTCCCCCACTCATCTTCCGACTACCGACGGTATTCTGGGCTCCGCCAGGAAAATGGTGGCGAGCAGCCCCCGACTTGCAGTGATGGGCAGCCCAGGGGGCGGGGCTTAGGATACTACCCTTATGCCCCACCCTGGCCACGACATGGAGGTGGCGGAGTATTCTGGAACGCTGGGGTGGAGGAGGTGGAGCCTGTGCAGGGAGGTTTGGGAAGGGCAGGACTTCGAGCGGTGAGGACTGAAGGCCAAAGAGTTGGACTCGCCCCCATCCACTCACGCACCAATCTGATGGATGCCAAACTGGTGGACACGGATTCGGATTTCTGAGAATGCAGACTTTTGACTCAAGCCTCTGAGAGTTACTGACTTTTCACTCAAACTTTTGAGAGTATGGACATTATACTTGGGCCTTTGAGAGTATGGTTGCTTTTTATGGATTGTTTGTATCCAATGTGAAAGCAAGAAGTGCTGGAAACTTTAAGACTCTCAAGAGTCAACCATCCCCCAGTTTTAAGGAGAAATCAGTGTTTTTTTCCACATTGGCAAACTTTCAAAACTTTGTAAAAATACAAAAGATGAGTAGGACAAAAAACTGAGGGTTATAGTCAAGGCAATCATCTTACCAAAACAGTCCGATTCTTATGTTTTAAGTAGAGCACATTGGTATATGTAGCTGCTGAGTATGCAATCTGTCAAATATCCATGACTGTTGTGAAGGTAATGTAGGGAAAGACTGACTCATTCTACCACCATTGATTAAGTACATAAAATCTATGTAAATGGTAGATTCTGATGAATTTTGGGCCATTTTTCCATCAGTACTATGTCATCTCCTGAGCACCGTATAGTGACCAGCACAAAAATCCTACAATCTTTGGCACTCTGTTTTGTGACAGAAAAAATGTATATATTTTATCTGAGCTTTTTGTTGAAGTCAAGGGCTATAGCTGTAAGTGCGCTGCCAATATTGTGAGTGAATACCTTTGTTATGCTGCGTCCTCATAATGTAAATTCAGAATTATTTAGAAAAGTGATGAATGAATAGGAAAAAAAAAACAAAACAAAATTCAGCATATGCGGTCACTCTTTGGGAATCCTTTTATGTTACCGTCACAGGAGACCTCTATTCTCGGAGTAGTCTGAACCAGATAAATATTTTTTGCAGAATATGTCTCTCCCAGAGTTTCAGAAAGGGTAGGCTGTACTTATGTAGATAAAACAAATATGTTTATTTTTTTATATAACCTTGTGCAAGCACACACAGGTAACCCTCTTTCTGCTCGGAGAAGGGGGAAGAAAATTATTATTTTTAATTTTTGTAAATAAATGACGGTGACATTACTGTAAAAAGTCTGAGCTTTTTAAACAGATTAACTGGGTGTGTCATTCAAGTACTAATTAATCAGTTCACATCAGCAGTTAACATCTGTTTTATCTGGGCAGAAAGAGTTTTTCTTGTCTAAGTGTTTTTTGTAACATACTTGCTAGTAACTTCCATGAGACTAAGGAGCGTGATACTGCTTGTAGTGTCAATGTTTTAAGAAGCTGTATTCTAATTGACTGCCAATGATTGGAGTTGGGAAAAATGAAATGGTAACTTGTCTCTTTGCTTAAAAACATCCAGATTGGATATGGGAATGAGGCTGTTGCAGATTCCCGCAATGTACTGACCCCAACTCTGGACTGTTTCATGCACCTGTGACATTGTGAAGTATTAGGTGTTTCATGCTATAAATGAAGATTTTTTTTTTTTTTTTTTTTTTTTTAGATATAAAGCCCCTCATTGATCGGACGTAACTCACTCAATCTCATTTGTCAGACTCAGGCCTACCAAAGAAAACGGTCAAGCTGTAACAAAAGTTTGTCAGATGTCTACCTTTTTACATTTGAAAACTCATTTTGTTCGTCTCTGGGTTTGTTTCAGGCCGTGCGATTTTTTTTGAGTTTGGTTCTAGTGAAAATGTATCGCCCTCAAAGTGTTGTGGTGCGAAGTTTAGCGAGAATTTGGCATTTTTTGATTTTGTGCTGCTGGTTATTTGAAAATGGCAGACATCTGACAAACTTTTGTTACAGCTTTGCCGTTTTCTTTGATAGGCCTGAGACTGAAGATTGTGCGCAACGGGGAGTTTTCAGCTCTCCATCAGTCTAAAACATGTAAAGCAAGGAACATTTGCCCATGGTCTTAAATAAAAATGATATTTTATTCAGTGTTTAAATAAAATTGTAAATGGCGTATATAAAATGCTCAATATTCAATTGTTAAATTATAGTGAAATGAGACATCACTCCTTCTCTAAAAATAGTAGAATGAAAAAATTGCCTGCGTCTACATCATAAAAAAGTAAAAAAAAAAAAAAAAAAAAGCAGACCTGATCTAATACTTTCAAAATCTTTTTCTTCCAGAATGATGAGGATGTCTACATTGTGAAGTTCATTGATCATTCATTCATTTTTACACACAATGAACATTTGTGAGAAGGCTAAATTTTGCTGTTTGAATACGTGATTGTACGTGTCCTAACTCCCGCAAGCAGTTTTTGTTTTTTTTGTTCAGACATTCGGCACCTTGAATGAGCATTTTGTACCGACACTTTCCAGAGATGCCAAGTCTCACTCATTCTGCGTGAGTCTCGCCTCTTTGTGGCATTCACGTTCCTGTGCCATAGTCAGCAATTATTCAGTCAACGCGCACTGAAGAAATTCACTCGCGGAATTTAAGTCATTGTGCATTAAGTTAATCAGTTTCACGTGCATTACAGTGGATTTCCCCACTAGTGACACGGAAATCGATTATGACTCGGGACTTCTCACGCTTGTCTTTACTGAGGGATTGAAAGCAATGGAATTGCATAAAGACGTTTCAAATGGTCTTATTTCATTTACACGATTTAAACGATCATGAAACACATGCATTGTTTCCAATCCCTGAGTAAAGAGAAGCACGAGAAGGCTGGAGTCATAATCGCTTTCCATTTTACTTGTGGTGAGGTGCAACTTTACGCAAGTGAAACTGAAACTTCAATGCACAAGGATTTTAATTCCGTGTGAGAATCTCATTAATAAGCGTTCATTGAATAATTGCGGACTACGGTGAATAAACCTAAAAAATGCGTGAGACCTACGCCGAATGCGTGAGACTTGGCATCTCTGGCTTTCCTGCAGTTGAGGCACTTGGCTAAAGTTCTATTTTGTTTCCACTGTGATCTGAAAAACTACGTCAAGTTATTCGTTAACAGTTTACGATGTAGAAGAGGATGAATCGCGGATGCGGCATGATAATAAATGCATTTTTATACAGCAGTACATTTTACCTGATGGCGGTAGCCTACAAAGCCCAAATGTTTTAAGTACTGCATGAACTTATCTTGACCATATTTCACAGTAGGGAGTGCCACACAGCATAATTTCAGGTGTAGTCCAAGATTGGAGGACTTCAAAATTTTTTTGGAAGCATCTATCATTTAAAAGACTGCCATGCATAATATTTACCAATCGGCATTTTTCATGTTCAAAAGCAACAGCAGCAGTTAAACTGTATTTCACATAATGATGAAATTTAGCGGTTAATCCAAGGTTTAAATGCGTGCCAATCTATTGCGATCACATTACACCAGATCCAGCTATGCGCCGTCATTAGAGACTGACGTTGCTTAATTTGAAGCTTTAGAGGAAACTACAAATCATTTCTCCAAAACATGTTTCATTGATTCTCTCTCCTTGCATGGTTTGCATGCATCACTCCATGCCTCCTCGCTGGGAGGGACTAAGACGCAAAGAAAAGACACAAGGGGGCAAAACAAGGATGCAGTTAAAGAGAATTGAGATTCACCCCCATTATCATAGCCATTAGAGTAGGCCTTTCCTTGCTGCTCACCACCGCCCTCTAGTGGGTCAGATGTTTGGGATGTATCGTTCCTCATGCTTGCTGTGCAGTTGCTGTATTGTCAGAATCCATGTGGAGCGAAGGGGGGCAACTGGGTGTTGAGGGTAATCAATGACTGGCCTCAGAGCTCCCAAATTTACTAAAAGCATTTTGGTGATGAGAGTGTTCAGCAGCGGTGATTGGACATATGGAATAGGAGTGAAAAAAGGGAAATGGAGGAGTCAATATCACCATATCCTTTTGCATTACTGTGTGCAGCTTGTACATTTTCTGTGTTTCTGTGCCTTTCATTTGTTTTCTGATTAGGTCTATTTTGGTAGATTTGAATGATAATGAATATCTCATGAAACATCGAACTGTACTGTCATTTCTCAATAAGCTATATACAATATTGGTTAAGTTCTTAGTGTCAGTGTTATTATTTGACAGTCATAAGTCTTGAATTGGATGAAATGTACAAACCCTAATTCTAATGAAGTTGGAACATTGTGTAAAACGTGAATAAAAACAGTACAATGATTTGGAAATCCTTTTTGACCTATATTCAATTGAGTGCGCTACAAAGACAAGATATGTAATGTTCAAACTGATAAACTTTTGCTTTTTTGGAAATATTGACTCATTTTGATTTTGATGCCTGCAACATGTTCCAAAAAAGCGGGGATAGGGGCAACAGAAGACTGGGAAAGTTGAGGTGTGCTTGAAAAACACCTGTTTGGAACATTCCACGGGTGAACAGGTTAATAAACAGGTGAGTGACATGATTAGGTATAAAAGAAGCATCCCCGAAAGGCTCAGTTGTTCACAAGCAAGGATGGGGTGAGGTTCACCACTTCGTGAACAACTGCGTCAGCAAATAGTCCAACAGTTTAAGAGCAATGTTTTTCAACGTGCAATTGCAAGGAATTTAGGAATTTTGTCATGTACCGTCCATAATATCATCAATAGATTCAGGGAATCCAGAGAAATCTCTACACCAAAAAAAAAAAACCAACATTGAATGCCCATGACAGTTGGTCCCTCAGGCGGCACTGCATCAAAAACTGACATCATTCTGTAAAGGATATTACCATGTGGGCTCAGGAACACTTTGGGGAAACCATTGTCAGTTAACACAGTTTGTCGCTACATCCACAAGTGCAAGTTAAAACTCTACCATGCAAAGCAAAAGCCATATATCAACAACACCCAGAAACGCCGCCAGCTTCTCTGGGCCCGAGCTTATCTGAGATGGACTGACGCAAAGTAGATAAGTGTATTGTGGTCTGTCAAGTCCACATTTCAAATAGTTTTTGGAAGTCATAGACATCGTGTCCACCGGGCTAAAGAGGAAAAGGACCATCCTGATTGATATCAGTGCAAAGTTCAAAAGCCAGCATCTGTGATGTTATGGGGATGTGTTGGTGCCCATGACATGGGTAACTTGCACATCTGTGAAGGTACCATTAATGCTGAAAGGTACATACAGGTTTTGGGGCAACATATGCTGCTATCCAAGCCACATCTTTTTCAGGGACATCCCTGCTTATTTCAGCAAGACAATGCCAAGCCACATTCTGCATGTGTTACAACAGTGTGGCTTCATAGTAGAAGAGTGTGGGTAATCGACTGGCCTGCATGCAGTCCAGACCTGTCTCCCATTGAAAATGTGTGGCGCATTATGAAGCGCAAAATTCGACATCGGAGGCCCCGGACTGTTGAGCAACTGAAGTCATACATCAAGCAAGAATGGGAAAGAATTCTACCTACAAAGCTTCTAAATTAGTGTCCTCAGTTCCCATACACTTATTGAGTGTTGTTAAGGGGACTTCTAGTTAAGCAAAAATTTTTCCAAGATAATCACTTTTTAAACTAAGAATTATCAAAATAATTCTATTAGAAGTTGCAACTTAGAACACTGAGTTTCTGTAGCATCAAATCAGTGGTTGCCATGGCAACAACTGTTTTAATGAATATATAGATACTTAGAGAAACACAGTTATTGAGATAACTAAACAGTGTTTGGTTATAATTTCAGCTGTAATGAGAAGACAAAAAAACATTCCTAATGTCACTAAAGAGCTTTTTTTCCCCCCAGATTTCTATGTTCCAGTATTGATTTTGATTCCCCCCCGCAAATCAATTTTGGCGGGAAACAGCTTATTAAATATGCCTATTTTGATTTACTCATATTCAGAGGTACATATTGCAAAAAGAGCTCTGTACAGACATAGATCATCACAAAATGAAGAAAACTGCCAAATATGAAGCTAATTGGATGTACAGTTGCTGAGAAATCTGAATTTTTTTGCGATCAATTTTATCAAGGTTATAAAGTGCTTTATAGTGTAAAAGAGTAATTTCAGAGCAATTTTAGAGCAAGTTTAAGACCAATTGGGCAGAAAGTGAATATATGTCCTAAAAGTAGACTATTTGAAGGACCACTTCATGTTCTTACCTCAAAACTAAAATTTTGAACCAAAATTGGCATTTGCTTTGCTATAGGTCCCCTTAAAAGGAAAGGTGATGTAACACAGTGGTAAACATGCCCCTGTCCCAGCTTTTTTGGAACATGTTTCAGGCATCAAATTCAATATCTGAGTGAATATTTCCAAAAAAAACAATAAAGTTTATCAGTTTGAACATTAAATATCTTGTCTTTGTAGTGTACTCAGTTGAATATAGGTCGAAAAGGATTTGCAAATCATTGTATTCTGCCTTTATTCACATTTTACACAACGTCCCAGCTTCATTGGAATTGGGGTTAGTGGAGTATGTGTCGTCATACTGGCCCAAAGTTTGTTAATTTGGTATTTAGTTGAAACTTCACCAATTTTTTTTTTTGTGTGTCTCATGTACAACCCCAATTCCGAAATAGTTGGGACAAAGTGTAAATTGTGAATAAAATCAAAACGCAATGACTTTCAAATCACACCAGCCAGTATTTAATTCACAATAGAACAGAGATAACATAGCAAATGTTGAAACTGAGAAATTTGACAATTTTTTTTTTCCAAAAAATGAGCTCATTTCAAATTTGATGGCTGCCACAGGTCTCAAAAAAGTTGGGACAGGGGCCTGTTTACCATGGTGTAGCATCCCCTCTTCTTTTTAATAGAGTGGAGGCGTCTGGGCATTGAGGAGACAAGTTTCTTGAGTTCAGCCATTGGAATTTGATCGCACTCTTCTTTAATACGGGCTTCCAGCTGCTGGAGAGTTTTGGGTCTCCTTAGACGGACTTGTCGTTTAATTATGCGCCAAATGTTCTCAATTGGTGAACGATCTGGACTGCAGGCATACCAGTTCAGCACACGGACTCTTCTACTACAAAGCCATGCTGTTGTAATAGCTGCAGTATGTGGTTTTGCATTGTCCTGCTGAAATACACAAGGCCCTCCCTGGAATAGATGTCGTCTGGAGGGGAGCATATGTTGCTCCAAAACCTTTATATACCTTTCAGCATTCATGGTGCTTTTTAAAACATGCAAGTGTCCCACACCATATGCACTAATGCATCCCCATACCATCAGAGATACTGGCTTTGGAACTGAATGCTGATAACAGGAGGGGTGGTCTTTCTCCTCTTTAGCCCAGAGGACACAACGCCCATGATTTCCAACAAGAATGTCAAATTTGGACTCGTCTGACCACAGTACACTTTGCCACAGTCCATTTTAAATGAGCCTTGGCCCACAGAACACGGCGGCGCTTCTGGATCATGCTCAACAATGGCTTCCTTTTTGCATGATAGAGTTTTAGGTCACATCTGTGGATGGCACGGCGGAATGTGTTTACAGACAGTGGTTTCTTGAAGTATTCCTGGGCCCATTTAGTAATGTCAATGACAGAATCATGCTGGTGAGTGATGCAGTGGCGTCTGAGGGCCCGAAGATCACGGGCATCCAGTAAAGGTCTTTGGCCTTGTCCCTTACGCACAGATATTTTTCCCAGTTTCTCTGAATCTTATGATGATGTTATGCACTGTCGATGATGAGACCTTCAAAGCCTTTGCAATTTGACGTTGAGGAACATTGTTTTTAAAGTATTCCACATTTTTTTTTACGCAAGCCTTCACAGGCTGAAGAGCCTCTGGCCATCTTTACTTCTGAGAGACTCAGCCTCTCTAAGACATCCTTTTTATTGCCAATCATGTTACACACCTGATGCCAGTTAACTTAATTACTTGCTAAATGTTCTTTCAGCTGATTCTCTTACAAAACCCAAAACCAGTGAAGTTGGCACGTTATGTAAATCGTAGATAAAAACAGAATACAATGATTTGCAAATCCTTTTCAACTTATATTCAATTGAATACACTGCAAAGACAAGATGTTTAATGTTCAAACTGAGAAACTTTTTTTTTTTTTTTTGCAAATAATCATTAACTTAGAATTTAAAGGCAGCAACACATTGCAAAAAAGTTGGCACAGGGGCCTTTTTACCACTGTGTTACATCACCTTTCCTTTTAACGACACTCAGTAAACGTTTGGGAACTGAGGAGACCAATTTTTGAAGCTTTTCAGGTGGAACTCTTTCCCATTCTTGCTTGATGTACAGCTTAAGTTGTTCAACAGTCCGGGGTCTCCGCTGTCGTATTTTACGCTTCATAATGCGCCACACATTTTCAATGGGAGACAAGTCTGGACTACAGGCAGGCCAGTCTAGTACCCGCACTCTTTTACTACGGAGCCATGCTGTTGTAACACGCAGAATGTGGCTTGGCATTGTCTTGCTGAAATAAGCAGGGCGTCCATGAAAAAGACGTTGCTTGGATGGCAACATATGTTGCTCCAAAACCTGTATGTACCTTTCAGCATTAATGGTGCCTTCACATATGTGTAAGTTGCCCATGCCTTGGGCACTAATACACCCCATACCATCACAGATGCTGGCTTTTGAACTTTGCGCCTATAACAGTCCGGATGGTTCTTTTTCCCTCTTTGGTCCGGAGGACACGACGTCCACAGTTTCCAAAAACAATTTGAAATGTGGACTCGTCAGACCACAGAACACTTTTCCACTTTGCATCAGTCCATCTTAGATGAGCTTGGGCCCAGCGAAGCGGCGGCATTTCTGGGTGCTGTTGATAAATGGCTTTCACTTTGCATTGTAGAGTTTTAACTTGCACTTGCAGATGTAGCGACGAACTGTAGTTACTGACAGTGGTTTTCTGAAGTGTTCCTGAGCCCATGTGGTGATGTCCTTTACACACTGATGTCGGTTTTTGATGCAGTACCGCCTGAGGGATCGAAGGTCACGGGCATTCAATGTTGGTTTTCGCCTTGTCGCCACGTGCAGTGATTTCTCCAGATTCTCTGAACCTTTTGACGATATTACGGACCGTAGATGATGAAATCCCTAAATTTCTTGCAATAGCTCGTTGAGGAATGTTGTTTTTAAACTGTTCGACAATCAGCTCACGCATTTGTTCACTAAGTGGTGACCCTCGCCCCATCCTTGTTTGTGAATGACTGAGCATTTCAGGGAAGCTGCTTTTATACCCAATCATGGCACCCACCTGTTCCCAGTTAGCCCGTTCACCTGTGGGATGTTCCAAATAAGTGTTTGATGAGCATTCCTCAACTCTCTCAGTCTTTTTTTGCCACTTGTGCCAGCTTTTTTTGAAACATGTTGCAGGCATCAAATTCCAAATGAGCTAATATTTGCAAAAAATTACAAAGTTTACCTGTTCGAACATTAAGTAACTTGTCTTTGCAGTGTATTCAATTGAATATAGGTTGAAAAGGATTTGCAAATCATTGTATTCTGTTTTTATTTACGATTTACACAACGTGCCAACTTCACTGGTTTTGGGTTTTGTATATATTAATTGCTTTTTCAGCCCTTTTTTGCCTGTGTCCCAACTTTTTGGAGACCTGTTGCAGCCAGAAAATTTGAAACAAGCTCATTTTGTGGATAAAAATGTAAAATGTCTCAGTTTCAACATTTGAAATGTTATCTATGTTCTATTGTAAATAACTTATTGGCTCATGTAATCTGAAAGTCATTGTATTTTGATTTTATTCACAATTTACACTTTGCCCAACTATTTCGGAATTGGGGTTGTATGATTATTGCTGATTATATAAAAAGAATCAAAGAGAAATCTATTTCCATATTTAGTTATTGCGTGCTTTCTACGATATCCTTGTGTTTTGGATTTAAAAACACTTTAAAATGGAAGTTTGCACTGTAAAAATAATACTTGTGTATTCCAGCTCTGGTGATTTCTTAGAGAGGCAGTACAGTTTCACAGTTCCTTTTAAACAGAAGGAGGCATTAAAATCGTGCAATAGCTGGATGGATTCTTATTGGATTGAGACCCGGCCGATTAGTAATTTGCAGGTGTGAGGCTCATTGAGGGGTTTTTTTTAGACAACTTTTGTCCTCCAATGAAGAATGAACCTTAATATATTGTGAAAATATTCAGTGTTTTCAGTTGTTTTGTAGCAATTGAATAGTTCAGAAAAACAGCATTATGGGTGAACTTGTACATGAGACACCTGTTCTTTTTCCTATTCTTTGTTCCCCATTTTACTAACATTTCTCTTACAATGCTTTTTAAAGATATCAAACAGTTGTATTTTTGTATATGTCAATAAAAGTATCACATGTGGCACTGTTTCTTTTGTACCAGTGGGGTTTTCAAGTCTGTGCTTTTTGAGGAACTTGGTTTGTGCACACTTTAACTTTTTTACCCCCTACCATTGAACCACACTTCTTGTTTTGACACTAAAGACAAGTCTGTGGTTTGTGTAATTGTATCCTGAGGCTTATTTCATAATGACGGAAAAAAACTGAATGATATGAGATTTCACTTTGCTCACCATACCATAGGTCTGCCAGTAGCAGCTCCTGATTCTTTGATGATTTATTTCCTGAACAGGTAAAACATAGAGACTTGAATGAACCCTCTTGAAAATTTATTTCAAAATTGTTCAACGAATGAAAAATTTGGAAGTCGGTTTCAGAAGCTGGGACTGAATTCGCAGAATCGTCAATGCGACTACATAAATCGAGATCTGTTGAGGCAGATAATGCATACGGAAAGCACGTAAAATGCAGCGTTGTAGAACAGAAATTCATATGATTTTTCCGGTGGTCCTGTTTATTTATTTATTTAATCATTTAATCATTTATTTATTTACAATATTGCTTTGCTGACTACACTTCCCAGTATGCTTGGCGCTCTGCTACCAGCTTGCACTTGTTCAGCTGAGGAAAGGGAGAAAAATGGGCGTGCTGATTCGCCCCTAGCGTGCAACAGTGCAGGCCTCAGCGATTGGTGCATACGTACCACATGGAGACTTCTGACCATTTACTGGAGAGTGCGCATTCTATGTACAGAGAAACACAACCTTCTCTCTATCTCCAAACTTGAGGCTTGAATGAGAACCGTTCAACTTGCACCATCAACTCTCAGAAATGTCTCTTCCAAATGTGGGTATGTCAAAGGACTCACATTATTGCCGACGGAGGTCGACAGGCGAAAGTATGGGTAAGTCATATGCAATGAATTTAATTTCGCAGGGTTTAGTGAATAATTAGGCTAAATCATTTATCTTAATTGTGCACGTCTTGTATACAAATCTTGCGACACTCAGGAGCGCTATAAACTAACTGGCCGAATTGCGACACATTAGAAAATATAAGTGGTTAATTTGCATGGAAGGCAAGCTTACCCAAGCATTATTAATGTATCCATTAGATTTCTGCAGTCGTCGTAGAGAGCAGAAATTTTCCGAAGCGCTCTAGTGGCGATGTAGCATGAGCTACGGCTGTTTGTTGAAAAGTTACCATGACTCAGTCAGAAACAACACTTAAACAAGATAATTGATTCTGTTCCTAGCTTGCAAAATGAACCTCACAGCCCTTCATTGTACAGTCTATGGCTGCCACATCTTGACACCTGTTTGCAGGTTCATTTATGGCTGGAACGGCTATTACGTGTCAATGTGAAATGAATTATCCTTTCGAAATCTACCGCGAATCTGGATGTTTTGAGCAGCGAAGGATTCATTTTACAACTTGCTGACTAGTAACCATCAGCCTTAGAGGACATCTGATTCGATCTGTGGCTGCTACATATAGGTGGGTAAACTATAAAGATTGCGCTCTTACATTTTCGAGTGGCTCCGAATTGAGAAGTTCTTCGTCCAGCAGACCGCGCATGATGGCTTGCCGAAATAATGTAGATTCTGGTGTCTGCTTGGCAGTCTCAGATGTCGGGTGTAAGTCATCTTCAGCTCAGTAGTTCTGAAAATCCGACGAGAATGAGGTTTTAATATACTGTGACATAGACGTTTTTGTACCTATTATTTTTCGTTTGATTGTTTTTATTGCATGTTTGGTTGAACTACCACCTCTGTTTCTCCATCTAAACTCTTTGTCGGCCCATGTTCGGTACCCTAATTATTTAATCAGTGAACATAAAATTGATTAGGCAGTCACTTTTATGCAAAGCAATATATAATACATCCATTAGAATGAAGCAATTGAAATGGTTTCGTCAAGCCAGACAACGTACATGAGGCCTTGGCCCATATTTTGAGCATCAGTCATGAACAAGTGCGTAAAATATGGTAGACATGCGTCAGCTCAAAAAGATTTACGCATTGACTGGTAAAAAAAAAAAAAAAACTAACTATGGATTACAGTTCAGAAAGCAATCCGTGCGTAGCAAACACTACAAAGCTAGAAATAGAAATATTGAGTGCTTGGAGACTAACCCTTTGCTCATGTGCTGTCTGAAGGGATGAGTCTGCAGATCGTGAAGGAACATCTGCAGGGACCATGTAGTTCGTATTGGGGCATTGGGAGGTCATTCCACCATTGGTTAGCTATGATGATACTCTACCATCGGACTTATGATGTTGACTTCATTTTCCTCACTTCACTGCATAATAATCAATATTCAGTTTTAACACAGTACACTACGTCATAGTGCATTAAGTAGCCATTTATGTCCTGTAATATCCCGTTACGCGCCCTATTTTAAATACAGATTCATAATCAAATTCTATCCATTCATTATCTTTACCCCTACTTCCTCACTAGGGTCGCAAGTGAGTTGGAGCCTATCCCAGCAGACTATGGGCGAAAGGCAGGGACTTGCCCTGGACAGCTCGCCAGTCCATCTGAGGACACACACATCATTCATTCTCACACTCACACCTATGGGCAATTTAGAGTCTCCAATTAATCTGACATGTATGTCTGACAGCTCGTCAATCTATCTCAGGACAAATTCATCATACACTCTCACACTCACAACTTTGGGCAATTTAGAGTCTCTGGTTAACCTGACATGCATGTCTTTATAATATGGGAGGAAACGGGAGTACCTGGAGGAAACCCACGCAAACACAGGGAGAGCATTTAAGATCCATGCAGAAACACACCAGGCCGGATTCAAACCCACGACCCTCTTGCTGTGAGGTGGGAGTACTGCCCACAGTGCCACCATGCCACTCTTGAGCATTTATTTTGGCAGGGACGATGTAATATTACTCTGTATAAGCCTCAGTTTGTCCAGTGATTTCAGAGAGTGAGGGGTAGCTTTTTGGGTTTTTTTTTCCCCACAATGCTAAATTTGGGGCTCAAAGACCGTTTATCAGACACTTGAATCCTCCCACGAGAACTTCCGCTGAGAACCACCAACAACTCGTGAACCCAGGTGAACTGAAGTAAGCCCATTTCACCCCCCCACACACACACACACACACCACACCATACACACACGCGTACACTCAGATGATGTCACGGCATACCCTGATAATTACTGGTCGTATGCTGTTCTCGTGAGACCCAGCGTAAAATTAAATCCCATCACAGATTTCATGCAGTGCAGAAATTCCGTGGTCTCCCCCTTTGCGGTTCAAAGTCTGTTTTTGTTTTCTTACCTTTTTTTACTGTATAGGCACAGTTATCAGTTTCAGGAGAGATCAGCAGCCCGAGGCTGTATAGTGGCATTCTCTCTTGCCTTTTTCTGTGAGGGGGAACTTGACCGACCCCCACTCGCCCAAATTTTCACAGGCCTATAGCCTTGTGTACATATCATCTGTCTTTATGAGTCAAAGAAATTTAAACCCACGACATGACTGTCTCATGCCACAGGTCCTGTGATGTAAGAGCCTGGGAAAGGGTTAGGGGGTGGGGAAGAGGCTTATAACCTATTACCCAGTAAAGTGTTTTTTTTTTTTTTTTTTTTTTAAAAAAATATTAAAGTTCACACTCCAATGCTAGAGGCTTGTAGGTGTAGATCTGTCAAATGTAATATAGCATGGGTGGTCTTAGTCTTTATGTTCTAGTTAGGAGCTGTTGAAGTTGTGAAAGAGAAAGCAAGAAGTACTGGAGTAGGGGGCAGGGGATAAGCAGATGGCTGGGCGGTTGGGCATGCTATTTTGGCACGTAAGCAGAGGACAGACACACTGGCCTTTACCACACATTTTGGTAGGCAGGGGAAGGACATTTCTCCAGATGTTGGCATAGAGCATTCCTCTCAGGCCATTTGGCTTTTATACCAGGTTAGAAGCAGGACAAGGGCAAAAGCAGTTGCCCAGTATGGGACCACAGATCCCAGTCTGTTTTGGGCTGTGCTATTTCTGGCCTTGTGCCTGTACTTTTTTCCCCAACCTTGATTTCCTCGTTCTCTGTCAAAGTTCATATTAAATCCTCCTTTCACATCTTACCCGGGCAGTTTCTTGCATTTTGTGTAATGTTCTCATAATTTTATATTATCCAATTTAAAATTGGCTGAGACTGTTCCTGAATTATATGCGCACTCCTGCTCAAGTCATTGCTGCTTTGCTAATTGTTGTGAATGCATTTTACTGTGCTTGTTGCTGCAGAATTTATTGCAGTTTTTTTTTTATTTGAACAATGCTGCAGTTATTGCATTTTGGCAATCTACTCATGCACACTATGGAGGACCAAAACTGCCAAAATCTAGAAGAGTGAATAAAGAAATGCATAAAATGGCCCAATAAATAAATAAATTAATGAAATGATAAAGAAATTTAGAAATGAGAGGTTTGGTTATCAAATACATGTACCAGTCAATATGAAAATAAAGGAAAGAAATGGGAAAAAATAACATTTATTGGTCAAATTACTTACTTTTGTATTGATTTATTTTCAGATTTAGTCACTTATCATATATTCTTTCAGTATTGCTTTTATTTATGGCCCTATTTATTAATTTCCCTACTTATTCTTTTCCATTTTTATTTGTTAATGAGAACGTGTACCTGGATGGGGTCAATTAAAAGACATTGGTTAATTTATGATATATGAGCGTTCACAGATCCATTGTGCTTGTCTTGCTCCACACAACTAGCTGTACTTTGGAATGGTTATGAAAATGAATGCTGCCTTTGAGATGACTGGAGAACTGGGAAGTTCCCAATTTAAACTTCCCAGTTCCCACATAAAAGCACATTTGAGGGCTCTGCCTGAAAGAAACAAAAGAGGGTTTGTTTGCCAGTGTTGTTACCCAGTGTCACAAATTAAGACTGGCTACTCCCCCACCATTACCCAGCATCATGCTCTGTGTTTATCTGATTGCTCTAGCTAAGGTGAAGAGTAATATTACAGTTGTAAAGAGCGAGTCACGGATCACGAGAGCATTCAGTTTAACAATGCAGTCGCTAATGGCAAACTACATTTCTCATTTGCATTTTCAACACATTAACAGTGGTCCCAAGGGAGTAACACTGACATAATCCCTCATTATTAACAAAATATTTTGTTAATATTGCATCCGAAATATGTTTTAATCTAGATAATGCCCACCAAAAAATTAATCCTGTTAATCTAAATACATAATTGGCATTAAACCCATTTCAATACAAAGAATGGTGCATGAAAGTGTCAAGACGGGCAAGTACTTCAAAAAATAATTTATGGTGAGAGGAACAAATGGACCAAGTTAAAAATTTGAATAAATGTTGATCTTTTGTCTTTATATGTGGTAGAAGTTTGGAAATACTGGGTAGTTTAGTTGGCAACAGGGTCATTTACCCCTACAAATAGTGGCCAATTTTTGCATTTTGCAAAAAATGGCATTTTCAACCAAATCTAATCACTAAACGGGTGTCTTGATTTCTTTTTGCTTTTTGTCTTGTATTGATCTGCTCTCAAATATTACACGTGCAGTATTAAGTCCCTCAGTATGATATGAGGCCTTTGCGAGCCCCTAAAAACCTAAAATTAAAAAAATTGCATTGGCAAATGTGGCATATTTAGTCGCTCGCAAACAATAAGAGCAATAAGTACACCATTTCTGCTGTCATATTCTAAAAATCTGGGCTGAAAATCTCTCTACCTACCTGATTTCATGACGATGTCTTGATTCATTAATTAGATATGAGGCGCTGAAGTTGGACAAAAATAACCTACTGCATCTTTCATGGCTGATAACTGGGAAACTATAAAAAACTCTGCTACTAAAATTTGGTATGGCTTCAGGATATGTCTCAAGGTATTTTTAGAAGAAAAAAAATAATTAAAAATCTTACATAGTCACCATGGGATCTTTCCGAAAACTGGATGATTTGACATGGAATGACCCTATTTATTTTTTATTTTGGCGGTTTTGGCCTCCGTAGCACACTGAATATGAAAACAGTAAGTTAAGTTGAACATCTGCTTTAATTCTTTTTTAGCATTTACATTCACATTTTGTGTGAATCATGATGGAGCTACTGCCCTTTTTGCAATGTCACTGTCCAAATACTGTTTGTGGAGGTGTATGTGCCCATGCGGCTAATTGATTAGCATGGCTGAGTCAGATGATAGATCAATCGCTTCGATTGGCTGATCTTGGCTAGGAGCTGATATTTCCCACTGGTGGAGCTGGTGGGTGATGGACATGCTGCTCATGGGTCATAACTGATTTCACTGTCTTTTTTGAGCATGGATGTTGGCCTATGATGATGATACTAAATGTGGTGGTGTGTGAGCGGGGGAGGGGGGTTGTCCGTTTACGCAACAGGGCGTGTGTGTAACAGTGTGCGTAATGATATGCTTTTGTGTGTAACAGGTTGTGTTGAATAGTGTGTCTGCCTGTAAAGTGACATCTGCTTGTGTGCAACTGTGCTCAGCAGAAATTGTGTGTCACAGGGCAATTCCACCGTGACTGACGTTACATTCATAGAGGGAATAGGCCCTTTAGTATGGCCTGGTAGTAAAACTTGCACTCCTGGGATGTTCATATTTTGTCACAAGCATACTAGGGACTAGGGGCCCTATCTTACGCCAGAGTCCCTAAACCTGTTATTTGGGGATTTCGCATTGCGTAAGAGGCGTTCCCCCGCGAAAGTTGCTATCTTGCACACCTGCCTATATCCCTAAAACACCAGCGCTACCCGTTACATTATGCATAGGCGTGGTCTGGGCGTTACGCAAGTTAAACCAATCAGTGTGTCAGGTGCCACTGCCTTTCGGAGCAGGCTGCGCTATCCCAAATCCTCAAACCGAAATCCGTGATGGAGAGAGGAAGGTCGCCACGTTTCTCCGTTGATGAAGTTAAATTGCGCATGCATGAGGTCAAATACAGATAGGGGAGGATCTGTTTTTGTTAAGTTAATCATGAATTGTAGTATTATTATTATTATTATTATTATTATTTGACATTGACATATTGTTTAATGTTTGGTATGTAGTTAAAAAAAAAAAAAAAAAATCAAGCCTACCCCTTTTGTAATGGAAACTTCAAAAAAAAAAAAAAAGGAAAAAGAAAAAAATGCGTTTCGCCATGCACTTCCAACTCCCTCTCCCGTCTGAAATGAAGCATAGAACAAAATCCCATTTTAGAAAAATAAAATTAGGCATATGCACTGGCACTCAGCGACGTAACTTTTTTTTTTCCCCAGCGAGAGCGGCATTTCAGAACTCTTCAGCGAATGAAGGTGATTCTGGTGACAAGTACGTGGTTTCGTCTGTTTACATTTTCCAGTTGGACAGCTGTCTATTTTTTTTACAGCAAGTTGCGTGATTGTCCTGGGTCATTCCATGCCAAATCACCTAATGGTCCCCAGGTGACCCTCTTAGATTTTGCTGAAACTCCATGAAAATGTTCATATATGCAAATAACGAACACACAGAAAATTTCAGGCCAAAAGTCCAAGCCGTTTTGAAATTATGGCTGTCCGAAGACCCCCCCTCTTTCGCCGTCAAGACGGTCATGATTTTTTTCATTTTCAAATGATCATATTTTTGGATTTGAAAAAGCTACAAAGCTGAAAATTGCTACCTGGGGTAATTTGCACACAAGCTTTCAGAATCTGCAATCAAAAACAGTGTATCTTGCTTCCTTTTGAAGATGTGGGCACCTGAAAATGAAAGTTTTTTCTAGCGGAAATTATTTTTGCGATTTTTACGCTTACCTGGTGCCCGAACCATTGATCTGAGGATACCCAAATTGCTGAAACATAATCTCTACATTCAGCTAAATAACTCCCTGCAAGCATAGACTTATAAAACAATCAGTAAAGGTATGGCTAGGGTCCAAAGTCGACTTTCACAAAAAAAAATCTCAAAAATCACCCCTTTCAGGGGGTCGGTTGACCTTGTGAACAGTTACTCAGGGTAATGAAATTTGCACAACAGAATTATATGTATCTGTCCTTTATATGTACCAAATTTCATTGATGTGACTTAAGTCCTTCATAGTTAGGCAGTGTTTCAAAGAAACCCACTAATTTGATCAAATTACACCATTTTGCTGTACATTACAATGTCTTCGTAGATGTCAAAGGGCAAAAAATGAGAATAAGTAATCTTTGATAACCTTTTTATATATAATAATTCCTAGAAAGTTGTAAAAAATTCATGACTTTGTACATCAGAATAGTATCATATGGCTTGTTTTAAGACAAAGTTTTCCATAGTACCATACATTGTACATATTGTACATTGATGTTACTAATACAAAACTGCTTTTATTTAAGTGGATTCAACTTACTGATTTTCAGTGGGCTCTACTTACATTATTTGCATGAGGTCATAGCTGTTGGAAACTGTTTATTAAGATTCATCCTAGTCCAGGTGACCTCGTCTAATTAGGTGTTAAAACATTGTTTATCTAGGTTCATCCTAGTCTACTTAACTCCAAACCACAACTGTTTATTTAAAATAGCTGGATCAATTACCTCACTGTTGTGGCCGTATTGTTTACAGAATAATTGAACAGTGTGTTCACTTTTCAGCTCACATCCACTCCTCACAATTCATTTCAACTGCAATGTTCAGCAGATGAAGTGTACATTTTGTGAGCTCTGTAAAAATCAAGATTTAAAACATGGAATTTGAAGCATCAAGATCGGGATGCAGTATTGGAATTGCACTGGAGGAGGAATGCCATAAGAAAATATATGGCAGAAATGTTGGCACACTTGCAGCCTCTGACTTGTCACAGGATGATAAGAAGCTATTGGAATGGAGAAGTGGGGTACTGCTACGTGATGACAGCACAGTGTGTTTTCACTATGAGTAGATGTACATCTCTCGATATGAATATGCTCAGAAATATTGCAGTGATCCATTCAAAATGCACAAGAAACGTATTTCAAGTAGGTTTGCTTCAATTTGCTTTTACAAATTATTGTAATTGTCAATTTACCAGAGCTCGAGGATGTTGTTATATACCGTAAAGTAGCATAATTTGATCAAATTGGTGGGTTTCTTTGAAACACTGCCTAACTATGAAGGACTTAAGTCACATCAATGAAATTTGGTACATATAAAGGACAGATACATATAATTCTGTGGTGCAAATTTCATTACCCTGAGTAACTGTTCACAAGGTCAACTGACCCCCTGAAAAGGGGTGATTTTTGAGATTTTTTTGTGAAAGTCGACTTTGGACCCTAGCCATACCTTTACTGATTGTTTTATAAGCCTATGCTTGCAGGGAGTTATTTAGCTGCATGTAGAGATTATGTATCAGCAATTTGGGTATCCTCAGATCAATGGTTCGGGCACCAGGTAAGCCTAAAAATCGCAAAAATAATTTCCGCTAGAAAAAACTTTCATTTTCAGGTGCCCACATCTTCAAAAGGAAGCAAGATACACTGTTTTTGATTGCAGATTCTGAAAGCTTGTGTGCAAATTACCCCAGGTAGCAATTCTCAGCTTTGTAGCTTTTTCAAATCCAAAAATATGATCATTTGAAAATGAAAAAAATCCGCGACGCAGTGCGACGGCGAAAGAGGGGGGGTCTTCGGACAGCCATAATTTCAAAACGGCTTGGACTTTCGGCCTGAAATTTTCTGTGTGTTCGTTATTTGCATATATGAACATTTTCATGGAGTTTCAGCAAAATCTAAGAGGGTCACCTGGGGACTTTCCTGAAAATTAGGTGATTTGGCATGGAATGACCCTGCTGCAAAAACAGGTGTACATACTTGTTGCCGAAATTACTTTCATTCGCAAGAGGGTTCTGAAATGCCGCTCTCGCTGGAAAAAAAATTTCCGTTGCTGAGTGCTAGTGCATAGCACTCTTGTGAAAGCCCAAATGCGGGTAGTGGGTGGTTTTAGGACCCTCTATACGCTTTCCCTAACGTGTGTGGTCAAGATAGCAATTGTAGGGAAAGCGCATAAACACGCCCACGGGCACACCTCCAGGCGCAAATAAAGGATTCGGCATAATGCATAGCGGGTTGTGTGGCCGCAAGATATCGTTTAGGGATAGTGGAAGCTGCTAAATGCGTAATTCACCGGTTGCGGGTAGTGGCAACGGGTAAGGCAGTGTGAAAGATGGAGCCCTAGGTCTACTCGGAGCCAGAAGGAAACTTTGCTGGTGTAATGTATCAGTTAGTAGGGTGTGAAATTGTGCGCGTGACTGACTTTACAAAAAACGGCCAATAAGAAAATTCATCGACTTTGTTTCAAATTTGTCTTCAAACTGTACAGGGTTGACCGCTTTTTTCTGTCCAAGATATGGGTGTTTCTACAGAAATGGGCACAATTATGGTAAAGACGGTCCACCCATTTTTTTCACAATGGAACTTAGCTTTCCTATTCATTTGGGGGCTAGAAATATTGGGCATGATATTTGCAATTGGGGCCATAGGTGAAGATTGAAGCGTAGATTGACAGGTAAATTGAGAGCTTCGCTTTTAGGCTCAGCTGCTCCTTACCGTCGACGGACCAGTACAATGCCCGCATCACTGCAAACCTGGCACTGATCCGCCCGTCAATCTCCTGGTCCATTCTACCTCACTCGTGAAAAAGACCCCAAGATACTTGAACGCCTCCATGTTGGGTAACAACTCGCCCCCCCCCCATTCAGAGGGGACAAACACTATTTTCCGACAGAGAACCATAGCCTCCAATTTGGAGGTGCCAATCCTCATTCCAACTGCTTTACACTCGTTGTAGCCTGATGAAGCTGACAGGAACGCATCATCTACAAACAGCAGAGATGCAACCCTTAGGCATCCAAACTGGACATCCTACAATTCTTGGCTGGTCCTTGTTCTCCTGTCCATGAAAATCATGAACAAAATGGGTGACAAGGCACACCCTTGATGGAGTCCAACACTAAGTGGAAACAAGCTGTAAACAAGTCCAACTTGGCATCGAGAATGCAGATACGGCTCCGACTTTAGTTGCACAGAGATCGGATTGCTTGACTTAATTTTCCCCGATGCCCCATACTCCCACGACACCCCTCACAGGATACCTCATGGAACGTAGTCATAAGCCTTCTCCATGTCTGCAAAACACATGTAGACTGGATGGGCAAACTTCCTTGACCTCTCCAGTATCCAAGCAAGGATGAAAAGGCGATATACTGTTCCACAACCAGACAGGAACCCTCATTGCTCCTCCTGAATCTGAGGTTCGACAATCAGGCAGTCTCCTTTCAGGCACCCTGTCTTGAGCATTCTCTTAGATGACAAGCACTCTGATTCCCCCTATAGTTGGAGCAAATCCTCCAGTTCCATTTTTTTTTTTTTTTTTTAATTGGACCCATCACCCTAGTCTTTCAATTCCAAGGGCACAGAACCTGACATCCATGCAATGTTAAACAGGTGTTTCACCCATGACTGCCTAATTACATTCAGAGCTTTCAGCCTCTCAGAGCGAATCTTATCCACCCTCCGTGACTTGCCACTGCGGAGCTTTTTGACCACCTTGGTGACTTTTACCAGGGAGATGGGCAAAGATTCACCAGATCCCTCCATCTTTGCCTCCTCAATGGAGAGTGTGTCTGCCAGATTCTGGAGTCCCTCAAAGTGCTCCTTCCACTGCCAGACAATATCCACAGTCAAGGTCAGCAGTTTCCCACCCCTGCTGAAAACAGACTGAGCAAAGTGCTGCCTCCCCTTCCTGAGTCGTCTGACGTTTTGCTAGGACCTCTTCGAGGTCATCCGAAAGGTCTACTCCATGGCCTCCCCAAACTCTTCTGACACCCATGTTTTTGCTGCTGCGACTACTGTGGCTGCAGGTTTTCTAGCCTGCCGATACCCATCTGCTGAGTCAAGAGTTTCCTGGGCCAACCAGGTTCGAAAGGCCATCTTCATCAGCTTTACAACCTCCCCACCGCCATGACTGGCACCAACCACCGTCATGCCACAATTCAAAGCAGATGTCTCCACAATGGAGCCAACGGGGTCCATTGGTGGTTGTCTTTGCCATAAACGTTTCGCTTGCACGTACGCACGATGCTCATACGGTTGACTTGGATCAGGCAGTGACAGCGCGAATGCAGGACCCAAATTAGGCAGAGACTCACATCGGTTAATGACACTCCACCTCTCAATTCCTACTGTCTTTTCCTCAGCCAAGAGGCTAGCTTTGCCAGTCGATGCTGGGCAGAGGTGACATGGGGGAGCAGGGTGAACACAAGCAATTTGATATCGTCCATATTGTCGTCTTTTGCGATATTGATATCAGCAAGTTCACATTGCAGTAACAATATGATAACAATGTATCATTTCACCCTAGTGTGCATGTATTTGTGTGTGTCTGTGCGCATGTATAATTGTCTGTGCCTGTGTGCGTGTGCGCATGTGCAAGTGTTTGTCGGTGAGTGTGCACGTGTGTGCGTCTTTTGTAAAAAAAAAAAAAAAAAAAAAAAAAATTGTATATGTGTTCCTCTCAGATCCCATGTGGGAGCCGGACCCGCAGGCTCAGCGCAGGGGCTCTATGTGCGACCGGCTGTGTGTGGCTGGACTGCACCCCGAGATTGTGGGGTCCCCCTCGCCAAAAGTCTCCCATCAGATCAACTTCCTCAGCCCCAGATTCATTGGACATAGAAGTGGGGCTCTGCATACCTCCTTTACCCCCTTTCTCCATCTCTCACTGTCTCTGTTTCCTCTCTCGCCCTCTGTTTTAATTTTCAGTTAAACATTTTCCTCTTTCTTACTGTTAATTGCACGTTTCTTTCTGTCTCTCTCTTTCCCTGTCACTCTTTCCATCTCTTGCTTCTTGGTCTGTCAGCCTCTTGATCTTTGTCCCAGTTCCCTCTCTTTTTCTCTTCCTCTCATGGAAATGCTCCAGTTTCTCTGCTTAGCCATCTCTGGCGATCTTGATTGTGTCCCCAATACACTAATAAATGTAATAAATTTCCTCTGTTTGTCTCCCTCCTCCTCCTGTTTCTAAGTAGGAGACAAGAGGAAGACAGGAGTATGAATATTTTTCCAGTGTTGTGATGCAGTCTTGAGCTATAACCTGCCACCTATTCTTACTATCCTTTTGCTGTTGCATGGGATTTAGGTGAGGGGATGCCATGTGCCACGTAACTAGCACTGGGAGTTTCCAGGCACTTAATTGGGTGACTGCTATACGGGGCTATTTCACAATGCAAAATTACAGAGTTAGCTGGATAACTGAACTTGGTAAAAGTGGGAAAGAGAACTACTCCTGTCGATGTTTCATATTTGGGAGGATTCTGTATTTTACTCTGTAGTTGTCCTTGTAACAAAGTAATCCTGCTTTGAGAAACCGGGCCTTGGTGAACTGCTGTAAAAATGTGGGGAAGTGATTGGAAATACAGTCAGCACAGCCTGTGGGACATTGTCTGGTGTCCTTGGATAATGTCGGTTGGCAGGTGTGCACGTTGGCTATAGGAGTGGGAACGTTCAATGACTGGTGTGCACATTTGTTACCAGTGTGCTTGCGTTCACTGACGGATGTGCACATTTGTTACCGGTGTGCTTGCGTTCACTGATGGATGTGCACATTTGTTACCGGTGTGCTAGCGTTCACTGAGGGATGTGCACGTTGGTGACAGGTGTGCGAGCGTTCGCTGACAGATGTGCACGTTGGTCACAAGTGTGCGAGCATTCACTGACTGATGTGCACGTTGGTGACAGGTGTGCGAGCGTTCACTGACGGATGTGCAGTGCATGTTGGTTTCAAGTGTGCTAGCGTGCACAGTGATGGGTGTACACATTGGAAATGGTTGTGCATGTAGGTCACTATTGTGCACATTGACTACAGGCGCGTATGAAGATAACGTGTGCTAACCGCATTGTTGACAAGTACATGGGTGGACGTGTAATTTGTTTTTCGCCGCATGCAGGACACTCTCTCCCCTCAAGGGGCCCTCCTGGATCTGAGGATGTTTGTGAGGAGGTCACCTGTAAGACGCCGGTCATCCGGGCGGAGAATGAGGTGGAGGCCCACAAAGTGGCCAACAACTACAAGGTGAGTGAAGGCTCTAATAAGAGACACTGTTTGCAGGTGTGGGCCTTGGGCATATTTCACAAAGCAAGATTAGAGCTGAATAAGTGGAACAACCTGGAACAGCTCTTTTATAAAGCAGGATTATTGGTACTGTGGATACCTGTATAGGGTCATTCCACGTCAAATCAACCAAATTTTAGGAACTTCCCCACCAAAAAAAAAATTATGTTTATTATATTCCCCACAGTGGAAGATTTATATATCTGGTGTGAAATGGTAAAATAATTAAGCTCAATTATTGCCAGTTCCTGAGATTTAGCTTCTTTTAGGGAGAGGGGGTCAGTTTAAGAAAATCGCCATAATTTTGGAGTAAGTTTGAGGGCCTGAGGTATGCATTTGCAGAGCAAACAGACCCATAAGTTTCATTTTGTCATCAGAATAGTTGCTGAACTCTTGGCTTAAGCTACTTTTCTTTACTCAGTGTGTTTAGTTTACCTGTACTGTGGCCTGGAAAAAGCAAAAAACGCCAATTATACTAATTTTTTCCAAATTTAATGCATTTATTATTCTGTAACTAATTAAAATAGTGCCCTAAGACTTGGTATGCAAACTGTCGGTCAACTTTCTGAAGATCACAAAAAATAATAAAGTCACAATGGTTGTATTAAATGTTTTAATAACCTTGGAAGTTTGCTTCAGAATGAAAAGTGCGTATTTTGGGTCATTATAGTGGGTATATATCTCAAAAGGGACACAAGTGATCAATGTCATATTTTTAGTGCTTGAAGGCAAGGGTCTTGGGTCTAACATATTGAAAAACTGGAGATGTAAAAGTCTTCCTTTAGACTATACAGCATGCCAATCATATTAGGTGATTATCATTGGCTGATGTAGGGTATTGTTGCATTCCACCGCCAGGTGGCAGCAAAACCCAAAAGCACGGCCCATTGGAAAGACTTGAAATCTCTGCCAGTATAGCTGGATTTGAACTTTGGCCTATATCTCAGCTGTACTTTGGCCTAGATATGCCCAAATTTAAGCAATTGTTCCTCTTGTGCTATTCTAACATCCGGCAAAGTTCGGTTAAAATCTATGTGTCCGTTTTTGAGATATCCTGCTAACAGACAGACAAACAGACAAACAAACCAACCAAAGCCGGCGAAAACATACACCCCCTTGGTGGAGGCGAACAAGTGTATGTGTCACATTCATCTTTTCACTTAAACCATGGCTAAGGTGCCCCGAAAATTAAGGTAGACACTTAATATGATTGGCATGCTGTACAGTCTAAAGGAAGAGTTTTACATCTCCACTTTTTTAATATGTTAGACCCAAGACCCATGCCTTCAAGCACTAAAAATATGACATTGATCACTTGTGTCCCTTTTGAGATATTTTCCCACTGTAATGACCCAAAATACGCACTTTTCATTCTGAAGACAACTTCCAAGGTCATTAAAACATTTAATACAACCATCGTGACTTTGATATTTTTTGTGGTCTTCAGAGAGTTGACCGACAGTTTGCATACCAACTCTCAGGGCTCTATCTTCATTAGTTACAGAATAATAAATGCATTAAATTTTGAAAAAATTAGTATGATTGGTGTTTTTTGCTTTTTCCAGGCCACAGTACAGATAAACTAAACACACTGAGTAAAGAAAAGTAGCTTAAGCCAAGAGTTCAGCACCTATTCTGATGACAAAATGAAACTTGTGGGTCTGTCAGCTATGAAAGTCCATTTCTGAGGCCCTAAAACTCCCTCCAAAATTGAGGCGATTTTGTTAAAATTTACCCCCCTTCCCTAAAATAGGCTAAATTTCAGGAATTAGCAATAATTGAGCTGAAATATTATACCTCAGTACTGCCAATGCATATCTCTTGAAATGTGCAAAGTTTTATCAAAATCATAATTTTGATGTTGGGGGCTCTGGTTGAGTTGACACGGAATGACCCTATAGAGTAAAATGCGGACCTGTTCACTCACAAAGCAGGGATACTGGGATAACTGGATAACTGCTCTCAATAAAATCAGGAACAGTTGTCTTTACTCCAGTCTATGATCCAGATTTTTGTGCATTCTGGGTTTTTCTTAGTGCAGTTATCCAGTTAACAAGGTGATCCTGCTCCATGATGTAGATAGTTGCTGCTTCTTCATGACATTAAAAAATGGCTTCTAGGGGTGGTTGCACAAAATGAATGGGCGGAGGAGTCAGGGTTTTGAGGTTTGTGGGTAGAATATGCAATGATTGGCATTTAAACTCTATAATAAATTGGAAATTGTACAAAGACAACGTATCAAATGTTGAAACTGAGGAATTTTATTGTTTTTAAAAATATCTGCTCATTTTGAATTTTGGTAGTCATGTTTAAGTGTATATGTATGCACTAGTCTTCTGTTCAGGCTGTTTTCCGGGCTGCGTGAATTCTGATTAACCATCTCTAAGCTGTGAGAGAATTGTTAAGGATATTTTCCTGCACCATGGGATCCGGGACATTCGTTTTGCTTGCTGAGTGTTGTGTGTCTGAAAGATTACGAGGGGGTATGGCATTGTTTAAAAAGCACGAGGAGCTTGACAAAAGGCTAAATCATGATGCACTTTCTCCGGAGCATGTAGTTGACTTGATTGTTCTCGGAGCCAACTTCAGTTCGCTCCGCAATGTTTTATACATCATGTGCAGGAATGGGAAGGTATCAACACGCAAGTTGCGCATTTGCGCGCCTCATGCACTGGACTGGGCAGCGCCATGTGCTGCCGATGGTTGTAAGTAACGTGCATTGTTCGTGGAACAAGGTTGAAGGAATGTACATGCGAATGATAGGGTGTTCCTTTCATCAGGAAACAATGTTTTTGAAACTTTCATTCACTTGTTTTCGTGGTATTTTAAGGTGATTGAATGAGAAAAGATCCTAGCTTACTGTATAAATAGCTGCTTGTCCGATTTGGGCAATAAATTTTTTTACATGCGCCAGAACACTTGCCTGACTTCAGCTTTTACTTGCCCCGGGCAATCGGGCAAGTGTTTGTGTCACATGTTGGACGGGGCCATTTTTACCAGTGAGTTAAATCATCTCCAGGGTTCTGCCGATGCTGGTCGGCGCCGACCAGCGGTCGGAATGCACCGACCAGCACTCGGAATCCACCGACCACCACTCAGCCCAGAAAGTGCTTTTTCCGCATGGCACTATTTTTTCAATGATCAGTTAAAATGAATGCATCCAGTGTCCAATAAAACCGCAAGAAACAAAACATATATGACCCTAAATATGTCCCCTCCCCCCTCATGTTACTGTCAGAATAGCGAACTTTGGTTTTCGACCCACTCCCTGACATAGCCAATTCGCGGGAATCGTCTGCGGTGGTCGTCATAGCAATCCGCCTATTGTACATGTATTATGCTTTGACACGAGTGTAGCTGAAGTGCGGCTAGCGGAGAGATGGCCAAACGGAAGAATCAGGGCCCAATTGACAGATTTTTAAGGTGAGATTCATTGTTGCACTTACAAGATAATAACAGGGTTCGAAATTCACGGTAGTCCACTAGTGCACACAAAAGTAAAAATTAAGGCGGACTCGTAAACTTATCTTCAAACTAGTCCGAGTGTCTAATAAAATATTGTCAACATGGAAAGAATTCCCTGGCCAACCTCTTTATCTGCTTTTTATTTCCCAGAACGATTTAAAAAGGAGGCGCCAATAGTGTTCACTGCCCTGGGGCATATCGCAAGACGTCCTCCCACCCATTCGCAAATGCATTTAATCGGAAAAATGAAATTAAATGCCCATTTTAAATTTAAATGGTCCGTTTTGAAGCACCTTGACTTCACAAAGGTAAATCGCCGACGTAACTGTTTATATTTGTTCGAGATGAATGAATGTCTTTAACCTTATGAATTGAATAGGCTACCTGTTCTGTGAAATTATGCGTAATAAACAGCTCAACTGAAAAAGTAAGCTTCCTACGTGCACAAATATGTTAACCCTTTAAGGCCTAATGCAAAAATCCCAGCAGAGAATCATGCTGCCATGTTTACCATAGTAACCTGTATTTGGAATGAAGCACAGCTTCTCAGCTTTCAGGAACAGTTGGAATTTTTTTCTATTGCGCAAAACTTACAGTAATTACGGTACTTTCAAAATTACGCGCATATCTGTGTCGGCAACGACACGTTCTTAAAATGCGCATATGCTGCCCCGGTTTAAATGGGTTAAATGATATCGTATCAGTGTTGGCTATATATCCCGCACTTCGGTATACATGAACGGTATTCTTTAAGCGCGATGAATTAGAATGAACAAAATGATCAAGTTTCACGTTATCCAGTCTGACCTTAATAACGGCAGCGTTCTTCCTAACCCAAGAAAGAGTGCACTTGGCTATGTCTCAATAACCAAAGCATATTTTGACTTTGATAATAGATTCAATGCGATTAAAAAAATACAAACAATTTTCCTCTGTGTAACGTCGATGAAGAAATTATTTATTTTCCTCATGGCTTTTGAACACCATTATCTCTATTTACGTTAAAGCAAGTCACAGTAGCCCGCTTGATGATCGTGATCGAGGTCTTTGCATATTTACTTTGTACCCGAGATGTATAGTAGCCCAAGTATATCATACTGTAAACCCGAGATAATTAAACCACCGCGCTCTCCAGCCATAGGTTTGACTAGTGCGTCAACTTTTTATTTTTATATTTTTTTCCTAACAATTCCGCAAAATAATTTGTGGCTTCTCTCTACTAACTTCAGAAGGCTATGCCGCCCGGTCAAAAAGAAAAAACCAAAAATGGAGAAATTTGGAAGTACTGGAAGACGCGCGCGATTGAGTGCGCAGTATTACTGCCATGCCCCCTGCTGAACAAAAGAAAACGCATCTCAGCATCCCCCCGGTTAACAAAATGGAACCGGCACGGCAGAAATTTGCCGACCAGCACTCCTAGCATCCTGGGCAGAACCCTGCTTCTCTTCTTTTAATGACACCCTTCAAGTGTTTTGAACGGAGGAGACCAGTTACTATTGTTTTGAAAGCAAAATGTTTTCTCATTCTTGCTTGATTTTAGATTTTAGATCTCAACACTTATGCAGACTCTTGTCACATTTGTACACCAAATTTTCCAATGGGTGACCTTTCTGAACTGCAGGCAGGCCAGTTTAGCACCCAGACTCTCTTACTGCTGATCCATGATGTTTTAACACGTGCACAATGTGGTTTGGCATTCTCTTGCTGAAATAAGCAAAGCCTCACCAGAAAATATGACTGGATGGTTGTATATGTTGCTCCAAAACCTGTATGTATTGTTCAGCATTAATGCTGTCTTCACAGATGTGCAAGTTGCCCGTGCCACATGCACCCCCGTACTATCATGGATGCTGACTTTTGAACTGTGCGCTGATAAAAAGCTGGATATTTCCTCTCTTTCTTAGCCTAAAGGACATGGCACCCTTGATTTCCAAAAAAAAATTCAGATTTTGATCGGTCAGACCACAGGATAGTTTCCCGTTTCGTCTCAGGCCATCATAAATGAGCTTAGGCCCAGAGAAGGCGGCAACGTTTATGGATCTTATATATCTTACTATATCGGTTTTTTTTCTTTACGTAGTAAAGTTTTAATTTGCATTTGTGGATGCAGTGACAAATTGTGCTTACTGAGAATGGTTTTCAGAAGTGTTCCTGAGCCCATGTATTAATTTCCACTGCAGAATCCTGTTTATTTTTAATGCAGTGCCACCTCAGGGCCTGAAGATCACGGCCGATCAATATTGGTTTTTGGCCTTGTCCCGTGCATACAGAGATTTCTCTGGATTCTCTGAATAATTTTATGATATTACATAACATTGATGGTTAAATCCCCAGTTATTTGCAATTTTATTCTTAAATTGTTGAACAGTTTTCCCATGCAGTCTGTCACCATCATCTGAAAGACTCAGCCTCTCTGAGATGCTCTTTTCACCCATTCATGTCACTGACCCATTGCCAATTAATCTAATTAGCTGCGAGATGTTCCACCAGGTGCTTTTTTTTTTTTTTTTTTTTTTAAGAATTATGAAATATTCCCAATCTTTTGTCTCCCCATCCCCACTCTTTTGAAACATGTTCCTGGCATCAAATTCAAAATGAGCAAATATTTTTCTAAAAACAATATATTTCTCAGTTTTGACATTTAATATATTGTCTTTGAACCATTTTCGATGAAATGTAGGGTTTAAATGATGGGCAAATCTTTGCATTCTGATATTTACATTTTACACAGCGTCCCAACTTTTCTGGCCTATGGCACATCCAGGGTTTCATAAAGAATTTTTCAATGGGGGGGGTGTTGGTCACACATCCAAGTGTCTTGTGTGCTCGCGACTATATTTGTTATAGACCATATCTACGTAGCATTTCATATTTATTGTTAGGTTGATTAGCTGAATAGGTTAACGATGAATGATTACAAAGATTATATTGATGGGCACTTCAGTTCATGTTTTTTACTGGCAGCACTGACTTTCTTACTTTCTCATGGGAGACTATTTCAACGAACTAATAGTAATACATGACTGTTCAGTTTATACCAAAAAATATCATGGCGCGAAATTTGCCTGAAATTTTGAATGTGTATAGGCTGCGAATACAGTGTTATGTACTCACCAAACACAAAAATACGAACGAGTATTAGGGCCAGGCATAAGGGGGAAAAGGGGAAAAAAAAAAAAAAAGGGGGGGGATATTTCTTTTTTAATTTCACATTTGAAGAATAAAGTCGAAATGCTGAGAATACAGTAGAAAAGTCGAGAGTAAAGTTAAAATGTCGAGAATAAAGTGAAAATGCCAAGAAAAGCTGACATTTCAAGCTTTAAGTCAAACTTAAAATCAAACTCCAAATGTTAGCGCATATTATTGCCTCTACAAAATGTAGATTCATTTGTGAAATTGTACTTCAGAATTATAGTTTATAACACGGAAATTCTTTCTCTTTTAGCGCATAAACTCGGCATGGTAATAAGTATTGGGACTTTGTGCCGAAAATTGCATTTGTTCAGAAGGAGAAACCACACAAACTTTGAAGAAGTGGCCACGTTCATGCAAAATGAAATGGCTGGTAATGAACAGATGCAAGGGTATTGATGGTTACACTTGTGGGCAATGCGGAGAGGATATGTTGTATCCCAGGACACAATAAGACAATCAGTCAAGTTGATAGATCCTGATAGCGTGGAGCTCGGGCGGCGCAGCTTCTGAGACGCAGGCATTACCGCAATAAAGGTCCCAATGCGCTATGGCAAATGGATTTGTACGATAAGTTGAAGCTATAGGCATTGCCATCAATTGTTGTACTGATGGTTTTTGCCCCTATGTTGTGTGGATGGAAGCTTACAGAGCAAACAATGACCCAAAAGTAATAGCAGACTACTCCATCCAGTCACTGTCTTTTAAGGCGCGCTTTCGCGCAAGCACACCATAGCGCGCCTAAAAAAAATTGAGGTGAGGAAAAAAAGCGCGTACCTCACAAAGACAAAGCTTGAAAAAACTACGCGCCTCATGGAAATTAGACTGGTGCCGTCTCCATCGTTACACTCCGCTAGTAGACATTCGGTAAGATACAGAACGGTCGCACCGACAGTGCTTTGAAGCAGCAAAGTTGGGAACACGTGTTTGTGGAAACTGGAAAAAAGCGAGAGATACCTGTTTTGTGATTGGGCAACCCACACCGAGTGACCCTTTTTCAACCAATCGCTTATATTTCATGCTTTCAAGAATGCTTGTCGACAGCAGATACTTCCATAAATTAACGATTCTCCTCTCCAGAAATTAATTTGCTGTGGACAACATCCTTGGTGGACACGTGTAGTGTTACTTGGTTGAACCGTCAGTGGGTACTATGGACGAGGTTTAGACAGTGACGTTTGTTTTGGCTTCCAACTCTGGTCAGGTTACGCTCAATGGTTACGCTGCAGAGTCCACGTGCATGGTTTATGAATGTAGCCAACTAGCAACTACCATTTCTGATGGTGATTCAGTGATTCTTTTGAGCCGTGTCAGGTTAAGCAGCTATTGAGGTAAGCCCCTGTAATGCAACTGACAATTTTGTTTTCATTTTATTACTTCTTTAATTTTAGATAAAAACATTTTAATAAAAAAAATTTCAAACCGGTTGGCCAAACTCTGTCTATATACTGCTCTGGGACAGACCACACAACCCCCGTCTGAGACGCTCAATTTAATTCCAGTTTTCTGACGTTTCCCTTCCCAGTTCGGCTTCCGGAAGTGGAAGAGCCACATTACTGCCAGGCCCTTTGAGGACAGGTCAGACATTGTGAAGGAGCTCTACTCCGAACTCAACGTCATGAGGAGTCCAGCAGGTGGGTGAGGTAGTGGTAGGGACTAAAATACCATTTTGGGCAACGAGAAAAAAAATCATTTGTACAAGCATATTGAGGTGTAAAATATTGGAAATAAAAACACTGAAAACATACGTTTTTATAATAATTCAAAGGTGTTGCGAATTTTATTTTTTAACTCTTACATAGCATGAATGCATATATGAAGGCTCGTTCCGTGATATTCTAAAACTTTGTTTAACCTGGTTTAAGGCAACATTATTTAGCAAAATTGCCTCCGATGGTCAGTTATTCCAGTATGTAAGGGGACATGAACTTTGAGCAGTGTCACAGTGTTAAACATGATGGGATGATGCAAGTAGCCCTCTGAGATTTTTCATTGCCACATTCTGGCCTACATGATGCTGGTTAGTCGCTTAGAAAAATTTCTGAAGACATTAAATGCTGCCGTGGCACTGTAAGAAAGTCCATCAAGCATTTCAAAGCCGGTTTGCTGAAAACGAGTGGCAATAGAGATGCAAAACAGATTAAGTGCCTCTGATGTTTGTTATCTATCTATGACAAGTTAACAAAAAATCCGCGTTTGACAGCACGACATCTCTGTGATGATATTAATGCTGCCAGAAGTGATGAGATGAAAGTATTAGGATCTACTATTTCCAGGCGCCTGGGTGAAAATGGTCTGATTGAAAGACTTGAGTTTGCCAAGAAATTCAAGGACTGGACAACAACAGAATGGGAACAAGTTCTTTGGACCAATGAATCAAAATTCGAAAAGTCATACAAATGCATAACTTATGTGCACCATAGAGTTGGAGAATGTTTCAAAAATGACTGTTGAACCCCTTCAGTAAAACACGGAGGTGGTAATATTACAATTTGGGGTTCAGTGTGCTTGAAAGGAGCTGCTGATCTCATAAAAATCAGCGGAATCATAAATTAAAAGAAGTATCACAGCATCCTTGTGAGGCACACATTGACATCTGGGAAGAGACTGATTGGTCGGCGATTTTATTTTCAACAAAATAATGACCCTAAACACACTTCTTAGTTGTGAAAGAATTATCTTAGTCGGAAAGAATCATCTGTTGACTCAAGTTATGATTTGGTCTATTGTTATAAAGTTATAACGTGCCTATTTGATAAACTATCATGACCAATCCATGAAAAGTATTGACACGTTTGCATTAGCTTTGCCTTCTCTACCCTTGGTCTAGGTCTTCAAAGTATTTCTACTGTGAACACTTCTCTATTGGTTTAGTGTGCTTTTATTTTAAGCGGAAGGGAGCCAAGTCAAATCTAATCCAAGTTAGTTCTGCTATTCTGCTTTGAAAGCCCTTGAACTACTATCCCGTGAAGTTGTCCTGATCATGAGGAATTTGATGGTCCTTGTCAATTAATTAATTTCATTTGTTTCTACACTCTTTTCAGGTTCTTTAACAACATGTGGAAATGTAGCGTACACATTGCTGTTTGGCTGGTGGATAGCTTTAACATATCTCCTGGTCAGCACTCTAATGTTCATCACCATTATTGGGGTCCCTTATGGTATGTGAGACTTCATTAAATAAGTCACCATTTCTTTTGTGTTTGTCACATAAGGTGCTAGCAAGAGGTGTCAAGTTCAGGGGTCAGATGGTTTAAGTCCTGCCATGCTTGTCTTTCACTTGTCAACTTCTTTCTCCAACTGGCTTTGCCTCCAGGCTAGAGAATTGTGCTAATCGGCAATTCGAGGCTGAAATGACCAAACTATTGGGGAGGACGACTTTTCATGACCTGCAGTGGGCTCCAAAATTGCTGGCACCCCTGACTGGCAATGCACAAAAAATATCTTAAAAAATTCCAAAAAATCTATTTCTAGAGAAACTCTAAATAACAACATGAGAGAAATACTGTACGATATTAATGTTCCAATGGAACCAGCTTAAGTCATTTACTGATTTAATTAAAAATCAATTTCCTCCGAATCAAGGTTTCACAATTAACCCCTTTGTGCAGAAGCCAAATATGGCTATTTATGATTTACCCTATTTAATGCTTTATAATTGAAGATTTGAGCTTCACAGAGAGGAGGGGAAATGGCCTAAATGAAATGACACTTGTAGCATTTAGAATTCCATTGTATTTCAGTTTCTTTTCATGATTTTTGTTCAGAGTAAGGGTCACAAACACAAAAAATCTTCATGAAACTTCTGCAATGAAATAAAAAAAATTACTCCGAATTGGGAAAATGGTTTGGATTATAAACTCCTTGACCACAAGTGTACTTCATCTGACAGTGATTTTTAAGATCATCTACTATTTATGAGCCAAGTAAGATGGCTCTCCAGGTGGCTCCCTAAGTTGTCAGAGCTCTCAAAATTATGTTATGTCAAATCATAGAATAATCAATATTTAACACAAATCAACTTTTGACTCATGAAGTTCAATATGAATCAATGATTTTCTAGTGGAATGTATCTTGAGTTTGTCAATACAGGTGTGGATGGACATCAGTAGTCACCAGTAACCTCTCCAAACCAAAAACATGCCATTTCTCCATGGTCGAGTTTTGAGTTTTGTCCATTTTTCTTCAAAGCCACATCAGCAAGCACACCTACTCATTAAAGGAACTGCTTATTTTACAGTCAGAACGTTCACCCTGCAACAGAAAGCTTGCCATTTACAATTCCGATCATCTAAGTGAAACGCAAGCTCGTATGAATGCTTTTCACACCCTATAAGGAGAAAGTATAGCTCACAAATACAGTAATATCTGAAATATTCCTCATTTTAACTAAACAGACATTCCACTGTCAGGAAAAAGCAGGCAATATGCTACTGTAGATTGAACAGAATTGGTGCTACGAACGTAGCAGGGGATTTACCAAAGCCCTGGAGCGGTTCTCATTTTAAATGAACAAAAACCTTGGAATTCACTTTCATTGAATGCGGTATAAATTCTAAGATATTGCCACATGGAGCACAATGCCACCATATACAGTATTATTAGCAAAGACTAATGGTTACTCATACTAAACAATGTGGCAAGCGAGCTCTGTGATGTTCATGGCTACGGTAAACCGAAAATTAAAAAAAAAAGAAAAACTAGCTGGCTTGCTATAAGCACTCCATATTACTCCATTGTACTCTCTCATAATGAAGAGAAAAACTCCATTATTGAAGTCCTCCCCCAGATAAACGGAGCAACAGAGCTTTCCGATGCAAGGAATCCTCCAGTTCTGTTTCATTTGGAATAACTCCCATTATCAATGTTGGCATCACATTGCCATCACGTAAATTTAACCAAGGCACTTCTGGGTAGGTTTTTGAAGTCTTTCTTTTTTTCTTTGTACTCACGTCATTCAGCTGCGCACAGTTGAGAGAATACAACCTAACTTGCTGTTACGCAAGGGTTTAAATACTTTTCTAAGGGTCCAATCAAAGCCTTTCAGTTGCTGTGAAAAATTTATACTGCCTCGAATTGGATAAAAATGTGTCAGTCAATAGATAATTACTGGGTTATAGTACATGTGGGCAGGAACTATAACTATGCTTTATGGAGATAAGCCTGAGTAAGCATCAGAGAGACTGGATTTCAGTGTGAGATCGTATGAGGTGTAATGAACCACTGAATTCATCGAGGGATGAATCTGTGCGTGAATCGATGGTAGGGAATCGTGCATTTTTAAGATCTGATGACTATAATTGATTGTAGAATGATACAGTATCAATACCATGTTTTAATTTTTGCCTCGGAAAATGATTTTTTTTTTTACTACTTAACTGGGATACCTTTGGTCTATTATTGGTGAATTGGTTGCAACAAAGGACTACAATTTTTTTTTTTTTTTTGTTGCAAGAGATCATCTTTGTTTACTACTGGATAGATGCTATGGGCATATATATTTGGAAATTTGCACATCAGGTTTGGCTGAGGAGTTTAATTCATATCATTCCTGGGAAATGAGAATCGGACTTAACTGGTCCATATTCTAAATCTGTAACAGGCACCGCTTCATCAAGATTATTCAATAACCGTTTCAGGTGTGCCACCTATTGATAGAATAGTGTGACTGCGTGCACAAATAGAGCAGCTCCTTGTTCGCAGGTGTCTAAACTGAGCTAATGTGTTAACGGCACCCTTAAAGATCATTGCAAATAACATCAACCAAAATTAAACCAGGTACTAAATTCCACTTTTTAAAGTTTTATTTAAGTGTTAAGGAATTGGAATGAGCCGTTACATCACTTCCTGTTTCACTAGGGTGTAAAAATTAGACAACACACGTGCAATATCCCTTTGTCATCTCACACCATGAAGAAAACAAAGCAACTGTTGGTTCAAAAGGGGCAGATGGTCATAGACCTTCTTACATCTGGAAATGGCTCCAAGAAGATTCATAAACAATTGCATATGTCACTGAGCACTGTCAGGGCAATTATTAAAAAATTCCAAAGATATGGATATGTTGAAAACCTCAAGGGGAGATGACACTACTGCATTTTGCCCCCCCAGGATACTGAGGAGGATGGTGAGAGAAGCAACAACATCCTCAAGAAGGAATTGCAGGCCTTGATGGCATCTTGGGGTCACCAGGTTTCTAAAAACGCCAATAGGCAACACCTCCAAAACCTCAGGCTCTTCAGAAAGGTTGCCAGAAGAAGGCCTTTCCTGACCAGAAGACACAGAAGCAAGCACTTGGAGTTTGCCAAACGTCATTTAAATTATGACTGGAACAAGCTGCTCCGGTCGGATGACACCAAAATTGCACATTTCGATCAGATACAGCATTGGCATGTTTGGCTTAGAAACAGAGATGCATATAGAGAAGCACCTCTTACTCACAGTGAAATATGATTGTACATACTTTGGGGCTGTTTTAATTCAAGAGGCCCAGGGGCACTGGTTAAGATTAATGCCATAATGAATTCCACCAAGTATGAGGATATTTTGGCTGACAATCTGCTTGCCTTCGCCAGAGGGCTGGGACTTGGCCAAAGGTGGAGTTTCCAACAAGAAAATGACTGAAAGCATACAGAAATGGTTCCATGACAACAAAGTCAGTGTACTGCAACTGCCATCTCAGTCACCAGACCTCAATCTAATTGAAAACCTGTGGGCTGATTGGAAGAGGGCAGTTGAAGAATGCAAACCCAACAATGTGAAGGATCTTGTAAGGATCTGCTCAGGAATAGTCTGAAAGCCCCCAAAAATGTCCTTCTACCTTGTCAAAAATGACAGGAAAAGACTTCATGCTCCTCTAAGTACTAAGTGAAGGGTGCCAATTATTATGAAACCTTGATTTTGTTGAATTGTATTTTGTATTAAATGATCGTTATGATTTTGGTTGTTTCCATTAAGACATTAATAAAGTATTTCACACATTGGTATATTCCGTTTCTCTATAATTATTATGTTTATATATTTTTTTGTATTGTTAGTGCTTTGCCAGTCTGGGGTGTCAGTAATTTTGGAGCCCACTGTATATTTGTATCTCCCCGACGACGATAGTCGGGAGATACTCTGGTTTAGTTCTGGGGCTGCCGCCGCCACTGCTGCTGCAGAGATTTTATGTTCCAGGCTCTGGAAGCCACAATTATTATAGGAATGTTTTCAAATTTTACACAGGCAAAGATGTATACATGACAATGCTGAAGACCGATTTTCGTCAATTTCGGACGTCCAGTATGGCTGCTGGTGGCCATTTTGTCCGAAATGTTTTATGTTCCGGGCTCTGGAAGACACAATTATTACAGGAATGTTTTCAAATTTTACACAGGCGAAGATATATATATATAACAATGATCAAGACTGATTTTGTCAATTTCGGACGTCCAATATGGCTGCCGGCGGCCATTTTGTTCGAAATTTGGGGATCGGGGAGATACACGACTCGGTCCCTGTGGCGACCGAGTTATCTAGTTTCTAGTGTGTCGGTTGCAGCTGAGCCTCAATATTTTTTTATTTTAACTTTTTACTTTATCTTCATCCTGCTGTTGCTGCCAGGTCTCTCTTGGGAGAGGAGATTCAAAATCTCAATGAGAATTGATGAAAAGAAAGGTTACATTAAAAAAAAAAAAAAAACTTTTCTCTGTTGTAGCACTGCAGCCTGTAAATCAGATTAAAAATGTCTTTTTCTGTCTTTCAGGGAAGCTGTGCTGGAGGCTGTCCTGCTATTTTCTGTGGCCTTTTGGGAAGGCAGTTGACAAGGTAATTACAGTTGTGATCTAGTGCAAAATTTAGGTTCAGAAAGTAAAATCTGTCCTCTATACAACTGGCGGAACCTCATAGCCGGGTGAAAGAACTAGCCTATGAAAGCAGCTGGCTGAGGCAACAGGTGGAATAAACATGAGGCAGGATTTTTACTTTCTGACCTCTGTTCACCTCTACTATTATAGTTGTTGAAGTGTTGCCGTGCATCTGTTTTGACAGCTTTTTCCTTCGTAATGCATCTGGGTCGCAGTCTTTCATCGCTTTTGGGTGCCTAACCACCTTGTTCTGGGTTGGCAGGGCACTGCATGTACTGTTCAGGAAAAAGGCAGACGTCTCTGTTTTCACTTCTGCTTCTGTGTAACCTGGCTATGGGAGCGCATACTTCGCTGTGGTTGTGTGGTATGAAAGGGGTCTTTCAAATATTGCTTCAGCTTTTGAGCCCCGTGGTGTCTCATATAGGCATTTCTGCGTAAGGTGCTTTGGAAAACAACATCCTCAAAGAAAGGACATAACATCTTTAAATAGATTTTTGAAATTATTAGCACCTCCAAAAAGATCTAAGTTGGTGTTCTAGAACCCCATTGCTTTCAGTCAACAATACTGATCATAATGGAGTGAGGGAATTCTAATCACACTGTGTACCTGACCTCTCAAAGCACCAGAACCTGTCAACATCCTTTAGGTTATTGCGGAAATGTTGATTTATTCTTTTAATTGGCAGTTCATCAAGATGTCTAGCTTTTGAATTTTTTCACTGCACTTTGGGAGGGTTGGAATAAAAGTCTAAGACAATGAATTCGCACAAAAGGGCTTGGGCAGCCATGATTTAGCTGTTTAATGCTGTGTGCCCTGTTAGAGTTGGAATGAAAACCTACAGCACAATAGATCTGCGAAATGATTGGCTCTCGCCATCTGAAAGGTTTAAATATATTGCTCTCATGCGAGGGTGGCTCTTTAATTGTTACAGGGTGTCAGCTGGTTTTTCCTGTAGTCGCCAGTACTGTTGACAGACCCAAGTTTGAAGAGGAGGGGGTGCAGTGGATGTTTTGGGGAACCAGGAATGCCCTGTTGTAGCAGGGGGATGACTGTCCTGTCTCTACATAGACCACAGGGCCAGTTGGCAGGTGCTGTCAGAAGTTCCCAAATTGCGAGGCTATCCCGGAGGTGGACGAGATGGAGACTTCGCCCCTCCTTCAGACCAGGCCTGTCGAGGTGGCCTCGACTCCCCATGTACCTCAGCTGCCTCGCTATTGGGTGAGCCTGCTGCAATGCAAGGGGTGGGGCATCTTTGCTACTAAAATTGTACCTACGGGTTCTATTGACTCACCTAGGAAGTGTTTTGAAAAGTGGGATTACTGAATTAGCTGGGTGACTGCACTGAATAAAATCCTGAGCAGCTTCTTGTCTGGACCGGAGCAAAGCGTGGGCGAGCCCAATTAATGTGATCACAGCTTTTCATAAGCGCCAACTGCCAACCAAACAGCTGGCTACTCATTTTAGTCCTGCCGGCTACTTAATTATATTAATTTTTGATTCCAACACATGCTTTTATGAACATGTTGCACTTTGCTTTATTCACATTTTCAACGTATAGCCACCGCCTGAAAACAATGCGAGCATGACGATGGAGAAACGTGCCCATTAGTGATGCATAGTATCAACCCACAACTTTGGCGGGTTCGGGTAAGCTTACAAGAAAAAAAATCACGCATTCAGACGAGCAGCAACATTTTTTCCCCTAAAACGTATCATTGAGGTTTCTGATTGGCTCTGGCATCTGGGTCAGATTACATTGCTATCACAGCCATGTCCAACTCTATCAGTCCAATTTACAAGTGGATTTTTCTGCAGTAATATTTCAGTGGCTAAATTAAGGAATTGCAAAAATTAAAAATAAACAGACCGGTAACTGGAACAAGATTCTAAGGAGGACTTTTCCTGCTGTGACCCTAGGTTTTTCTCCTGTGCTACTCTGAGCGCTCGCTGCAATTGAAAAACAATTTTAGCTATAGGCTATTGTATATTACGCTTGTTTCAGAATGGTTCGATTGCACGCTAGTTAATTGGTAAAAAATAATCTAAATGAAATCTATATTTGTTCACTTGTGTATATGATGGAAAAGTAGCATTAGAATGTACCAGAAACCTCCAAGTTCAAAAAATGTTTTCCGCGGGGAGCATAGCTCCCGGACCCCTAGCAGGCTACATTTCCCTACTGGCTTCCCACTCTATATCCTCATTGAAAGCCCCGTGGAATAGATTGTGACTGACTGATTAAGTTGCATCATTGGTCGGTCAAGTGTTGCTGTTTCCCCATTGACCACTGCCCTTTCAAATTGAATGTTCGTGAACACCTATCACTCATGCCATCACGAGGCTTCAACGGCGAGGCGCTGACAGTCTTCAGATTGCAGATGGACACTTAATATCCAGGAATTTTATGGACACCTATAGTAACAACTGATTACACGTAACACTTGGGTCACAATTTAGCACATTGACCATACACTGCTCTGCCACAAACTAGGTTTTGACCTAGTTTTGTTTCCTTCAGTATATTATGTTCAGATTAAAATGTTATTGGGTTTAGTATAACTAATCCAGCTAATTTTGTAATCCTGCTTTGTGGCTTCCCAAATATAGTCCTCTTATAACCCTTTAGGTACTCAGTACATTACACAAAACAGAAGTATAGCATGAAACAAATCATTGAGGTCAAAGGAGACTCCCCTCTGAGTGACCCTCTACTTGTTTACTTGCTTTTTTTTTTGTTTGCTTATGTTTTTATGTTGCGTGTGTGTGTTCTCATGCTTGTGTATTTGTGAATGTGTGTTGTGTGGATATTCTGTGGCCATTTATGGGTGTGTACAGTGTCGTGTCAGCACGTATGTTTGGCTGTTGCTGGGCTACCCCATCTTGTGCCTGGTGCACACGCTGGCCTGCTTTCTCTCCTGGATGCTGGTCGTCACCATCCCTGTAGCCAAGATGAATGCCAGGACCCTCTGCTCCATCCTGCTCCTAGGGCCCGAACAGATCCATGTTGGAGAGGTCAAAAAGGTGAGGGCAGCTGTGGCGTCAGTTTCCCCCATCTCCATGCATGAATTATTCACTATGAGCTAAAAGGGTGAGAGGATCCTAGATCCTCCACTTCTACATCCTATTTTGAGGGCTCATGGCTTATTTTGTTCCTGCTCGACTCCTCTGTTTTTGACAAATCAGGAGCTTAGTTGAGGTCCACCGTCCACCATCCTCATGGATCTCTTGAAGGATCTCAAAGCAAGCAGCTTGTTGTCTTGCTGAACCAATAAAATGTTCCATTACCCAGAAACGTATTTCCTTGATTTGTCTGCCCTCATATCCTTTCCTTATATTCTCCAGTGGATGGAGCTTGGAGTAAGGAAAGTACACGAGCGGTTGCAAAGTGGTAAAATAAGTCATTATATTTAGCTGTGAGATCAATTCAAGGAGTGTTTTAATTTTTGCCATTTGGCTATGATGTAGCCTGTTTGTCAGTTCTACAGAAAAAAGTCACTTTGCTCCTGTCCTGTATTTCAGACTCAGGGTGGCGAGAGCAGAGTTCTACTGTGCTGCTACCACGCCTTCAACTGGTACTATTACAAGTACGCAGTCAATGGGATCAACGTCTTAGCCGTCAGTATCCTTTCAAGACTGGTAACTGGAGGGACATAGCTGATGCCAAATTAATTTGAAGACTATCTTGCATGCTGTTATTTGCGTCTCCTATTTGATTATTCATTTATTCAGGAATAGGTGTGCCAGGTTTGTGACATGACGCTTAGAAGGAATAGTCTGTTCTGGGATAGTCTGTGAGAAACTGTTATTGTCAGATTGAGAAACAGTTGAAACAATATTTTTTTTAATTATTTGAAGCTCATGGCTTCAGTTAACCCTTTCACCCCCAGTAGTGTCATATGGCACTCTTGGGCGACTGGCTTTTTTCCCAATAGAGCCATATGGCACTCTTTTTGTGGTTTCTTTTAACAATGCCCAGGTCTCCCTTGTAAAAGAGATCCAATCTCAAGGGACCTCCTGGCAAAATATAGGTTAAAAAAAAAAAAAAACAATCAGGAATAAGAACAGACTGCCGGAAATTTTGTTAGAATATCAACAAAGGCCATGGGGAGAATAGCAGAGAGAACTGGGCACTGGTGGGGGTGAAAGGGTTAACAGGATGTAATGATTTAACAACTCTTCCAGCTGCAAAACTTGAAAATGGCTTTTTAAAAATAATTTAGCTGGACTAAACATGTCCCATTAGACAAGTGCCAGGTCTACCTAAAGAAAGAAATGGCTATCGTGGGGGGGGGGGGGGGGGGGGGGGGGGTGGGGGGGGGGCTTATTTCTGGTAGTGACCTTATTTTTGACAATGATGGAAATGCTGTACCGGTTACGTGCTTTAAGCCTACTCTTCCAGACCTCCTCCCCCTGGTCATTGTCACCCTGGTGGTTGGATATGCTGACAAAGGAGACCATTACGTCAGCTCTGAGGCCAAGTTTGCCTTGGCCGTCTGCTCCATCATCCCAGTGTCCTATTACATAGGCATGGGCATTGCCAGGTAATGCCTGTCTGGGCCATTTCTTGGCATAGCCTAGTAAAGCATAGTATAAAAAAACTTGGTTGAGCGTTCCAAGTAACATTGTGTAGTGCATCATGACATGGTATATCCTGGCATGACATCATGTAAAATAGCAGTTCATAACATTACACGAGACAGAAGAAGTATGCATATAAAGTTGCATAATACATCACAGCATAACATGCCTTGCAGAACATGAGATGTCATTGCATAGCACAAGTATGATACAGCAGAGCATAATGCAATGCAGCATATAATGGCGTATATGTGCTTAATAGCTGAGCTTTTCGTGAGATTCCACAGCAAACAAGTATATCATACCATTGCGTATCACAGCATGGCGCAGCATCGCGTGTCATACTAAAGTATGTCCTAGCATAGCGTTTCATGACATGTCATAGTATATCATGGCGTAGTGTAGCACAACATGACATAGCGTAGTATATTACAGCATGGCGAACTTGCGTAACATTCCGCAGGATACAATATCTTGGTGCGCCACAACATGCCATAGTATACTTAACAGCAAAGCATGACATGGCATGACTGTGAATATAATTGTAGCATAACATAGCACTTTGTGCCTGCGTGTGAGGATGACAGGTCTGCTCTTCGTTACACCTGCAGCATCTCGGCGCAGAGTAACTTTGCGGTGGGGGCGGTAGTGAATGCCACATTTGGCTCCATCACAGAGATGACTTTCTACATCACGGCTCTGCTGCGGGGTCATCACGCTGGCAACCGCTGCTTCGAGGAGATCGTCAAGTCTGCTCTGACAGGCACCCTGCTGGGCTGCATTCTCTTCATTCCCGTGAGTGTTGCTGTGGAGGGTGGAAAATTCCTAAGGAATGTCCACCCCTCCACCAATTCGGCCGCTCCGTCCGGATCGATTTGTCTGTGGCGCTCATTGCCAATAATTTGCCTTGGTTTGAAGGAGGTTTTTATCCCAACTTTTTTTTAATCTTATTTGCTCTCTATTTAGAGTCCAGCCCTAGTGTTTTCCCATTTGATACGCTCTAAAATGTGTGTGTAGTGGACCTAGTCTTCTGTAAAAAGTGTTAACCTAGTAAAATTGACTTGAAACTTCAGCATAGCTATGTCACCATACCTTTGTGGAATTTTGGGATACGTCAGGGGCAGCTTGAACTCTGTGGATGCTGCAGAGCTAAACTGATTGGTTAGATCCCTCACACCCTCTCCATTCTTATTGGTTGGATTTCAGTGCCTTACCCATGATTGGTCACAGTTCTCCCTCTCAACTCTGCTGTTTTGTCATGTTTTTCTGCCTTCCTACTGTCAATGGCTTTCGTCACTTCTTGGCACACTGTTGATTGGCCACATGTCCCGCCTCCCCAGGGGATCTGCATGATCATTGGTGGCTGCCGGCACAGCGAGCAGAGGTTCAACAGCCGCTCAGCGGGGGTGAGCTCCGCTCTGCTCTTCATCTCCGTAGGAGGTGAGAGAATCGTCCTAGCCGTGCCTCCTTTCATGCACAGCCATCTCCCATCTCAAGTGTCAAATCTTTAAAAAATAATGAAAAGCTTCTGCTTCAGTCCTGCCCCCTATACCACCTGATTCAGCTAATTTACCAATCATGGTTTGCAGTCAAGACCTGGCATCACTGTGGTCTAGGTTGGAACAAAGCAAAACTTGTGCCCGGACTGCTTCTTTCTAGATATACAGTGGATCGGAGTTGGACACCTCTGTCCTATCTGGAGGGGGAGAGGGGAGTCCGCTAGTATTTGATGTGTTCCTGCCAGAAAGTACTTAATTCACTTATAGTGAGTAACTGATTAGAAGTCTGCTTGATTTTGTTCCTCAAGCCTGAGTTGGCTCCTGATTGAAAGGGACTTCCATAAACCTGCCAAGACTGCAGCCCCACATGACTGGAGTTTGAGAGGCCTCTGTGGAACAATATAAGCTTTTTTTGAATATTGGGACACACCCCTTTCAGGTCTACCTTAAGCCCCACCCTCATTCCCATGTCTCCTGTTCACGCTTGTTTCGCACAGGCCACGCGTGGTAACATTTCCGAGTTTTGCATTGGCCATGCATGCTAGTGCCTCAGTGTTTCGTACAGATCATGCGGGTTAGCGCTTCAGTGTTTCTTACTGGCAGTACATGTTAACACCTCATTGTTTTATACAAGTGTGCTAGTGTTTCTGTGTTTTGTACAGGCAACGCCTTTTAGCACTCCCGTGTTTTTTACTGGCCATGTATGTTGGTGTTTCTATGTTTTTTTTCAGGCTATGTGTGCTAGTGCTTCCTTGCTCTGTACTGGCCATGCTTGTTGGCGCTTCTGTGTTTCGTACAGGCTAAGTGCCCTCTGTGTTTTGTAAAGACCTTGCATGCTAGCACATCTGTGTTTTGTACAGGCCACTCGTGCCAGCACTTCTATGTTTTGTACGGGCCATGTGTGCTAGCACATCAGCGTTTTTTTGCAGGCCACTTGTGCTGGCAGGTCAGCATGTCTAACAGGCTATGCATGTAAGCATGTAAGCACTTCAGTGTTTTGCACAGACCATGTATGCTAGCGCATCAATATTTTGTACAGACCACAGGTGCTAGCACTTCTGTGTTTTGTATAGGCCATGTGTGCCAGCACCTCTGTGTTTTGTACAGGCGTGTTCGCTCCGACGCTCTTCTCCAAGGCATATGGGAACATGTTGTGTGAGGGATGCACCAACTCTACAGGGAATGAGAGTGGCCTGTTCATCTGCAAAAACTGCCACTATGACCTAGTGAGTCCAGCACAAAGCTTGTCACCCCCTTCCCACTCGGCGCCCAACACGTTGGTTGTGTCTGATCGGCTGTTTTCACCAACTATTTGGTTTCAAGTTTGCAAAATGCTGTAACTGAATCCCTTGAAGTAAGGCTGTTGTAACCTTTTGCAATGCTAGAGCTATTACACAACCAGCAAAATCAGTTTGTCAAACAAAAGATTGTTATATTTTTTAGAGTTATTGTTTCTTGATAGATGTTTGTGTCATTTACTAATAAATACAGCTTTTTATTACTTTTGGCATAGCTGACTTTATCAGATATGCCATCTTGTGTTATAGCTGTTATGTTAGCCTTATGCATTGCAGTAAAGCCTTACCCGAATTTGCATACCAGTTGTAAACAACTTGCATAATAACAGTAGATGAGTGTACTGATGTGGACAGTATGAACTTTGTTTGGGGGATTATTCATTTCTGTGTGTATACCTTTGCCTCTCAGAGGTAGAAAGTTCAGTGAAAGTTCTTCCTTGTATTTGGTTGGATTTAATTATTGGCACAGTTAAGCCAGGAGGCAGAACTCATTGGTGCATCATTTAGGCTTATCGTCCAGTCTGTTCTTCACAGAGCAATACGCCGATTTAGTGGAGTATGTGTGCGCTATACATGGGAAACAGTTGGAGCTCATGTCGTGCAAGGACTGGGAACACTGTATCTTGCTTTGAAAATCAGTATATGCTTTATCAGCCTTTTCTGTTAGACTTTGACCCATTTACTCCTGTGCCATTTTGGTTTTACATAAAAATGACTGTCTCCACTTTTTAGGGAGTTCATTTGTTAGATGTGACCTGAATGTTGTCTGTCAACTCCACTGACATGAAATGTGCTTTAAGGCAAGTCCTCTTCCTTTTTTCTTTACAGGGTGAAAACAACGCTTCTCTGTTTCATAGTCATATTGAGTGAGTATTTAAAAATAAATTTCAGTGTGTCTGAAAATTCTGGCTTTGGATCATTGCCTTCTACTCCACGTGCTTGTGGAGCAAAATCAGAATATGATGCCAGCAGGCCTGTCAGTAAATGTATTTATTTATACTTGGCGCCATTAAGAACGCTGGCATGAGGCATCTTACTCGTGGCTGCCGTGGGTTGGGTCGTTTAACGACAGTGCCTGTTTCCCTGTTAACTGGTGACAGTGTTGTAAGATGTGCCATTTTCATAGAGCCGTACCTTTTTTTTTTTTTTTTTGTGATATAGGCTATTGGCCACACCCAAAAGAGCAAGCCAAGCGTCACTGTACACATCACAAACGACACAATGTTCGTTATTACAGAAGTGCTTGGCGTATCCACATGATGCTCGTCAAGATTACAATACCACGCGCATTTTTTTAAATATTTCACTCGTAACTCACAGGAGGAACAATAAAAACTGATTTGATTCTTCAGTTTGCAACAAATGAAGAGTTTGTTTCCAAAACACAGTAAGTGCCAAAATTACAAAAATTGAGATAATACCACAGAGCAATAGCCCTGTGCTTCTTACACATGGTGCAAAAATCCGTTTTTGGAAATTCATACTATAAGGTGTATTTTTTTTCAAGGTCAAAGTTTGTACTTTTCTATAAAATACAATAGGCGCCAACATAGAAAAAGCTGATTAACTCAAAATGAGTAAAATGAATATATTGCATTTTGGAAACCAACTCTTCAAATACAGATACAGTATATATCTCACGCGGTGTGTTTTTAATGGCGGTAGGTATATTTTTAAGCTTCATGCAACACAATAATGATCAGCACCTTGGTATTTCCAGCTCATATCAATAATTGTTTTCCTGTCTGATGACCAACAAGTGTTGCTTTTTCTCAGCTGATTTTTTTTTTTTTTTTTGTACCTCTCCTTCTGTTTGTGTGGGTGTACATGTGTATCAGTCCCTTGGTGAACACCATCGCTGTGCTGCTCCCTGCGGCGTATCTTATTGGTCTAATCTTCACCCTGAAGACTCACACTCACATCTATGACATCCACATCAGCGGCTGCCACGGTCAGTTATCTGTGCTGCCCTCTGTGTGTCCTTTTTATGAGAGATAATCCAGTAGATCTCATCTTGAGTTCTTTGGGATCCACTTTGTATACTGGTTTTTATGTTTCAACCGCAATTACAGGCACAATATTTGTTCGCTGTAAATTTTTCTTAATTGGGTCCTTTGAATTTCTAAAAGGATTATTTATCCTTTTGTAGTCAAAAAGCTATAGCAATATGCCATTCTGAATAAAAAAATATGCCTTTTGCACACATTTGCAGGGAAGGGTACACAACCAAGCAAATTAAAGAGGATGGTGAGTCCGTGGTGTCCCAATTATTTTGCTGAACGTGATTTTTTTTCTTTCCCTCTTTTACACAAAGCAGGTTTGGCTTATTGTTTGCCTTCTCTTTTAATTTGTTAACTACCAAATGGCTGTTTTTTTTCTGACCATGTGTTCAGTTTCCCCAATTAGAAGCCAATTGATTCTTTATTTTATTCATTTATTTTCACCAATTTCTCCTCTTTTTATGCAATAAACACTACTTTTGCAGTGTAGTACAGTACAAATATGGAACTGGTCAGGGCATGCATATCTATATTTGACAGATTATGACTTTAGTTTAAATATTATTTTAAATAATCATCATATACATGAAAAGAGTAATTAAGAGAAATTAACAACTTGTTGAATTTCTGGCATTGGAATTGTGGCTGGAGCAAAAACCTGTCAACACAGTGGGTTCCTCAGAACTGATGTTGGGAATCACTGCCGTAAACCAATGTATATGGTGGACCAAACGATTCAGAAGCCTGGCCAACGTGGACGCCGCTTATCCAGCTGCCTTTTACTATCCAGTCGAGCAGCGCTATCCAGTCGAGTCGCGCCATCTGTCTCATTGTCCAGCTGTTCTGTACTGCCAGGTTGCTCGAGCTGACAGAGCCTTTCGCAGGAAAGGAAGAAGAAAATCAGACAATGAATGTGGCACCATGGACATTTTAGGGGCTAAGATCATTTGCAGTCATTACCTTTCTGGTTACTATCATTTATTATAACTCAAAGTTTTGTGTAGCTTTAAAACTGGAAAATTCACTTGCTTTCACTTGAAGTAGGTATAGGGTCATATTTATTTTCACCGGTAGATAGCAGTAGCGGCTTTGGTATGTGACTTTGGCACATGGTGCTTACTCTTCAGTCCAGAAAACTTTGCCAAAATGTAGGGCACAGCTGGAAGAATTGAGAGCCTCTTAGATGACAAATGAAATCTTGGCGTCGATGGAGCATTATCATTGTCATTCACATCACCACTACCACCAACCCCTGCAACCACTCCTGTTCCAGAAACCAGAATGAGGGATAAATCTGGCAAATATTCAATTGAGATTCAAGCACCGAGGCAAGGCTTTCAATACGCAGGAAATATTTCTTTTGAAGCCTCAGCTGGTGTTGGCTGTACATTTGGACAGTAAAACAAGCAAAAAGGATATTTCATCTTTCAATGCTGTCCATGCTCTTCTGCGGTTCGGTATTGCATTTACTACAGTTAAAGGGAAAAGCTCAAATGAACTTCTGATGGGACCATCAAACAACCTTACTTCTGTCTGAATTGTGCTTCCATTGTTTTGCTCTGCTTGCGTTGCTTGTTTCTGCCGAGTTGAGTCATGCGCTACGTCCAGCTGGATAGGTGGTGTCTTGTTTGGCTAAGCTTTTTACTCATATGGCCTCCCATATATGTAGTGGTGTGTGAATCCTTGTTTGATGGGAGCTGCTGGAAAGTCGTGGGGCATGACTGCAAATGAAGGGATGCAATTTTTTGTGCTATGGTGACAATGCTTGTGTGTGTGTGTGTGTGTGTGTGTGTGTGTGTGTGTGTGTGTGTGTGTGTGTGTGTGTGTGTGTGTGTGTGTGTGTGTGTGTGTGTGTGTGTGCCGCGTGCTTCCGCAGCTCCTGGTCACCATGGTGCAGTGGTGCACTGGTCCAGATGGAGAGCCTTGGGTATCCTCATTATCGCCACCCTGCTAATGTCCGCCTGTGCTGATCTGACCACCGAGCACATCAAGCCCATTCTGGCGCATTCCCGCATCTCACAGGTAGGCCCCCTCATTCTGACCTACTGGACCACTGAAGCCTTCACTTGGCGATGCAGCTGGGCTTGTTGCTACCCTCTCTGCGGATAACTTGAGTGCCAGTTCATCTGGTTGGAATTTTTTTTTTTTTTTTTTTGAACATTACAACTTCCTGTATTCTGATGGAGCCAGCTTATTTGCTAGGCTACCTAAATTTTGTGCTTGTGGAAATGACCAGAGCGGGAGAGTTTCACTTGGCCCAGATGAGAGGTGTAAATTGCAGGGCTCCATAAGTGAAAGCCCTGCCATGTTTGTCTTCCGCCCATAAACACCGCTGGCTGATTTCATGCTTCGGTTCTGCTTTTGATCTGAACAATCATGTAAATTGTCAAACGCCAGATTTTTGAAACTTCCTTTTTAAGCGGACTTTTAATCTCTGAACCTTGATTTATTTATTTATTTTCACCACTATGCAGAATAACTGGCTTCATTGCACACCGGTGCCCCTGCAGGTCGATATGGAACCTGCATGCTTCTTAAACGTTAATGGTGCTATCTTGCCTCAGCCCAACTTGTTAAGTTGTTTTTTTTCCCCTCCATCCTGGGATCCCAGTACTTTATAGGTGTTACTGTGCTGGCGATGGTGCCAGAAATTCCAGAGATAGTCAACGGGATCCAGTTTGCCCTTCAGAACAACATCAGTTTGAGGTCAGGTCCTCTTGGTAACCTGTTTAGCCAAGCAAAAAATCTTGTTGATCGATTGAAAGTTTTATTGGTTCCATTCCATTAGTTCTAATTGCCACTGATTTAATTTTTCTCTTGTCTAGTTTGGAGGTGGGCAGCTGCATAGCTGTGCAAGTCTGCATGATTCAGATCCCCTTGCTGGTCTTATTTAATGCTTTCTATGTAAGTGTTTATTATTGTTACTTTAATACTGTCTTCAGTTTTTAATTGCATGTATTTTTGTGTAACATTTCAGCTGAAACTTTTATGCTTGATTCTGATTCTTGCAATGTCTAGATTATTTTAATGTCAGCAAACTGAATATTTTGATATTCATTTAATAGATACACCTGGGAAAATGTTAAGCACCACCAAATTCAAAATGCAATTTTCAGAAAATTGTGGAGTCCAGATCACGGTGCATTTGCATGAGGGTTTTAGCACGCATTTCATGTGTATTTCACATTCAAAATGCTTTATCATGAACCGTGCCTGATGGCACATGCTGAATGTTAGCATTTGGGTGGCACTTCTGAAAATTTTGATTTCATCTTGGCCAGATATTGATTTTGTTTCTTCCAAATAAAGTTCAGACTTCAGGGGACAGGTTTTGGCAAAAACAGGCCCTCTTGCCATCTTTAAAGCACAGTAGGCCCAAACTTTCAAAAAAAAATAAATGTGTTGAAAACATACCCTTTATGTGAAAGCTAATGAAGTGTGAAATGGAGGAACTTTTTTCAAACTGGGTTTGCATACCAGGAAAGGTATGCTAGGGCCATATTTCCAAGAATTGTGCAGTGTTTCTTGATGTTTTTAACTTGGTCCTTTGGTGAAGTGGAATTTGTTTTAAGAGTTTTGTGATGCTTGACTTTTGCTGGGGTCTATAGTTTCATTTTCAGAGTAGTAATTTTATGTACACTAGCAAAACTTGCTTTAGCTCTTTTCTCAATTGACTGAAATCAAACTCTGAATATGAGGATAAAGTGTAAACTCAAATAATTTCCAGATGGCTGATCAAAATTATATCCTTATTGGGTGGTCTTAGGAACTTCCATCATTTTTGTGCATGATGACTGTCCAGATGCTTACAGTCCATACTTTGTGCGTGTTCTTTCACATCTTCATTGTCTGGGTTGTCCACTTCCTTTTTTTGTGTTTTGGATACAGAATGTTGGCTTCGTGCTCATATTTAGCGACTTGCACTTGTGGGCCAGTATTTTCAGTGTGATCCTAGTTAACTACATCTTCATGGACGGCAAGTCCGACTACTTTCAAGGTACGTAGTTTGTATTACTGTCATTAGCCGCTTCAGGCATCAGCAGGGCTAGGTCACGCGTTAACGGAGTTACAAAATTGGTGTATTTTGTATCATGGCTCCAAAACTAAATAAGATAGTAACAATTTAAATGGCTTTGTGTAGGTCTTTCCTCATACTTCAAAAAACAAAATAGTTAATTTTGTTCATTTGATTTATTTTGGGTGGTCGGTAACGGGCAAAAAATTTGTAACCCCGTTGTTACCAATTTGTAACCCGTTACTGACCAGTTTTGCAGTGTTCACCCAAAATAAATCAAATGAACAAAATTGCTATTGTGTTTTTTGAAGTATGAGAAAAGACCTACACAAAGCCATTTAAATTGTTACTCTATCTTAGTTTTGGAGCCATGATACAAAATACACCAATTTTGTAACTCAGTTACCGTGTGACCTGACCCAGCAGTGACATGTTTAAGGGAGAAGGACTATACTTATTGATAAAATTGTCTTTTTTTTAATTGCTGTTTGCACCATTTGCAGCAGTAAGCTGGCTGAATTTTCAAAGAATGGCTCCCTGTTGTGGGTAAAAATAATTACTCTCTCTTGTCTGAGGACTGTCCGATACGCTAATTAGTGATGCAGCTCTCATGATGATTATTGACACTGCAAAAAAAAAAAGTCTGTCTTTTTGAATCTGTTTGCAAGTCCGCATGTAAAAGCCCCCAGGTTCATGCATATGTTGTATGCGTAGACTGCTGTCTACTTTATACACAGGAGCGTATACACGGGTGTGTGACGGGACTATGTTTTTGTTCATGACTCAGTTGTTGGCCTGCATGTGTTTGCATGTATTATACGAGCGTGTGCGCATGTATTAACCACACGTGTGTGAGTGGACTGCGTTTTCTTTCTCAGGCACTGCTCTGGTGGTGGTCTACCTCATCCTGCTGGCACTGTACTTCTACGCTCCCACACCAGCCGGCTGCTAAAATGGAAGGAAAGCAAAAGGGCAGGGAAGAGCAAAGCCCTGTGAAGCATCATTCCTACACACACACACACACACACACACACACACACACACACACACACACACACACACACACACACACACACACACACACACACACACACCGCAGCCAATCTACCTTTTCTGATTTTACAGAGTGCAATATTATTTTGTAAATTTGGAATTGCCACTCAAAGCCTTCACTGTACTGGATGACTATGCGGAATTTTCTCATAGTCTGACTATGATCCTCTTTGCCTGTATCTGTTTGGGATATGTTACGCACTGTACATTCAGAAAAAAATTCCCCCAGACCCTCTCTATTGTACCCTGCAGCTAGAACTCCCTCTACCAATCTGACTCTTGAGCAGCCTCTAGTGGTGGCAATATAGTGAGCAGGGTATTCTTAGTACACCTTTTTCCTCAAGTTTTTGACATGACCACTGTCCTAGAGATTTATCCTTTGTTCCCATTCTCTTAGTACTAAAATGCACTGATGTATATGTTTAAGAATGGAAAATGTTGCATTCATGGTTTTTTATAGGAATTGAGTGATACTTTGTTTAAAAAAAAAAAAAGCAATACTGAATTTGATATGTGGATGCCTATTAAACCGTCTATATTTCTATATTTTTGCTTTTGTTTTTTCTGTATCTCTGGGGTGAACTAGCTGACAAATGGGCTTCATCACCATAGACTTTCACATAGTCTCTTTCAGATAAGGACAAAATGTAAAATGTGCATTTAAATCTTGTGGTGCAAGTGCTGTTTATCAAATACATTATTAGTTGAGTCAGCCAAATGGGAACACACATGCGCAGTTACAGTCATGTGAAAGAGAGTACACCCTCTTTCAGTTCTGTAGTTTAACCCTTTAATTCCCGGGGGTAATGCTATGGTTTTACACCCAAAGCCCATGAGTGAAACAAGATGAATTATGTATGGTAAACAATTTTCTCTTTATTTAGGCAATATCATGTCTTGAAATATTAAAAGTTGTTTGCCTGATAATAAGGAGAATTTGATTGATAAATCAGTGATTAATAAAATATTTAAGGACTACAGCCCTTTAAATCTTGGACATTAAAACATTTCCTAATTGGCAACAATGGAAACACTGTGTCATTGAACTATAAAGGTTGATATTTTTCTATATACTAAAAAACAGGCTTTATTTGAAAATAGTTTTATATCATTATAATCTTAGATATTTTAGTGCCAGTTATTCTTGAGTTACAAATGTTAATGAACACAAAATTACGATGCTAACTATTCAGTGTCAATATCAAATTTCGCGCCTCCGTAACAGTCCACCCATTACGCGAGGTCTCAAGTGTGGTACCTGATATGTGATTTTGATCGCTGAATACTGAATAAAGTTGTATGGGTGCATAGCGTGATTTTGGAGGAAAAAAAAAAAAAACCTTAGGTCCTCTCCTATCGGCTAAAGTACAATTGCAGGCACTGGGATGAATATACCAATGATTTTGATTGATGTGAATCACACAAGCTTGAGAGTGCCATAAGGCACTCTTGGGACTTAAACGGTAACGTATTGGGACATTAAATCAAACCTGACTGTATATGAAGTTTACTGGGTGCCTATTCATGACTGGAGTGTTATCTTTCGGGGCGATAATCCCTCAAGTTCGCTGTAACTTGAGGACTGTAACTTTCAGAACGCGAGATGTATTCACAAATGGCAGTCATTAGGGACTGCAACAAATTCAGTTTATGATCCCCCGCCAAAGTGGGTGGGGTTATAAGAATGAGTGTTGTCCGTCCGTCACGCTTCTTCTCTGGGCCAGAGCTCCTAAACCGTTCAATATTTCTCAACAAAATTTCACATATGGGTAGATCTTATTGTGTATATGCACCTTTACATACTTCTATCCATACGTCTTAATGCAATTCCATTGCTTTCAATGATCTTATTTCATTTAAACAATGTAAACGATCATGAAACACATTAATTTCTTCCAAAATGAGAAGTCCGGAGTCATAATTGGTTTCCAATTACTAGTGGTGAAATCCACCGTAACGCACGTGAAACTGAAAAAACCTCCATGCACAAGGACTTCAACTCTGCGCAAGAATCTCTTACATAGGTGTTGATTGAATAATTGCAGACTGCAGCAGGGGAACGTCAATGTGCCATTAAAATTCATGCCGAATGCGTGAGAGTTGACACAGGTATGTGTTATCAATCAAAACTGACCACACCTGACAATGTTGAGTTTTCCGTATTGGTAATTTAAATGAATGATTGAAAACGGGTCATGACCGATCATTATTTTTAAGGGATGGTTTGAGCTTCCCCTATTGCCTAGACCCATTCATGTGCCTCCGAGGGCTTATTTTAACATTCTGACATTTACTTGCCCAACCTGCAAAAATGGAAATCGCCGGACACCACTTGTCTTCTACCGCTGCATGCGTCAAAACTTTTTTTTTTTTTTTTTTATTAAAAATTTACTATGCCATGAGTAGATTTACAGTAAGACAATGAAGTTTATGAACGTCCACAATAAAACAACACACACAGTTAGATTGTAACACTATGGCACAGAAGGGACACGCATTAGGCTCTAAACCTCTAAATTACGTGCCCCTAAAATACAAAACAACAACTAAAACACATACATATAAAATATGAACTAAATATGGCGGCAAGACAGGCAACGGCAAAAACTGATCCAAGAGCACGTTTTGCTTGAACTAAAATCTGATAGAAATTTCTGTTTATAAAACTCATTCAACTTTGCTTTAGAACAGGTGTGACTAGATGAACATCTAACTGAAAAAGGTAAAACATTCCACAGCTTAACTACTCCGTTAAAATAGGATCCATAAAATGTCTCAGTATGGCACTTAGGAATTTTCAAAATTAATTTGTCTCCTCTTCTTGATTGAAATTGAATAAAACTGTCCACTGAAACTGAAAAATCTTGAATAAAACACTTGTGAAGAAAAGTTAAATCTAATATTTCACGCCGGAATGATAAAGGCTACAGGTCCAACAGGTCTTTTGTCTTACCTTGTGTCTAGTATCGGCTTAACAACGACATATTTAAGATTCGTTCGGCACCAACCATTCATCGTAACTCCCTCTAAAAATACGTCTGGAAAAGCCAAAACTTCACCCCTGAAATCTGACTTCCTGCCCGGAATCGTACACGGCAGAATTGTGACGCGCACTGATTGGCTGGCGCTTGAGAGGCCTCAGCCACGGCCGGCAGGAAGTTAGATTTCAGGGGCGAAGTTTTGCCTTTTCCAGACGTATTTTTCGGAACGAGAGGGAGTTACGATGAACGGTTGCTGCCGAACTAATCTTTAATATGTCGTTGTTAAGCCGATACCAGACACAAGGTAAGACAAAAGAAAGTTTTGACGCATGCAGCGGTAGAAGACAAGTGGTGTCTGGCGATTTCCATTTTTGCAGGTTTTTTCAATTGCACGCTATGTGACTCTGCTGGGCCAGTAAATGTCAGAATGTTAAATTAAGCCCTCGGAGGCACATGAATGGGTCTACCCATTGCCAGTTCACCAGCCACCACTGGGCCCTAGGTACAGTAAATGACAATGGGAGCAGATAATTTGGGAGCTTATCTGGCTTATAGCTGCAAATCAATAGAATTAGCATAGCTTTGCTGAAATACATTTTTACTCAATTTGTCAAAATGAGGATATTCACATTTTGCCATTTCTTTTTCAGGCAAATCACAAAAAAATGAGCCACACCAGCTTACAGTACAATTTTATTGATTCATCGACAATGAAAACGGATACACACACGAATGTGGTGACAGCCGCCCAGCACAGCCATGACTTGATCCTTGAAGCCCCTCCTTTCCAAAAGAAACAGGAAGTGACATCATGCACACAACCTCGTCACATGCACAAATTAAAATGGGGGAGAGGAGGATAGACTCCCGTTAAGTCGAAGATCAGGCACGGAATTTGGCTTACACAGTTCCCCCAACCAAATTTAGCCAAGCAAACAAAATTACTGCAACCCATCCCCCTACACCCAATCAGAAAAATGACTTTGATAAAAGTGCCAGAACAATGGGTCTGAGAACACGTACAGTACTTGGTTCACGAAACGAGACAATTCAGGGAGTTTGATTCCCACATTCAGAACCTTGCCTTCAAAGTATCTTGCATTCACTTGTAAACGATGCTGGTGTAAAGGTTTGGAGGAAGCAAACACCCAGTTGTTACGCTCCGTTATGGATCCATTAGTTGCAGCTACTCTAGGAACTAACGTGCATACTACACAAGTCCTCCACTGGGACTTCTTATAAGTGTCGCAGTGTCAGTGATCAGTGTTCTTAAGTTGCTTTCGAATGGGAATATTAAGGCCCCAAATATCCTCCACATCAACATTGTCATGTGCTTACATATTTGGCATTACATCAAATGGTCTCCACACAAGCCCTCCCACAAAACTTCAACCTTTATCATCCCCTTGAGGGAACGTCGACATCCGAAGAAAGGGGGCCAACATTAAGATTGGTCCTTTGTAACCAATACTAGGGATGAGGATATTGTATTAAAACAATAAAACATACAGGGTAAAAGGAAAATTTAAGAGCTTGAATTTAATCTTCACCAAAAACTTAACACGCGCACACACACTCGCACACAGTAGAATAATCAACTCTTACTAATTCATAATTATTAATAAAGGCTTCTGGGTTTCCAGCTGTGGTAAATCACTGGGTCGATGTGGGTGAGTGAGCCTCTCTCCTCTTCACGCAAGATAAAACTGGACTTCTGGGGCAAAGGGGGGGGGTGTGGATATTAAAATCATCTTAAAAGTGCAAACAAAACAAAAGTAAATAAAATAAAAAGGCATCCAATGTTTTGGTTTATTAAGGCGGGCTACAAGAGAGCTCGGCAGGGTCACTGGGGGTGGGAGGGGGGCAGGTTTGGAGCTCATCGTTCAGTCTTGTGGCCCCTGGCCCTCATTTTAAGCGTTCGATGAGGTCCTGCGTGAGGCCCAGGTTCAGCAGCTGCATGGTGGAGAGATGCGCCAGCTGGGGGAAGGATCTGAGCAGCCTCTCCCAGCACAGTTCCAGTAGGCTGGGGACAACCAGCCAGATCTTAAACAAGGAGCCAGTCCGCTTGTTCTCCGGGATGTTCACCACCCCGCCGTGGATGTACATGCAGCCCGCCTGAGAAAGGGTAGAAGGACTGAGATGAGAAGAGCCAATGCGTAGCCATGTCTCGCTAGGTTAGCGTGTGGTGTGAAAACCACAATTGGCTAACCCCAGAAACCACTCGAATAGCAGGTCATTAATCGCGTGTGAATGTGTGAGTACTTGTTTTGTCCAATCAGAAGTGTATGGGCAGTTACGATATAAAAATAGGACCAAGGGTCCTGTAGCTTACTGGCAAGCAGTCGTGATGATACAAGTGATGATACAAGTTATGAAAATTTCATGTGAAGTTCGACATTTTAATCAATGAAAATCAATGTTGAGGTCACTAAATAAAAATTCACAAACATTTATAAGAACTCCTGTAATACAAACACAATCCTAAGCTCTGAAGCTGTTTTAGTGATACAAGTCATTGAAAATTCAATATGTTAATTGTGAACTTTAAAGATCACAGAGGGTCAAGTTGAGGTCAGCAAATGGACTTCATGTATGACTTTTTAAATGTCTCTATACAAACCCTGGCTCAATCTGTGACCATTTTGGTGATACAAGTCATTGTAATTTCACTGTCAAGTTTGACTCTCAAAGGTCACTGACAGTCAAGTTGAATGTCACCAAATGAAAGTTCATATGTGACTTCCTAGATGTCAGTAACACAAACCAAGGCTCCATCTGTGACCATTTTAGTGATACAAGTAATTGAATTTTCACTAGGTCACATTTGACCTTTGAAGGTCAATACGAAGGTCACCAAGTGAAAGTTCATACGACTTCCTATATGTCTCCAATACAAACCTAGGCTCCATCTGTGACCGTTTTGGCAATCACCGTTTTTCAGCTTTTGGGGTACATATGTGTAACAGGCTATGAGAAGTGACAGCAGCAAGCAGCCTCAACTCTAGGGCATTTGCTGCTAGCAGCCTCCCTCAAGCCTCTGACTGCCTAACAATTACAGAGAAGGAGATTGAAAGAAAAAGGCTACAAAAATGCTGTATTTAACTTTTCAAAGTCGGAATTTTGATAAAAGTGTAGTTCTCAAAAAGTGCTTTCAGAATATATAACTAATAGAAGAAAACCTACTTTTAGATATGAAGAAAGTCATCTGCAGCTCAGTAGGGCAAAATGACCTTCTCCAACAGACTGGCAATTACACACTGTGAGATTCCTAAAGGTGCCTGGTTTACCCAGAAAATATGCATCTTTATCAATGAAATTGTATACAAAGTTAGTTTAGTCAAAGTGCTTCCAGATTATCAACTCCATGTGTCTTTAGCTATAATCTGGTTGTCAGGGTGATGGCCAACAGACCCAAGGGGTCTGGACCTCATGTGAAATGGAGAAACAGACATCCTAATTACAAATTGTTATAAATTGCTAAATACACACCAACTGATTGCAAATTTAATATGGCTGTTTTACTTACCTTATCTGTCAGAAAATGTTAAGATAATTAGTATCTGACACCTTAGAGCCATGATAGGGAGGAGAATGTGCGGAAAGTTTGAGCCTCTTGTTACAGCGGAGAATGCGAAAATAACAGTTTCGTGGAAAAAACACCTTAAACCATAAAAAGTTATTTTAAAAAGCACAAATATTTACACATATATATTTAATTTAGATTCTGTACATTAAATTCATAATTGATTGATTATTGTGTGATAATAACTTTAGGAGTAATTCAGTTTTAAAAGTTGAGAGGTCCTGCTTGTAGTGCTTGATACCCATAAGCTGAAAAAGAGAGAATACAAGTAATTGTCATTGTACTATGTCAAGTTTGACCTTCAAAGGTCACCAACAGTCAAGTGTAATGTTACCAAATGAAAGTTCATAATGTGACTTCCTAGAATTCAGTAACACAAACCAAGACCCCATCTGTGACCTTTTCAGGGTCAGAAGTCATTGAATTTTCTCTTGGTCAAGTTTGAGCTTTAAAGGTCAATATGAAGGTCACCAAATGAAAGTTCATACATGACTTCCTATATGTCTCAAATACAAACCTACACTATCTAACGATTTTGCTGATACAAGTCATTGAAATTTCACAGTATAGTTTGGCCGTTAAAGGTCACTAAAGGTCAAGTTCAATGTCACCAAATGAAACTTCATACATGACTTCCTATATGCCCACAATACAAACCTAAGCTCCATCTGTAATAGTTTTGGTGATAGAAGTCATTGAAAGTTCATGATGTGAAGTTTGACTTTTGAAGGTCACTGAAGGTCAAGTTCAAGGCCACCAAAAGAAAGTTCACATATGATTTCCTTTAAGTGTTCAATACACATATGTTCCCAATCTTCAATATTTTCAAGCCTAGAAGCCTTTGAAAATTGTAACATTTTGCTTGACCTCAAGTTTGACCTTTCAAGGTCATCTGAGGTCAACTTTAACACAGCCAAAATATAGGTCATATATTACTTCCTATATGTCAGTAATACAAACTTGATCTCTATCTACAACCATTTAGCTTCCACAGGCGATTTCGCCCATTCTCCATAAGACCCAATGTTAAAGTACAGCGTCCCCACTAGACCTACTTCCGTTGATTCAATCAAAATGGCACTTGCACTGTACATGAAGTGTATCAAGGTCAGTTGATTGCCAGATTTAGAAAGAAAAGTTATCAGACAGACCTTTCACAGTCATCTGTGGTCAAATTTAATATTGCCAAAATATAGGTGATATTTGACTTCCTATATGTCGATAATACAAACTTAATCTCTATCTGCAAGCATTTGGCCTCCAAAAGCCATCTTGCATATTAATAAAGTACAGTGCCCCCACTAGACCCACTTCCGTCAATTCAATCAAAATGGCGCTCGCACTGCACATTGACGGTACCAAAGTAAGTTGATTGCCTGATTTAGAAAAAAAAATTATCAAGCAGTTTTTGAGAAATAATTTTTTTAAATTTCTCAGTCCTATCTTTAACATCGGGGCCAAAAATTCAAGGGCCCATAAAACGGACAAAAATGATTCAATCAAAAAACCGAAAAAAAAAAACCGTCTGGAGATATGGTCTGGTAGTATGTTATCGCAAATTTACATGAAAATTCATTGGGGCAAAAAAAAGATAAAAAATGTTCCGGACGACGAACGCCACACCACGACAATAGCTCATCGACCCATAGGGCCGGTAAGCTAAAAAGTAGGACCGAGTGTCCCACATACTGTTCACACGATATGGATGCAAGTCCTAGCACGTGCCAGCAGATGGCACCTACCTTAACCTCACACTGAAATCAAATCAGTGCATGACACAGCTGCCATTTAGCGGATGCAAAACTTATCCTGACAGTTGATTTGACTAAGCAGGGGCCGATCCCCCCCGGAGCAATATAGGGTTGCTTTAGTCCCAGTCAAACCCTCCAACCATGAAGCTAAAGGTCATCCCCAAATCCAGTTTTAAACCCAATGTTTTGGAGCACAGAGGAAAACAGGGTGTCCTCTGCAAAGAATTTCACATTCAACAGGAGCAGCTCACCGGAGTGACGGCAGCACAGTGGAAGTAAGCGGGCTCTGGCATCTCGGCGGGGAGCTTGGTCCACTGGAACGTCTGCAGGTTCATCTTCCACAGGTCGGCCAGGATCAGCTCACCGTTGTAGCCTCCGCAGATGAACACATCTGAGGTGTGAGGGGTGGGATCAGATACCAGGAACACGTTAATTTCCCTTTCCTCGTCTCCCCCACCCCTACTGACCACTGAAATCGAAGACAGAGGTCGGCTGTCCTTACGGACACTCCGATCTGCTGACTGTTCTTTCAAGAAGCTCGGAGGCTCCCCAAGATTACTTGTTCGAGGAAACACAGGAGCATCTTTAGGAGAGCCATTTTATCAGAACGTGTCTCGCACAGACCCAGCCAGAAGATTCGGCATACTTTGCTTGCATTTTAGTTCTCCACCTTTGCTGAAATTTAGAAGCGGTTAAACCTGTGTAATGACATCATATGGCACAAGGAAAGGTGTAAATAGTCTGAAATTTAAAAAAAAAAAAAAAAGATTATATATATATATATATATATATATATATATATATATATATTATATATATATATATAAATAATATTTTTTAATATAAAATTATATATATATATATATATATATATAATTTACTTCACCGGGAGGCACCCAAAATTTTGGGGTCATTTAAAAAGAAAAAAAAAAAAACCATCCATATTTGGATAAATAAAAGACCAAAGAAATTTACTTTTTCCAGAATGACAATTAAAATCAAGTTGACTTCGCCCTTCAAAGACAGAAAGCACAGGGAGAAGCAAACCACAAGCGGAGTACAACTGTGGGAACTTCTGCAGTCATGCCAGTCTGAACTGACCTCAGAGGAAAAACTATCCCACTGCTCAGCAACACTGACTGCAAATGGTGGTTATTTTTATTTATTTGCTGGTATGAATTTTTTTCTCTTTGCTTCAAGTTTTATTTCTTGTTCTCATCTGTGCTCGTTGGAAAAATGTGGGCGTCTCCAAATGTGTGACTGGTACTGTAAATAATGGCTCACTCAGGGGATGAATCTCTCGCAATCTGGTGTGGTTGTCGCCGACTTTTCATAACATCGCTAAGGATGCAATCACCTGCCAAATGAATGGAATCTAATTTCATTTCAAACAGACTTTAGAGGGAGAAAACACATTTGTCGACCAATTTGCATTTGTTTGAATTCCTCCCTCTTGACGTCCTTGTCTCACTACCGTTCTTTGCTTGCCCTGATGGACTGAGTAAGAAGCAAGGATAGGAAGGAGGAACCAGAAAAAATGTGTCTAGAAGGAGCTGAAAGGCAGGCTAATGTCATCAAACCGTCAGAGCCATAAAACATCTAATGTCGGACAACACCGCAGTAATTGCCCGCCAATTCATAATCATATACTGTATTATTTTATCAGTGAATGCTTGACCTCTTTGGCAAAAGTACAGCATGTAAAAAAAAAAAAAGGTTGAAAGTGAGGATGAGCTCACCGTTTCGAATCTGTACACAGCTATGACATCGCCTCGCCGCCGGATACCCTGTTGAGATAAGGCAAGAGCGTTTTATACCATGTTTCATTTATATGATAACGCATTTATAGCATTGTATTTACAATGCAGCAATGTCCCGCAGCACACTGCATTTTATAGAGCATTTATACTACCAAATCCTGTGCCATACTCATATTCTATACCGCATTTACAACACAGTTACATCCCGTAGCATACTGCATTTTTTCCTCATCTAGGCTACTGCATACCAAAATGCCAAAATGCTCATTCCATACCACATTTGAAACGTAGTGTCATCATTCAGCAAACTTAATTAATTCCACATTTTTACTCCCACATCATCCTGTGCCAAATGCTTACATTTTATACCATATTTTCGGTACAGAATCTACTTATAAAATGCACTTTATACTACAGTTACATTATTACACCATCCCATACCATGTTTTCAATCCAGCATCATCCAGCAGCAAAATCCTTACATCACATATAAAACCACCTCCCCTTTCTTAATAGCACTGCCCATCAAATGTCACATGACCATCTCAGTTCTATTCACAGACTGATGAAAACCTGACCTACGAAAGCCCTCCACTTTTAATGGGGACAGAAACATTCCAAAACACCTTCTCTTTAAGGGTTTTTAAAACAAACCTAGTTTTTCATGAGGCTTGGTGGTGATTTCCTCCCATGAGTTCGTCTCCAGGTTGTAGGCATGAATCTGTAGAACAGACACATGGGCAGCTAAGAATCCATAAACTATCCTTTCCAACCATATAAACCTGGTCTCCATGCACAGGACAAGAATTGAATGTACATTTGGGGTTCCAAAATAGTTAGGACAAAGTGTAAATTGTGAATAAAATTAAAAGGCAATGACTTTCAAATCAAACCAGCCAGTATTTTATTCACAATAGAGCAGAGATAACAGCAAATGTTGAAACTGAGAAATTTTACAATTTTATCCCAAAATGAGCTCATTTCAAATTTGATGGCTGCTACTGGTCTCAAAAAAGTAGGGACAGGGGCCTGTTTACCATGGTGTAGCATCCCCTTCTCTTTCTAACACAGAGTGGAGGCGTCTGGGCATTGAGGAGAAAAGTTTCTTGAGTTTAGCCATTGGAATTTGATCCCACTCTTGTTTAATACCGGCTTCCAGCTGCTGGAGAGTTTTGGGTCTCCTTTGACGGACTTTTCGTTTAATTATGCGCCAAATGTTCTAAATCGGTGAAAGATCAGGATTGCAGGCAGTCCAGTTCAGCACACAGACTCTTCTACTACGAAGCCATGCTGTTGTAATAGCTGCAGTATGTGGTTTTGCATTGTCCTGCTGAAATACACAAGGCCTTCCCTGGAATAGATGTCGTCTGGAGGGGAGCATATGTTGCTCCAAAACCTTTATATACCTTTCAGCATTCATGGTGCTTTTTAAAACATGCAAGTGTCCCACACCATATGCACTAATGCATCCCCATACCATCAGGGATGTTGGCTTTTGAACTGAACGCTGATAACAGGAGGGGTGGTCTTTCTCCTCTTTAGCCTGGAGGACACAACGCCCATGATTTCCAACAAGAGTCTCAAATTTGGACTCGTCTGACCACAGGACACTTTGCCACTTTGCTACAGTCCATTTTAAATGAGCCTTGGCCCACAGAACATGGCGGCGCTTCTGGATCATGCTCAACAATGGCTTCCTTTTTGCATGATAGAGTTTTAGGTGGCATCTGTGGATGGCATGGCGGACTGTGTTTACAGACAGTGGTTTCTTGAAGTATTCCTGGGCTCATTTAGTAATGTCAATGACAGAATCATGGTGGTGAGTGATGCAGTGGCGTCTGAGCGCCCGAAGATCACAGGCATCCAGTAAAGGTCTTCGGCTTTGTCCCTTATGCACAGAGATTTTTCCAGTTTCTCTGAATCTTTTGATGATGTTATGCACTGTCGATGATGAGACCTTTAAAGCCTTTGCAATTTGACATTGAGGAACACTGTTTATAAAGTATTCCACAATTTTTTTACGCAAGCCTTCACAGGTTGGAGAGCCTCTGGGCATCTTTACTCCTGAGAGACTCAGCCTCTCTAAGACATCCCTTTTTTAGCCAATCATGTAACACACCTGATGCCAGTTAACTTAATTACTTGCTGAATGTTCTTTCAGCTGATTCTCTTATATATTAATCACCTTTTCAGCCCTTTTTTGCCTGTGTCCCAACTTTTTTGAGACCTGTTGCAGCCAGAAAATTGTGGATGAAAATGTAAAATGTCTCAGTTTCAACATTTGAAATGTTATCCATTTTCTATAGTAAATAACATATTGGCTCATGTAATCTGAAAGTCATTGCATTTTGATTTTATTCACAATTTACACTTTGTCCCAACTATTTCGGAATTGGGGTTGTATATCCAGAGCATAACCTTTTACAACTTGGCTGCAAGGCCAGTGTATGAAGAATTTGACTGTGCCAGTATTCCTTTTCAACAAATGTAAAGAGTGTGGAAATGTACATTGCCTGAAATCTTTCGGCAGTTTGTTGACTACCGTATGTATAGCAAACACAAAAACAAGGTTTGATGGATTTATGTCGGCGATCAATGAAGTTTACCAACCCGGATTTGTCGGGGGGGGACAAAAAAACTATAAGTCCTTCAATCAATCAAAACTATTTTGTAGCATCTTTCATACATTAAAATGCATTACAAAGTAGTTCCCAAAAAAACACATGCAAATAAATGAAATCTCATAATAAACAGCAAGAATCCATACATAAAACTACAGGAATGAGGAAACTAGACCTTGAGACTGACCCGTGGCCTCACATGAACCAGAAGGGCGTGCTGCAGGTCTCACACATTACCTTGTTCAGAGGATAGGACGTCCAGGAGGTGCCCCCTCCAAGGATGAATATTCTCTGCCCGTCATGTGCTATTTCATGTCTATATCTGTTGGAAGAAAGCACACGTCAACCAGGATTAACCCAATACATCACACCATCAAGCCACCAAACCACACCGCGAACCAGGAACACAAGTGGGAGGGGACTGATCAAGGGTCCCTGAAGCCATTTATCAACCTTTTAAAAAAAATTCAGATAGATAGAAACTATTTAATTAAAAGACACATAACTTTAAAAAACTGATTTTAATCTCTTAAACATTTTATTTAAAAACAAACAGTTTGCATTTGGGCTGACTCAGTGTCTCCTCCATTTCATTGCCCGTTCAACGGTTTGTGCTTTGTCTTATGGCAAACTAATAAATACCGGGATACTAAAAAGGGAACTAATAAATAACAATTTTACTGCACGTCCATTTACCAATAACATTTTGGGGAGAGTTCAAAAGAGTCTGAAAGTAGGAGTGACAGCAATGCCCTGTCAGGAGTGAAGTCGAGTGTCTGCCATTGCAAAGTGAGAGACTGGGGCCGGTTGTACAAAGCATCTTAAGTAACCGATTCCACTTGAGCAACCTATAGCCTTGAAGGGATGATTTCTCAACCATAGTATCTACGAAAAGCATCGCACAGAATTCCTTGCTCAGTTTTACCTCGGCAAGGGAAATCATTGAGTTTTAAAGCTGAGAAAGTGATTAACAGTTGAAACATTCCACTGTTTTTGTCGCAAGCCAGCAAGCCTAACGTCTTCTTTCAGCAGCGACAAAAACCTTACCTTAAAAGTAACCATAAAACTTTATAAAAGGAAGATAAGAGCAACATTTATCTTACGGAGCCAAATTAAGGCTTTAAGCACCAGAAATGGAGAGTCCAGGGGTCAGAAAGATACTCCATCTATCGGTTTCTCCCACCCGTGAACTTAGTCAGCCAATTTCATAGCAAACAGGAGCCAATCCCACCTGAAGCAATGCAAGAATGGGTGTTGCTCAATTGCCGCATTGATTTTACCACGGCCACACTTGGGCATATAATCCTAGAGGCGTAAAGTCCAGGGGTTGGAAAGTTATAGTCCTGTTAGGAGTTTCTTACACCCTTACACTTAGCCAGCAGATTTCAACAATACTTGCTAGCTTGAGGTTTCTTAGCAACAAATCCAGGTGTCTGAAACTAAATTTGAGGAAGAAGTTCAAGTTTCCTGAACTTGGATTTTACACCTCAGTGAAATAATGTTGCATTCACATTTCACATGGTGAAAGTAACCTAAATTTGAATTTTTGCAAGACCAATCAGATTTTTTCCAGACCAGTTTTGGACACAATAATCTTTTTTTTTTTTTTCAGATTAGATTCTGGATACTTCTATCAGGGGTCCTATATCAGATACACATCTCTGATCAGTGGCTGTGAGTCCTCAATGACAGCGGTCAGACTGCATTGCCAATTCTCTCCCCCCCGTGTACTGCACTTTTAAGGGTTCAATTGCCCATCTGAACACATTTGACACAGTTGCTTTGCCATCTTAATGTGCTTTGTTTTGGTATCGTAATATGACAGTTTGGGGCAGAAGTCTGTTGAAAGTGATGACAAATCAGTCACAGGCAAGTATAAATATGACCAGTCGTGTCAAAAAGGTGGTATCTGAGCAAGATATGGGATCTGAGCATTTTATCGTTGGCCCGTGGACAACGTTCACAGTACAGTTTATATTCAAAATTCGTGTTGCAATCACTCACAGCAACAACTCCAGGTACTCAGAGCTCCATAACAGCAGTACTGTTAACATTCCAGCAACTGCTAATTTCCTTATTCACGTGACAAAGTGACAGCAACAGCTATGAAATAAAATGATTTAGTGAGAGAAATAGTGGCATTTTAGTACTGGCAACCCAACTTCAGCTTAAATGAGGCCAGCGAAACTAAACTTTACGGCGTGTTGACAGAAGACGACTAAAAAGTGTAACCACGGTAACTTTCTAAGACTCCACCCCAGAAAGTCCTGAGACAAACGGGATTCCCTTGACATGACATCAGCTGGCTTGCAACAACCTAGAGACGTGCAGATTTACACAACTGCAACTGTGCTCTGAAACGGTGTCTTCTCAGCGAGAAGCGTGCATGTAAACGGGCCCTCGGCATTCAGGTCTCAGCTGACTCAGTCTCGGTTACTCGGTCATAGCACCACAAACCCCACCCCCCCTCCCCCACTCTCGCGCACCATTGACAGATGGCACTCACCTCTCTTCTGGGAGGTCGTCGGGCGGGTTGTTGGGCTTGAGATGGATCCACTCCCTCGTGGTCAGGTCCAGCCTGTGCAGATCGGTGCTGTAGATGTACCCCGTAGTCCCGCCAAACACGTACAGGTAGCCATTAATGATGGCCATGGCCTGAGGAAGCACAGCAAGACTATCACTTCATACAGCACACCACTATAACCCACAGTAACAAATTAATAAACGTTACCATTTTGCCTAACAGGGAGGAAAAAGGTCATCAAAAGATGCCCTCCCCCAAAAAGGACAGGATTCCTCCCATGTCCGTTTGGTGAAATCCTTAAAAAGAACCATTTATTGAGTTTCATTAGGCTGGGACATGCCTCTACCTCTGAATAAATCCAAATAAGTCCATCATCAGTCCATCTCAACACTGAGCTGAACCTCCATTCTGTTTGGGAAGACCACCTGATGTCTATACACAGCAGGGCAATCAGGAATCATGACCATGTCCTGGTTATTAAAGCAGTCTTGAAAGTTAATTAAGAGTGCCATTTAAAGCCGATAACAATTGTTAAGTAATATAATTTGAATGTTGAGTCAACTGATATTTACCCTGCTAAAAAAAGCAGTTTTGGTACCAAAATATCTCACACCAGAAAACTGCAGACTAAGATGTCTCATTTTACCAGGGTCTTGGACATGAGCCAAATTTCAACCTCATAAAATGCAACTCTAGCCCAGTCAAACGGTCTGACGCCATTCCCTCCAGCATCAGCTCCTGCTGCTGCATCTCTGTTGATAAATAACTTGTCGAAAAAAAAAAAAAAAAACCCTTCCTTTCCTGTTTACCTGTCCATAAATTCTGTTGGGCTTTTTCCCTCGGCAATTGAGGAGAGACCATCGTTTGTACTTGACATTGCAGACGTGGACGTCGTTGCCATTGTTCTCCCCGAACGGTATCCCGGTGCCGCCGAAAACCAGCAGGTTGTTTCCATGTAGCACAGCTAAGGAGGGTGTGGGGATGCGGAAGATTAGTTGGGTAGCAACACACTGAAAAGAGTACTGTTCTCACCTCAAAACTCCCCAAAAAATCACCACCACCTAACCTCTGGCAAAATTGTCCTTGAGTTTTCAATGATACCTTTGCATGTGCAGAAAACTAAAATTTTAAAGAAAACCATTTGCAAAAGAAAATGGGCAGTGCATTTGAATACTCTCAAAACTCTCCATCTGACCCCTGCCCCACATTTACGGGTGTTGGACAAGGTGTTAGTCAAAGAAAGGAGGACGCATTTTTCAAATATCTGGACACACCAACTGAACTGTCTCCTGACCCAGGGCCCATGATATTTTCCTTTCCTGGGTGTAAACTGAGAGGCAGCTGCTTCTTTCAAGACAGCAAAAACAGCCAGTCCGACAAAGCAGCCACAGATTTGGGGTGCATACCACTTTGCAGGTAGTTCTCCTTTAACGCATTTGTAGCCATTTCACCAGGATGACCATTTTGCCAATCTGGCGCCACTAGACAAATGGAAAGTCCATCCATCAGAAAGTATAAATCTTACCAAGTGTTTCTTCCATTGTAGGAACGCAATAGCTAATTACACCAATTAGTTCTACATCCATGTTGAAGAATTGAGCCAATCTGCAAACCCTGATGACTGGAACAAAATTCTTGTTTGCACTCGGGTTGCTTTTTTAACCTGCATTTGGCATCTCTGATTGGTTCAGAATTTAACAAAAGGAGCTGCCATCCAATCATCACTAAGGAGAGGGAAGCACCACGGGCCCCCCGACAAGGAACTCTGCGCAACAGACAACACTGCCCCCTGCTGGTAGAGCAGCGTACGCACCTGACATGGAAGCTAGCTCGGTGGGCATGTACCCTTCTGTGCGGATCTGTTGCCAGGCACCTGTGGCAAAGTGGTACCGCCACAACTCGCGGAAGAGCGGATAGTCCTCATTCTCTGAGCCACCTGACTCGTCGTAATCTGGGTTGTACCCGCCAAACACGTACAGGTTGGCGTTGTCCGCCACGCAGCGATGCCCACTTCTGGCGGGGGGAGCATGGTGACCTGGGGTGGAAGAGAAAGACAGGGAGGTCGCACCCATGTTAGAGAACATATAAAGGACACTACCTCATCTTTTAGGCAGGACATGGCACTGCTCAGTGTTTGCCTTACGGAACTCAATAGATATAATATACACGGGGTTGTCCGCAAGTTTTTGGAGCACTGGCAATTTGGCTCTATAGTACAGCACATTGGAATTGAAAACCATATGAATTAGGACGTCGTAGAAGCAGTCAGCTGTGATTTGCGGATATACACATCCATGTACAAACCATGAGGGGATTACAGCTCTCTTTGAACAGTGTCACTTTTAAAATGGCTGCAGTTTGTGTTGTGCAAAAAACCAAATAGAGTGAAATGCTTATCTAAAACTATTTAGATCACAAACCCATCAATTAAAAGGAAGCGACTACACAATCATTTGGTGCATGCGGACAGTGAGATTGAACAAAAATTTCCTCAAAAACAAAGTACAAAACATGGGAAGAAATGCAAGCTGCACTCTAAAATGTGGACATTCGCACAAAACTTTCAATCGGCAACAGCTAAAGCAACGCGAGTTGCAGCCACTTAAGTTGCTTGGTGATGAATGTCAAAGACATTTGGACAAGATTCAAATGTGGAAGATTTTAAACTGGTGGAAAGGCCATCAGGAGCTAGACTCAATTACAGCTGATTAACCACACAGCACTATCCTCTTACACACTGCCAAGTGCTCATTAGTCAATCAGTCTCACAAAAAAAAACAATCTAATCATGAATATTATGACAAGACTGACATTAAATTGTACTGGCTCTAATGACACGTGGATGGGCTCTCTACAAGCCAAATCAATTCAAATGCCAAGAGGCAAATTAACTAGTTTCAGTACATAGGGACACACAGAATGCAGGTTTTTTTTTTGTATTCAGACTGATAAAGCAAAATAGTGAGCCAGTTATTACAAAAATATCAGATAAATGTTTTTCTGACATTAGTAGGAGACGTTGAGAGACGGTCTGGCGATAGGACAGTACAAATTTGTAAATACTGTCTTGATAAGAAATCGCAAATGTGCAAGGGGACGACCGACACCACAATAGAAAAAAAAAGTTAGATATGCAAGCTAGAGTGAAAAGTGGTTCTTGCCCGAAGACTAATTGTCTCCGTTCAATCAGACAGAGGATGCAACCCTCATCCACTTTATGTTCTGGAAACTGATTTCAGATCCCTCAGGTAACTACTCATTTTGCGGAAGAAAGAAGAACTATCAGGAACCGCTCGGCACCGACATTTCGCATTATGAAATGAAAACAACATTTTTGAACTTAAGAAGGTAACACTTTGTTTGAAGGGGAGAGCATATGACTGACATAACACCTGCCATAAACATGAAGAAATCTTAATAAATGTCTATGATTGTTACCATTACAAGTCATTCGGTCAATTACGTCATTTTTGATGCAAAGTCCATATTGTTTTGAATGTATTCCTTACATTATTTTGAAATTAACCAAAAAAGCATAACTTGCTAATGTCTTTAACCCAAACCCAAATGACAAAGACAACAGACATAAACATTCATTAAGATTTTTTAATATTAATGACAGATGTAGTATCATGGTGATGGTGTCATATTGCTCGCAGGCGCACCACTTCAGATAAAAGCGTAACCAAAACAAATAATACTGTTCTCCCTTAAAGGGATGGATCACCTCTTGGTAGCATGTCATTCTGAGGGGCACGTCTCATAGGATTTGCTGAACACAGTGAAAATCATCAAACAGTGTAGCATTAACAGATGCTCCAGTTACGCCAGTGTTGCCTTTAATTCCAGTTGTTAGGTTCTCATTTAAAACCAATCAATATATGGGACCTCACCAAAATCATAGTTTCAAAGCACTAAGTTAACAGCTGTGGGTAGCTGTTCCACTGTCAGATTTTGTCTGCACTGAACAGCAGAATCTGAAGGAAACACAAATAAGTAAGATGATACAAACCACCGAAGTCCAGGGATATCCGCAAGTATTTGCACAGCAACACAATACTGAAAGTACAGCAATTCCTGCATGGTTTACTCAATTTTCATGTTCATGCCCCCAAATTAAAGCTGACAGTAATTAATGTGAGGGTAGTGTATATAATATACTAATATATTATATAATGTGTATATTATACACCCATACAGAGTTAGAATCTAAAACTGCATTAATACTAAAACAAACGAGAAAAAAGAAAACACTGAAAAAAATGAATAAAAATCACACAACACATTCCACCCGTCATCCTCAAAAAATCCACACCAGCTGAACTGCCATTCACACAGTTACGCACACAGTCACTGCGCACTTCACTGGCCTAATGACTAACCACGTTAACCGTTCCATTAGTTGGTGTCCATGTCCATGCAAATAGCAGCACAAAGCTTTTCATTTCTATTCATCCATACCTCAGTGCTGTATAAATCTGAGTAATATCAGAACAGAGCTGGCAGCAATTTCATGGTCAGGGATAAAAGTTTTCCACCGGAGAGAATTTGGAAATATTTATATTTTGGAATTTCTGTTAGAATGAGGATTATCAAGGATTGAGTAGATCAACGGGTTTCTTTCAAACTCGCACAAAACCAACCAAATTTGTTACTAAAAACAAGCCATGATTGTCAATTATTTACATCATTTCAGGGTTAGAAACAGAGGTAAAAAATCCAGTGTTCAGAGAGCAAATCTGCAGGCATCTTTCTTACACTCATGCAATCAACCAGCCAGTTCCACCAATCAGTGCAACTTCTAGATTGAAAAATGTATTTGTTAATTGGCTATGTTTCAAACAAATTTGGAACAAAATACTGGGATGGTATTTTACTTTTACTGGGACAGGCATTTACTCTCTGAATCCGGATTTTACACCTCTGGTTTAAAGCAAAACCATGAGTCAAACTTAACAATTGTGTAGGGAGGAAAGAAACTCAAACGGCAAAATTCAAACAATCATCGGCTGCAGTCAAAAACAGGAAGTTCTTGCGTATCTTGACACTTATGAATCACTCAAAAAGCTCATTATAACTGGCAGCTGTCCACCAGGGGGAAACATGACTGGCAAAGAAAGAGATTCATAACAGGAAAGACTCAACAAAAAAAAAAAAAAAAAAAAAAAAAAAAAGAAAAAGGAAGTAGAAAAGCAAGTGATGTGTTGAAATGGCGCACGCCAAAACAGACATTTGACACTCGCTCCCGCGGCCCAAACAAACATACAGTGACTCTGCTGAAACCAACACCCATGGAAAAGGCTAGCATGGAGAACCAAGTGCTTGAGAGAGGTGGCCCTCGTTTCAAAGCCAGAAAAAATTTTGGGGGGGGGGGGGTGGAATTGAGGGAGCAAGAGGAGGAGGAGGACATTCAGTTGGCTCCTACAGATTGTTCAAAGAGCCTTTTTATCTCATTTTATGTTTTTTTTCCCCCAATGTTGTTTAGTGTTTATATATAGCTGGCACGTTACCCACCTTCTCTCAAAAACCTGTTTGGAATCCGGAGGCTGGGGCAAGGGTGGGTGAAGATGCGTGGGGCTCGAAGCCAGCGTGCTCTCTTCTTTGACCCTGTCGCCACAATCACCAGTGATGGAGGTCAGTCACACAAGACAGCGCGAGACAATGGCAAAAAAAAAAAAAAAAAAAGAATAAACAGTCAACTCCACACACCCAGCTAACACCTGCTGCTAGCACTCGCTAACACTTGCTAGCGCCCAATAAAACTCGCTACCACCCGCAGGAACACCCGCTAGCACTCACTGGCTCTCCCCTCAAAGCCAGCAGTCAACAGACAGACAGATGCATGAGGACATGAGAACAAAATATGCACTTTCTGAAAGGAGGAAACTTAAGAGGCAGCGCAACTCCTGTCCCCTGGACACCCAGAAAACATACCCGCCCTTCCCTTCTCCTCATGCCATCGTTTTTCAAACAAGCAACACAAACAATTTCTCAAACAGGTTCTTCAGGTGAGGCCTGGCACAAGTCACATATGGGCCATCAGAGATTGTTAACGATAAGGAACAAAAAGGAACACGTCATCTGGGAAAGTAAGCAAAATGTCCCTTTGTCGATACCCATTGGTTTCCCATTCTTAAAAACAATATACCCTCAAATTAGGCACTAATAGGACTTTTGCTTAACAGTACTGCCTATGATGAAAGTTTGTTACAAAGAAATAACAAATGGCAAATGCAAAAATAAAATTGAGTTCACCTCATTATAGAAGTGGGTGAAGAATTTGGGCAAACGGTCAGAAGTAGAAGGGAAGCTTGGTCAGAGTATTACCCATGGTGCTTTGCAAGGCCAACACACACCGAGGGGCTGATAAGAGAGCTTGCCAAGGCACGCACCTTCAACCCAGATATCCTGCAAGTGCGGGAGGCGAAGACTAACGCAGGGGCCACACCTGATAAACAGGGGAGTGTGTGGAGTTGAGGCTGCAGGACCTAGATTCAAATGGTAAAGCCCAAAAAGGCAGAGAAAAAAAGAAAAGAAAAAAAAAAAAAAACTAACGGCGAACAGGGTGGCGTTTCTGACATAAAATGGCTATATCAGGTTCCTATTCATATATTTCACCACACCCAGCGAATACACACCGATCAGCCACCAGATCAAAACCACCAGCCTAATTTAGTCAAGGTCCCCCTCGGGCAGCCAAAACAGCTCCATCAAACTGACGTCACTTGAATTTCCAAACTCAGGGTTTCCCAGCAGAACATTTCTAAGAGTATCACACTCCCTCCACCAGCTTGTCTTCTTCCACCAGTGCATCCTCATTCCATTTCTTCACAGGTGCACATGCATCCAGCCAAAGGCACATGATGATGAAAAAAAAAAAAACTTCAACTGCTCACGGTCCAGTTCCGAGGCTCAGGTGCCCATTGGGGGCACTTTCAGCAGTGAACTGCGGTCAGAGTGGGCACTTTGACTGGTCTGCAAGCTAAATAAAAAATGCAATGCAACAGAGTGGTGCACTGAGTTGTGATATATTCCTTATGTAAATTTTAAAGAAATTCTCAGCGACTTGTGTCACAATCGGCCTTCTGTCGCTTTGAACCAGACAGGATAACCTTCAACCAGCCTTTGTGCATCAAAAGGCCTTAAGCGCCCAAAACCCTGTCGCTGGGTCATGGTTTGTCCCTCCTTGGACCACTGTCGGCAGTTACTCATTTGGTGACAGGGAGCACCCAAGAAGTCTTGCCACTTCAGAGATGCTCTTCACAGACTCATGAAACCGTAACGATTTGGCCCTTGCCAAAGTCCTTCAGTTCCCATGTCTCCAACATCCAACATGTTGAATATGAGAACTGGCTGTTCACCTACCATCTAAGATCTGTCTGCAGACCAGTTGTTATGAGATAATTAATATTATCTGCCGCATCAGAGAGTGGTTTTCATGTTTTGGCTCATCGGTGTACAGCAATGCTTGTGGGCCACAGGGCATTTATATGCGGCTTAAAAATAAACAAGCGATAAGCACCTTGGCCTCAATATAATCACCACTCGGTTTCCAAGCCTCCATGACAATAATAGGTCTATGTAACACACCCTCATGCATCTTTAAGTGACTACTCAGTGAGCGCCTCCCTCGTTTCTTTTTGTTGCGTTTAGCTTTGAGGATTTTGTCGTAATTAAGGCTCAAACTTGCCAACTTTCCTCCATCCTTCAACCACCCTCCCCTCACCAATTTAATACTTTCTGCCAAGCATCTCTGTACTATATTGAAAGCTGACTAGAAATACAACTGAACACAATAAAGCTTACTCTGAGCACAATACACTGAACATAACATCACAGTCCACACATGATCAGGTATTCAAGGTTCCATATTATTGGCAATGGACCCATTGATCGATGAGGTGATGTAACGGTCTGCACATGGAATTGTGGGATTGAAAGGGGGTCTCATCAAGACACAAATGGCAGCGGATATTGGTATTACCGAAGTGAGGATGTCAGAGGTCCTGAACTGCCAGAGAGGAGTGTGGACAATAACTCTGAACATACTTTACGACATTGGATGGTGTGTCGAGGCCAAAAATCTGAATCGCACACTACACTTCTGCCAAGATATCATGCTGAAAATATTCATTTTAGTTGTTGTTAAGTAGTTTAATGCACATATTGACACTCACTGTTGCCTTTGACTCCATTCCATCTCGTTTGTATGAACGGCAACGTACAATCTCACTGGATTGTACAGGACCCTCTGATGCTGTCTTTTCGCATATTAATCAAATATGATGCAACGCGGCTGAAGTGCTGCTTATAAAGTCAGGATCTGACCAGAGAATGTAACTTAGCTTGCTAGTGGAGGCAAATTATTCCTACCCAGTCAGCATAATTTTACATCTACAATAGCTAGCTAGCTAGCTACGGAGCTACATGAAAGACCGGCTGCTCAGCACCACCATTTTCATATAGCTCCATAGCTAGCAAGCTAGCTGGCTATAGCAGATGTGAAATGAAGTTACGCAAAAGTAATGCTGGTATGGTACACCTCAACTGAGCCAGTAACACAAAACGAACATCGCTTGCGTAACTATTAGTGACATCGAGCGTTCATAAAGCTTTGACAGAATCGCGAGTAATTTTAATGTGCTAGCTAGCTTGGTTAGCCAGCTAATTGAAAGAAGCAACGAGCAGGTCTACTGGATTGTTCAGGACTAAGCGATGCTGTGTGTTTATGCATATTAATTTAGTATGATGCAACTTCACATACTCAATCAAACTTTAATCAGCTCATCTGCTACACTATATCCGTTAATGTGCAAAGCAAGATAGCGAGACCCCACCTAGCAGGTATGTCATCATGCTAGGGTCTCATTTAAGATAATTCCCTGGTCTGCAAAAAAAAAAAAAAAAAACAACACACACACAAAAATATCACATTTGCAGGCAGTCTCCAGACTCTCATTCACTCTACATATTTGCTATGTGAAGTGCAGTTTCACATTGGGGGTGTGCCAATGAAAATGAAGGTCTGCTCTGACTGGCTGCCTCATCACGGTGTGAAGTGAACCGTGGTGGCCAAAACCAAAACCTGTCAGTTATTCAGTAATGGTAGGACCAAAGTATTTGTGAAAGGGCATGGAAAACTATATTTTCATAATACCGGACCTTTAAATGACTCATCAGGCTCGGCTGCCAGACGCACAAACAAATTTTGGCTGCATTGTTTACTGTCATCATATGCCAATCAAGCCAGGTCCTTGTGAGACCTGAAATGTGTAATTCAGGGATCTGTGCGACTTGAATCCTTGTCTATGCTCTCTTAAGTGGTGTATTCCACCCTGAATGAGTGAGCCATGCATGAGCAAAAACACTATGGTTTGCCAACGGAATCGGAGTCATTCTGATTCAGTCAAATTTGTAACTCCGTTACCAACCAGTTTTTTGCCGTTTTCACCAGAAATAAATCAAATGAAAAAATTTGCTTTTTTGTTGAAGTGCTAGGGAAGACCTACACAAAGCCATTTAAACTGTAACTCTATCTTACTTAGTTTTGGAGCTATGATACAAAATACACCAATTTTGTAACTCCGTTACCGCGTGACCTGGCTCAGATGTGCTAAACAATTGCAAATCCATTGATATAATGATTAGCAAAAAATGCAAATCCATTCTTTCCCCTTAATCTGATCAAAGTCTCCTTATTTTTTTTTTAATGGAAAAAGAAAAACTTCCAAGAATTTTCATGTATTTTCCGGGTACAATACACTTCACGCGATTTGGCCCAAGTTTTTAAGGCATGTTAAACAATTGGGCATGGTGATTGTGCTACACACCATTTTATTCAGCTCACCATATAAATATTTTCATTAAAACATAACCAAAAATAAATGCAGATGTACAATCAAATCAAAGCAGTTCTGTATTGTTGAGGAAAATGCCAAACAAACTCACGCCAATAAACTCACTGATACGCTAGACTAATAATGTGATGGCACAGCCAGTTTTAAATAAGCAAACTCGTCTCACAAAAAATAATACAGCACAATGCCTCACTTTAACACATTAGCAATTGCTGCACACTCATTTACACACAGGCAATCACGAATGGATCCTTAACCAGCATATGCCAGCATATGCTTTAACTTCAGTGGCTGAAGTATAGAATCAAACTGTTCAATTGCTTATGAAATGCACAACAAATGCCTCAGCGATCAACATTATGATATACTGAAGCAAAATAACCCTTTGGAAGCAAATAAAACTCCAGTTCGCCCATGGGACTCATATCTTAGCGCATGGTGAGGAAAATCACACGACAAAACATTTCCAGCAAGTTTTTTTCCCCCTCATCTTTTTGTGTATCTTAATACACTGAGAGACTAATGGGTCTAGGTGATGCAATTTCCCCTCATTTAATTATATTGTGCAGAATGAATCGAGTTCGACGCCTCACGTGACTGTACTCATTTTTTAAATCCCATTTCATAATGTGTCAAAAAATTAATTTTGCGACAATTCCTACATCTAACAAATTCACCGTTGCGTTTTACTGCATAGAAATCAACAGCAATATTCTGGGATTTGTTTCTGATGTGTCCACACTCAATATTCCACAGGTTATTTTGTCAACCAAGGTCGTAAAAATCAGACGTTCTGCATTTTTTTCCCCATTCTTGCAGGGAACGAGTCCAAGATGCAACCACATGCCATTTCCACGAGAACATTTCCATATCCATTCAACGCGGCTAAAATGGCCCTCATTAGACTCCAGTCGGAAACTAAACATCGATATGTCTTCACAAATTCATAAGGCAAACAATGAGATATAAGAAATCCAGAACATATTTAGGACCAGTTTCACAGACACAGATTCAGCTTAATGATAGATTAACCTCAGTATTTAATGGCAGTTCTCCAATATAAAACTCAGTTTAGTCCAGGACTAAGCTTAATACATGTCTGTGAAACCAGCCCTTAACGTTGCAGGTTTTAGGTAATTATCACCAAGCATAATATAAGGTACACTAATTCGTATTGGCACGATTGCGAAGCTGACAATGCGATTGACGGTGATCTATTCCGATAGCTCGAGAACTAATAGAATGACCAAACAGATCTGAGCGATCAACCCATCCGATTGGCGCGTAGCGATGTCATTGCTCTGGCTGGCGAATTTGGCCGAAGTAACCAACTGGGGAGCCATGAGTCAACGAGGTTTTGTCCAATTAAATTGCCGTTTCAGCATGTACACTAACTACTGTCAGAAAACTATACATCAAACTTCTATCAGATTGCACACTACGACTTTGTTTTATTATTAACGTTAGCCAAGAATGCATACCGTCAGCCACGAACAAACAAACTTTGACAGCTATAACGTCCAACTATAGCCTCCAACTTTCCACACTGACATTACAGAACAAAACGCTATTCCTCCATGGACTCGTTTATTTGAGGGCAAAACACTAGGTAAAGTGACTGCTGACGTTATGACCAGAATTAGCCGATTATAAGTCGCCTATTTTTGCCACAACGTTTTCCAGGCCGCTGAAACAGCAACCCACAGTAACACAGCTTGCCACCGACTAAGTAGCTATTTTTTTTTTTTTTTTTTGCTCTGATCAGTTGCTTCTAAACTGGAAATAAAATCAGGTCTCAGGTTTGTTCTGCAGCAGGCTAATGTAGGTTCATGAACTGGCCAAGCTAGCCAACTTGGCCAGCTAATTACAGAGGGTAGCCACCCAACTTGATACCAACGAAGATTTCATCATCTCCAAACAGCAAGCTCACGCTAACTTAACGAAAGCATAGTTAGCAGCACATTAAGATATCTATCCAACGCTTCAATGGGCAAGTAGATGAATGTCGTTTGTCAACAGCTGGCCGAACTCGTATCACAATTCACGTTAGCTATGATGCATTACCTTACCACTGTAGCATATGCCAGCCAAGCTTTGCTTAAAGCTGGCTAGCTGCTAGCCAACTGTAACAAGCTAGCAGGAAACTCTAGTGAGCCGTCTAACCAACTAGCCAACTTCCATAAAGAAATAGCCGCATGGTTTAGTCTGTTGCTGATGAACCACCATGTCGGGACGTCATTTTTGTATACAAAGATTTTGCCAGTCAGCTCACTAGCAGGCTAACCGAGAGCCAGTGTTATGACAACGGATTGTTTTTAGCGTCAACTGACCTGCTACTCTGAGATGAGGCCTCCCTGACAGTTTCTCAAATTTATTCAGCTGGTCCAAACTGCGAGTGTTTTCAGCGCCTTCCGCGGCTGACATGATTTCACGAACAATATTAAGCAAAGTGCTATTTAGCTAGTGAACTTCAGTGTTCAACAAAACCGTTAACTGGTTTTAATTTTACAATCATAATACTGCGCTAAAACGACATCCCTCCTCTGAAAAAAGAAAAACCCATCTGCCAACGTGTGGCCTTTAAATACCACCGATCTTTCCCACGAGTCAGTGCTATGAGTTCCTCCAGACGGATAGAAGCGGAATGGATTTCTTGCAGCCTGCAGACTGTCGCACGGGATCGATGTCAGTAGAAACCTTGCCAGCCGATGGCAGTACACAGCAAGGAGCCGAAAAAAATATATACATTTTTGGAACAGTGCCATCAACTGATTAAATAAATAAATTGCGCATTCTGTTTAAAGGCAATCTTCGGATTTGCTTGTTGTCTATTTGACAGTCTAAACTCTGTATTTTTTTCTGCAGGGCATGGTCAAAGTCTAATCACATCTTGTCTCTCTAGAACAGCAGACATGTGGCGGTGTCTGAAGAGGTGGAGGTCCACGAGGAGGCCAGGGAGTTCTATGATGGCCTGAATAGTGAGCGGCCCTCGGACGCGGCTCTTATGGACACTGTCCTTGACTGCCTGGACAGAGGGCTGGGGGATGAGCATATGAAACCTGAGTTGAGCACCAAGGAGTTCACCTAGACCGTGCGTTCCTTAAACCATCACAAAGCTCCTGACCCTGACGGAATCCCAGTAGAGTTCTACCAGACTTTCTGGGGGGTGGGTTACCCAGTCCTGAGGGCCCAAGGTGAGTGGTTAAAGGTGATGGCATACATAGATGACATAACCATCATCAACACAAACTGTCAATCCATCACTTTTGCTTCCAAAGTGTTGGATGGCTTCTGCGTAGCCACTGGTGCCCTGGTCAACAGGGACAAGCATGAGCAGTTTCTGTCTCCCTTTTGGAGTTAATTGTTAACCGTTTCCTTCCCTGTGCTCAGAAACACCATCAAGCTCTCGGGGGTGTCTTTCTAGGCAGACGGCGAGGGAAAGAATAGCTGGAGGGGAGCCCTCCACCATGTCTAAAATAAGATCTGGAGTTGGAAAGTGCAGCCCTTGACCATTGCGGGTACGATCCTTGTCCTTAAGTTACCTCTCTTCCCCATTCTTCTCTATGTAGGGAAGGTTGTTCCCCCAGACACAGCCACTAGCAAACAATATACCAGGATGGCTTTTCGTTTCGTGGGGTGGGGGGAGCAAAACGGAAAAGCTGAAAAAGAACAACCGTCCTCAGGGAGGAGAGGAATGGGGACCGGGGAGGGTCCCAGATATTGTGACAATCGTTCTTTTGCAGGGCCTGGCCGCCCTTGTCCTGAGCACTGGGAAACTGGGAAAGGCAGCTGGCACCTTTGTCAGGTTTTTTGCCATCCGCTTCCTCAGGGCAATAGTCTTGGGTGCACCAGACCTACAGTTCCGTATTGCTTGGACCCCCTTCATGTCCATCAGGCTTTAAAGGACTTTGCCAATAGGAAAGGATTGCCTTAGGCTGGCCTGACCATGTGGAGTAATAAAATCATCATGGCTTATTTAAGATCTGGCCAAACAGTTGATCCCCTGGGGCCGGACAGGCCCAGGACCCGCATGTGATCTGGGCAAATGTCACCCATAAATGTTTGACTGAAAAACAAAAAGACATTGCCTGGATGATGGCTCACTGGTGTCTCCCCACAAAGGTTTTTATGTATTGCTGACACTTGGCCCTGACTCAGCACTGCCCCTTCAGATGCACTGACCTGGAGTATGTGTAATTTTCCTTGGCCAGGTGGGTCAAGGGCCTTGTTGTTTCCTCTGTCTCCCTAAACAGGTCACTGCCCAGACCATCCCTGACGGTTGAGCTTGTCCTCTACGGTCCACCGGAGGTCTGCAGAACACCTCATAACCAGCATCAGTGGAGGATTATAAATGTAATGAAACTGGCCCTGTGGGAGATAAGGAACATCAAGGTCTCCCAAAAAGCATCTGTAGACCTGGTCACTCTCTGGAGAAGGATACAAAATCTCCTTCAGGACGGCGTTTTGACTGACTATTCCAAAAACAAGCCCCTGGCTCTTTCCAGAGGGGGGTGGACCACTGGAAAGAACTGATCATCTCGCCCAACCCCTCGTCTGGAGGGACACCTGCTCAATAAAACCTGAGTACTTTTCCCCATATTCCATGGCTGAATGTTTTCTTGATTTTTGTTTTCCTTTTATTTCCTTTGGTACTAAATTGATTGTATTTAGTTTAGTCTTTTTTAATGATGTATAATTTCTGAATAAAAATTTGATTTAGTCATGATTGTAAAATACAGTAAGTGTTTCTTTCTATTTCCTGCATTGAATGGTATTTGTTTGCTTTCAAATGTTACTTGTGTGTCTCTTGAATTAAGTTTTGTGATGTTTTGTATATATTTTCTCTTAACAACATGGCTGAATTTGTGGAAATGTTTTTTTATTGCTTTTGTTGGATAATGTAAAATTTCTTTTTGAAATCTGCAAAACCACTAAAAGCCAATTTTCCGCCAATGCTGAACAGAGAACCTACAGGTCATCTGATAATTTAAGTCTCCGTCCTGGGGAAATGGAAGCAATTATTCTTCTGCATATCACCAGTCAACTTTGATGATGGTTCACTCCATGGGACCAGCGAGAGACTTGGAAATCCCAAATTTCATATAAAATGCCCCTTTAATACAATCAGACTGTTGAACGGCTGTCCATCTAGCCTTTCACTTCAACCACCCTAACTCATATTTGGGGCTGTTTTGAATAGTCTTTTTTGCTAAGTAAAGTTGCTACCTCCTGAAATGACCAGGAAGTATTTACGTGGCAGCCATTGAAAGAGTGTTTGAATTTTCTATGGCCCAATCTCAAACCAGGGCTTCGTTCAAATAGTAAAAAGATTTCATCCTATTGTCTCATTCTTAATCGCTTTTCTTTAACCTGGAAAACAACATGAGGTAAAGGAAAGGTGTAAAGGGGAATTCATAAGGGCTTAGGAAGATTATCGCGCTTGCTAAGAGAATCCAAATACACTTAGGCAACATGGTCCTGCGTGTTTTGCTCTTGTGTTTCTTTATTTTCATGATTGGTCAGATGGATGGTCATCACTTTAAATATTGCTGCCACAGAGTATAGTGGGATGGTGCTATCGGATTCAATGATCATAGACAGTTATAGTTTTTAATCTACAAAACAAGCAAGTTTGGACAAACATACTATACTACTTTGGCGCACAATAGAGGTATTTGCTGTGCCTCTTGGTAAATTTCACTATAATTTGCAATTCTTACTCAAAATGCAGTGTTGTAGTTTGTACAGTAGCCCTTTAGGAACAAAAGAAGTGCCCCCCTGGCTATTATGTGCTGACCTAATGGAAAAGTGAGGGCTCTATCTTACAACCGCCATGAAGCAGCACCAAGCACGACACAAGAGGCTTTACTAGTTTTCGATCGGAGTGGTTGTCTTTATCCCATCCAGCACCCAGTCTGATTAACAGCAAATACTTGCACCAAACTGAGTGCCCATGGACATGTTGGTCTTAAAATGAGGTGTGGTTGGGCACACTGATGGTATGCTCATGAGATAGCAGAATGCTATTGCGCAATTGACCAACAAAAACCAGGTGGAAAGTCAATTGCCAGTTTTTGACTGCTAATTTATGGAAGCATGGTAAGTTTTATGCACCTTTGTAGGCCAATGCACAATGCAAGTACACTCTGCTTGTTATGTACAACACATGGACAAACAGCCACGCCCACACATGCAAATGATTAAAAATAAGAAAATTACAATGAGAAAATTATTGTCAAGATATTTACAAAATACATGTCATAATGGTTAGTACGATTGATTTCCCACATCAGAAAATGCTCTGATGTAGGCTATTTGAATTGTAAGGGAACCTATTCCATTTGCGATTCAATGATTGGGGTTACGCATGTAGGCATTTGCAAAATGTTCAGGAGAAAGTCACTGCTTCTTAATGCCAGCATCATTTCTGCAGTCTTCCAGAGGTTTCCCCCTGGAGAGGTGGCTGTTTGGGGACAACGGTCAGCCTATATGTTAAATACATCATGTAACAGTGCATGGATTTTCGATCCATCACAGGAAACACAAACTGTAAAGGAACAAATGTTTGAGGTGCTGTAACTACGCCTCAGATGATTGGATGTCTGGTCTGAGTCCTGCACGGGGCGACCTGAGACCTGCAATCATCTGAAAAATCAGTATTGAATCCGACCTGATTCATTAATAAATACTTGCAATCCAACAGTCCTGCTTCTATTATCAAATACAAGACTCCACATTCCATTTGAAATATCATCATTATTATTTAACCTTTTAACTGTCACCTGCATTTTCTCACATTTGGCCTGGCCCTAATTAGGGCCCAGTGAAAGTTAAGGGGTTAAAGTTGGGCTGACAAACAAAGTAGCCTTAAATAGCAGCACTGTAACGTTTCGTCCAACAGGAAGGGAAGTTGAGGACTGGACTCAGGCGCAGAATTGAATGAATGAGAGTTTATTATGATGCTGCACTGCAATTGACAGAAACAGTGCAGGAGAAAAGAAAAGAGGAACTGAGATTCCAAAAATGAACCTACTGTGGCGAAAATAGCAAACACACAAAGTAAGGCTAAGTAAATGGAATCGATGTTCCTTAAAATATATAACAAAATGTGCTGGTAACAGCACAGATCTTGGTTTAGAGATAAATATGCAGGAAAATGAGCCTTCACAGGCAACAATGTCACACTGGCTAGAGATTATACAGACTTGACAAAGGGCAGAGTGGACTCTGTCCTTAAATACTACCGCCACCAATCAGTAGAGATGAGAAAACAGAGGGAAGTGGTAATTGGATAATGACAAATGATAATGGAATGACTAATGGGGGCTGCTGCAGGGTCCTAGTAGGCCAGCGAGCTGGAAGATTGGAGCTTAAAGCTTGGCCTTAAAAGCACTTTTAAGAAGTAGCAAAGCAACGGATAACTTCAGCAATACTCATAATTTTCATCAATAAATCAATAACCATAATCAGTAACCATAATATGTAAGCAGCAGTAACACACACACACACACACACACACACACACACACACAAAGTAGTTCACAAACACACACATAAGCAGTTGATCTCCATAGCTTAGATTAATATCTGTTCAGTTGATTTAATATCTGTTCAGTTGATTTCTGTAGCTTTGATTGATATCTGTTCAGATGATTTAATCAATATCTGTTCAGTTGATTTCTGTAGCTTTGATTAATATCCGTTCAGTTGATTCAATCAATATCTGTTCAGTTGATTTCTGTAGCTTTGATCAATACTTGTTCAGTAGAATCATTAGTTATACTGTCTATAATACTAGAAACATTATCAGTTGAGCCATTTATTTAAATTAGTATAGCCATTTGTATCCTATTTCTAAATGTATTTTTCTCTATTTTTCTATGGGGACAATACCTCTGTGCGCCACCAATATTTTCCAGAAAATCCCATCGAGAATATGCCAACCAATAGGGGAAGGGAAAGAGGTGAGCGATAACCAGTGTAATGTGATTGGATGGAGGTTTTTATAAAAAAGACCATTTTGAATGATTGGGGCAGTATTCTTTGCATGCAAGGACTACTCCCAGCTTAAGGTCATCATGTTATCATGACCTGAAATGAAGTCTGATAATTTTCTGAACATTCTGCCTCTCTCCAATTATATGAAGGTAGGGGGACTGCGAAAATATGAAAACATGTCTGAATGGGGAGCCACAACAGACTTTATTGTCACCATCTGTAGTTAATCTGAATTTCTTCCACCTTCAATCGTCGGCCAAGCCGAAGCAAGTTCTTTTCACTTTTGTTGGACATTATTCAAGGGGTTACACTTGTTAATCAAAATAACATTATTTTCGTTTTTCTCTCACTTGCTTTTTTCTCACGCATTTTAATTTCTCTCTGGCTGTGAGGACCAGCATGTAATTATTTTTTTTTTACTCGCGATCCTGAATTAAAACCCTATTTCTTGTTTGCTTGTTTTATGCACAAGTTGTAATGTAGCCAAATGAAATGTAATGTAAAGTTCAAATGTGGCCCCGGGATTCACTTTAATGTCTTTTAACATCTGAATATAATTAAAACAATTTTGAACGATATTTTTAAAATATTTTTTACTACATTTTTGGAGATCACTGTGATCAGGTTTCCATACTTTCAGCAATGGTTTGCTCGCTCACTTTTACTTTGAGCACCTTTCTTCTTTCAAGAGAAGAATTTTTTCAGGCTACTCTGCAAATTTGCCCTTATAATAGCTGTTCGCCAACAAGTGACCCCACCTGGAATTTAAAGGGAGTGGGAGATGTTTAGCAATTGTCTCCTGCTGGCCAGCCGGGTCCTCCTCAGTAAAATTCTAAGCTTGCACATGTTCGAGTTTCCTTCACCTTCCTTCTGAGCGTGCAAAGTTTTGAGCTATGAGTGTAAAGAAGCAGCAGCTGACAGGCACATGCTTCGTAGGAGAGCCGCAAACTGTCTTTGCTCTCCCGAGATGGCAGAATGAGTTGCATATGAGCATGCTTGTCCATTGTTCGCTGACTGGACATTCCAGGTTTGAGTGGGATTGTAAATGCCAAATTTAAAAAATAATAAAAAAAGGTGAAAAGTTCAAGAGTAGATAAAAATGGGAAAATAAGTTGAATATTTAGAAAGTTGAATGGAGTTTCTACATGACATTGTGTTCTGTTCGGATAGTGTGAAGACTTAGAGGGTTACAACTTTTAAGACAACCAGCACTTTATCTTGACTTCATCTTGGTAACACACCATATTTTGAAGTCTCATGCACTATACCAATGGCAGTTTCAATGAAAATGAGGGGTCGGCAATATTTCAATATTGTGCTAATGTTGTGATATAAGATAATATATGAGTTATTTTGTAAAACCAGATATCTCCATTTGTATTAACATCCAAAGACCTAACGTCTCCCTCGTGGTAATGCTGGCGTTATGGGATTTTTAGCGGCATACCATGAGCCTCTGACCCTTCAATACTTGCTTTCAAGCTGCTCCTGTTTAAGAGTGCTTAACTAATAATCACACAATTTTTTTACTGAATAATCAAGACAAATATGTAAGCCTGTAATTATTAAGCAATTATTAAATTAATGTCAGGGATCACCGATGGGCTACATTGACAACATGCTATAGTAATATTGTAGGGATGAAAACAAAATAATAATAATCCAATGCTTTCTCTGAATTCCATCTCCCATTTTGGCAATTTTTTTTTCAGCAGTGCAACCTAATTGATTTTAAGATTGCGCTTAATCAAAATTTTTTCAGCATTCAAAAGAATAGGCCACATTTGCGGGAATCGGCAATATTTCCATGATATAATAATTAATTTATTAAATTACCAAAGCATCCTATGTTGAAACGTTGATAATTGAATAATTTAGTAAATTGGTTATTGGTGCATCATGAAAGTTTGACGTATGGCACGCATTTAAAATAATTTAAAATGCATTCCATGCATCAAACTTTCATGGTAGCGAAATCATTGATGAGGTCTTTATAGTCCACCTTCTGGGAAAGTTGTAGGAAGGCTAGAGACTAGAAGAACGGCAATTATATGATTAATTAATTAGCAATAGAATCGAAACCTTATCAAAATACTATTTCTTTTTTTTTTTTAAAGATTATTTTTTGGGGGGATTTTTTCCTTTATTAGATACTTACATAGTGGAGAGAGACAGGAAAGTTGGGGAGAAGTATGTGGAAGAACGCTGCAAATGACCCAAGCCGGAATCATACCCGGGTTGCCACAAGGACACAGCCTTTATGGTGCACACGCTTAGACCAATGTGCCACTGGGGCACCCCATCAAAGTACTATTCCAGCAGAATTTACTTCATAACAGTCTACTTCAAGAAGGAATTTCAAGAAATTTTAGTTACTTGCCATCCATGCAATCTCATATTTTAGCCTTCTTTTTTAACAAAAAACTATATGTCCCCTTAACACTCCGGTAAAATTTGCCTAAAATGCTTATCCAATGGCTCCATACTGTTTACATGCGCTCCGGAGCTACGACTACAAATACAGCGGACTCTGTGGATATCCACCAGCTCATTTCAAACAATGCAGCAGCTGTTCATGGATATTTACCGGTATAAGTGTGTTTTAGACTAAATACTTTACTGGATTGGATTTACTGGAACTTTGTGGATGTAACAAGACCATGTTTGAGGGGATATGTTCGACTGGAGGAGTACTAGGAGGCTTCATTGGTGAGTTACATCAGTTTTGTAACTGTTCGTTTGTTTGTTTGTGGTCTGACACAGGCGTTGATTAAAGCTGCTGTGATGATTATATTTTGAAATGGTTGGCATCAATTGAATCACAAGAATCTTAGCTTTCTGAAGATTTGTGGCATGAGTATCTCACGTTATATACAAGCTGTGTAAATGATGTAGTTTGTTTTTAACTTCCCTGATGGTCCGTGGATGGGCCATCGGAGTGACAAGGGGTTAATCATTAATACTAGTAGCCTATTTGCTCAGTAAATTAATTCAATTAATTGCTGATTCTTAATCAAAAATAGGTTGAGAGCCAACTTGCATTATGGTAATGTCACTGATTGTAGACTGAGTTTTATTTTTACATAAGCAAAACTTAATGTGCGGACCTGAGTTGGCAAAACCGCCTTTTTAAAAACGTTTTCTTGGGCATATCAAGCCAATCAGACGCTGACGTAGAAAAAAAAATGCTGTTTTGTGAGCTATGGGAATTCAGAAGCTTTGAAAGACATTGACCAGAAAGTGGATAGGAAAATGCCTGATAACTATTTCAATTAACCACTAGAAGCACTCGGAGAACGCAAACCTGTCAAGTCATGAAAATGCCCCTATCCCACAATGGCAAAGAATGCTTTAAAAAATTCCTGGATCCAGATCGTGATCCAGATCACCGCCAAAATTTAATGGATTTTTCCTTGTACCATCCCCAACTACTCAAGAAAATTTCATTGAAATCTGTTCATAACGTTTTGAGTAATCTAGTTAACAAACAAACAGAGAAATGAAAGGTCATTCATAGAATGACAACTTGCTGAAATCGTGCACAGTTTTTTGAAACTGAATGAACAGAATGGAGTTGGTTTCAAGTCTCTAGCTGTAATAGTAGCAAAGTTATGAACCAAAATGTGGTTTTCATGTTTTTGTGACCTTGACCTTGACCTTTGACCTCGGGACTAAAAAAAAGCGTAGGCTTCTGGCGACGAACATCCTCTATCATATGGTGAAGTTTCATGAACATAAACAATATGGAAAGGGTAAAAAAGCGTGTTACTAACAAACAGACAGACAAACACACAAACATACAAACAGACAACTAACGCAACCGACTAACATCAAGTAACAAACAAAGCAACGCCAATTAAAACATAACCTCCTTGGCTGAGGTAAAAATGCAGGCTAAGGGGAAATGGACAGAAATTCTACTGACTGATCCTCGCAACAGAATGAATTAACACTTAGTTGCTAATTGGCAAAACAAAAATGGGAAAGGGTTTGGAGAAGAAATGTGCTTTAAGGCGAAGTGAGAGCAGGGCCATAATTCCTCCTATGGCAAGTCCAGGGTGGAAGAAGTTAATATCTATAAACCATATTTTTCCAGTTAATAGAAATCAAGGAATCACTGGTAGGGTATTGCATAGGCAATGCACAACAAAATTTTGCCTTTGGAATCAGAAAGTATTTTATGTGAAGCTTGCTACAATCAGCCTTTTTTTTCTCCCAGGGATCGCATTTATCTGTTTTTTGCAAATAAACTCTTTATGTAATTTGACATTATATGTAATCTCATTCCATATTTTTCAGTACCATAATACCCATGATAAGTGTTGACATTTCCTTGTTTAAAAGGCTGCATTACAGTTAAGGCAAGCAATATTCTGAACTCACACTGTTCTACAACTTCTTCACATTTTGTCATATAGTGTAAAAGACAATGACCAAATCACAGATATATTTTCTATTGGATGAAACCAATCAAGGTGCCTTCCAAACTGTTAACTGGTGTTATAAACCTGCGGAGACACATAGCTATGCACCAAGTGTACACACAATATGTACTGAGTAGTTAATTGACTAATGTTGGATCGCCGCGTAAGAAACCCCGGCTGTCTCCCAGGGACAGCCTGAATTTTAAAATGTAATGTCTGCTAGAAATTAGACATAACAATCTCAACTTAATGTTAGCTTGCTATGGGTTGCATGCTTGTAAAAGTTCTCTGTCAGATGATTGTGTATTTGACATAAATTACCATAAAACAAATTAAATAATTGTACATGGAGGCAGAAAATCGTTTAATCGTTTAAAGAGATCCTAGTTTCATACGGAAAGAAACTGCCTAAAATACAACAGAATGCTTTTAAAGTGAGATGTATTAACATACACCACTACTGTTCATTTATCATTACTCGGGCCAATAGGCACCGAGTCTAAAAATGAGCCCTTTTTTTTTATTATTTATTTTCCGTGTCACAATCTTCCTTAGGCTCTGTGACCAATGCAGCGCGTGTGCCAATTTTAGTTGCGAGCACGAGGTAAAAAGCTCATCTGCCCGAGTGGAGGCCATCAGTGGCCTATTCTTGTTTTTTTTTTTTCTCTCTCTCTCTCTCTTTTCTCATGTCTGAACATTTTTCCCTAATATGCTTGTTGAAACCACCAGTAGCTAATTTATTGTTTGACCGTGGCTATTCTTAGGCGACCGTAATCCATTGCAGGCAGGCTATTCTTAAGTGACTTTCGGTCAGGCATGCGCAGATTGAAATTGTCGGACTTAATTTTCTTACCTTTCTTGTTCTCCCGTAAGAACAGCTATGTTGATGGTTTGCGTGACTGATGCTCACGTAATGTGGATATGACTTTTTTTTTTTACGAGAGTTCTCCTATCTGATTAATGGCCTAGTTCCAGATGCTACCACGAGATTGCCCAACCTTGGTGAAACAAGTATACTGAGCAACAAAAGAAACGCAAGGTAATTAAAGACGGACCGGAAAACAAATTTGCGCGTAATTATTATAGAAAATCAAATTTATTACTAGCGCGTGCACATTTACACTCGTTTCATCACACATTTCTTTGTTTAGCGGTCACTTTGACTGAGTAGTCATAAGAGTACATTAACTAACTAGCTAACTTGCGTTTCTTTTGTTGCTTAGTATAGAAGCCAGGGGGACGAGATTTCAATTTACCGGTGCCATGGTAACCGGCTTAACCCTTCGGCTCCTTGAACAAGCTCGGCCGCCAAATTGACATGATTGACAAAAATTGCGGTACATCATGCAATTTCAATCTGCGCATGCCTGAACGGAAGTCGCGTAAGAATAGCCTGCCTGCAATGGATTACGGTCACGTAAGAATAGCCACGGTGTTATTGTTTTCTCCCAAATTCCTTCGGCGAGAAGAACAAAAAAAAAAAAAAAATCAAGGATTTCCATCGTAGGCAATGGCACATGATGGAAACTAAATGGCTGTTCTCTCTATTGAAGAACTGTTATGCATCTGATACATGAGAACCATGTGCTGGAATAAAATAACCTCACATCTCAGATAAAGACAGAATTATTTAACGTCGACATTTAAAAGGGAAAGCACACTTAAAAATTGGCGTTCGATGAGGACTTGTGTCTATTACGGATTGGTAGTTCTCAGCAGGCTAAGAAGTTTTAGTAACGGATTTACGGGCTTACGGACTTGCAACTCAATAGCATAGTGTCTACTTGTGCAAGCGCAGTAGATACAAAAAAATACTACTTATGGATTTAGGGACTTAATCTCGATTGCATAGTGTCTACATGCGCACGCTCAGTAGACAAAAAAAAAAAAACCAGACTTCAAAAGAGGCTGTTGGAGGGGGGCCGTCGAACCCTCCAAACACCCCCTTATGGGCAGTGGTGGCCAAACGAGGCTTCATGGGCCTTTTAACCCTTTTGGACCATTGTATAGAAAATTGGTTCACTACTCGAAGCTTCATTCATTGAGCACGTGGGTGACATCTGCTGGCACAGTGGTTATTGTACAGCCTTGCAAAGGTGACGCTGACGCACCTTGCGTGTGGTTTGTTGTATTTTGAAAAATACTTAAAGTTGAAATCTAACTTCATTTTACATGTGTCCGTTGTTTTTCTTCCTTACCTTAAGAATTCATATTGTAGGTATTATCTGACATTGTATTATATTTTTATATGATATGATATATTATAATTACATTAATTTCATCCACAGCTTCATTGAATCCTGTAAATTTTTGCTCTGTCCAAAAACACTTTATATCTTATGTTTTTTGATAGTGCTTGGTGTACTGGGTGTGCTTGTGTGACTTAACCACTTCTATTCAAAAAATAATAACACAGCGCTGTTTCATCCATCTTAAATACATTTGAATCGTGCCAATGTTTCAAAGCTCCGCCTATCGAACCAAACCGGTCAGCTGATTCAGTCTGAATGAAGCAGAGAAGTGGTTCGAACGTCATCAGTCACGTGATTTCTCCCGATATGAAGCAAGTTCCGGCTCAGTGCTTCAGAAAAATACCCCGTCGAGTTTGAAGCGTGCGTCTTGGTATCAGAGGTAACATTACTACTTATGGGCATGCTGTCATTTTGTGATGTACTCTGAAGACAATGGCCAAATCATAAATAAATTCTGTATCATACAAAACAAATCAACATGCTATCCAAACTGCTATAGTATTATGGTCTCATAAAACAGCAGAGCCAGATTGCAATGTACTTAAGTGCCACAATTACAAAAATTGAGATAATACCATAGAGAGACAGCACTGTGCTTCTTACTTACTTTACTTATCCTCTTCATCCCGTGCGGGACATAAGGCTGTGATCAGTCTTCTCCACTGGGGCCTGTCCTATGCCAAGGACTGAGCTGCATCCCAGGTGATCCCCATTTCCTCCAGGTCTCTAGCCACAGTACATCTCCAGGTGGTTTTAGGGCGTCCTCGTTTCCTTTTCCCCACTGGGGTCCAACTCAGGGCAACTCTAGGGATTCGGTCATCTGACATCCTTAGAATATGGCCTAGCCATTTTAGTCTTCTAATGGATATTTCATTGGACAAGTTTCTTGTGTTTGTTTTTCTGTGCAGTTCTTCGTTGGTGATTATGTTTTGCCAGAAGATATTACATATTCTACACAGACAACTGTTGTGAAATGCATCGATCTTCTTCATGTCTGTCTTGGTAACTCTCTAGCATTCAGAACCATACAGAAGGACGGACTTTACGTTGCTGTTGTAAAGTCTGATCTTTGTTTTGAGACTGAACTGTTTAGATTTCCAGATTGCACGAAGTTGGCTAAAGGAACCTCTGGCTTTGCCAAGCCGGGCCTGAATGTCCTTTTGTGCTCCATTGTCGGTACTCATGACACTGCCTAGGCATGTAAAGTCTTCAACACACTCCAGAGGCTCTCCATCAATGCTAATTGCGGGCACTGTTGGTGTGTTGGTGCACATTACTTGGGTCTTTTTCTTATTGATGTACAGCCCAGTTTGTTTGGCATGTTCGTTTAGCAAGTTGGTCTTTTCCTGGAGCTGGGTATGCATGGAAGCTAGGGCTGCAAGATCATCAGCAAAGTTAAGGTCTTCGAGATAAGTAGTGGGGGTCCATTTAATACCACGAGGACAGTCTGATGTTGTTTCCTGCATCACCCAGTCAATCACGACTAGAAACAGGATGGGGGAGAGAATGCATCCTTGCCTTACTCCAGATTTGACACAGAATGGTACACTTGGGCTGTTCTCCAAAATTACACTACATTCAAAGTTTTCATAGAATTTACCTATGATGGAAACAATTTTAGATGATATGCCATATGACCTTAGGATCTTCCATAGGCTTTCCCGGTGAACACTGTCAAATGCCTTTTTAAAGTCAATAAAGGTTATACATAAGGGGGCATTCCATTCTATACACTGTTCAATGATGTTTCGGAGGGCAAAGATCTGGTCTATACAACCTCGGCCTTTACGGAATCCTGCCTGTTCCTGTCTCAACTTGGTGTCTATGGCACTATCAATCCTCTTGAGGAGGACTCTGCAGAAAACCTTGCTATAATGGATAGGAGTGTTATTCCTCGCCAATTGTCACAGTTGCTGAGGTCACCTTTCTTTGGAATCTTGAAGATGAGGCCCTTACTCCAGTCATTGGGAATGGCTTCATGTTCCCAGATCTTGACAAACAGATCAGTAAGTACAAGTGTTGCTGTGGCGGAGTCAGCTTTCAGTAGCTCTGCCTGTAGTGAGTCAATGCCTGGTGCCTTACCATTCTTCATTGCCTTGATGGCTGCCTCTACCTCAGCTTGGGAGGGCGGGCTGTTGTCAATGGTGTTGTCAATGGAGGGTTCAGAGTCTGCAGGCTCGTCAGGATCTGGTCTGTTGAGTACTTCTTCAAAGTGTTGTACCCATCTTGCTGCTTGTTCTCTTTCAGTTGTTAACACTTTGCCCTGTTTGTCTCTAATTGGTACAGAACTGATGATGTTTTGATTACTTAACGTTTTGGTGATCTTGTACACTGTGCTCAGTTCTCCCCTTGATGCAGCCTTTTCAGCTTCACTGGCCATTTCCTCCACAAAGGCTCTCTTGTCCCTATGAGCACTTCTCTTGACTTCTTTGTCTTTTGCCTTGTACTTTGCCTTTGCATGCTGTGTCTTTGCACTTAGCAATTTGCTTTTAGTATTGTGCGTCTTACACGTGGTGCAAAAATCCATTTTTAGAAATTCATACTGTTAGGTGTATTTTTTCATGGTAAAAGATTGTGTTTTTCTATGAAATGCAATAGGCGCCAACATAGAAAAAGCTGATTTACTCTAAATGAGTAAAATGGGTATAGTATTGCGTTTTAGAAACAAACTCTTTATGTACACACGCAAAATTAAGGTTATTCTGTGTGGCATTAAATAACTAACATTGGATCTCAGCATAAAACCCCTGGCTGTCTGTCTGGGACAGGATGAATTTTTGGATATAATGTCAGCTAGTGCCAAGACATCAAAAAACAATCTCAATGTAAAACAGTCTGCATTCACAACAGCTAACCATCACTAGCCATCTGTTTGTAAACTAGTACTGATGCCAACTTACTGCAGTGAATTTTCGCCCTATGTAGCTAGTTGTCATAAATCAGCATTTCATACAATTTAGTTTGGTCAATATTGAGTCTTCAGCTTGTGTTGGAACTCTATAACATCAGCTAGCATTGGGTGTTCGGTTTTAAATAAAAACCAACAATGCCACATACTCAAACACTCCACAACTTGATCAAGCATACTTTCAGCTTGTAGTACTCAATCATCCAATAAACCAACAACAAAATGGGAGCTGCGCTGTCTTTCAGGAACAACTGCGCCGATAGAGCACAAATCCAGAATCCAGTAATGTGTCTCACAGTTAGCTAGCCACAGAGACTGTATCTCTAATCGACTAAATAGAGATATCAGGAGAAAGAAGAAAATCTGTGGAGCAAAATGTGTGAAAATTCTGTGTGTAGTGCCATAAATGTGAGAAAAGTAGCAAATTTAGAAAAGGGTCTTTTTCTCACAACCTCCTGAATTTTGTGGTGCCAGGTAACATACAAGTCAATGCAGGGGTTGGTTGGTGCTCCTGTAGCTTTGTTGCTCAGGGTGCCAAAAGTTCTGCCTCCATAGTTACATGTCTGCGACCAGAACAAATATTGCTATGTTTTGACATATAATTATATATGTAGAGTAAAAATTGAGAGCAAGTTACAGAAAATTTTTTTTCAGATGTCTCAGCTGCTCTCCACTCTAGCGGTAACATCATGTCACTCTAAGTCTAAACAGGACTTCTCATAGACTTCCACTGTAAAAAAAAAAAAAAAAATTGTGAAAAAATATAACTAAAGAAGAATAAAAGTTATGAAAGGTATGAAAGGTGAGATAAAAATTTACCAGTTATACTGAACATTATGCAGTTGCAATGACATTTTCATCTTAAAATATAATGGTACAAAAAATTGTTGAAAATTGCTGAATGTTCTACTAGCCGTTCCATTGTTTCTTATGGGGAAAAGTGTAAATAAAGTTGAATAAATGAATATGTATTCAAGATTTCAAAAAGTTGTATACAAACAACTAACTTAGCAACAAGCACAATTTTTTTGAGTGAAATTTTTGTTTGGAGTATGACAGAGTACTTAGGTGACACAAAATGTTGAGAATAAAGAAAGAAAAAGAAATACTGGGAAGCACATGAATTTGCAAGCTAGAAGTTTGCCCACTAACAATAATAATAATGGTGTCCCCCAGGGGTCGGTGCTTGGTCCATTATTCTTCATCATTTACCTCCTCCCCCTGGACCACATCTTGCATCACCATCACATCGACTTCCCCTGTTAGGCAGACGACAAGCAACTTTACATCTCTACCATGCTGTCTGTCCCCTTGCTTCCCCCTATGCCCGTCTTTAGCTGTCTTCATGACATTAAACCTGTATTACCACAAACCTCCTTCAACTGAAGAGCAAGAAAACTGAAATTATGCACATTAGATCAAAAGCAACACTACCCTAAATGCCCAGCTTCCTCACAACCATTAGTAACTTCCCTGTCCCTCTGTCAACGCAACTTAAAAGCCTCAGCATCATTCTTGACAATACCCTATCGTTTGAACCCCACATTAGAAAAAAAATAAAAAAAAACATTTCAAGGACTGCATTTTTTTACTGGCACAATATTTCCCGACTCCACCCCTCACTCTCCTACACTAGCGCTGGAACATTAATCCATGCCTTTGTCACCTCCCGGCATGATTATTGCAATGCTGCTCCCTCTGGACTTCCCATAAAACTCACCAACAAACATCAAATCAACCAAAACTCTGCTGAATCCTTACTTGCTCAGAATCTTATGACCACATCTCTCCCGTCCTCGCTCAGCTGCAGTGGTTACTAGTCAAACAGCGCATTGAATTTAAGATTCATCTCCTCGCATATAAAGCCATCAGGGTTCGACCTTCACTTTTTCAGCTGTCTGCCAGCCGGGCTGACAGACCCCAAAATCTGTCTGCCCGGCTGAGTTTTTGTCAGCCCTGATTTTTTCAAATGCAAAACCCCAAAAAAAAGACACCTTTTTATGAACAAAACATTTCTCAGAATATAGCAACAACGAGGTCTTGTGTATCATATACATAAGACAGGATTTTTAAAAGTCAAGTGCTGAGGCAGCTAGCAGGCTGTCCTCTGAACAGACAACAAGACAACCAGATTGCAAACCCTCGCCCCTTTGACATTTGTTTGTGACTTTGATTTTTGACCTAGCAGTCTGACGTTAGAGGAGGGCCGAGCCACGGGTAGCACCTTTCTGCTGTGAAAGTTTCATGTAAATCGTGCCAATAGTTTTTAAGATATTGAGGGTTTGGAGCACAATGGTTATATGTCCAAAATTTGTGGTTTTGAGATTTTTACCACGTCACAGCTTTCTATCAGCTAATCTTTGGAGCACAATAACTATGTGTCCATCTGCATTCATTTTTAATCAGAATTCACATTTTCATTTTGTGATATGTCCAACAAAATCTGCTTAAACGATTAAACATTGACATTTTGATGAATAAACAGGAATTTTATTACAGAATAGTCTGTCTTCCATTGCAAACAAACTTACCTTCAACCAATCACCATTGTGTTATGTCACATCATGTGCTAGGATTGTTGGAGCACTGAGGTGACATGTCCATGTTTGGCAATTTTGACCATGATGTTGCGGTCACACTCCTATGAAAACTTAGGTGTTCAATATACTTCTGAACCATGCAGCAAAAGAGTGACTGGTAAAAAAAAAATGATATAAAATACCTGATTCAATAGAACACTTGGAAACCTTAAAATCAATTTTTCTCAAAACCTCTAAAATGGACATATAAACATTGTGCTCCAAACCCTCGATATGCGTCCGGACAGATAGACAGACAGACAGACAGACCCGATTACAATACCCTTGCCCTCCCTTCGGGGGAGCCTTTTTCTCTTCTCCTTTTCATAAATCTGAGATCCTTCACCATCTTTCTTTTTTGCCGGTTCTTCTTTGCCCAGCCACGACATTAACCCTTCCGCTCGCTTCGCCATGCTAAACTCAACTGTACACAATTATAGAATGTTCTTGGTTAAGACTAAGACGGAGCTAGGTAACATTGCAAAAATATCTCCGTGTTAACTTTCATACACAAAAAGATGAATTCGAACCTACGGTCAACAAAGTAAAGTGTATTTTCACTGGCCAATATTTAGCAAATGTATTGAATCCCATTTAGTCGCATAAATTGATGTGAAATTCGAATACTCGCTAAATCGTGTGAATAGATGGCTGGCAGCATATTTTGTAATTACAGCACAGCGACGGGTTCACACAGAATTGCAACCCTGTGAACCTCCACAAAGGTTTCTCTCGCGATTATGGCCGTATATATGATGCAAAGAAATCAATGGATAACGGTCAATAATTACTTCGCCATTTAGTTCGCTAGCCAGCATTTACATGCACCGAAGCAAAGTCGGCAAAAAGCTTTCTAGCTTTCCAACGTTTACTAAATAAACCAACAAACTTACTTGCAAGGCTAGCAAGCTAGTTTTCCTGCTCAGCTAGCCATTTGCGGTGCAGATAAATAAATAAACATAACGCGTCGCTGAATACCCCTCGGCCCGGACAAGATTTCCTGCCTCAAGGTCACAGCACTAAGGTCAAAGGTCAAATCCAGCAAAACAGCTGACATTGCACATCTATGTGTCACAGTGAGTTACCATACCAAATTTGGTGAAGCTGCGATCAGTAGTTGCTGAGTACTGACCCATAGAAGATTTCCTGCCTCAAGGTCACAGCACGAAGGTCAAAGGTGAAATCCAGCAAAAAACGTGACATTGCAGATATATGTGTGATACCATACCAAGTTTGGTGAAGCTACGAGAATTAGTTGCCGAGTACTGACCCGGACAAGATTTCCAGGGTCATGGTCACAGAGCTTAGGTCAAAAGTCAAATCCAGCAAAAAACCTGATGTTGCACATCTATGGGTCATAGTGAGGTCCATATCAAATTTGGTGAAGCTGTGAGAATTAGTTGCCGAGTGCTGACCCGGACAAGATTTCCAGGGTCAAGGTCACAGAGCTAAGGTGAAAGGTCAAATCCAGCAAAAACCCTGACATTGCACATCTATGGATCATAGTGAGTTACCATACCAAATTTGGTGAAGCTGCGAGAATTAGTTGGCGAGTACATACCCGGACAACATTTCCAGGGTCAAGGTTACAAAGCTAAGGTCAAAGGTCAAATCCAGCAGAAAACCTGACGTTGCACACCTATGGGTCATAGTGAGTTACCATACCAAATTTGGTGAAGCTGCGATGATTAATTGCCGAGTACTGACCCGAGCAATATTTCCAGGGTCAAGGTCACAGCGCTAAGGTCAAAGGTCAAATCCAGCAAAAAATGTGATGTTGCACATCTATGGGTCATAGTGAGTTACCATACTAAATTTGGTGAAACTACGAGAATTAGTTGCCGACTACTGACCCGGACAAGATTTCCAAAGTCAAGGTCACAGAGCTAAGGTCAAAGGTCAAATCCAGCAAAAAACCTGATGTTGCACACCTATGGGTCATAGTGAGTTACCATACCAAATTTGGTGAAGCTGCGATCATTAGTTGCTGAGTACTGACCCGGAAAATGTCACCCAGACAAGATTTCCAGGGTCAAGGTCACAGCGCTAAGGTGAAAGGTGAAATCCAGCAAAAAACCTAACGTTGCACATCTATGGGTCATACTGAGTTACCATACCAAATTTGGTGAAGCTGCGATAAATAGTTGGCCAGTACTGACCCAGACAAGATTTCCAGGCTCAAGGTCACAGCGCTAAGGTCAAAGGTCAAATCCAGCAAAAAACCTGATGTTGCACATCTCTGGGTCATAGTGAGTTATCATACCAAATTTGGTGAAGCTGCGATCATTAGTTGCCGAGTACTGGCCCGGACAAAATCATGGACGGACGGACGACAGACAGACACGCAGGTGACGACAATACCCCTCAGGGCCGGAGTCGGTCGAGGGGTAAAAACGGTGAATTGCTATTATTCCGCTACTTAATTAGTCACAAACGCCGAGAATTGCGAATAAGGAGCCAAGTTCAGCCTCTTGTCAGATTAGTAAATAGTCATGAATTAGCTGTGTTGCTAGGTCTGTTACACATTGAGGAGACTGATAAGCTCGTTCGCTGGCTGCAGAGTTTTTACGCGAACTAATGTTTGCCAAAGATACTTGGTTATTCATGTAAATTGGTCGCAAAACTTGATATCTAGCAAGGAAAGCCGGACTAAGTATATTAGACCTTGCAGTAGACAACAAATTAGCATTGTCTCACCTGGCTTAACCCTTTCGCAGGCAAATTTTGGCCCAGATGCATACCCCCACGGACGGATTAATTTTGAGTTTTTACCAAAATATGATTGTTATTCAAAATAACAATAAAATAACACCAAATCTCATAATAAGTTTCCCATAACTGATGTTTTTATGTTTTAATCCTCTCCAGAATCGCTAAAATCGTTTGGATCCAAGTCACTCCCGCTCTCTGGATATTCAAACTCATCGTCAGAGTCATTCAATACAGCAAAAACTTCATCCACATTGTATTTACGTTTAGAAACACGGCTAGAATGCGGCTATTTGTACTAAATTGATGCCATGTTCACATGTCCCACAATTTGACCGGAAGTAGTCTCGTATTTAGCGTTTTTAGGAAATCCCATGCCTCGTTCACGGCTAAAAATACAGTGCTGGGTGACCTGAGAGACAGCCAATGGTAATGAGTGTAACTAACAAGGGAATTCCAAGAATCGGGAATTTAAAGAAGACTTTATAAAACACGTTGGTTAAAACGACAAAAATGTCGCTGTGCCTGCGAAAGGGTTAACTATCAAGTTAGTTACGGCAAGGCATAATTTCTAACCTTTAAAGGGGACCTATTTTGCTATTTTTCCAAGTTTATATTTTGGTCTTCGACTCCCCTAGAGTACTCCTGATCGGCAAAAAGTAAAAAAAAAGGTTATTTATTTCGCTCATACTGCCATCCTCAAAAAACTGCATTTGTAGTACATTGTAGTCTCTGCCTGAAACGCCTCACTGGGGTGGCTCTTCCGCTATGGTCCCCCCCTCCCGTGTGCCCACTTTCTTCTGACTGGCCAGCTCTGTGGAGGGCGGAGTTAGGCGGGGCGAGGCTGCAGAACGCAGTTTTCCGTGTCCGGCTCCCCAGAGTGAAACCTGAGACACGTCTGCAATCTGATAAGGAAGCGGCGGGCAAATTCCGCAAATCTAACGTTATACTTGAATATAGATCTAATGACATGATCTTGTTCTAACAAACATGGCGGCAAAAGTGGAGGATGCAGTGCGAATATCTCTCAGCGCAAGCTCAAATTTGCTATCGGCTACAGTTTGCTACGGCAACAGTTGGTGAGTACAGCGGTTTTCTAGTCCTAGCTAGGATGCAGGGAAGCTAGAATCCACCCCATATAGACACATTTGTAGAACGGGTCGACATGCCCAAGTGAAGACCGGAGACCGTAGAAATCCGGTGGGTCTGAGTTTAGAGGGAAACATGGACAGTGAGGAGCAGCTAAAAGTGGACCAACAGCTTATGGACCGCTTCGGCGGGTATTAGGACCTGCTGGGTCGTGTGCATAGCTGTGGTGTGTTGTTAGCGTGGAGCAACGAACAGCTTCCGCGCTGTTATATGACGGAGGGGCGAAAGCTCCAGGCTAAACGGCCTTTTCGGAAATTTCCCGTGGTAATGGTTTACTTACTGCGTCGGAATGACCAGCTTTTCCTCGCGGAGAATGGGCGCGTTATGGATTGTGCGCGAGAGCAAGCTAGAGCTCTGGTATTTTTATGAGCATAATACAGGTTTTACAGACTGTAAGTTCCGTCTGCGTGAACCGTTGCTTATGTGGAGCTAGCGAATCGATCACTTTTACAGGAAATAATTTAATATTCAGTCGCCAATTTAATATTCAATCGACAGCAATGCAGAGAAATCGTTTGTGATACCATACACGTTATAGCCTCTTGCGCTTCCCTATTGCTTTCACCGGTAGCATCAGAGAGCTTGCTCAGACATTGGGGATGTATCAGGCTGACCCCGGTCATGGATAAGTAAAGCGATCGTTTCACAAGCACCCAAAAACTCACCCCAAGCTTTGCAAAACCTACGTCTGGTCTAACTGCAGCCCAACTCGGCAGACACATACAGCACCTCTCCGGTTAGCTTCAACTGTAGTGGCTACAATCAGGCAACGTTATGATGAAACTACCACATTGATGTTTACCGAAGTAACACAAGCATACCGATCAGAATCGCTGCATATAAGTTAACCAGGAGCGTGTTTAATTAGCAGAGCAGGGGAACTAACATGCAGTAGCTGATAAGTGGCCATGACTTTGAATGTAATCTGTCGCGCGAAAAATTCGTTTTGGCGTTGCTTGACATGCCCGTATTCGTCCGTAATCTGTCGCGCGAAAAAAATTCGTTTAAAAAAAGCAGCTTTGTGGATAGTACGCGACAGCTAGAGAGAGCTCGGTTAAGTTAGGAACATAATACAGGTTTTGCAAACCGTACGTTCCGTTAGGGCGGACAAGTTGCTTATGTGGAGCTAGCGAATCGATCACTTCTACAGGAAAGAATTACCTATTTAATCTCCGCCTTTTTCGGCTTTTTATTAGCCACAACAACTTCTAAAGGGGGATGAAATTATGTCAAGGTAGTGCAGAGAAATCATTTGTCAACCGGTAGAGCTTCTGCGTTTCGCACTGCTTTCATGGTAGCACCAGAGAGCTTGCTCAGACATTTGTGAAGTATCCTGCTGATCCCGGTCATGGATTAGTGAAGCGATCACTAACTGTAGAGCCTACAATCGGGCAACGTTATGATGAAACTGCCACATTGATGCTTACCGAAGTAACACAAGCATACCGATCACAATTACTGCATATAAGTTAACCAGGAGCATTTTTTAATTAGCACGACCGCAAACTAACATGCAGTAGCTGGTAACCGAGCGGTCATAACCACAGAGACAAACCCTTGCAATACAGGTTTTACAGACAGCAAGTTCTGTTACTGTGAACAGTTGTACCAAGCATCCAAATTACAAAAAAGTATTAAAAGTTAGCTTCAAATGAGGTTTATGTTCACACACCTTCTGTAGAATTTCCCCTGATATCACTCTTGCATATTTAGGACACAAGCATTAGCAACAGTAACTTGGCTACGTTAGCCGCTGTGCTACAGCCACAATCAACTGGCTATCACGTCAGGTTGGCTTATGCAGTAAAAGCAACTTACAGCTTCTGTGTCTGTGAGTCATGGACAGTCGCGACCGATACAGGCTTTATCTTCAGATATTTTACCAAGCCTGCCTTTGAGGCCAGTTGTTGAGTGCTAACTATCGCTAGCGGTCCTGCTAGCCACCCGTAACACGTTAGCTTCACTTACATTATTTGCTGTTATATGGTTACTTACAGCTTGTGGCTCCGAGCGCTTGATCGATGCAGCTGCTTCAGGTTTGAGAAGCAGCTGAAACGCTTATCCTGTGTCGAATTATCCTTTATTGACAAAGCTGTCTTTGGTGAAATGCTGAGCACAAACAGCTAACGCTCCATTTGGCCGTGGCTGTTTGCTGCCAGCAAACAAAAAAAGCTACCCACTGATTTCTGGTGGCATCGTCTTTTCAAAGAGAAATATTTGTTTTTCTTCGCGTTCAAAAGTAAACGGACAAGTAGCTTTGGGAGAGATACTAACAAAATTGCAGCTCAAATGATCTGTGGTTCTTCTTTTGTATTTCCAAAAGTGTCAACGCTACTGAGGCATAGTATGATCTGCCGTTGTTGTTGCCTGCTAGAATAGTTTCCGGTGTGGGCAGGTCCAGCGCCATGATTGGCTCTGGCTAGGTCTGTACTAATTGGATGGCACAACCTGGCGTCAGGTTTTACCCAGATCTGGTGAAGATCTCGGGAGGAGCTGTTCAGAGAGGAAATCACGCTCACGAAATCACGTTCTTGGATTACGGCAAAACCCCTGTATCTTATGTTTAGAAACTTTTCAGAGGTTGAGCATGGACAACCAACATTTTAACATTACTAATATGTATTAAAAGAAGGATCAGCATAATAGGTCCCCTTTAATCTAGGTTTCTTTAGTCAGCGTCCATCGGCAAATTTTTTTTATTTGGTGCATTTTAATGGCAGCTAGCCAGCTAAATGCTTGCGATTCAACTCTAGCTAAGTTAGTTCGAAAAATAAATGGCTATTCACTTTTTTCCTATTGACTTTGATGCGTCAAATAGAACTGTTGGCTAGCTAAGCAGGCGAACTTTCTAGCTGAGCATGCGATCTAACGTTAGCTAGAACTATTGATCGCTATCCATAGCTTCCTGTGCCTGCCATGTTAAAGCCTTAATCGCATGCGAACCCTTTGCGCATGCTCATTAGGTTACAATCCTGAGCTAACCCTTCGCTGTGGTTTAAATACAAAATACGCTGCCTGGCTTTACTCGAGATGGCGTCATTGGCCAAAACGACGGACTGACAGAGTGAGCTCGACTCAGAGATTGTTGTTCCAGTTCAGTGGATCCGATTTCGCGGCTAAAAATGCTGTCGGCCCACCGGACCGACTCACCCAGAAAATTGTCGGCCCAAAATGAAAATCGTCGGCCAGTGGCCGACGGACCGGCGTTAAGGTCGAACACTGGCCATGAACGGCCTTGCATCCCCATACCCCTCTGGCCGTCTTCATGAAAACACCCTTGCTCGCACTCTATGTTCCTCCTCAGTTGGGTTTCAGTTTATCCTTACCACACGATTATCTACAATGAGCGATGGAGCTTTCAGCTCTACAGCCCCCAGGCTCAGGGATTCTTTCCCTGCTGAAAAATCCAGTAGAATACCATTAGAAAAAAACCATTAGGAACCATTAGGTTTCTAATAGTCTAATGGGAATTGGAACCCCATTAGGAACCATTATAAGAAAACATTAGGAATCTACTGGTCCCATTAGGATATAAAACCATTAGTGACTTACTGGTCCCATTAGAATGTAATACCATTAGAGACCTACTGGTCCCATTAGAATGTAATACCATTAGAAAGTTACTGGTTCCATTAGAATGTAATACCATTAGAAAGCTACTGGTTCCATTAGGAGCTAAAAACATTAGAAAACTGGTCCCATTAGGATCTAAAACTATTAGAAAAACATACCGAGAAACCTGCTGCTGCAACAGAAATTATAGCAGAGTCCTAACACTGGGCACCAGAGACATGTCTATACATATGTGTAATTGTGTATGTATTCGGATATTTTCCCCTCCGAATTGGGAACAGGACATATGGGGCGTGACAACTCATTGCAGTTTGTGATTTTAATTAAATTTTTTCATAACATGAACCATCAAACCATCAGGTTGTGTTCTTTTCCCTCCTCTTGGATTGATGAGTCATGAACAATGATTTAATCACAAAAGGCCAAATATGATTTAATCACAAATTTAATCGCAAAAGGCCAAAGGTGATCTTGGAACGTGTTAAATGAAATCACTGAACACTGCAATCTACAAACATACTGTATAGCCTACGCAAGGACCCACTAGAAATCACACAGATGTGATCGCTAAAGAAGGCTATAACATCTGTGTTCCTCCATCACATTAGGAACCATTAGAGACTACTACACCGTGTAGTGACCACTGTATAGTGACCTTTAGACTGGAAAAGAAACACCTGTAGGAACCCTTAAGACTTCTGTAGGAACCATTAGACTCCTGTGGGAACCATTGAGGCTCCTGTAGGAACCATTAGTAGGGACCAGTTAAAGTCCTGTAGATTTGTGTAGGAGATAATAGAATCCCATTAGAAAAACAAACCGAACCATTAGGAAAACATAAGCAGCCATTAGAAACCATTACAAAACTACCAGGAACCATTAGAAACCAATAGAATATGCCTAATGGTTTCTCTGACTTTTTTCAGCAGGGTTAACAGCGCACATTTGCCGTGCAGAGTCACTGACATCTTTCAAAAAACTTCTCAAAACCCATCTGCTAAGGCTTGCACACACCTTACTGTTTGCTTTCCATACACCAGTCGTCTGTTTTTATTACAGTGTATATGTCAGCAATTTTAACTATGTATATTTTGTCATGGCTTTTTTTATTTTTTAAATTGTTATCATTTTAATAGTGTATATTTTTGTATGTTGACCTTAAGTGCTGAGAAAAGACTCCATTAAAATAAAATGTACGATTATTGTGACTATTATTATTAATCATCATTATAATCATAATGAAAGAAAAGCGTAAGATTGTAAATTAATAAAATATTTTGAAGCACGAGCAGTCCTCTCGCTGACTATTCTGCAACGTTCTGTAAGATGGCGAAATGACTGATGTATTGATATTTATAGCCAACATTGGAGGTGAACTCATGAAACGGAACTTAATTTGAGGAGAGTTTGAAACACGGCGCTATCTACAGGGAGGGATGAAGTTGAGAACGTGCTGAACATGGCGACGGTAGGCGGTTGTGGGAGCAATCGTGTTGATAACTCCGATGGCAAAAATAAGTCTCCCGTAGTGACTCCCCAGAAAGTTCGGGAACTTCTCAATGAAGGTGTTGTTTCCGAGGAAAGAAAATTGCATCGGTGAGCTATTTAGAAATGATTACTCGTTTATATCGTACAACATTGTTACTGAGGGGGAAGGGGCGTGTTGATAAGCTAGCAAGGCACTGAGTAGCTAGTGTCAAGTTAACTGGCTAGCTACATCTAGCGTATAGTTGAGCTTGGCTGTGATGAATTATGATCTTGTTTTGCAGTTTGCCGGGATCGAGATAGCTCGGCTGGACGCTGTATATCGCTATCTGTTCACTTCAGCTGGCGTTTCACTACATGCTATTGCAAGCGGCGAGCACGTTACGTAACTAGATTAACTAATGGTCCCAAGAATGTCTGCAAAATGTAACATTAGATATTTGAAAATCGTTCAATTAGTGACGCATCTGAACACAAATATAGCCGTCCTGTGAATGAACTTGCCCATATGCATTTGTTATTTGATCGGTGGACGTTATGTAATCTGCATAATTTATGCGTATATATGATTTAAGACTGCTCGCTCGCTATCTTTTTTGCATGTGCCATACTATCCGACTTGCGTCGTTCTTTATCTTTTCTCACTAATTTATCCCTTCGCCGTGTTCCGCGTTATTATTGGTAATTTTGCGAATGCCTTTGATGTTCCTAGCCCAGTCCTTGCTTTGCAGGTTCGTCTAAAGTTTACTTCCCTCTTGTTGTCAAAATAACATTTTTGTGAGTTTTCTTCAACAAAAGAGCACTATTTGTTTAAACTCGGATTATTGATGTGCAAGCAAATAGATGGAATGGGGTGAATGGAGACGATGTTGCCAGCTGGAAAAAGATGTGTAGGGCTAATCTGCTGAAACATTCTGCTGAAAAACTAGAACCATCTATACTTTCCTTCATAATTTATTTATTTCTTAATATATTGTGATGACATTTTCACCAGTTATTCTTGAGATGTATATCTATCAATATCTAGTTGAGTTGATGAAAAAAAGAAGAATTAGCGAACTTTCAGCAGAATATTTTCAGCAGATTAGCCCTACCCGAAAAAGATACATGTTAATGTATTGCATGACGGAAATCTGGCTATCCGTGGAACATTGGATACTTTTGGAAAGGCAAACATTGAGAGAGTCTTCAAAGCTTGTTTACGCTGGAAGAAAATCTGTACGGACGTTTTGCGTTCCTGAATGTATAGCTACATTAATCTCATATCAATGCGTATAAGAGTAAACTCAATCATTTGCACATAGTTCTTTGAACAATTGTTCTGTTCACCCTATCAACTAAGCTTCTTATGATCTAGTCAATATCTTTTGTATGATTTGTTTTCATCCCAAACCCAACTTATTGAGTAGTTCTAAGATGCTGAAGACTTCCAAGAATGCCCCCCAATTTAATGCCGGCTTTTAAAACAATAATTTTAAGACCTTATCCTTGTCCTTATGATGAATTGTGCATAGATGCTGTGTGTGGTGTGAGAATGAGAATGATAATCCAAAAGACTGAATGACTCAAGCAACATCATGTCATATTTGCAAAGCAAAGACAAAAATTGAAAAATTATCTTCTGAGGGCAGAGCTGGAAAGTTTTCATAAATCATACTAGTACTAAAACCTCCCTTCTAGTCCTACGCTCATGGGTCTGATATTTTATTTCCCAGAGAATTCAAGTCCCAGGATAAGAAATCAGTGTTATTCCTCCAACCATCGGCTAAGTCAACTGATTTCATTAGTCTGACCTTCTGGCTGAAGAACTGTACCAACGAGCAGGTCCAGGTTGCTAGAATGAAATGCTTTGAGTTATTTGTATAATAGATGTGAGTGAACCTGGAATTTGAACCTCTCCTGCTTTGCGTCTAAACCTGATCTGATCTGGAGACAGGCGATCTCTTGTTCAAGGAATCCTGTTTTCTGCGTTTCAGAGTGGATCGGGAAGCAGAACAGTCGAATCCCAATGGAAATGAGGGAGCCCCCTGCGAAGCCGTCAGCAAAGAGGCCTTCTTCTCACGAGTCGAGTCGTATTCCATATCCTCCCCTGCACACTTTGGTTGATAAATGTGCTACGTGAGATTAAACTTGGTTGCAGTGCCTTTTTGCTGCAGGGTGTGAAATGAAAATTTTAGTGCATTTTGGCTGAACAAAATAATTCCCTTGGCTTTTATTTTTATGGTAATTCATGGAAAATGTCTGCACTTTGCCCCACTTTCTGTCCTACATCATTTTAAAATCCCCTAAATAGTCAATATTTACCTGGTAATCATGTATTTGGGCAATTTAACTGCGATAAAAATCAATTATGAATGTTCAGAAGCCAAAACTGAAATGGTTTGAGATGATGACTCATAGAAACCCCTCTATTGGAAAGCATTGTCCAATTTCCATGGAAGTACACAGTTGCATTTGTGTGATAACTAACCTAAACGTCTATATTACTCGTATTGCTGCCCTGTTTTTCACTTGTGGGTAATAACCTAGCGTGCTATTTTTAACATATGGCTCAGGAACTGGAAGGGGGGGGGGGCACAATTGAAAAATGGCAAAAGTGAAGCTTGACCTTATTTTTAACTTGTTTTCTTATCTCTGGGACCGAAATTGTCATGTGCAAAAAACAACAAGATCATTTTTGTTTTTGCCTGACGGCCTGTCCAATGTTCTCTGGTTGTTTAAATGATCAGTTTTACCCATAAGAAGTTGTAGTTTTCATAAAAACCGTTCTGTCATTTTAAGTGAAAATACACTGGCCTGGACCCTAATTGGTTACTTAATAAATATGCATCATTGGTACCTTAGCCTAAGTATTAGCTTAGCTATACAGACATCCATATTTGCTGCTGTTATGCTTCCCCGCCTTTTGGTTAAAGCATAAAAAAGCCAAATTTGCTGGACACTTTCAGATAGCTTTGCCTAAGTTTTATCATGAATTCTGACTTTAAATCAATGCTATGAGTGTAGAAGAATGATACACAGCCTAACCTGAGAAGTGAGGTTTATAGTGATATTTTTCCCCCTCCCATGGCGTTTTGGTGCTGAAAAAAAATTTTTTTTTCTGCGCATTTCACCTGAAAAAAGATGCATGTGACCATACCTATCATAAAGGCAACGATATGCTGTTTCGTCTCAATGCTGTTGATTCGTCGCTGCTTGTTGGGTTTCCATAGTGCTGGGCTTTTTATGGGATGCTTTGATGGCAAAGGAGAGCAAGCAGAACGTTTTGATGCTGGTTACAGAGTCTGCGTGGTGCTCTGCCTCTGCCGCACCTCATTCCCTGCTTGGGAGCGAACACCTTGCATACCACATTGCCCATGGAGAGCCGTCTCCTCTTGGTAGGGGCCTCAGTTGGACTTCGTTCTGAGGGGGCTGTCCGCCTTTTTTACAGGCGTCACAGATGGGAGTAGCTCCAAGTTTGACGAGGGTGTGAATGAGGGCATGGGTGAAGGTGCAGATGTAGGCGGAAACCTCACTGCACCTTACAGGTGCTTCCGCAGTGCCCCCACCAGCTGCCGGAGATGTTGGTTCTCGTCGATCTGCTTTTTGTTCCTCCGTTGCATGGTAGACTCAATCCGACCGGACTGCACCTTCGTCTTCTGATGTCGGATTTTGAAGGTTAGCTTGACTACCAGCCTGAAATAGTTTTCATTGCAAGGCAAAAGCGTGTTAGGCATGCCTGTGTATTTGGCATTTGCATGTTCTTGTGCAATGTTTTTGAAATTAACTTGCGTATTTTTTTTTTTTTTTTTTTTTCTAAATGTGTCTGATTCGATTATATATGGTTGTTTCAACTTTTTAAAACTAATTTATCACCAATCAGTTGGCAATAAATTACAATAGACTCAACTGCATAAAGTGTGAAACAAAAATATACTAATTATTGAAGACTGTCTTTCACCATCTTCTGGTCTAGTGCGTTGGACTTGGACACCTGCAAAAACAAAAAAAAAAAAAGTTGAAATCCATATAAAATTGCAACATTAAACGGCTGATGAATTATTGCCAAGGATGGTATCATTCTAAAACACAGTAGGATAGGCTAAATAAGTCAATTAATGAATGGCTATCAAAAGTACACTGCCAATGAAAAACAATTTTAACCGCAGGTCTTTCATTCAAAGTCTACCTTGAGTGAAAATTGAATTCAGGCAATCGTAACACCATATTAAATTGTACTCATACGCGTCTTCCATCATGTCCAATATGATACATGCAGCAATTTACTGAGATATGAAATGAACAGACTACTCAGTGGTACGAAGTCGGACCTGGATTTTAACCGTAAGGAAATGTTTCAGCATGGCAGGACGCCCACATGCATTTATTTGAGAAAATACCAATATTTACATATAACCCATGTCCCTACCTTTGATTTGAAGCATTAGTTTGGTTTAATACAAAAATTGAAACGGGCACGGGTAGCAATTTATGTTTTCTTTGCAAGAAAAAGTTTTAATCATAAGCGGTCAGCTGATCGCCTCTTCCCACTACTGGCTTTTCCGAACGACGCAAGGAACATCTGTCCATTCAGATTTGTTAAATCTGGCAAAAATTTTCTGAATTGCATAAATTTTCATGTCCCCTTACTTCTCTTTGTTATTTGACCGTGTTTATAGCATAATTCTTACATTGGTGGGAAAAAAAGCATGAAGTAATGCAGACATACAGTCCGTTGATATCTGAGGATAAATGTTTTCCCAACTACCCAAGTTTACTCTTAAGAATTGATCTGATTATTCATATTTTGCAGAAAATATGCCATCTACATGATAAGTAAGCTGCTTTGCTGTATCTCATGTAGATTTTGAGAAATGAAACTTTTACATTGGACATGGCAAAAATTATCCATCTTCATATGTTAAAATGACTGGGAAGTACTCACCGGCACATTCAAAAGTGTTGTGTTCCGGGTCGCTGTCGATGAGCTTTATCCATTTTATGAGGATTCGGAAGAATTTAAGCAAATGGGAAGATTTACTGGCCATTGGACATAATTTCAGGGAGGCGGTTCTCACATTGTGAGTCTGAGCCCTTTGTTCCAAGTTCCACATGAAGACCTTGGACTTGGGGGACATAGAAAGGAAGTGTTACTTAAAAACTGATCCTTCTCAACCCTGAATTGCGTTGGAAACTATTTCAGCAAGCACTGTTTTCCCTTATCCTCCCTCCCTTATAAGCCATGGAAATATGTGATCAAAATGTTCTTGAATGAGCATTCGAATTCTGATCTCTCAGTTGTTGTGGATGAGTTCTAGAATACCGGCCAAGAATTTGAGGGGGAAAAAAAGGAAAGAAAATGCCACAAAAAAAAAAAAACATCTTGAAGGGATTCTGTTTTTTTAATGGCTGCTTGTGGTGGTTTTCCTTGACTGTGCACACTGTCTGAAATGGGCCGGAAAGCCTCCAGTCCTTTCCCCCCTCAGGTGTGCGCGATACGGCTGGGTCAACGTCGACTGTGACATGCTCAAGTGCTCCAGCTGCCAGGCCTTTCTCTGCGCCTCTGTCCAGGCCTCTCAGGACATAGAGAAATGTATGCACTCCTTCCTTCCCAATTAGGGTGGCCTGTAGTATGGTGGCTGAGGTACTTAATTATGGTTCTCAGAAGGCTGGTGATTTAGGTCTCAGTGTAGGCACAATGGCAGGGTCAAATAAGCGTTATTAACCTATGTTTCTTTTTCTGCTATTGTAGAAGTCGCTAGCTGTTTTAATGGCTACACTTTTGTAAGTGTAGCTAACCATCATGCCTTTATTCAGTTTTAAAAGATTTTAAGTTGGATCAAATTCTGAAATTGACAGCAAAATGTATTGTTGATCCTGTATGTGCAAGAGTTTGTGAAACGAATACTTGATTTTTAGAATGTTAATTCTCTCTATTTGCAGATGAAGGACGCATACAGGAACTGACAAAACTTCTTCAGACGCAACATGAGAAATTTTGCTTTTGGCCCGATTTCCCCTGCCCAGGTAAAGTGTTTGTTTTTAACCCATTTTCTGCTGCCAGCTGGTATTGTGCTGTTGTGTGTGGGCAGGCATGGCTTTAAGTTTTTTCTTTTTGTTTTTTTGCAGATCGTTTCTGGATGGTTCCGGTGAATGAGCCGGCAGCTCTACTCAGCTCCTTCCTCGAACGTTTTCGGAGCTCCTGCCTTCTGGAGCTACAGCTGCCGGCCATGAAGCCGGAGCATTTAAAGAGCATGGTGAGCCTCGCTGCACTCACTCCTGCTGCCACACGCTCGGGCAGTGCGGAGGTTCAGCAGTTGGCGCTATTGACTTGCAATAGGGGGCTCCTGGTTCGAATCCTCTTTACCAATCTCCCCTCCGCCGCAGTACCCTACTTTCTACTTACTTTTCTCCCAAAGACATGCATAATGGGAATTCTACGATTATCCAAGACCAAGGCTCTGATTGCAGGACTCTTGTCAGTTCCCATGTACTGCACTTTAGCTGCCCGCTGTTCTTAAAAGCCCTACATCGAGTTCTGAAAACATAATGATAATCACCATTGTAGTCATCACTCAGACATGCAATTTTGCAATTAGTATTTACACCCATCAGCCACACGATTAAAACCACCTGCCTAATATAGCGAAGGTCCCCCTTGTGCTTCCAGAACAGCTCCATCAAACTGATACCACTTGAATTCTGAAACTCAGGGTTTCCCACCACAACATTTCCTGGAGTATCACACTTCCTCTACCAGCTTGTCTTGCTCCCACAGTGCATCCTGATGCCATCTCTTCTCAGGTAAATGGTGCAAATGTATCCGGCTGAGGCATAGGATGTAAATGAAAATGGGCCTCTCTGGACTAGGCAGCCTTCTTCAACTGCTCCAAGGTCCAGTTCTGAAGCTCAGGCGCTCATTGGAGGGCACTTCTAGAGATGGACCAGGGCTAGAGTGGTTACGTTGACTGGTCTGCAAGCTAAAATTTGCAATATACAGCAGGGTATGTTGTACTGTGTGTTTTGACTCATTCCTTATGTAAATGCTATTGAAATTTTCAGCGACTTATGCCACAGTCACCATTCTGATGGATTGGACCAGACAGGATAGCCTTCATAGCCCTCGTGCATCGATGAGCCTTGGCTGCCTAAAACCCGGTAGCCGGTTCATGGTTTGTCACTCCTTGGACCAGTGTCAGTAGATACTCAGATCTGCTGACAGGAAGCACCCTAGTGGCCTTGCCACTTCAGTGATGCTCTAACGCACTCGTCAAGCCATGCTGATTTGGCCCTTGTCAAAGTCGTTCACTTCCAATTTCTCCCACATCCAGCACAATGAATACGAGAACCGACTGTTTGCTTACTGTCTAAGATCTGTCTGCAGACCTGGAGAAGTGGTGTTGTTATGAAATAATCAACATTATTCACTGCATTTGTGAGTGGTTTTAATATTTTGGCTCATGGGTGTCCAATGCAATCGCATAATTGCGATCTCTGTCATACAGCTACATTTGTGCATTTGTGCAACCCCATTTCCAAAGCAGTTGGAATGTTGTAAGTAAAAACAGAATTAATTTGATGTAAAAGAAAAAATGCTAGATTGACTTTGTTCACGTACACCCCAGTAATATTTATGGCTTTATGAGAAGGGTAAAAGTGGTGGTCTATGAAATTTTTCCTTTGTTTGATTGGAAGAAGGGCAATAAATGTGCCATGGGGACCAATAAAAATTGGTTTGTTGTGGAGTTGTCTGTTGTGCCAGACAAGGGCTGCTTGGGGTGCTTTATGGCTGCGGTGCTGGAAAAGTGAGCTTTCCCAGGGTTGAGGGTTTCGATTTTTGCTTTTTTTGGCAGTATGAATCATACACAAACTCTCGGTAGGTGTGAGTTTTGAGTGTTTCTTTCTTGTGTCTCTGAAAGCATGCAGAAGCTGTGACAGGGTTAACTGTTTTTGACTGTGGCATTTGTGCGCTCTTGTTCTGTCATATTGAAGCAATGATTGGCCGTTCCCAGTCTCTTACAGAGGACGTGATAGGGATTCTGCTCCAGCTGGTGGAACAGGAGCTGCGGAAGGAGGGCCGCTCACCCACCAAGCTGCAAAATGAGCCGATGGCCATCCAGGTAGCTGCCTGCATTGTGGCGCTCTGCGGCTGGGCAGCCAGGTAAGGAAGGAGTGAATTTCTAATATGAATGGAAAAGTAGATTCATGCTTCATTTGCCCCTTTTTAGCTTACCGGCCCTATGGGCCGCGAAGCTATCGTCGTGGTATGGCGTCCGTCGTCCGCCATCCATCGTCCGCAGTCTGTCGTCCGTCGTCTGTCCTCTGGAACATTTTTTTAATCTTTTTTTGGGCCTGATGAATTTTCGTTTAAATTTGCCATAATATACTACTAGACAATGTCTCCAGACGGTTTTTTTCGGATTTTTGATTGAATCATTTTTGTCTGTTTTATGGGCCCTTGAAATTTTGGCCCCAATGTTCAAAATAAAAGTTTGTATTATCGACATATAGGAAGTCATTTATGACCTATATTTTGGCTGTGTTAAAGATGACCTCACCTTGAAACGTCAAACTTGAGGTCAAGCAATATGTTACAATTTTCAAAGGCTTCTAGGCTTGAAAATATAGAAGATTGGGAACATATATGCATTGTATTGACCTTCAAAGGTCAAGCTTCACATCGTGAAATTTCAATGGCTTCTATCACCAAAACTATTACAGACGGAGCTTAGGTTCCTTTTGTGGGCATATAGGAAGTCATGTATTAAGTTTCATTTGGCGACCTTGAACTTGACCTTCAGTGACCTTCAATGGCCAAACTTTACAATTAAATTTCAATGACTTACATCAGCAAAATCGTAACAGTTGGAGTGTATATTTGTATTGAAGACCTATAGGAAGTCACACACGAGCTTTCATTGGGTGACATTCAACTTGACTGTTGGTGACCTTTGAAGGTCAAACTTGACATAATGCAATTACTTGTATTGCCAAAACAGTCTCAAATGGAGCATAGGTTTGTATTAGAGACTTAATATGAAGTCTGACCTCAACTTGACCTTCTGTGACCTTTAAAGTTCACAGTTGACATTGATTTTCAATGACATGTATCACCAAAACTGCTTCAGAGCTTAGGATTGTACAAATTATTACAGGAGGTCTTATAAATGTATGTGAACTTTTTTTTAGTAACCTTGACGTTGACCTTCAATGATTCGAAGGTCAAATTTCACACGAAATTTTCATATCTTGTATCATCACTATAAGATTGCTTGCTGGTAAGCTATAGGACCCTTGGTCGATTTTTTTTTTTTTTTGGTTCAAACTGAAGAGTGCGCTAAATGTGTCTTTGCAATGTCCTGTTTGGCATTATGAAAATCAATCTTCCATAACGCATTTCTTTCCATCATCTGCAATGGTAATGTCTAAACTCATGTCCTGGAGGGCCGCAGCATTTGCAGTGTTTGCAGAAATCGGCTGTCATTTATTTTATGCCTTAAGTTTGGGCTGATTCTTTAGCCAGTCACTTCATTGAATCCCTTATGTGGGAACACACCAAAAACCAGCAGACGCTGTAGCCCTCAAGAACTGTTTCTCTGCCCTGCTCTGTAACATTACAAACATGAAGCTTAGCAGCCTGGAAAATATGTAAGACTTGAGGAAAAAGGCCTGTTTATCTTATTGACACTCGGAACCTCATCATGCATTTCTGCAGCTGAGCTCTGTACTTTACTGGGTTCATCCCAATACGAGAAAAATAGATCTTCCTTTCCTCCTCTTGTCTCATCTCATCATGCTTTCAGACAGGAGACGGCCACATGTGGAGAATGGATATATCATTTTTAGTACTGTGATACATACCCTGCACATTTTTGCCTCTGATACTTCCTGCTCGCCTAAACTCAAACTACTATCTCCACAATGCTCTTTTACAGCCCTGCCCTCAACTCGCTGCACTTGCCTGTGCTCACCTGCTCGTACTGCCAGCGCAAGGTGGGGCTCTGGAGTTTCCACCAGATCCAGGAGGCGGGAGCAATAGTGGAGGGGGAAGACCACTGCACTCCCAGCACACCATCCACACCGGGCCCGGGTCCGGATGGGCGAGGCGGGGACAAGGCCACGCCCTCCTCCCTGACGCCCAGCCGAATGAAGCTGCGCAGCCAGGACGCCTCCCGTCCTGAACAGGTTGGTCCACCCTGCACTGCTGTGAGGCTATCTTGCGCTGTGATTGCCTTTGAAGGTAGAGTAACGCTTCACCGTCTTCCGTCTGTCCTGGATTAGGTTATCAACCAAAAAGTGCAGTCATCTGAAAAAATGGTGTTTTTGCTTCCTCCATTTAGCAGGTGCTCTGGATAGTGCTTGTGTCATAGTAAGTGGGGTCTGGGATTGTATCTTAGCCTGAGTCCCCCTGTGTGGACTTTGTTTGTGCTCTCTCCCTGTTTCCATGGGTTCCCTCCTCGTTTTGTGTTTTCTTCCTGTACAAAGTCATAGAGATTAGGCTTTCAGGGTGTGGGGTTGGCTCAAAATGAGCACGCGTGCTCAGTTAACCTGTCATGTTTAAATAAAGGTTAAATTAATGGTGATTGTGAAATTGTGTGTCTATGCAGCATTGTTTCACACTGATGAAGGCTTGTAGCTGAGTCATGTTGGTTACGCCATGGCAGCCATATTGAATTTGGTTTGGAGGACAGCAGATTATCTAATCACATTCAAATGTGCTTTTTGCATTGGTGGTGGGTAATGGAAGGTCCTTTCGAAATTGGGAGCACTTGCCACTTTAAATATGGCTGCCAAAGCTGCCATATTGAATTTGGTTTCTGTCTATTTCAAGAACTGATCATCCAATCAACTTCAAATTTGCTTTTTGGATAGAGGAAGGCTCCTTTCAAAAATGGGTGCACTGCCATTTTCAGTGTGGCGTCTCAGCAGCCAACTTGAATCTAGTTTTAGTCGATCTTGGGTAGAACGGAAGAATCGATCAAAGTTGAATTTGTTGTGTGATGTTGTCACTACCCAATGTGAGTCACTCCCTAATCTGAGTCGTGCATGCGCACTGTTGCTGCCTGATCTTAGTCAACCAAATGAGTTGCACATGCCCATGAGCATCAACCTTTTACAGCACAGACAACCCCCATCTAAATGTCAGTTATTGGCTCTCTCACTACCATATATTAATGTTTTTCTTCAATTGGAAAGACATAGACACTCATCTTGCTCTTGAATGGCATTAAGCGGAAAGTGCTGAGAAGAAGTATTTGCCTCAGCGGAGTTTGTTGACAAACGGACAAGCAGTTAAAAGCAGTCACATGTTTTCACCAAGAGCTGTACCCCCTTCTAAAATAATATTTATATACCATACAGCTCACATCAAAATGGAAAAAATCGCGAGAACTCTCCCGAACTTACCGCTGTCTTGCCGTCTTTGTATCGCTACTCTACCGCCAGACTAACTCGTTGTTTCACGAGATTAATGCTGTAAGCCTTTTAACTGCCGACAGTGATCATGAGGCGGCGCCAGGTAAGAAAATATAGTTCCTGTCCACGTGTGGTTTCCTATTCGCTGCGGGGCGAATAGCCACTTCCAAAAACATAACATGCACTTTCAATTTAAAACTTGTGAGAAACCGCATTATAGTGCACGTGAAAGCGTGGAGGAAATTTTCTTTTGAAGACGTGTGTCAGCTGTGTGTGTGAGTTCATAATGTAACTAAAATCTTCTCTCTGAATGTCAGGAGTGCCACTAAGTCCAGCAATCTACAATATAACAGAAACAAAGTGAAAATTTTTCTAAACTGTGTGTCCTATATGGTAGCATGTATCATTCATTTTCACAGAACATTAAGGGTAAACAACAAAAATAAAGGAATTTTCCTATCTGCACTAAATAGCATTAAAATATATAGAAAGCTTTATGTTTTTTGTCCAAAAGAACTGCTCCTTTTCGCCGCTGTTCTCCTCATAAACAAACCCCATACATCCAGCCGCGTCATGCAGTATACTTCTGGCTATATCTCATACATTGTTCCTTCACATGCAATGGTTTACCGATTCAAAACTTGTGATTTTAAATCTATCTACAACAATAAAAATACAAGGACAAGCACCTATTTTAAGCAAATAAATATATGAATAGGAAGAAATAATCTTACGTGGTAGTGTGGGGTTGGTAAGTTTTCACCATTTACAGTGACTGCGTGTGAAAGCATCACCTGCTTGGAGATGCTTACCGGCTGCCCAGCCAACCATGACATTCTTCAGCACACGCTGGACCACCTGTGATGTGTATCCTGGAAGGGTTTTGTGACTGGGTACTATATTTATAAATGCTTTGTATCCCTGCGCCGTGCTTTCTTAGGCAACCTACTGCGTTTCTACCCTCATGTCGCTCTGAAGTTACCGTTACCTTCTCCCGACCCTACCGCGATAGAATTCCGTTTTGATGTGATCTGTACTGTATATGCAACTAGTTGTAAAGGTCTTTATGGATTCTTTCCAAATTAAGTTTAATTTAAATTTTATCTTTTATCATGTGGTATACCATACGAACATTAATGTATTTTGAAGCGTTGACAAACAGACAAACAGTTAAAGGGGACCTGAAACAAAAATTCAGTTTTGGATGTGTTGTTGAGCTTACTTTCTGGAGCGCAATGGTTTTTATAGAATTCAGTTGTCTCAAATAGTTTTAAAGATAATCGCAATCTGAAAATGTGTCTTGAAACTAATATGACTACTCCATTTGCCATGTTAATGAGTATGCATGACATCGCAGGTTGGGTAAATTATATCGAGCCATTTCATTTCAAAATTACTTGGCAATGAACAAAGCTATACCAATCACTTGTACCAATCACTGACATACAATCACATTATGGACAGTGAATGGTCAATAGGTGTGTCTTCATTAGAACAAAGTTTCAAGTTAGCTAGCTATTTTGCGGTTTTGAAATTAGCCCAATGTCAAAATAGCTGGCTATTTTGTAGTGAAGCCGCAAATAGCCGGCTAATTTGATCGGGAAATTTTCCTGATAAATCTTGGTCTAGTTCGCGAAATAGCCTGCTATTTGTGTTACGTCTTCATTTCTCGAGCGGAGCGCTCTCGGGCTAATGGAGACGCAATTTCGTACTATCGGGCTAATTTTCCCCAACCGCAAAATAGCTGGCTAGTTTAACTTCGTTCTGATGAAGACAAACCTACAAACCCCAATTCCAATGAAGTTGGGACATTGCGTAAAACGTGATTAAAACCGAATACAATGATTTGCAAATCTTTTCGACCTATATTCAATTGAGTGCACTACAAAGACAAGATTTTTAATGTTCGAACTGTTAAACTTTATTGTAGGGGTGTAATGATTCATCGACATTGTCGACAAAATTCGATAACAGAGTTCGTTGTTGACTAATTTATTTATCGATAATTTGTCGTTACATCGTTGCAAAAGTATTTCACGCATTGGAACTGGACGAAACGTTGTTTCACAGGAGCTGGAGATAAAGGCAGCTGCAGAGTGAGCCATCTGACTTAATTCGCTACTCTCAGTCACGCCTTGCACTGTGTAAGTCAATCTAACTAGTTAATCGTTTCAATAATCGTTGATGAATCGACAATCAAAATAATCGTTAGTTGCAGCACTACTTTATTGTTTTTTTGGAAATATTCGCTCATTTTGAATTTGATGCCTGCAACACGTTCCAAAAAAGCTGAGAGAGGTGCATGTTTACCACTGTGTTACATCACCTTTCCTTTTAACAACACTCATTAAGCGTTTGGGAGCTGAGGACACTAATTGTAGAAGCTTTGTAGGTAAATAAATCAATAACAGGTATATCTTTGTCCATTGCCATGTAATTATGAAATGAAATGGCTCGTTATAAGTTAACCAACCTTGATGTCGCGTATACTCATTAACATAGCAAATGAAGTCAGCCAAAATGGTTTCAAAACACAACTTTAAATTGCAATTTCTTGAAAACTAATTGCATGATAATTGTGTTCTGCAAAAACCGCTGAACTCGGGAAGGTAAGTTTTACAACAAATCAAAAGCTGAATTTTTGTTTCAGTTCCCCTTTAGGCAGTCACATACACTCCTCAAAAGGACTGGCAGAATGTGCCTTAAAATTGATTACACTACAATGTTGCTTCCAAATGGATTTTCTGTTGCTAAGAAAAACATTTTGTTGCATAGTAACCATCAGAAATATTTGTTAAATTAGTTTTGATTATTTTATTGAAAAAATATGTAAAAATAAAGAGTGAAGACTTAACCCCTTTACGCAGAAGCCAAATCTGGCTATTTGGGGGGTTACCTAACTTAAGGCTATATAATTCAAGATTGCAGCTTCACAGACAGGAAAGGAGTGGCTGAACTGAGTCTAGATACTTGAAGAATTTAGACTCCCATTGATCAGTTTATTTTCATGATTTTGGTGGAGAAAAGGGGCTGCAAACACAAAAAATCTTCATGAAAATTCAACATTGAAATGGAAAAAAAGTAATACTGAGAATTGAAAAACTGCTGGGGCTTAAATCTATACATTTCTGGGATTGTAAACTCCTTGACCACAAGTATAATTCATCCTGAACATTGCATTCTAGATCACCAACTTGCTATGAGCCAAATTAGACAGCTATCCAGGTGGCTCCCCAAAGTCTGAGATGCCTCAAAATGGTGCACTGTCAGATCATAAAATAATCATATATTTAACACAAATAAAGTTTTGAGGCATGAAATTTAATATGAACTAATGATTTTCTGGTTGAGTTTAGCATGAATTTATCAATATCAGTGCAGTTGAACATCAGTGGTCACCAGTAACCTATCCAAACACAAAACATGCTTTTTCTCCATTATTAAGTTTTTAGTTTTGTCCATTTTTCTTCAGTCCCCCAAGCCAGCACACATACTCATTAAAGGAACTGCTTATTTAACAGTCAGAACATTCACCCTGCAATGAAAGCTAGCTTTCCCACTTCCAAGCTCACAACCTTATTTCAACACGTACAAGGAACAAGTACAACTCACTGAGTAATATCTGAATTCTGAAATATACCTTATTTTAACAGAACAGACATTGCACTTTCAGGGAAGATCAAACAATATATGCCTACCTAGATTCAACAGAGTAGTGCAATGAACGTACCAGGGGGTCCACCGAAATGCATGACTGGTTCACGTTTTAAACAGGAAAAAAACCTCGGCATTCGATTTTGTTGAATACGGTATACATTCCGAAACAAAAAGCAAAAGTAGCAGCCTAACCTTTTTTATGAATCCCTCCTCCAGAGACGGATTTGTCTAGTAGAAGCAACCCTCCGGTCCTGTTTCATTTGAAATAATTCACATTGACCATGTCCTTACCTCATTTTAATCCTGTAAATGTAACGGAACACTTCAGGGCGGTTTAGGGAGTTTTTTTTTCTATAACTCACGTCATTCTCAGCTGCGCAATCATGCTCAATGTTGAACGGATACAACCTACCTTGCTGATACGCATAGGCTTGAATGCTCTTATGTTTGTCCAATAATTGTATTCAGTTACTGTGGGAAGTTTAAACACTCGGTAATTGGATAAGAAACGAGCCCATCAATACATCGTCCCCGGGCAAGTTTCACGAGGGCATGAACTATAACTGTGCAGTTACGCAGAAGAGCCTGAGTATATAATTGAATGATTGGCTATCAACACCAGTACTTGGGTGGATATAAGAAAGCGCTGAATTTGTCAATGGAGGAATCTACGCGTAAATCTATGGTAGGGAACTACGCATTTTTTGTATGTGATGACTTTAATTGACAGTAGAATGTGAGAGAATCAATACAATGTTGAATTTTTTGCTTCAGAAAACTGATTTTTCTTAACCACTAATTGGAATACCGTAGGCTCACTGTAGCTACAGTGGTTACTACAGAGGACAACAATTTTTTCTGTCGCAAGAGATCATTTTTTTAAACTGCTGGATAGATACTATGGGCAAGGATATTGAGCAGTTTGCACATCAGGCTTAGCTGAGGAGTTTAATTCATGCAACTCCTGGAAAACAGGGATAGGAGTGAACTTGTCAATATTCCAGGCTGTGTTCCAGCTCTGCTTGCTTGTGAATATTCAATAACTGATCCAGGGATGCCATCTAGTGATAGAGTAGTGCAACTGTGTCCATAAAAAGAGCTGCTCTATGTCCACAGGCGTCTACATCTGCAGAAAGGTGTTAAAACGTTTACGTTAATGAAGCCATAATGCAAATTGATTCTGTTGAACCCATGGCGTTATGTCTGTTATTTTATTATGTCTAATTAATTGCCTCCCGCCATACTTTTCCATATTACCATGTCTAACATGGAATATCACTTTGTACAGCTTTACACTTGTTAAGATACCGCAGTCACTGAGTTGTTTTTGCTAACAATGTGCCTGATGATGGGCGTTTAAGTTGAAGCTTGTGTTTAAGTTAAGAAATTTTTCAGTCAGTAGTGCCATGTTTTTTTTTTTTTTGTTTTTTTTTAATTTGTCAGGCAGAGGCGAGCTCATCTCCAATGATGTCTCGAACCCGCAGCCGGGACTCCCCCAGCCCCAGCGAGGAGCAGTCGAGCCCCCTGCAAAGGGGAGGAAAGAGGCCGATGACGCGGAGCAACCGTGGGGCAGGAGACAAAGTTGGGGAGGGAGCCTCCAGCCCCCAGTTGAAAGCCAAACGCCCCCGCCTCTCTTCCACCGGTAGCTCGGTACGCCCTCCGAATCCGAAAACTTCCGGAAAACTCCTGGTGGATGAGCATGGCTGGTGATTTAACCGGTCAATTTAAAACTAAACACTTGATAGCAGGGTTCAAAGTATATTTTATATTCAAAGTATATATTTTTGGTTCATCTGCCAATGACTGGTATACTGAAAAATTTGATTGGCCAAAATTTTTTTTTACTGGCCAGAAAATTGTGTTTATATTATGTCATTAAAAATGATTACCATTGTAATCAAGTCCATCAATAGGCGAAGAATGCTGAAAATGTCAAATTTTAACCAATCTGCCTTTTATTTTGAAGTTATTCAAATTTATATTCATGCACTCAATACACAAGAACACATAGCACATTCAAATTTAATGTAAAGACATTAAGTTTAATGCACACACATGAGCCACGCATATCAGAGCAGCAGAGAGCTAAACTCCCACTGCATCATTTGAGATTACCAACTGCAGTCTGCAACATATCGAGCACTCTCTAACTCAAACATCTCCACATGCACACGCACACACACTTTCAACTTCTAAAATACAGATAAGGAATTTTGCTTTGACTTGGTTCTTGTACGTCTCTCCCGCCTTAACTCCTTTATGCACATCTAATCTGAGAGATCAGGGAATTTGGCAGATGTTAATTTCAGACCCTGCTTGATAGAAATGGTCAATGTCTGAATAATTTTAAGAATGCCTCTTTCTGCATTATATGTAGCATTATAATTTGCTCCAGGTGGGAAAAAAAAAAAAAAAAATCTAATTTTGTCTGGGTTTTAGATTAAGTTTTGCCATAAGGCAAACAAACATAATAATTGAAAATGCCAAGTCCTAGACCCGGAATCATAAAGTCATGGTCCTTGAGGTTTGAGAATGCTGGGTTTCCACCCTACTTTACCTGGGAGTCAAGTGTACAGGCAGTCTGGCTAATCAGTTGCACCAATTGTTCAGTTAATAAGCCAGGAGAAAAGAAAACCAAGGCTGTATTTTGAGGATCAAGTATGGTGATTCCTGCCATGGAAAATATTAAGAGCAGGGCACTGACATCTGGCCTTCATGGCCTGTAGTGTGGCTGGTTTTCACTCAGCTATTGTAATCATGAGCTAATTTGAACCTAACTCACCTAGTGAGTGTAATCCTTGGCGAGTCAGTGACGCTCCAGGATTACGGACTTTACGGAGAGGAGAGCAGCAGTGCAACTTGCCTCAAGGGCCCCATCACTGGATGATTGTGATGGGTAGTCCATGTTGATGTTAGTATTGAGAAAGATGTAGGATGAGCTGAACTGGTTTGCAATACTGGATATCGTCAATGCGTAACACCCTCATGGGTGATGCTTAGGAACCATTTTTTGTCAGAACGCTAACCACGGTAGGGAGGAAGTGCTCAGTTTTCAAGTTGTTAAATGAGGGATCATTTCATGGCAGGATTAGAGAGAACCGAGGGCCTTTCAACCAGATCATCAGTGATTCCTCCACTTTTTGCTATGATTTTAAGAGGAATGACGCTGGGCTTCTTTGACTGTGTGAAATGAACTGGGCTTGTGGTTAAAAACTTGATTCCTGTACATATTCAGAATCACTTTTGTTGAATTGCAACTGGTATGTGAATCTACTGCAGTGAATCATCAAATCTGGCCCTCTAATGCAAACCGCCCCTTGTTCTCTCATGGGTAATTTTGCCAAACTGTCTTTAAACCCAGTTCACCAGGTAAAGGGAGAGTGGAACATCAGCACTCGAGGACTGTGATTATATTATCTCTGATATAAGCTTACAGTGCTGTGAAAAAGTGTTTGCCCCCTTCCTCATTTTTAGCTTACTGGGCCCATGGGGCCATAAGCAATTGTCGTGTTTTCTTGTCCATTGTCCAGCACATTTTCAATTGCATCTTTTGGCCTGATGAATTTTCCTGTAAATTTGGCATAACGCACTGCTAGACCAGACGTTTATCTCAGGTTGCTTTTATTTGGATTTTTAATTGAATTGTTTTTGTCCACTTTATGGGCCTTTTGAAGTTTTGGCTCCACTGTTAAAATGTAAGACTTAAAAATTTCAAAAAAATATGTACAATGTAAGTGCCATTTTGATTGAATCCGTGGAAGTGGGTATAGTGGAGGTGCTGTACTTTAACATGAGGTCTTGTAGAGAATACACAAAATGGCTTGTGAAAGGCAAGTGGTTGCAGATAGAGCTCAAGATTGTATTATTGACGTGTAAGAGGTTATATATGACCTGTATTTTGGTAGTTTTAAAGTTGACCTCAGATGACCTTGAAAGGTCAAACATGAGGTCAAGCAAAATGTTAGTGTTAAAAGCTGGGACTTGAAATTTCAAAAAATCTTATCTCAAAAACTGAACTCTAAATTAGGCAATCAACTCGCCTTGGTACCCTCAATGAATAGTGTGAGTGCCATTTTGATTGACTGTCTGGCAGTGGGTGTAGTGGGGATGCTGTACCTTAACATTGAGTCTTGTGGAGAATACGTAAATGGCCTGTGGCAGCCAAGTGGTTACAGATAGAACTTAAGTTTGTATTGTCAACATACAGGAAGTCAAATATACTGGACAAAGAAAGTTAGGGATCACCCAACTTTTCAATATTAAAATATGATATGGAAAAAAATACAAACTATCTCACATTTCAAATTCAAAATTTGGGGTGATCCCCAACTTTATTTGTCCAGTATATGACCTATATTTTGGCAGTGTTGAAGTTGACCCCAGGTGACCTTGAAAGGCCAAACTCGAGGTCAAGCAAAATGTAAAAATTTTCAAAGCCTTCTTTGAATATTGAGTCTATAAGTGTATTGAACACTTATTGAAAGTTATGCATGAACTTTCATTTAGTAACCTTGAAATTGACCTTGGCAACCTTCAAAGTTCAAACTTGACATGGTGAAATTTCAATGACTTTCTGTCACCAAAACTATTGCAGATGGAACTTAGGTTTTTATAAGAGACTTATAGGAAGTCATATATGAAGTTTCACTGGTGAAATTGTGAACTACAACTTTATCTGAGACAAATGAGGCCTGCAGTTCTTCGGATGCTAGTCTGGGTTTTTTGTGACCTCCTGAATGAGGTGCAGTGCATTCTTGGAGGAAGGTTCGGTAGGCTAGCCACTCCTGGAAAGGTTAACCACTATTCCAAGCTTTCTGTATTTGTAGACAATGGCTCATGTGGTTTGATGGAGTCCCAAGGCCTTAGAAATGGCTTTGTAACCCTTTCCAAGCTGATCAATGTAAACTACTTCATTTCTGATCTGTTGAATTTCTTTAGATTGCTGTTTTTGCCTACTCCACATTGCCAGACAGGTTCTGTTTAAGTGATGTTTAGATTCAGCAGGGCTAGAAATAATCAGGCCTGGGTGTTACTGGTGTAGAGTTTCCAAACCTGTTCCTAGAGAGAAACCATCTAGGCGTTTTTCACTCCAACCAAAGCCGAGCTCAACTCATTTCCCAGTTAGAGATCTTGATGAGCTGCTTATTTGTTGAATCAGGTGCGCTGAATTGGGGTTGGGCAAAAAACGTTCTGGATAGTCGTGCTCCAATAACAGGCTTGAAGACCCTTGGTCTAGTGAAATTGAACCCACTTATCATTCAATTTTTTTAAGCGGTTGGTTTAGAAATTAAGGTGGCTATAACTTTTCAAATTGGGCCAGATGGGGTAGCATGGCTTTTTTCCTTCAATATCGTCATTTAATAACTGCATTTTGTGTTTACTTGGGTTGTCTTTGTCTAATATTAGAATAGGTTTGATCTGAAACATTTAAGCGTGCTAAATAAGCAAAAATGGAAGATATGGAGAAAGGGGCAAGTACTTTACCATAACACTGTACTTGCCCACTCTTACTTCAGTAAATTGAGCACTCTGGTTGAGAGTTTCTTACCATGTGCATAATCAAGTGCCCAAATGAAATGCACACTTCCGTGGCTTTGCTGAGTGCATAATCTAATGCATGCTCCATGTACCCATCGCCAGACCGGTGAGACCGACATGTCTTAAAGTAGTCGCTCATGAAATAAAAAGCACTCATCTCTTCGTCCATGGTCTTACTGACTGAATGGACCCAAAGAACCGCTCCGTCTTTTCATTTCTTAAAATGGATTACAGCTTGAAAAATGTTCTCCTAATTTCACTGGCCAACCACAGACGTACTTTTGTGCACTGAACTTGCTGTTGCAGGAAATGGTCTGTATGTTGCGGCGCAGTTCGTACTTGGCAGTATGTTTAGTAGCCTGTGCATGTTATGAGGGAGTTGCAGTCGAGAAGCTGTTTTAGATGGGGGTCACAGTTGGTTACCAATGCACTAATCTGAGGTTTTGATGTAACCCTCCCACGCCCCCCACAGGAAGGACCCATGCACAGACACGTGTTCGACCCATTGGGCCAACACAGAGACTGGTGCCCCTGGGTGAGCACAGGGCAAGGTCACATGCACCGGGAAGCATCGCCTACCGACCCCCAGACCCCACCCCCAGAGACTGATGACCCCCAGCCGGGCTGGAGGGCCTCGCTCTCCCTCTTCCTGTCCATGAAGAAGTGTCTGAGCGCTGCAGGAACCAGTCCGTCCCAGGTAAACTTCCCCTCTGCTGCACAAGACTGATGCCCTCTTGGTTCCTATTGCTTATTATTATTATTATTGTGTTTTATAATAATAATATAATTGATTTTGTACTTGTCAGCATTAAACTTCTACGTACACAAATAAAGCACTGATAAACTTGCAGTAAATGTAAAAAACGTACTTCAGATAGCATCTTTAAAAAAATGATTTGATACTACTTCTCACTGATCACCGGACATTTTGTTTATGAGCTGCAATGGGCCACCACCTGTGAAGTGACTACACATGCGACAGAGTGACCTGTTTGACTACCTGAGACCAACACTATTGTTTCACTTCATTTGACATTTGTTTGATTGTTGTCATTTCATCTGATTGATTAATTTCTTGGCTACAAGTCATTTGACAGTTTGGCATTTGATTTGACTGCATCTCTTAATTTATCCATTGTTTGCATGAATTCTTCTTTTGAATTTTCTTTTTTTTTTTTGGTTTGACTTTACATTTGATTATGTGAATGAATGATTTCTGGTTTGTACTCTTTCCGTCTTACCTCTAGGGACTTCATGACAAGTCGAGGAGGGTGTTTAACATTTTTCGGCAGTGGCAGGTGTCTTCGTCCACCCAGTAACCTCTCCCATTGTAGGCATGGTTCATCTCCTACCGTCCGTTTATGCTGTAATTCCTTCTTTTTTTTTAAATATTTTGTTGTGCTGGCGGTACCTCTGGTAGTGAATTTGCAGCGTGCAACTGGGGGGAGATTAACTTTGTTTATGATGGAGTGGCCCGTTGCGGTGATGGTGACAAGTTTGAATACCCAAAATGGAGGTCTGTGATCATGGGTGGGCGGAGACTTCCCAAGGACAAGCTGGCTGAGCAAGCCTCGCTTATCTGCAATTCCCTGTCTCGTCAGAAGGGGGCGCTGTAAGGAGGCTGCAGTTGGAGTCGATGCCTCAGTAATTGGCTGCCGTGGATGTGATGTGATTTTTTTTGAATGCACAAGAAGGCCTTGGCGGACATGGCAGTAAAATAATGACTGGCAAATTGAGTAGTTTGCTCTGTTACCTCATGCTCGGCTGGCCTAGATTTTCCGCGACCCTGTGTGTAAACTGCCGGTTGATCAATGCACATTGATCATTTTAAACATATCTACAAGGTAGAGAGTAACCGCTAAATGACGCCGAAAGTGCAAACTTGGTTTATTGTACTTGGGCTCATCATGACTTGACAGGATTTTACTTTGGTTTCAAATACTTTTTTGCGTTCATTGGATCTTGCCTGGTATATTTGATCCTACCAGTGGCGGCTGATAGACGGCATTTACTTTTTACTGATGATTTCCAGTTCACCAGGCAAGCTCAGTCAAATTCCACCAATTATTTGAATCTTTAATTAACACTGAAACCAGGTCTGTTGTTGATTGATAATGTGCACTGAGTCAGTAAAGAACAGTCTTTTAAAGGCCACTGGGAAATGTTTGGGGTGACTTCCGATTCAAAGCTGTGAAGCAATTCTGTGATTTTTTGGATTTTAACACTTTTCAAAACTGTAATGCGACTGCACTGGCAGACTGTTTATGTTTCAAGCTGCCTTCTTGGACATTAAAAGACTTACTGTTGTTTGAACAAAGGGAAGGGGTATTTTTGTTTTTTGTCATTTTTTTTTGCAAGCAGATTCTGAGTTAAGAATGTATTTTAATTTTTAGTATTATTCTAAAGGACACAAAACTGTGCCATCGAAATCAGAATGTGCTTATATTTTGTTGAAAAGCTGTAACATATTTTGACTGAGCTGCTCTCTCTTCGTCTGCTGTTTTGTAGTTATTGTAGTCCTACTTACATTGCATGCTTTTTAAACCTTTGCTTTTAATAAATTTTGAATGCTGCAGGTGAATAACTATAATTGCCATCTGTTTGGAAGGTTTTTCGTCTGTCTTCATTCCTTAGTCCACATTATTATGGAATGATCTGAAAGAAAACCTAGCTTACCGTAGAGTTTTTAAATTATGGGCTGGGTTTACGGACAAATTAATTCCGGGGCTATTATCCAGGTTTATGTAGAGACAATTATCAGAAAACAATTTACTTGAAGGCCAGTGTTATATGTTTTGGTTTTTTACTGCTTTGTGCTGTTGATTTCTGAAAAATTACCATTTTTGTTTATTAACTTCAAAATGTATATTGCAGTTTAATGCAATCTGTCAACTTGAGCTTTTTCTCACATTATAAAACAAAAACATTTATGACTAGGAAATAAAATCCTTTTTTTTTTTTTTTTTTGGCCATATGATGAAACTTAAATTAAAAATATTGTGATCTGTATTTTAAAAAATAGTGACCATAGTATGTTGGATGGATGTCATGGTCTCAATAGCCTGGTGGGAAAACCAATCCTTATATGGCAATGCCCTTTCACCTCTTTCCTCACAAGCAGAACTGGTCTTGTTGGGGCTTGTAAATCTGGATTTGGAGTTGAATAGGTCATAAGAGCCAGAAAAAACGAAGCAATCCTCTTTAATCGTGTGGGGTTGAGTTCCTTGGTATGGAAGGGTGTGGATGATTGAGTGTTTATGGCATTTTCTCTCTCGTTCTGTTAATGAGTACCAGTGGTGACTGGGGCTGTTAGATACCACCAATCAAAGTGACCTTGGCTGATCCACTGCACTGACCGCGCTCTGCGGGGGTTGCGTCTTCTTCCATCCGCAAGCCTTGCTGAGTTGTGGTATTTACTTTTGTGTTTGGCCTACGGGTTAAACATCGGTTGGAATATGCCTTGCCATCTGGCTTCGCTCCGTAATGATGTCATCAAACCTGTTGGAGAGAGAGAGCTTTCTACCCTATTTGTGTAATTGCTGCCTCTTTTTATGATTAACTGCATTTATTTAGACCTCTTTTTTTTTTTATTTGTTTTTACTTTTTGCTTCCCTAGTGTTTTTAATATTTTTTGCAGATTTGGTGTTAAAAGCCATTTAATAATGGCTTTTATGGGATGGCAGGCATTGCTGTCAGAGAAGAGCTATATCATAACTGAAACAAATGGTTACGGCTGGTAATGCAGGGGGCATCATCTCTATCAGGCCATTTTTTAGGGACTAAGAAATGTTATCAAACTATTGATTCAGAATGAAATGATGTTTTGGCCTAAAAATTTCTGTTTTATTTGAGATCTTTTAGTTGAAAACTCCTCAAAATGGCAGTTTATTGAAATTTCTTGATGGGGGGGGGAAAAAAGCATTATAAAGCCTAGTGGATTATCCTAAATATTTGAGGCAGCAAGGGCTTCACGTGTGAAGGGTTAATTGCGAGCAGGAGAGAGAGGTGCTTAAAGCTGTATGGTGTCTTATTGGGGGCATAGGCTGCTGCAGAGCATTGCTGATTTCACCATGTCAAGTGATAAAATATTCATGGCCACGGCAGTAGCGTGTCACCCTTCAGAGACCTACGTGGCAGCCATGATGTGTAATTACATTTATTTATTAGACGGACCCTGCTGTGCACTTGATTTCCAGCGCTGGGTTGATCTGGTCATGGGGCTGGGGAGGCATAATGACCCAGCCCAGTAAGTTATACGGGTCATGCGACGACATGCGGACCCGCCGGCCCCCAGAGAGGCATAGCTGTGGGCCATTACACACACATCGCTAGTAAGGGGGTTTAGTTGTATACAGTGGGTTTTGTATTCACAAAAATAAAACCCACAAAATCTAAGAGCTTTAGAAGGAGGAAACTGGCAGTGTGTACACTGAGACATAGATTTCTCAAAGGCTTTTTAAATGTATATGATAATTCCTTGGGTTAAATACACTTTATCACTAATGATGATGCAACGCGCATTGATTATTATGCTGAGTGATCACTGACTGGAATGTTGAGCTTGAAAGATCGAAGCTTTCGATAGGGTCAGTTTAAATAGTGATATTCAAACTGCGAAGAACACCTTATGTCACATACTAAAACCTAATCAGTAAAAAACTGAAGGGAGGGGATTTCTTACTTATCCCTGAGTGCGTTTACATGAAGTTAGAAAAAATCGATTAATTGTGTTCGCCCAATTGGAAACGGACTTTAAAAATGCGTGTCAACATGTTAGTCTGACTGAAATCGCACTAATTTGAATTTCTCAAAGTGGGACTAACACACCCAGATAATGCGGTTACGAGTCAAATTACTCCTCCATGTATACGCTTGAATCAATGACACCTGGATTATGCGCTCTGTGCATGCTCCAAAGCACATTGTGCAGGACTTTGACCCAGAAGTCCAGAGGACTTGTGAACACCAAACTGATTAGCAACAACCCTGTACTCTGCACAGCTAGCAAGTTTGTGTAGAACAGTAGCAATCCTCATTGGCAATGGAATTGGTGCTCGAACAGTCACGTCTTGGGGGCTCATAACTTCTTCCGTTAATCCACTTAATTTATGGAATGACCTGCGCGTCATCCGAAAATTTTCCTTCCACTCGCCAATAGGAAAATTCTTTCCAAATGACTCTCTCCCATCAGTCTTTGCTCCTGACCCGCATCTAACATGGACGGGATGCCTGGGGGTGCGTTTCCCGAAGGCACAGATGCTAACTTACATAGTTGGAACCACTGACTGAGTGGATGAACTATGCAAGTTGCTAACCTAGTTAAGCAACTAGGCTTTTGGGAAATGCACCCCGGAGTAGTTGAGAGGACACAAAGTGGTGCATAGCGGAGGTCGCACTGTTGAAGCGGTCCAGGAGCATTCGGCGGTGCGGCCTGCCTTCAACTAACACCATAACCAGGCATAGCATGCATCTCAACTGTACGAAAAGCATAGCGCACAGCACGTACAAAATGTACATAACTGTAGAATTGTCCATGTTACCACCACTCAATGTAATTAGTCAACCAGAAAAAGGTCCAACACGAACTAGCTGAAAGGGGGCATATCTCCACCTTTTGTAGCTGAGACGGGCATAAACAGATTCCCCTACTTTGCATGCATACTGGGACAAGGATGTAAACTTACTGACTGGCGATCATATCTATCTCCTCATGGCACCTCTTCTTTCTTACTTTGACTGTGGAGTACGTGCAGTTTGCACTGTGAAGGAGAAACTCCACAAATTCACTGTTGTGTTGCTCCTGCATCCAACAGGTTCCTTCTTTTCTATCACAGAGAGTACACGGATTCTCCTTACCAAACTTTGACAATGTTTTCATTGCTGTGTGGCCCTCCCTGTTAGGCATTTCACGGTATCGCTTGTAGTTCAAATTATAGAACTCTGGCTATTCATTTACTTAAAGTTCAAACAACAAAGCAAAATAAAGAAATTCTAAATCCTTTCAGACGATCTAAAACAAACAAATGCCACAATGCAGATAGATTTTCTTTCAGTCCAAACTCTTGACTGTCATCGTCCACAAAATGATTGTCAAAACGGGGCGCATCACAGTAAGTGATAAAGGATATTTTAATTGTGCTTTTCTCACACTCAAAAGACTTTGCTTTGGAAAGGGAGGACCTCTTAATTCAACCATCAACAGTCCATTGCTCCCATCTGGATGAGTGTGGCAGCCATTTTGTTCCAGAAAGCCGCCACACATTGACTGAAGTGGACAGAATGAATGTCATTTGGCTGTGAAATTCCCTTTAATTTGTCCATCTGTTATGTGCTATGCTGAGGAGTGCATAACATCTTCAGACCTCCTGCTGCTGTCTGTCTAATACAGTGACAGAAAATAAAGAGAACATCATCCCAATCTTTTTTTTTTTTTGTCATTGGAATTATTGTATTAAAAAAAAAAATCGATGGGATCTCTTTAATGATGGTTTGATTGTGATCAATTGCTTGGTCAGTTGCAGGGAAGGAAAGAAAGGAATGAAAATTAAACAATTTGAATTTACCCATTGTGTCTGCGGTACATTCCCCTTCCCCTCCATTCAGTTGGCCTGGTTCACAAACTTTTCTGCAAATGGAGCTCACGAAGCCGACAAAATGGCCGCCTTCAACACAAGCACGTGAAACATTCATGGATCCAATTCAATGAACTGTTTGAAAGATGGGCAACTTCGTGGTGGTTCTTATTTCCAAGGGGATTAATTTTAGTGCATTGTCTGTGTTTAGGGCAATTGTATCTGTGTTTATGATCAGATGGAGTTTCACTTAGTTTGCCTCAGCATTTTGGGGTTTCCCATCTCGCATGAGAATTAATTTGCTTCAGAGGGAACCACAAAATAAGATATTCTCTTTATACAGCTTAGTTTTAGGAAATTTCTGTTGAAGCTCAATGACACAAATAAATACATTTGGAGAAGGTGGTTTCACTGATTGTCATCCGTACATCTCACTGTCTACGCCATTCCACTGTCATGAGGTTTGGAACCCCACTATGTTCCCACTATTTTGATTGCTTGTTCAGAGGGCCTAGGATAATGTCCCAAGTTTTTATACTTTGCCTGTCTGCTACTTATTCTTTTAATCCTTTAGAAAAATGTTCAGTGTTTTACATTGACAATATATGATATTGTGATATAATGGTTTATTTTTTGATAGCTGGTTTACTTGTAGTCACTGTGTGGTATTTATGTTTAAACATGGTTGATTTAATCACTCCAATGGCATTCAAACTGGGATTTAGCACTGATGTGAATGATGATAAGTACACATTGACTAAACGGGGGCCCACTGACCAAAAGGTTGTGTTTATTTGTACACAATGGTAGTACGAATGGCACAGTCTTTAAGATAGTATATGTTAGTATTTATTATAGAGCCTGAAATTGCTGAATCAACCTCTGGAATGTTTACATCACTTCAGTTAAAAAGGCCAAGTAACATTCTATATATAGTGAATTGACTCTTGCATCATTGCACTGTGATAAATCCTTTTGTCGTTAGGACTGGCAGTCATCATTATATATACTTTATGTGTTTAAATCTCAACTCAGTAGCCCATTGTGATTCTCGTGCAAATGTAACAACAGTTCCAGTGTTTTTTTTATCAGTAAACGACCAAAAGAAATCAATTCACACTGATGTCTTGACTCACTTTTCTGTCACGTAGCACTTTTGATTACAATGAAGCTTTCAGTAAATAGCGAGCGGATACTGCTGATTAAAGCTTTCTGAGTGCAGAATTTCTGTCATGTTGAGTGTTTTTGCTGACATGACTTCTCATAACCGGAAGCACATTAATCTTCAGTTCAGAGCAATAACTCAGTCTGTAATTTGTATGCAAATATTATGATAAATGTGAAAATTGATGGTTCAGACATTTCTAATATAGCTCACACAAGACATTGTGTCTGCTTCCTTCTCACAGCTCAAATACTGACATAGACTGTAGAATGTGCAGAAGAACTACTTGTAGCCAAAGTGTTGCTGTAGTTTGCTGTGGAGTTTAAGACACCATTCTATCATAATGGATGAAGTAATATATGATTAACAGGGACATCCACTCCAAGTGATGAGAGTCGCATCATCATGGTATTCCTGCGAAGCTGTTACAAAGGTCAGTGGGATGCATTTTTCAATAGCAGAGCACTTTTAGCCTGTCCATCTTATGTGTGTTATTGCAAACATACCAGTTGAATTTTTGTCAAGTTCCCGTTTATTTCAGAAAGTCTAATAGATCCGGTAATGTCCCCTTCTTGCCATTTTAAAGCTCATAATCATTAGTATTTTATTTAATGTAAAGATGTTGTATTGGCCTGTATATGAATACACTGTTTTTTATCCCCTTGGCATATAATGCAGGTGGATATAGTCATCAGTGTGTCCGTCTGTCCGCCCGTCCTTGCGTCTGTCCATCTGTTATCATTTCACTTCCAGAGCAGAACTCGAAAACCATTCAGTATTTTTTAACGCAACTTGCTGTGCGTGGTAATCAGGTCCAATACTGGTGCTTTTTAATATTTTGGGATTTCTGAGACTAGATTGCGGGGGCCGGGCGGATATGTCATCTTCAGATGACCCTCGTGTAATATTACTGAAATTCATTCACTTCACTGAGATCACATTTAGAAAATAATTTTGAAAAAAAGGAGGCACCTCATTGAGAAGTCTTTGAGTATCAGGAGATGAATACTTGTATTCAATTTCCTACTTAATATTTGTATGTAACTCTTGGTATTGGCATTGGCTACATTGGTAATACAACATTTTCATTCAAACATAGATTAAATCTACAATCATATGCAGCGTAAATGTAAAAAGTTATAAAGACATTTATAATCAAGGCCTGGACCACAAATCGTAATTTAGATTGTTATAGTTTAGACATGTTGCAGAACTGAATCCGTATGGCACAGTCATCAACGTGCTAACATTGCTGAATCAACGCGTGATTTTATCTAGACTACAAGTGAAGCATGCGATTTGTTTTGACGCTTAAGCCCTCCTCCTTTACTGCTGTCGATGACATATGACGTAATTGGCGGAGGGATAGAAGCTTCAGGACAGAGGGAGAGAGAGTGAGAGAGTGAGGGTACTGATATAGAGAGACATTGCCACGGAGAGAAAGTGGGGGACCGCGTTAAGACTGAAAATTGTCTGCCGTCTGTGCAGGCCAATGAAAAATAACCAGTAATTTAGAAGTCAAGCGTCATAGAGTCCGACAAAGGAGATTACTGCACTGTTATTCTTCAGTGGAATATAAAAATGTCGTCTCCAAGTCCGGGTAAAAGGCGAATGGACACCGACGTGGTGAAACTGTATCCTTTTATGAACATAAACAACAGAAACAGAAGAAAATCTGTTTCCTTCTTGTTCTACTTCGCAATGACAGTTGTTTTAAACATAGAGTTATAACATCTGTAATCAGTACGTGGTATGTGTTCGCATTGTTTACTTGTATGATGATATTTTCGTGTCAGAAAGGTTGATGTTCAAGGTTTTTATGACAAAAGTGGAAATCCTGTGTTGATCGCCAAATGACACCACATAGGATTGCCCATAAAAATGGCAAGCTAGCAGTATGTGTTGTTCGCTAACCTTCAGTCATGGGCTTACTGATGACCTAGTCAACAGCATCAAGCTGTTTACCATGCCAGTAAAGCCAAGTCCTTGAAATGTTGACATATGTCTTGTGAACTGACTTTGCCATTTTGTTTGCTTAGCAGCATCTTAACATTAGGTCTACTGCAAATCAGTAAGAAAAATTATAGTTATTGTTGCACCGCTGTAAACAGCTGTCGATGAATGATTTGCACAGAGCTCGTCGGCCAGTTTTCGTTCGTGATTTTAATCCAACGTTAATTGCAATGTTTAAACATTGACAATGTGCGCCTTAGTGTATTGATAGCTGGCTAGTCACCAGTTTGAGTTTCATAGATTTGAAACCACAGTTAGCCTTGCGCTAGGCTAACTAGCTTTGTATAATGTTAATGGTGGAATAAAATCAATCAATTAATTAATTAATTTATACATCGATAAATCGATCCGGAGCCTGGCTGTTTTTCCACTATAGGTCAGCAAGGGACAGTGTACATTCTGGTTTTCTCACTATTGTGCTCTGCTCGTTTGGGAAAAAATACGTGAACACAACACAGCTAGACTAAGGCAAATTTACAGGCCGTGTTTTCATGTTTCAACTGTTGACCAGCTAACGATTGGCTTTGTTGTTGACAATTTTTTTTCATTTCTATGTCAGTCTATAAGATATTGCTTATCATTTGGGGCAATAATTTTTGCAATGGCGAACATTTTTGTCACAGGTATCAGATTCATAGATACGATTTCATTTGGCTAGCTACCAGTGTAAGTCGGCTAGCTAGCTAGCTAGCTAGCTGACCATTCTAATTTTGGTCCACCTTGCTAGCTAGCTAGTTGAATAGATTAGGTTAATTAGCAAGTACCATAATCACATTGGGAAATATAAGGTAACGTTAGCTAAGTAATTATCTAGAATGGCTAGTTATGTCTAATTAGCCGAATATAACGTTAGTTATTTCGCTCATGAATTTAATGGCGTGCGGGACCTCAATAATGTTTCTCACGAAATGGCACTTGACTGGTTTTATTTTCCTCGGTTAGCTATCACAATCACGAATTATTTACATCTTACTGCTCATTGATTCCTATCATTTTGGGTTTGGTTTACAACCATCTGAGTGTCGCCATCGTGTCTTTATTGTGAAGGGGAAACTTCTTGCGTTATCATAGTGGTTAAGTTTTTTTTTCTATCAGTGCGAACTCCGTAAAAATATGGTTTGTTCTATATTTAACCATGCTCATCCATGTCCTCCTCATATGCTAGATAGTTCACACACAGCATAAACTGTCTGTCTATATTTTTTGTGATTAATGTAGTTCATAGTTTCACTCGGTAGCTTAGTTGCCCACTTTATGTAACTCGCCAAAATGTTCTGAAATGTGGCGATGCAATTGCAGCCCTCTGCTACACCTTGTTGCTCTCCTTATGTAATTCGAGATTTGGCTTGGCGAAATTTTTTTCAATGTAGTTATGGAGCTATCGAAGATGTATTCGCTACTAAGTTTGTAACAGTTATTTATTATCATTTTGCACATCAGATTATGGTTTCATCATATCCTCGCCCTCCCTCGTGTGCTACTTTTAGTACTTCGAATGCAAATTATAACTGACGGAAATGCATGGGGACCTGGGTATCTTTTATCTTAGCCTTGTTTTAGAAAGGCCAGTTATTAAGCTCGGCGTTTGAATTTCAATCATGAAGAAGTGCTTCACGGGGCTGAAAAGTTTCCACTATTCGTGAGTGCCGTGAACGGTTCACCGCCCTATTATGTACGCTACAGAAACTCATTTCCGCATTTGGCTAAATGTTCTAGAAATGTACTGTGGTGGCTTGGAAAGATGTTGAGGCATATATAGATAAATGAATTTTTCCCTGGCTTTATAAAGCTAGAAATGCTTGACCGCGAATGATATCACATAACTGAGGAGCTTATGTCTTTTACGTGGCCGACAGCGTAAAGTGCTGTGTCCTTCTCCTACATCAACGGAAAATGAGTCTTAAACCCTAGTACCAAGTTCTCATTAAGATTTAGAAGGGTGAGAACTTTTGTTTTTGTCCTTTTGCAATATGAACTTGCTTACTGATTGGCCAGGCTGTTACTACCCGGAAACGCGTAGTGGGCGGGACTAAACTAACAGCTGATCGAGTGACAACAAAGCTGCTTCACCGTTTTGGGGAAAGTGGTGTCCAGCTCTTTTGAATTGTTTTGAGATCTCGCTAGCAGAAACCCGACACCACATATTTGAGATGTCGTTGCAGGATCGCCAGAGATTGCCCGGGAAATTATTTTGCGTTTGTAAAATATTAAACATTTAAAATATTCCCTCTTAAACTAATAGGAAGATTACACTAAATATAATTCATTTAACTTCGTTTAGTTTTCAGTATGCACTTAGTTGTTTCAGTTCCATATTTTCCAATTATCATTACCTTGGTTATGTTTTGGTACTTAATTCGTTGAAGTTTTTAAAATGATTTTTAGGAACTACCGGATTTTTATCGCTGTCTCGTGATTTATGATGGAATGTGCTGTCACCATGAACTAATAAGCAGTTCTGAAAACACCCTGCCACCTCAGTTCACCCTTACAGTGGAGTAATTACAATGAGAGGGAACCATATGAACTGAAATGCTCCCGAATAAATGAACACTTTGTTTTTATCTCGGGGAAGTTCCTCAGGCACTCCACTTCACATGCAAAAGACGGGCTAGCACTGCTCTCTGATGCCCCCTAATAAGTAAATTTATTCATCAGTGAAAATTATTTTCATGGGAAAAATCTTCCGTGGATGAACTGCGACAGAATTTTTTTAGAAGTGGTTGTACTGTGTCTTATGGATGTATCCGTTTTTTCCTGGAAATTTTTATGTATTAAGCACTATGTCTAATAAAGGGAATGCAGGCAGATGAAGGTCCAACCACTTCAAGGACAATACACAGCTAAATCATTTATTTTGGTGTCCTCCCTCTCGGGTTTGGTATAATTTGACAGATTTTTCTCTGTTCTTGGCAGTGTTTCAGCTTAGTCTTGTTCTACCCCCCCCATTCTGTCTCTTGTTCTTTCACTTGTTTTCTCTCTTCCTCCCTCTCATTTTTCTTGTTCCCTGTCTCCCTTTCTCAATTTCAAATGCTTCTTAGGCGCAACATATTTCACTATCTATAATTTTTATTCATTTTAAATTGTCAGTCATGACTCAAAAAATAGCATGGATTGTGTGATGTTATGATAGTGGACTAGTCGAGTGTCCATCATGTATTGGTCCTTTGTTCACGGTTTACTCTTTGTCCTTCAGCCTCTCTCCTCACTCTCTCTTCCTCCCCTTATGTCTAAGACTGCTTCTCATTCTCTCCATCAACCTCCCTTTCCTTCCATCATTTTCTCTCCCTTGTGCTGTTCTTCCCCTTCACTCTACCACCTCTTGCTCGGTCTTGCTCTCCCCACAGCTGCCTCCTTTCTTTTCTCAGTCCCTCAGCCTCTCTCTCTCTCCTCTGTCACCGTTTTCTGCATTGGTGACAGGGGCAGCTGTACTGTGGTGTTGATGCCTTTAAATCCCTTTTGCCATTGAGACCTGTGCAGAAACCTGTTCACCACTCATAGCCATTTGCCTCTACCGCCAACATTTCTGCTTCTTCTGTCTGCGATTTCTGCTTGCAGGTTCCTGGAATTTCAGCTACTGAGTGACTACATATGTTGTGTGTGTGGGGATGTGTGTATGTGTGCAAACTGGGTGTGTGTGTGTGCGCGAGCGCGCCTTCTGGTGTGTGTCTATCCATGCTGAGGCACTGGTATTGCAGTAATTCATGAATGTACGCATTTGCGTGTTCACACACACACACACACACACACACGCATACACACAGATTGCACACACACTCACACTTTCCCTGCACTCTACTCTCCACCTTTTCACACTGCTCACTACTGTGGAATTGGACCCTCAGTCAAGCCTTGGCTGGGAAACACTTCTGTGTCACTGAGAGCTCTGTACCGTTGGCTTCCTGCAGAGGTGAATATAGTTTTTTCTCCTTGGGGTGCTGTGTGATGAATGTCAAGACAACCTCATCATGTAACAATTTTTTGTTCTCGGTCAGGACCTCCTGTCCTTTTTCCCCCGAGTATCTGGTACAGCCAGACAAAGGACAGATGAATGGTATACTGAACTAAACTGTGCTCAGGTGAATGGCAAAGCCAACGGTTCCCATTAGTGGGCCAGCATAGAAAAGACAGGAGATGAATTTTCATTTTTGGTAAACGAAGCCAGACTTTTTTGACAAATAAATGTATTCCTGCTGTTTTCCCGCTAATTGCTGTTTACCTTAAGTTTTATTCTCTTAAAAATGGTTTTGATTAGAAATTTAGGACATGTTTGCCTCTAATATGCCCATGAATAAATGCATAGATTGTTGTGACATCTCATAATCCCATGCTCTCCAGTCGATTCGGTAGTGGTGTGTTCGTAGTCCCAGTTTTTTGATCGGTTCAGTAATGAGAGATTTCTTTTTTAGTAATGTGTTCAGAAATAGACTGCTGCAGGCGCGATTTGACATTTTCATATAAATATAGAGATAGACGCGTGCACTTGGCTGTGTAGTAGCTGTGCTTGTTCTCCATTTTTAAGATGGAGAAATGTTGGCTTTCCTGCTGGTGCTGTATCTATTATAAGGGAAGGCGATGCCCCCATCACCAATCACGATTTCTTGCTCTTGTCGGCATTTCCAGTCGGCTTAGAATGGATAGCTTAGCTGGTGCTGGCGAATAACCTGTTGGCCTCTTCTTGTGGCCAGAGAACCTCAATATGTGCTTTTGGGTGGGCTGAAAACGTGTTTCCTTTGGACAGATTTGCATGTGCCTCAATGACTGGCTCACCAGAGCCGGAGTGCATGTGGGTGAGGAGGGGTGGTGAGTGGATTGGGGCCTTTCTCTGAGCACCATGTAGGGGTTTGCATTATGCTCCAAAGCCCCCTCTTTATTTTCCTGCTTGGAATGAATGTGCCCCTTATTCCTTCTCTCCCTCCCCTTTAGTGTTAGACTGTAAAGCCCTTGGAGGGGGTGGGGGGGGGACTGTACTGTTTGTGTTTGATTGGCTGCCCAAGGCTGGTTTTAAGCTGCAGCGGTCACCTCTGATCAGGTCGTTCCTCATTGGCTAACTGCTCCTCTTCGTGTGCTGACCGGGTGGGCCAGCGGCAGAAGCCTCAGTTACTCATCGCCAGAGGGAAATTAGCTCACTGTTCTTTAGTCTGGAATGTGGCTGATTTCTATACAGAACGCATTGGTTTTCTTGTCCGTTTATGTGTCAAGTAGGTGTATGAGGTTATGATTTTTTTTTCTGTTTTTGTCAGGATTCGTCTTTTTTTTTTTTTTTTTTTTTTTTTAGTCCATTTTATCCTTTGTTAGAATGATATTGTGGCGCTCGAGGGTTTATTTCAGGACATCGCGCTTTGCTGGTGAACGGCAGTACCTTGAGAGGAGAGCTGGGGCAGGGGCGGCGTTTACACCTGGAGGTGTGCGAGAGCGTGGAAATTGTTTCGCTGAAGCGCATCGTTTTCAGAGTCCCGTGGGAGGCCTGCCTGGGAAGATGGAGCACCATTTTCACCTGTGTGTCTGTGCTGGAGGAGAGGAGGCGGAGTTTATGGCCTGGCGACTGCCTGTCATAATCCCAGCCAATCGCTGAGTATGTGAGGCTTGTGTACGATTATCTGTTCAGCTACTATCCCTCTGATGTGTTTCGTTTTGGGCCGTGGGCGAGCATTTGCTTGCACCTGCCCCATATTTGCCTGACCAGTCCAATCCGAGGTTTTGGGTGGGTATCTGCTAGCTCCCCTCTCTCATTTTAATGACCAATTTGGGGAATGACTTTGGGAAGGTATCTGTTGGCTCCTCCCTCTTATTCTTATGACCAGTCAGGGCCCAGGATTTGGGTGCGTTGGCCCCTCCTCTTTGCCCTTCTGACCAGTTCTGGTCCCAGGCGCTCTGTTGTTCAATGAGGGCACAGTGAGCACTGATCCGTTTTCCGTCGTACATTCGAGACTCTGGGTGAAATGACATCTATCTGGGGTTAGCTGGAGTTCAGTGTCACTGACAGATTTACACGAGAGGCTGCAGAAAGACCCAGTGTGATTGAGAAAATGTGACCACGTTTTCCGTTGTATGGAGTCACTTCGCCATGAAGTGACTCACAATCCACCCCCTTTTCCCTTCTGAATTTAGTAGAATTTGATGCCACGCGGCTGCTGATAATGAGAAACTCTGTGTTAATCTTGGCTGTGGTATTGTAGTGGTCATTTGTCTGTGCAGAGGATCATGGGATTTGTAGGCTGTTTCAGCAAAGGAGCTGTGAGTCGGAGGTCCTGTTTTATTGGAGTCTTCCAGACCTGTGATGGATCTCTCTCTCCATTGTCCCTTTATTTCTGTTTATTTGCTCAGCATATGCTTCTGTTTATATCCAGAATGACTCATTATACACTATACACTATATGGTTAGATCCGTTACTATGGTAGTGGTCTTTAATAGGTCAAACAAGGCATCATTTTGAGAAGCCACGTTGTAGTGGACGTGCCTCTCTCCAGAGCCATGCTGGGATGGAAATCACGGGTGAGACAGAGGGAGTACTAGATCCGTCTGTATTTGTGTCCCTCTCTGCACACCGTAGGGCTTTGGCCTTGCCTGACACCTGCTCTGTGCTTGTGGGATCCCCTCTTCCCCTCCCCCTCCCCCTCCCGCGTGTTGCCTGGCATCGGCTGCCATTCCATCACTTGGCATCAGGTGCTGCGCAGCACATTCCTACGACATGGGATCTGAGATGAGCACTTGGTTGGTACACTGTCGGGCAGTCCTGTCCTGTAAGCCTGTGTGTATGTATTTGAGTGTATGTGCATGTGCGCATACATGCGTGAGTGTGTCTGTGCTCATTTGAATGCGCTTGTATGTGTGTGTTTGTGTATGTGAATGTGTTTGAGTTTTTCTGTGTGTTGGTTTGATTTTGTGAGTGCGTGTTTTGTTATATCTGAGTGTGTTTTCGTCTGATTGTGTGCGAAGAGGTTTTTGAGGGTGTGTGCGCAGCGTGCTCGTGTGTGTGTGGGTGGGTCTTTACCTGCTTACTTGTGTCTGAGTGTATTGGTGAATGCTACCAGCGGAAGGTTCTGAGCTGTTCTCAGATCTGACCTCATGTTTCCCATATATACTCTCCACTGCACTGTTGGCATGTGTGTGTGTTTATACACACACTCTCTCTCACACACACACACACACACACACACACACACATACCATGTGAGAGAAACAGCCACCCTCAATTTTTGACTTAAATGACCTCCCCTCCTGCCTTTTTTTGCTGCCCTCGTCATTGACATTGAGAAGGTGTAATTGGGCCTGTGTCCACAGGAAGCGTTTTTTGCCCTGGAAGCGTCTATTTTCCATACAGATTGTATGAAGTTCAGCGTTTACAGCGCTTGATATCCTCACGCAAAAACGCCCTGAAATTTCAGTTTTTTTTTTTCGCTCTGCTCATGGCGCTTTTTGGAACAGCGCTGGGTTCATCAATGTCACTTCTCTCTTGCTGTCAAATCAAAATCAAGATGAGGGAAGGACTTATAACAATAGCAGCAGTGGTGTCTCAGATTAATTAGCAACTGTTTAGGTTTGCCAACTGTTTTCTGTTTAGGGACTCTGGGTTTGCTGACAACAGGGTTTCCACTACATGTGATTGATTGTGGCGCACCGCCACGGCAAAATAAAAGCTGCCACGCCTATGTAAAATTACTTTACATAAACTCCAAAAATCCTAAGGGCAATCAGGTGTTGCCAGTTCTCCTTGTTAAGTTAAAATGAGCGCTAATAATTCTTAACCTGTTGTCAATCATTTTGCTTGATGAACAAGTTTTCCAATGAGTAAAAAATTAACCATCGACAGTAAAACGCACTGCTTTCTTCTTAATGCAATGTGTGCAACGATTAGAGAAAAAATACTTTGTTCAACTTTGCAAAACGATAAACTACGATGTTAGCTTCTGTGTTTGCTGTGAGCACATCCTGCTCTACCTAATTGTATCTTCATGATTATTTAATTCCAATTCCAGAGTCCGGAGTCATAATCGGTTTTCATATTATATGTGAAATCCACTGTGACGCATGTGAAACGGATAAACCTCCGTGCACACAGACTTCAATTATTACATCGTCTATGTGCTGATTAATGAAAACTGGCCACACTTGATAATGCTGAGTTTTGACCCGACGCTGAAGCCCTCCGCCACAGTTTCAAACTAGAAAGCACTCAGAGAGCGCAGCACCTCCGCCACGCCAAGGCAACTCTGTGCATTAGTTATTTTAGTTGGCTGATGAAGGGCATTGTTGCATTCCACCACCAGGTGGCAGCAAAACCAAAAGCACGCCGATTGGAAATCTGGCCCATTGGAAAGACTTGAATTTGTACTTTGGCCTATATCTCAGCTGTCCTTTGGTGTAGATGTGCAAAAATCTAATCACTTGTTCCTCTTGTGCTACTCTAACATCCTGCAAAGTTTGGTTAAAATCTGTGTGGTCGTTTTTGAGATATCCTGCTAACAAACAGACAAACGCACGCCGGCGAAAACGTACACCTCCTTGGCGGAGGTGAAAAATGCTGGAGGAAACCCTGGAAAAGTTAGTTAACATCATTGTTTACTACAACAACGTTTACTACTGCAGCCCACAGTTGTAGCTAAGTACACTGTTATCGTTTAGTTCCTGTTATTTTTAATCGGGGTGGCTACATTTCCGAAAGCATAGTTGCGAGCTACGTTTGCAACTTGGCTACATAGTTTGAACCATATACGACTGTGTACAATTCCAGTTACGCTTTTGGGAAATGAACATTCGTCAGCTCAGTTGCTAAGACTAAATGCAGTTTCTTTTCATTGTATTAGCTAACCATTCTAACAAAGGTAACGTAATGATAAACTACAAAGGCTTGACATCAGTAACGATGGATTGCAGAAGTACTATGAAGATCATTTTTTTTAACTTAGCTAAAATAAGCGCTGGTGAGGAGCAAATGAGGTTATGGGCGCTCTCAGCTCAAAAAACACTGCCTGTGGACACGGGCCCATTTACAGTTTGTTGACGAATTTCTGAACAGGTGAGCCAGGTAGAGAATAGAGCAGAATTGGATGTATTCATGGATGTCACGGTTTTTTCTACCTTCCCACAATGCACAGCGTACTGCCATTTTTCCTTCATATGCCCCTGTACCCCTGCAATACCAAAAAATGTAATGTAAATGCAATAGCACATTTACCCAATGAATTATTTTCTGTAGGGGTTGTCCTTCAGCTTTTCACTGCATTATGGCACCGTGAAGTTTTGAATTTGTTCTAGTTTACTGAGATGTTGCAAAGCCATGTAATAAAATGTTCCCACAATATGCAACAGTCAGATGGCTAGCTAGCTACCTAGCAAGGGAGCTAGCCAGTTCTTCATAGGGTTCACCCCAAATCACACAGTGTCTTGCTTCATCTCTAGGTGAATGAACTAGCTAGCTATCCTTTGGAGGTAGCTACCGTAGAAAATAACGAGCTGAATACTTAGCCAGGTAGCTCTCTCCAGATTAGAGAACTAGCTGACTACCCTATGAAACTAGCTACCTAATGAAAAAACTATAGAGCTAGCTAGTTCTTTCATAGGCTTAGCCCCAACTCACACAGTTTCTTGCTTCATCTCTCACTGGAACCAGGGTCCCGACTCCAAACAGAAAAAGGTAGGGTATGCTGTTTGTTGTGGGTTATAGATAAATGTCCTAGGTAGCTATTGTGTTGTGATGAAAGGCTGTGTGATGGCTGTGTCTGTTGGCGAACAGACTAATATGGTAGAAAAATGCGATTCCACTTCCGAGAAAATATCTCTCATGGCTAAAATACTCTCTGGTTTGGCAAATGACATTCCAATAATACAACCCATAGGACTGTCTGGTCCTACAAAGGATCAAAAATGTTCCTTGGGACTCACTGTGGAAGGCGTTGGGGAGAGATGATATTTGGCTGTAGAGCCGTGGCCCAACCGCCATTTTAAACTCCCAAAAAAGCTGATTATAAACTGGTTAAGGATCCACTCCTTGTCTATTGGACTTCGTTTCTCTGACAGGACTAGACAGCCCCTCTGCTGCCATTTCACCCTCTATGTGGCGGCTGAAATCTTTTCCTCTTTGCAGATCTTGTAGCACAGTTGCTTACCTCGCGCTAATTGTCGGTGATGTTAGAAACGACCCTTTTGCATTGTTGTTCAACCACATACAGGGCTTTTTCCGAGTTCAGGGAAATAAATTTAGCATTTTGAGTCAATGTTGAATTGTATCGAATCGATGAATAATCCACTCTGAAAAATATCCGATGGTGTTATTTTAAACATATTAAGTGTACCGTCGCTGTGTGCAACACGTCGGCTGCTGGTACAACTGTTTTCAAATGTTTGGTCAGAAAATCCATAATCCTCAACTGTAGTTTGAATGATGTCTTCAGCAGAATGTGAATCTCCATGGGTAGCTGTTTGCGGGATTTCTGCTAATGCTTTGCTGTGTTTTCTGTTCAGTGTTGCTTGCTTGGATGGTAAGGGTTGGCTGGTGGTAGATTGCTTGACTGGCAACCAAAAAAAAGCTCCAGCAGATTTACCCTTGTTCTCAGTCTTGCTCTCCCTATTTGCAGCTGTTCTATCTGGCATTTCTCCAAGTGAATCCTTGACAGAGAGGATTGTCTTCTTAACAGAGAAAAATGTTTTCAATGTCTGGTTAAACTTAAATACAGGAATAAAAAAATCCAATATTGCCTATGTGAAGGAAACTGAGATTACATCAGCTGGTTTAGAACTGGGTGAGAGATTTTTCTGTTGTCGCAGTTGTCACATGACATTTATTTATTTACAGTGAGTCACTACGTTATTGGTCAGGAGGGTCTGGGTCTGTTCCATTGCAATTCTAGACAATTTGTTAAGTGGATCAATGGAGGATTTGGGGTTTTTAAGTAATATGTTGATTTGCAGTTGGTTTTCCTGGACAAACTCCTAAAGTGGAATTCAGCCCAGCTGTTATGCTTACTCGCAATCTTTTTTCTGTTATGTTCTTCAAATTAGGTACTTAATTCGCTCTTATGATAATTTGAATTAAAGATGTCATGATTATGTGTTGCTGATTACTTGCAGATCTTCCTCAGAGCCTTCTGAAAGTTACCCTCTCAAGACGGTGTGTGTCCTTTGTCTCAGGCTAGATGCATTATACCCTTATTTGTGTGCTTGAGATTAAAGTGTTATGATGATAATCGCGCTGGCTCTTGCTTAAGCATCTTCCTTCGAGGCACTTAAGTGTTTGAGTCCAGCGGAGCGTGCTCTGGCGTGATTGCTAATTAACTCTGGTAGGGGATCGATCCAGACCTGGCGCCGGTGGCGAGCTTTTCATTGAAGCCACTGGAACTCTGGATCACAGCTTGCGTCTAGCTCCTGCGTCCAGTTTGCCATCAGGCCCTCCCCTCTCTCTCAGGTTCTCTCAGGGCTTTTAAATCCTATTTAAATTCATTCCGTTCAGGAAACTTAATAGAAATTCAATTAATTAATTGAAGAAAAAGCAATTGGTTGTTGAACACTTGGGGCATTTTTTTTCCCTCTGCCATCGCTTAATTGAATTTCATTTAGTAGAGTAAATTGACTGATTTTATTTGGATTTGGAGATCTCTTGTAGTGTAAGTCTGAGTGTGTGGGCAAGTTTTTTTTTTTCACAACCTATATCTGCTGCCATCTACGATTTGGGAATGCAGTCTGTGGTCTGTGTCCTTACTGTTTGGGAATGGGGTCCGTGTCCCTGCGGTTTGGGAATGGGGTCTGTGTCCTGCGGTTTGGGAATGGGGTCTGTGTCCTTCGGTTTGGGAATGGGGTCCGTGTCCCTGCGATCTGGGAATGGGGTCTGTGTCCTGCGGTTTGGGAATGGGGTCTGTGTCCTGCGGTTTGGGAATGGGGTCTGTGTCCTGCGGTTTGGGAATGGGGTCCGTGTCCCTGCGGTTTGGGAATGGGGTCTGTGTCCTTCGGTTTGGGAATGGGGTCTGTGTCCCTCTCTGGTTTGGGAATGGGTCTGTGTCCCTGCGGTTTGGGAATGGGGTCTGTGTCCCTGCGATCTGGGAATGGGGTCTGTGTCCCTGCGGTTTGGGAATGGGGTCTGTGTCCCTGCGGTTTGGGAATGGGGTCTGTGTCCCTGCGGTTTGGGAATGGGGTCTGTGTCCTGCGGTTTGGGAATGGGGTCTGTGTCCCTGCGGTTTGGGAATGGGGTCTGTGTCCCTGCGGTTTGGGAATGGGGTCCGTGTCCCTGCGGTTTGGGAATGGGGTCTGTGTCCTGCGGTTTGGGAATGGGGTCTGTGTCCCTGCGGTTTGGGAATGGGGTCTGTGTCCCTGCGGTTTGGGAATGGGGTTGTGTCCCTCTGCGGTTTGGGAATGGGGTCCGTGTCCCTCGCGGTTTGGGAATGGGGTCTGTGTCCCTGCGGTTTGGGAATGGGGTCCGTGTCCCTCGGTTTGGGAATGGGGTCTGTGTCCTGCGGTTTTGGGAATGGGGTCTGTGTCCCTGCGGTTTGGGGAATGGGGTCTGTGTCCCTGCGGTTTGGGAATGGGGTCTGTGTCCCTGCGGTTTGGGAATGGGGTCTGTGTCCCTGCGGTTTGGGAATGGGGTCCGTGTCCCTGTGATTTGGGAATGGGGTCTGTGTCCTGCGGTTTGGGAATGGGGTCTGTGTCCCTGCGGTTTGGGAATGGGGTCTGTGTCCTGCGGTTTGGGAATGGGGTCTGTGTCCTGCGGTTTGGGAATGGGGTCTGTGTCCCTGCGGTTTGGGAATGGGGTCTGTGTCCCTGCGGTTTGGGAATGGGGTCTCTGTCCCTGCGGTTTGGGAATGGGGTCTCTGTCCCTGCGGTTTGGGAATGGGGTCTGTGTCCCTGCGGTTTGGGAATGGGGTCTCTGTCTCTATAGTTTGAGAACTGGGGTCAGCATCACTGCCTCTCAAGAAAGCCTCTCCAGTTTTGTTTTCATGTGTCCAGCCCTATATGGCTGGGGGCACATGTGGTTACACTTGTCCATTGGTTTGTCCATACCGGGTTGATCATGTTCATAGGCATATTTTTATCTACTTCTCAAAAACCGGTCCACAGAATTCGCTGATCTTATACATGTGCTCTGCTAGGTGCATCTCGTACCTTTTTTCTGAATTTTAGAATTTTGATGATTTTTCCAGTGTTTGCTCTTAGGTAAGTTTTGTCAAGTTTCTCTCTCCCTTTGCTGTAATAGGGGGTGTAGTCATCCTCTTCTTCTCAAAAAACTGCTCAGCGGTATTCATTTAGCTCATGCATGTGCTTTGTAGGGATCCAGAAGGTGTGAAATCTGGACGGTATTTCAGGCGTTTGAATTTGGGTAAATTTTGTTGAGTTTTCCTATGGACTCAAATTTTCTAGTTTTCTTTCCCCTTCACTTTATTAAGTAATGAACAGGTAACTGGTTTGAAGGTTAAAAAAAATATAATAATTGAGCTTGTGGCCCTTCTGGACTTCGGTTAGCTGAGACCTGCGCTATAAAGACTGATTGACTATTTGGAGGTCAATTTTTTTTATTCCGAATGTCTTTAGGCTTTGGACAATGGTCAGATTTCTGCAGATATCACATTTTTTGCTGGACATTTATCACCATGGCAATGTTTCTGCAATTCTGTGTGGCCAACGTTTTTTCTGTTTGCAGTGTTGGATTTCATTAACAATTCTCTGGCATCTTGCAGTTTTTTTAAAATCTGACCAGTCTTTGAGCATGTACATATCTACTGGGTTTTTTTACCCAAGAGTGGTAAGAGATTGAATAATTTTGTTAAAGGCCCTATGGGTAATGTAGTTTTTTGACCCACAGTCTTCCAGCAGTGGGTAAGGTGATTCTGTATCAGTATAGCTCAGTGAACATTAGAGGATGTTCAATCTCAGCTTGATGGCAGATGGTCTGTGGTACTGCACTGTCGTCATTATCAGTGCTCAGTATTCTGTTCATTGGCTGAACAGTGTAGATCTTCTAGTGCTGTCACACACTTTGAAAACACTTGTACCCACAAGCGCTTTTTTTTTTTTTTTTTTTTTTTCATTTCACGTAAGCCACGTCACGACAAGAGAAGGCAGAGTGGCAGCCAATTAAATGACTTAATTTAACGGCAGACCCGCCAGGGGTCTGAGCCATGGCGATGGCGACAAGACTGCAGCAACGATTCAGCAAGTGAGATTTCAGTTTCCTGTGGCAGAAAACTTGTCGCTGATTCAGTCTGCTCGCCGCGGCTCAGATGCTAAAGTTAAGCGATAAGTGGTAAAATTACAAAACATCCTAGCCACTTGTTTGGTAGATTTCACCATCCTCTAGTTATGTTCATGAACTGTGAAGAAGTACTTGGCAAGATGACAGAAGCGAAGTGGGTAATTTATGTGGGAATTGTAGCACCACACCTGTGGAACAGTGGAGTCATTTCAGTATATTCCTGTTTAGCTGTATTTTTTTTTTACTCCCTTTAGTGCAGTCAAATGTCTGTGTGTGGAAGCAGCTCTCTGAATCAGCGTGCATGTGACTTAGGAGATGTGCTGTGATTGGCTGAGGGTCATGTCAGGTCAGAGGCATCACCTTGTTTGTACTGAAGCTCTTCCTCTTGGGCAAACTGTTGCAAATTGTGTTCTAACATTGAAAAAACATTCACATTTTAGTAGTACTCTGTCTGTGGGAATGCAGGCTCATGGCTGGTGTAAAACAGTCTAGTAAATTGCTGCCATATTGGAACAATCTCAGTGGTTTGACTGACCATTCCAGTAACTTTGCAAAAACGTTCTATTCTTGGCTGAGGAATACAGTGACAGTAGGTGGAACCTGCAGAAAGACCAGAAGGCCATCAGCTCTGACGATCCGGCCTGTGTCACGTCCAGTTTCTCCACCCGTGATGATTTTTAATTAATTTTTAAAAATATGTTTTTTTTTTTTTTTTTACCAGATACTATTTTGTTTGCATTTTCACTTAACTGTGCAAGTTTGACCAGATTGCTCAGTATATTTCTCGACTTTCTTGTTGTTGATCTTTGCATATGTGTGTCAGTGCATGTGTGTGTAGTGATCTGTGAGTTCACCCGTGCATTTGTGTACTTTCATGTATATGTGTCGGTTTAAATGTACGTCCGTGTGCTCGTGTGTTTGTACTTCCATATATTTGTGTGTGTGTTTTTGTCTGTCCGTATGTGTGTTTGTGGCTCTTGTTTTCAGTATTCCAGATTGTTGTGATCAAACATGAAAGTGTCAAAAGTGTAGTGGAGGGCGGAGTTACTGGCTTCGCTGGGCCGGTTGCCAAGGTGATATCAGGCTTTTTGTGGCTTGGCATAGCTGCTGCCAGTCAGCCTGTGATTCATTTGCATAAACGCACTCATCCCGAATTTCTAGGAACTTCACAACACTTCCAGCGGGGGGGTAAACCAATGACCTCCAGATCAGGATTCACTGCCAGTTTAAAATGACAGGAAATAATTCCATTCATATTCAAATCCTCCTTTCCAGCCCCCCGCCCTTTCCCCTAGGGTCTGACATCTGTTGATATGTAAAGCAGGCTAGGGTTTGATGGAGCGGAACGCCCTTGGCCTTCGATGAAGCCGCTTGGCTTGTTCTCGATCGGCAAGCGTTCCGGGACATGGTTGGGATAAATGACGGGGATTATTCTGGAGCTCCCACTAGAATAATGAACTCTGAAGTCAATCGGTCTCAGGATGGAGGTCAGTTCTGTGAGTGGACAGGTTCTTTTGCTGAGCTAAGCCTCTAACCCTTTGCAAAAACACATAACCGCTATCGGTATGTGCCAGTGACAGAATATTCCGGTAGCAAATATTCAATTACCTGAATTTTATCAATTCCAGGTTTTTTTTTTTTGATTGTTTATGCTGTTTTACTGTGGTAGTCAAATCCAAGCAACTGTGAGCTGGGAGTTTCTGTTCCCTTGTTGTAAATTTTGTGATTTTTAAACAACCCATACTATGCTGTTTTCTTTTTATGCATGGTATTCTATTCTTGGATGTCCAAAAGAGAGGTTTATAAATGTTTTGGGGGGAAAAAACCATTAAAATCCTTAATTCTTTAGCCCTCCACTGCCTATTATTCTCTTTCATTTGAAGAGCAGACTAATTTGAGTGGGCATCCTCTTTATGATAATGAGCTCTGCTTTGATTGGGTGGCTACACTGTGCGTAGAAGAATGGTGACTCACTCATTAAAATTCCCAGGCTAAATGAGCCGCAGTTTTTAAATACTCATGAGCCAATTTATTAGTGAAGTACACAATGAGTATGGAAAGGTAAAGTATCTGGGCTAAGCAAATTTGAGGATTGAACTTAAATAAATTGCTAAGTGCAACATGCAGACACCATACGATTTTAATTGGAGTTGATATTCAGTTCGAATACTAACAGAAATCTGAAATGCTTGGCTACAGATTCCAGGTTTGCAGTTCTTTTACGGACTCTTGGAATGAAGCCGTCTTTCAAAAATAACTTTTCAGTGAATCTGGTGTTGCACTGGCCCTTATTCAAAAGCAGTCCGATGTAAAATGACTAGCTGAGCCAGAAAGTTGTTGTAGACGGTCAAGGGAAAAGTAACATTCTTGCTGCAAAGGCGAGAGAAGTGGGGCGATTGAGCAAGTCCCCTGGATTGGGATAAGGGCACGTTAACAGTGCTGTTAGGCATGAACTGTGCTGAGCAGGTCTGTGATGTGGAAAACGACGGGAATTTTAAGGCTTGCGTTGGAGGAATGGGAAGTAATGGCTAAACTGGAGGGTCTTTAAAGTTCACCGTATTTGGGCCGTGAGATGCAGAGGAGACCAGTGGACTGAACTGGAGCAAAGTATTTTCCCTAATATGAGTCATTTATAGGCAAAGGGAAAATTGCATCTCTACATGCATGCATTTATAATTGACTGTTAGAGAATCCTGTTCTGCCTTTGTTATGAGTCCAAGCAGCTGATCCATGAGCAATGAGCCAATTATTAGCAGGCTGTCAAATTGCTTGGATTTTAAAAGCCATTAACATGACACATAAAACTTGATACTGGACTTGGATTATGAATCAGCTCTGTGGTAAACACTGAGTGAGAAAGACCTACTTGGTAAAAAAAATCCACGCCGTGCCCCTGAAGTAATGGTCGCAGCTGAGTATGCGGCGTGCGACCGTTAACACTCCGGCTCTAATGAGCCCTCCCCTGCCTTCTGCCTGTGAAATGAGCCCATTTATCAGCCCAGGCCCTGATTACCTAATGATGTGTCCTGAGCCTGCTGCACACAAAATGGCTGCCCTCCCTCAGGTGTGAGCTGCACAGTGCTGGTGGCACCATTGGATCACTAACAGCTCAGCATCAGTGCAGCTTATCTTTGTTGATTATATGTAATTCTAATCTTATTATTTTGCGCACAAGATGAGTAATAATGCCTGACTGTATTTTTATTACTCGGGCCGGTAGGCCACGAGTCTAAGTTTCTGCTCCGGATTCTTTTTTTTTTTTTTTTTTTTTTTTTTGGGGTCGCGATTGCTCGCTGGAGACCATTATCGATCGCTAGCGTTTGCTTTAGTCAGCAGTCTATTTAAGTCAATGGGACGGCTAATTAGCTAGCTAGCAAGCGAACACGATTTTTTCTATTAAAGTGACAAATTTGCGTTTCTACGTTAACTTATGCATGAAACGTTTTATTACAGCCCTTCAAATGACTATTGCTGCAAAAGGCAGCCGCACATCTCGGCATTTTAATGCTTATATTGACTTATTTGAAATTGGCCTCATAGGAAACCATTCATTTTTTTTGAAGAAGTTGGGTGTATCAATATGGCGGCCGGGTGCTTCGCTTTGGATAATGTAAATATGTCATCATCAGCAATCTAGTGTTCTAAATATATATATCTATGGATTGGCCCAGGCCTAGACCCGGCCCGAGTGCGGGCTCTAAGGAGCCTCTTGTTTTTTTTTTTTTTTTTTTGTTTCATTTGAATTTCATTCGATTTGTAGTGGAAAGACAACAGGCCGAATGTCGTGTTGATGCGACTTCATGCTGTTAGTGGGTGAAGTTTGCCTGTGTAGCAGGTTAGCCGAATTAGCTGTATCAGAGTAGTGTTCTCTCTGAATGTTACTGTGTCTCAACTGGAAACTGAGCTTAATTGCGTTTCTCCTGTATGACTGGCTCCTCTCGTCTTAGCAGGGCCCTTCTTATGTTGCTGAGCATTAGACTGGTTATGGTTTTGGTCACAGAGATTGTAGAAAAAAAACTCTGTTACTGCTCGGTGAACACTGGGACTATTGTGTGTGTAGACGTGGATTGCGCATGCACAGAAGAACTGAATGTGTGCAAACTCAGGCATGGTGAGCGTGTGCACACACAAACACACTAAACTTAAGCGCACACAAACATGCTGAACTTTTGCACACACAAACATACTGAACTTGAGCGCACAAAAACATGTTGAACATGAGCACACACAAACACACTAAACTTAAGCGCACACAAACATGCTGAACTTTTGCACACACAAACATACTGAACTTGAGCGCACAAAAACATGCTGAACATGAGCACACACAAACATACTGAACTTGAGCGCACAAAAACATGCTGAACATGAGCACACACAAACATACTGAACTGAACAAAAACATGAGCACACACAAACATACTGAACTTGAGCGCACAAAAACATGCTGAACATGAGCACACACAAACATACTGAACTTGAGCGCACAAAAACATGCTGAACATGAGCACACACAAACATACTGAACTTGAGTGCACAAAAACATGCCGAACTTTTGCACACACAAACATACTGAACTTGAGCGCACAAAAACATGCTGAACATGAGCACACACAAACATACTGAACTTGAGTGCACAAAAACATGCCGAACTTTTGCACACACAAACATACTGAACTTGAGCGCACAAAAACATGCTGAACATGAGCACACACAAACATACTGAACTTGAGCACACAAAAACATGCCGAACTTTTGCACACACAAACATACCGAACTTGAGCGCACAAAAACATGCTGAACATGAGCTCACACAAACATACTGAACTTGAGCGCACAAAAACATGCTGAACATGAGCACACGCAAACATACTGAACTTCAGCACACAAAAACATGCTGAACATGAGCACACACAAACATACTGAACTTCAGCACACAAAAACATACTGAACTTGAGTGCACAAAAACGTGCTGAACATGAGCACACACAAACATATTGAACTTGAGTGCACAAAAACATGCTGAATATGAGCACACACAAACATACTGAACTTGAGTGCACAAAAACGTGCTGAACATGAGCACACACAAACATTGAACTTGAGTGCACAAAAACATGCTGAACATGAGCACACACAAACATACTGAACTTGAGCACACAAAAACATGCTGAACATGAGCACACAAAAACATACTGAACTTGAGCACACAAAAACATGCTGAACATGAGCACACACAAACATACTGAACTTGAGCACACAAAAACATACTGAATATGAGCACACACAAACATACTGAACTTGAGTGCACAAAAACGTGCTGAACATGAGCACACACAAACATATTGAACTTGAGTGCACAAAAACATGCTGAACATGAGCACACACAAACATACTGAACTTGAGCGCACAAAAACATGCTGAACATGAGCACACACAAACATACTGAACTTGAGCGCACAAAAACATGCTGAACATGAGCACACACAAACATACTGAACTTGAGCACACAAAAACATGCTGAACATGCGCACACACAAACATACTGAACACGAGCACACAAAAACATGCTGAACATGGGCACACACAAACATACTGAACTTGAGCGCACAAAAACATGCTGAACATGAGCACACACAAACATACTGAACTCGAGCACACAAAAACATGCTGAACATGAGCACACACACATACTGAACTTGAGCGCACAAAAACATGCTGAACATGAGCACACACAAACATATTGAACTTGAGTGCACAAAAACATGCTGAACATGAGCACACACAAACATACTGAACTTGAGCGCACAAAAACATGCTGAACATGAGCACACACAAACATACTGAACTTGAGCGCACAAAAACATGCTGAACATGAGCTTACACAAACATACTGAACTTGTACAGACACAAATGCATGCGCCATCACAATCAGTACTCATTGTGCATGCATGCACATAGAGAGGGCCTAACACTTCTGTGCGCACACTTGCTCACAAGGGCGTGCACTCACACTGGCACAGTCACATGCACTACACGTACACCGATGCACGCCTACACACAGTTACGTACACACACACACTCACTCACTCACTCACGCGCACGCAGTTTAAAAGAGTTAAATGGAGTGACTTGAAATCATGGTTTTGTGGACATGTGGGCAGTTTGTGAATAATCCTGCACACTAATCTATCTGATTGCGGCGCATATTCCTTACAAACCATCCCTGTGTTGTCGCCACATTAATCTCCTACCGTTCGCATCACTTCCTGTTAAAGCATCAGTATTATTGTTCTGTGAGAACTGTCACACTGATTTATGTGGCATCTTGTTCCTATGACACACTGCCTGTGTTTTAAAAAGAGGTGAAGAAAGATGATGAAATTTTGAGAAACCTTTGGGTGTGATTGCGCAAGACTGGTTTCCATGGCGAGGCGTTGGTTTGCAAATTCCTATGGTTTCCGCTGAGCTGGCCCAACCCTTGATTCATGCCGTCTCCATACCGTCCTCGTCCACAGATGGTTCCGGAAGGCGGAAGGGCGGTTGTGCTGCTTTTTTTTTTTTTACTGTGTTTATATTGATGTATTTTTGCTGTTTGGGGATTTTAAAGGTTTTTGAAAATGAAGCTGTTTTTTTGTGGCCAATGATATTTTTGCTTTTGCCGACAGGGTTTTGTACAAGACTGCTTTTTTTGTGCTGTTAACAGTTTTAGACATTTATGAATACGCAGCCATTTTCCCTGTGGCCAAAGATATTTCTGCTCAGGCTGTCAGGTTTCTTTTGGATCACAGCCTAGGTTAAGATTGTGGTTAGTTTTTGTAGGGTAACAACACAAAATAAACAGTCTGAATTAACACAACTTTTGCAGCCAAACAACCATGTTACACTCGGCAATCTTGAAGTTTGTTTTCACTTAAAGATGAGTTTACTGAGGAGAGGGCAAACCTAACTCGTTTTTAATTAAATCTAGCTGGCGGGTGACATTTTGATATACTTCTGTGACCTATTGTCTGTTAATTCAATTCAGATTTATGTACATTTTCAAGTCAGGTCTTGTGTTTTGGGTAGAGTATGAATCTGTAATTTACACATTATTCATATAATGAATAATATAATCCATATATCATATAATATTATCCAACTTAAGGGTTCACTTTGGCACACCGAGTCTGTAAAAAAAAAAAAAAGATGAATTCATGTTATGATTGTGAATCGTGATGTGTTTTTTGAAATGCTCCTGCAGTGGACCACTGTGGCTTATTGCAGTGGTAGGGCCACAGTGTTCAGCATTTGACCCCTTGGATTTGTATTTTAGGGTTTTACGGCCATGAGGTCATAAGGTCATAATTCAGTATACATTGTTAAAATGGCACCTCGATGTGTTGTCAGTAGCGGTACTCTGTTGTTCCTCTGGTGGCGTAACTTGCAACGCACAAATATCCACCACAGAATCACAGAGATTGTTCAGAATTTTATTTCAAACTAGAACCAATAACTACATTTCCCTTACTGCTAAACTTTGAACTATTTTTTAATTTTGAAAGATGTTGGGACACTGACAGGAAAGTTTGTTGTGAGCAGGACCTCTGGGGGAGCTGGGTTTTGGGTGTCTCTGCATTTTCCTGATCGTGTAGCAGCAGATATTCTCCTGTTTTGGTACCGTTAGCTTTCAGGAATCATAATGGTATGCGCAGTGTTTTGGAATAATGCTTTCCTGTTTTCAGGACCCAAGTGTTTTGTCACTCCACGAGTGATATTTTGTTTTGCCTACCCCTCATGGTACGCTTTAGCCAAGGGTTTCACTCACTAAAGAGCAGTGTTAATCAATTCGCTAACTGCGCACATAATGTCCCGGATGGACCAGTATGTACAGTTTTTCTTTTTTTTTCTGTATAGTTGACAGTAGGGTTCTGCTTTTGTTAACAGTATGTAATTTTGGGCTTGGCTGGGCAATTTATTATGGTCTTTGGACTTGTGTGGTTTGCGAGAGTTGAACTGGCATGTAGTTGACTGTAGAGCTGAGCTGCAACTAACAGAATAGAGAGTTGAGCTTTTGTAACGCTGCTAGGCGATCATCATAATGCAGGATCTAACACAGAGTTTGGCGTGTAGCAACTATTTTTTCAGCGGTTACTTTTTCGTCGTCAGACGCAGGGACTCACTTCCTGTCTCGCAGATTTTGTCCAGCTTTGGTGCTTTCTTTGCGTCTCAAACGCTCGAGCTTGCGCTGTTGGATCTCCACAGCTAGAAAATAAACCCTCTGTTGTGCTTAACTCTTTCAGTAGAGCTGTCCTGGCCATGTACAAGCGCGGCAGCTGCCATGGTTCGGCAGCACGACCGCGGCCCTCGCAATATACATTTCAGGCGCCCCCCCCACTCAGCATTCTGCAGTTTAAAATTATGACAGAACGTGTGCCTTCAAGTGCCCACCTGTCTGAATGTGCTGTCATTTCATTATGGAGAAACCTCTACAATCTGTGGCAGGGACAAGTATAGGCTTACAATACAAACAATTGGAGTCGGAGATCTAAAGAAAGACAGCAGATTACAAAGTTTTCACAGGAAGTCCATAATCTCATGTACCACAGATGCATCCATCTTGGGCCCTGAGTGAAAAATCGGAAAATTGCGCGTCGCTCAGACATGGCAAACAAACTCAGTGGCCTGTGTTTTCTTTAGCCCTTTAAGGTGCGACTTCACAAATTTGAAATTGGAATACTTTTGTCAGAACATTCTAATTCTGATGTAACAATCAGGCAAGTTCTAGTGCAGTGACTTAAGAATCTTCTAGAAACTGATTCTTCCAAAAAAATTGGCTTCTCACTGAGATAAAATGGATGCATTGTTAAATTGATCCATTCAGAAGAGGAATGTTGTTTTGATTGCGTTGCTTGCGCTGGAATCTGATTGGGTGACTGTAATGGGGGAGTCTTTAAAATTGGCGCCATACAGCATGAAGTTCTCTTGCCGAGCAGATAGCTTTTTGTTTGAGGAAGTCAGTCGGGATGGTTTTATTTATCGAAGTGAAAATCCAGCGCTTTGATATCTGTGCCTTGGAGGGAGAAATTGGGTTGCAGCTTTTGACATTCCCTGAAGTGCTTCTCACTTTGTTTTTCTCTTTTTTTAGGGGGAGGGATTAGGAACTGTGTATTTCTCAGCCCAGGGGTTTCATGTGCTATTGGGATTGGTGGAGGGGGGGCAGGGGTTGTATTTTGGCATTCGAGGGCTCCCCAGCCCGTGCTGTGGGTCTTTCGGATTCCTCCTGTCCCTCGAGGGGTGTGAGAATGACGATCTGAGGCCAGATGCTGATGGTAGACTGACTGCCATAGGTCAGTTTGCCAGTCCCCAGAGAGTGCAGGAGGGACACCGAGTGAGGGAGAGGGTGTGAAATTCAGATGGAGTTAGAGACGGTGGGGAAAATGGAAAGACGGGATGGAAGAGGAAGAAGGTGATGGAGAGATGAAATTGAAGCATTGTTGAAGCAGAGGGAGAGAGAAAGTTGGGGAGTAAATGAAAGATTGTTGGAGAGACAGTGTGAAATTAAAAGGAGGGAGAGGTTGGGAAGTGGAAAGAGAGGGTGAAAGGGGGTAGGATGGAGTGATGAATATAGAGGGGAAGAAAGGGTGGGCCTAGTGAAGAGGAAGGAGTGGGGGGGGGGAGAGAGATGGGCTGTCTGTGCTGAAATGTTGGCCCCTAGCCCAGGCCCTCTGTGTCGCTGAGCTTTTGAAGCAGTCAGGAGAGCAGAGGCCCCTTGGCCTCCCAGGCTGCGCAAATGCAAATCGGCTCCCCGCGTTTTGCGGATGAGAGCGCCCTTATTCCTGGCCTTGCTGGAATCCTGATCAGACGCCAACTCCTCTCTCTCTGGCAGCCAGGGCCCTCCACCAATTCGCTGCTCCGGCTCCATTTAGGCCCACTTTCTCGGTGGACTCGGGCAACCCAAAATCTGTAAATTCACCAAGCATGGGAACAAGAGCGCCCATTCTGCAGATCGCTTACTGATCACTCACTGTTTGCACACTTATTTTTACCCCCTTGGCAATTCTAGCCGATGGGATATTTTTGTCCCCTCTGCCGTCTGTTTGTCTGTCCGTCCATCCATCTGTCTTCCCATTGTTATCGCTGTAGCTAGTGATCCGTTGTCGGGACAGCCCTCAAATTCAAACAGCTTATGCATATTGGGTATCTCCAGAGGCCTGTTTGATGTAAAGGTCATGGCTCCAATTTTTTTATGTAGCCAAAATATCCTTCATACTGACGCTGACATCTTGCACATTTGGAGCCCGAGTCTGCGCTGCAGTAATTGGGGCGGTTTAGCTAGAAAATCAAGGTCCTGCCCACATACCCCCCTGACCTCCTCACGGATACATCCCCTGAACTTTTTATCTATCCTGGCTGGCTGCTTCAGTGATGGCGGTTAACACCGCCTATTATAGCTACATAGAACTGAGACCGGTTTTACTAAGAATGAAAGCTTGTTAAAGGGTTAGCATGTTCTGATTTTTTTACAAGTACAGTTGTACAAGGCTGAAATACATTTGCTGCTTTTCTAGTTCTTGGCTGTTCGTTGCTTTGCTCCCATGCCGATGTCAAGTATTAGCTGGTTTGCTCGGTGGCATATACTTTGATAATGGATTAGCTAGCTACCTCGTACAACTCTGTTAAAACTAATCTAGGCTAACCCTTCAAAATAAGGTAAATACAGTTTATAGGAAAATGGACTTCCCACTGTCATGTGTTTTAATGTTAGTTCTGACTACCTGACTGGCTAGCTAGCCAATGAGGGTGACCCCACTGAATCTGGGTTGACTATTTAGCTAGCTAACAGTTTTTAGCCAGCTAGCAAGATTGGGAAATGGGTCACTTTAGCTAGCAATGAATATCTATGGTAAAAGCCCTTTCTCCTGAACATAACATCGTGGCTAACAATATACCATGTGGTATTCAAAGTTAAGGGCTTTTTACCATCCATTTCTGGGGCTACCTATGGTGACCTATTATTGAATCTTGCTAAATTAACTTGGTAGCTTGCTGTAATTTTCTGCTGTAACTTTAGCATCTTTGCTGACAGTATGTGATGCTATGTTCAGAGCCAAGACTGTTTCACTGTCAATTTTTGTTGGGACTTTCAAAATCACTTGGGGTTGTATTCATTTGTATTGGGACCTAGCAACTTGTGTAACGTTAAAGGAGTAGACAACGGAATTTCAAAATTTGGAAGATAGATCATGTCATAACCTGACGATTCATGCGAATGTTTGAACATATAGAGCTCATACAACTAAGCTATCCATCTCCGAAAGTCGGTCCTGAAGCAGAATTCCCCCATCATCAATGATTTCATGAATGCCGCCATTGAAAATATTTCAACCAATCAGAGAAATCTTCGCGGAGATGCTCTGACGTCACATGGGTGCAGCACATAGAAGCTATGCATGGCGAGTGAGACTGCACAAGCATTGGGATGGTTGTTAAATTACTCACTAAACATTCAGTTTTATTGATTTCCACTGAGTGCTATACTTGCAGTCCTAATGAGCGAAAATACCGCAGTACTTTGAATCGATCCCGACTTCAGCGTCAGGCACGTCCGAAAACCCGTTGAAATCAGCAGCTGCTTCACTGTCAGTGGATGCAAATAGGTTTAGTTGCTCATCCTTCGTAATGTCAGTATCTGGGTCTGCACTATGCAGCGTGGTATTTCTATCAAACAAAAAATAGTCATAGATACATGTCTAATCCAATAACAAACCAGTGTTTTTTTTTTTTTTTTTCCTTCTTAAAAAATAGGCTTTTCTTCAGCGAGAGTTTCCTTGCAAACGAGTTTCCCCACTTAGCAGCGGTCACAATAAGACACTCGTTATCAAGGTTCCGGGCACTTGCGATAATAAATTAACAAGTGCCCCGTCCTAGATCGTACTGCTAGAGAAAATAAACCCAATCTGACAGAACGTGATCAGTCATCATAATATTACCATACCTAAGGGGTTTCAAATTAGACTGGATGTGTACCACTGTTTCCAAACAGTCCTAATGGAAAAATGTCAATCGCTCAGGGGTGCGTTTCCCGAAATCACAGATGTTAACTTGCGTCGTACGAACCATTGACAATGAATGGACGAACTGTGTAAGCTGCTTACTTAGATAGCAACTACGCTTTGGTAAATGCAATGGTTGGTAATGGACAGAAATGGCGCTTCAAGCTAACTCTTCTCTAGTTATTGGTCAGAAAAGGCCGGAAATCAAAATGCCGCTGAATGATTATTACTGATATTTACTGAAATATTAACCAGAGCATATTTGTTTACATGGGTTCACGCAGTCAGCTCTGCACACATCGGCTCATCTGGAACGAACAACGTAGCACCTCTGGTTTATATATCTTGTTGCCTTCTGTGCTGAAGAGTGGAGATTCCCCCTTGCGCCCATGTGACGTCACCCATCGCCCTTCCGGGAGGCTGCATGGCAGCTCAGCTGTGGCCTTAGGACTGCCACACAAAAACGCTCACAACTTTTCATAAATGGTCAAGTATGCCTGAAAATTTTCTTATGGGTTCTCAATATTACAAGCTATCAACCTATGCATGTATGTACGTTCCGTTGTCTATTCCTTTCAATGTATATCCCTTGTCGACAGTCGCACTCCAGCTCCTAGTAATTCCCGAAAATAAGTCAGCAGGAGACTACTGCTCTTGGAGAAGCTATCAATCACAGCTGTCAATCATGCCTTTAAACCCCCTTTTTGCCCCCTCGGGGAACTCTTGCCAATGGGATATTGTTGTCCTGTCCACCCGTCCTTCCGTCTGTCCGTCCGTCTGTCTGTCTGTCTGTCTTCTCATTAATTTTTACTGTCTAGTTGGCGAACCAATTTTGGGACAGCCCACAAACTATATAGTGCCCAGCACAATCTAGTTATTTTTAGATTTTGAGTGTTTGCTGATTTCTTAGTTATTACTGACTGATCACTTGCTGTTCATTAACTGATCCAAAGCTGTTCGCTCATTGAAATCATACTGGCTACTCGCAGATTGCATGCTCATTGCTTTCTGATTGCTCACTTCATTTGGTGTTTTTACTCCCAAAGCTTTATAGCTGGTTTATTATCATCACACCTGCCAGTCAAGGAGACCAACTGGTGACTTCGCCTTTCATTGTTTTTGTGATTCATACATTTTATTTTACTGTTTACGGTGATTCATTACCTTAGCTGAGTTCTGAATGAGTGTTTGGGCTAAATTAAAGAGCAGATATATTCCATGCTAAATATTCATAACTTGATCTGAATGCGCGGCACTCCTGCATCTCCCTCATCACGCCCTTTGGCTATAGCAGGGTTGTAGTACTCCTCAGCGTGACTCATGACGCTTCGGTTTACACTGCAGTGCACTTCCAGGCAGGTGTGGGGTCAGGTAAGGGTCACTTCGACTCGATGAGAAACTGTTCTGTAATTCTCATATCGAGATCTTGAAGGGAAACGAAGCACAGTTCAGGCTGATGTGTGTTTGAGTAATTGTGTCTTTTCTACTAAAAGTCCTCTTGTTGTTGAGCTCCATTGATTAAAAAGACCTAGTATAACTGAGTTACATGTATAAAGCCTATAAAAGGTGTGTATTTGGGTGATTCTGTGTGTGTGTGTGTGTGTGTGTGTGTGTGTGTGTGTGCGTGAGTGTAAGGGAGAGGGAGAAAACGAGGTATAAAAGTCAGACTGTGGCAAACTTATTGGTTGGAAACAAAATCTGGTCCTTGGGGGCCTCAGACTGTCTGGATTTTTGGTGTTACTCTGAATTTAGTTGATCACTTCAAGCAGTTGATCACGCAGTTAAATGGCCTCACCTGTATTTCTTGGGTCTAAAGTGGGCTGTGGGAACAAAAACCAGCGCACTTAGGGGCTTTCCAGGACCAGTGTTATCCACCCCTGCTCTGGGCCTTCATGGGGAGTTGATCTCGATTGCCTTGCGCTCGACCCTTTGTGATGTAACCAGGGTCTGAGGTTGGAGCCTTAGCTGTTTATTGGGTCTTAAAGGTCAGAAGCTCACCTGTTTTCTGGGCTGAAAAGATGATTTGTGGTGCCTTGTTTTTCTGGTTCAGCTCTGTTGATTTTTGAGCATGCTCTCACAGCCTTAAATTGTGGTGCTGTTTGAATTCAGAGTGTGTGCATGGAAAGTACAGCTTTCTGAACTAGTCGTGCTTCTGCTCTCAGGGCAGTATTTTAGGGGAGTCAAAATGACAAGCTGTTCTGAGAGTCCATGATGAAGAACGATGAATGAGTCACACTAGAGATTTTTGGGAAATGAGAAGAAAATGGCTGAGGGTACTGAGAGAGAGATTTTGTCTGGTGCTTATTCTTTGGTTGACCAGAGGGGGAGCTGTTGTGCAGTACGACACAGGATTCAACTGCCAGTGTAAACTTTTTCTACCCGAGTGGCTCATAAAGGTCTAGCATGAGTTACGCAATTTCCTGCAGACACTTGACCGCACCATTTCCTTTGACTCAGTTTGTAGTTGATGTCACTTCCTGTGGTGATGAACACTGTTTCTCAAAGCTTCCAGTTGCATACCTCAAGCCAGATCACTTGCTTTGAACCACTTGCACTGTTACACCATATAATATGTTGCTGAAAATTATTCTGTGCATTTTTCTGTTGCTTCTGCCTCTACTAATTTTGCATTAGATTTGTAGGCATATATATTTAAATATTAGCAAAAATAGTCCACAGCTGTTTAAATTCAATCCTTAACTCTCACCTGCTCAGCATCGAAAGTAAACATGAAGTCACTATCCTGAGTGGCCTCAACGAATTCGTAGTGAAGTTCTATGGACCACAAGGAAGTAAGTGCCTTTTTTCTCTCTCCTACAGTATGTTCCCTACTTTATTTGATTCCGTCCTTTTGCCTCTTCTTGCTGGAAGACCTCTCTGGAGCCACGGTCAGCAAGAACTGCTGCAAGATCTGGCTGGATGAGAAACATTGTTATCATCACAGTATTCGTTTGTAGCTGTTTTATCGACTAAACACGATTCGCTAAAATTCTACGGATGTGGCCTTGGTTTTTTGAAAAGTTTTTTTTTTTTTTTTTTTGCTAGAACTTTCCTGCCATTGTCTGTGAATGTGTATTGGTTTTAGTGTTCATATTTCAAAGCTTTTATTTTTTAATTCGGCCAAGTGTCTTCCCTTTGCTTGGATGCCCTTCTCTAAATGTTAAATGCTAACAGAATACCACTGCCACTTTTCCCCCTTGCAGTCTGCGGATTGTAGTTCTCCAAGTGGTCAGAGGGGTCACACACTGATGTTTCCGTAGCTCCACAGTCACTGTTTTGGGGCTTTGTGCGGTGTGTGTGACTGCAGTTCTCCAAGTGAACATGCTACACTCAAAGTATGGGTAGCATTATCAGTCTGTCTCATGAAGTGAGGATCATCCTTCTGATTACTACTCCTCTTTCCGGGGTACCACTGTGATGAAATGTGTGTCACCCTATAGAACTCAACCATGATGTGATGGGTGCCCAGTAGGTATCAGAGCTCCAGTATGACTGGGTGCATTTGGCAGCTTTTTGAACTCATTTGTTTTCTGTTTTTAGTGGTCCACTTCTTTAGATTTTGCAGTACAACTCTAATATGGCACTTTTGCCTTTGTGCTGATAGCATGGGGTGCGGTTGGGGGGGATGGTGTGATCTTTTGCAGTCAAAACAAGTTAATGAGAAGTTGATTGAGGAGGCATTTTAGTGTAAGCTTATTACTGTAGAATGAAGGCATTGGGGGCGAATCTGACTGAAAGTTGTAGAACATATAAATAAGGTGAAGAAAATTGGTCGTGGGGGGGTGCAGTTTCTAAGGGTTGATGGCCTGTGGGGGTTGGGGGCAGGGTTAGCTGAGACAGAGCAAAGAACTTCTCAAGCTGTCTTCCTGCACAGCTGTGTTGGAAACGCTGCTCTAATTTTAGCCCCAAAAGGAAGTCTTTCAGGCACCTTCATATCATGCAGAAGTTCCCCTTCTCTTCTCCAGGGAAAGAAAACACTTCTGCGTGCGTGGGAGGTTTAATATATATTTATATAAATGTATGCTCCGAGTCCGACAAGAACATATGAGTGACTCTCGAGCCTGTCCGTTTCATTTCAGCTCAGGAATGTTTTAAAATTCTGTTTGTGGATTGAAAAGTGGCACATATGATCTACAGGAATTTTTCCAGAAAGTGAACTGAACTTCAGATAAAGTTTCTTGAACTTAATGCAATGTAATGAAATCAACTGCTAACCAGTATTCACCTTTCGAGCGGTGTGGATACTCAAACATGGGCTTCAGTAATGGGTCAGTAGTTGTGTCGCTCTGTAGTCCAGTAAAGCTACTAACTATCCATTACTCTCACCTGGGGGTATGTCAGAGGGTAGAATTATTCAGCGGGATGACAGCACTAAGGGAAACCCAGAACACTCCCAAACATGGACTGAAATAGAAAGGACGCCCTTCCACGTTTTACTCTGATCTCTTCCCTCCCCTTCTCTTATACCTGACACCTGTCAGTTGCCCCCCCACACACACACACACACACACACATACACACACACACGTGACCTGAAATAACACTGTGTATCTCTCCCCAGCGCCATATGAAGGAGGAGTATGGAAGGTGCGAGTGGACCTGCCAGATAAATACCCATTCAAATCGCCATCTATAGGTACTCCAACATATCTTAAACACTTGCACTGTATGTACAATGGACCTGGGGTACAGTAATGTTTGTTCTTTTAATTTATTTATTTATTTATTTTTTGAATACTTTTCGGTGCATATGAGCCTGTTGGGAGAGGCAGGTGGGTGCGGTATAAAATGTTGGGATGATGTCATTTGTTCCACAATGCGAGGCAAGTGTTTGTCGAATGTAGGAAAGTATTTGAATTTTAAAAAAATGTTATTTGAACCGAGGTCTGCTAATGTCTGCTGAACTTCATCCCTCTCTTAGTACCAGTGTTTCTGTTCCTGTTATTAAGAGTTTTTGCACGTTCAAAGCTGCATTGAATGTGACGAGCTGAGTGATTGATATCACTGGTGTAAATGGCCATGGGATGGTTAGAATGCACACACTGGGTTATTTTGGTCTTGTGACCTTATGAACCCTCTCAGCTCCTCTCATGCAACCCCCCAGGTGGTCCTTGGCCCTTAATTTTGGGCCATCCCCCCATTCTTAATCAGAGATTTTGGACTCCTCATTCCTACAGGAGCAGCAGGTTCTGCTGGGGTTTAATTCATTTCAGCAGCTGGTGATCATGCTTCACAAAGCTTATTTTTCATCTGAAATAAGTTTGTCTGTGGGTTGCTGTATAATATTAAGTGGACTTGAGAAGACGTATCTGCTGTAGGATAAATAGAAAGAGCTTGTATAATCTACTTTTACACTCAGGTTTATTTTGCCTGGAGTTTTAAGGTTTTTACCTCTATAAATTGCAATGGTAAATTATATTACATTACACTCATCTTGCTTCCAAAGGTCTAAAATGGCTGCGGGTAATGCAGATACCACAGAGCCCCTCTGCCTCTTGGGGTCCCCCAGGGTCCTGTGCTTGGCCCAATCCCAGCTGTAGGTGGTCATTTCAATAGCAAGGGCTGGTTGGACAGTAATCCTGAGAGAACCACGGCGTTCACCCCTAGCCCTGCTGCCAGGGGCCTGGCTCAAAATTCTGGACCCTCTGAATGGGTATTGTTTGGGCTCCCAGAACTACTGGAATATTTTGGGCCCTCCCCAGCTATGAGCCCCTGGAACTATCCCCACTTTTCACTGCAGCATTGCTAGCCCTGCCAGTAGGCATTGGTAAAAGCTGAATGATGATCCCCTCATTGATTTTTGTAATGCCCTGTGTCGCGTTGGAGATTAGCCCATGAGCCTACGTAGCTGAGCTGCTGTGAAGTGGACTATATGGAAGCTTCCACACGTCTGCATTTATGCCGTTTTTGAACTAGTGCCCTAGGAAACTTGCGTGAAAATGCCTGAAATCGAGAAAATGCCAAAATATTGGAAAACCTTTTTTATGCTTGGTTGAGGTTGTTTTCTCAATGAAAAGAAGCAGCGTGAATGGGTTTTGGAATTGGAGGCCTCATGCCTCTGTTTTTTGGAAGCTTAAAACTGCCCTGGAGACTGGCTCTCTCTGGTTCACGCAAACTTATTGCACCCCATGAGAATATTTGCTTAACGGTTCATGGAAACACAGATTGATTTGCATTGTGCTTAGCAGTTTGCACATTGTTTTGAATGAAAACATAACTTTTTCGGCTGTCTTGATGCAGTGTTACTCCAGAGATGGGCTTGCCGCCCCCTGCACTGCAGGACCAGTGATATCTGCTTAGAGGCAGGTCAGGGTGCTTCTGTAATCCTGCCACTGGTTCATGTAGACTAATTCGGGCCAAATGGGGAACCCCTCCCCCCACCCCCAGACCCCTAAACACCTGTCAGCAGTTTCACTGGGTTATGAATAAAGACGTGCTTCATGTGTCCATCGAACAGGAACGTCAACAGCAACCATATACTGAGGGTATCAGTCAGTGTAGTTTTTTTTATTTGTCACAAAACAAAACAATTATGATTATTTATTAAATCTGTACTTAACCTGATGAGACTCATTGAGATGCAGAATCTCTTAAAGTACGTTGTGGTCTGAAGGCAGCAGAACTAATTACAGAACATCAAAAAACACGAACATTACCAATCGGCAATACAAACAGCTCTTAGTGGAATTAAATTATGTGATCACTTCTACAAGTTTATAAAATGCAGACAGAGCAATCAAAGGTAGATTAAGGCAGATTAAATGTGCAAATCGATGGCACTAACCATCAGAATAAGTCCAACGATGAAGATTAAGAACAGCACGAGCTGCCAGTTAGAATCTGACTCTAGATTCCTGAAATGAATACTTCTTTAAATTAAAACTGGCTGTATGCAGTCAAGATGGTGGATCTTCCGGTGTTCTGCTGTGAGTAGCCTTGCCAGTTTCCCAGTTTTCAATGAATATAAATGTCTGCTTTTAGCGAAAGTAGCCCTTCCCTTTAGAATTAACCCCTTAAATTTGAACAATTCACTTAAGTTTTCCCTTAAGTAGTTTTCCCTCAAAGTCATAAAAAGTTTTTCTTTCATCTTGTCGGACAGTGTCACATACATACAGCATTTTGTATCTTCTGGTTGCAGCACTTCACTAGAGCTACATCGCACTTGTATTGAGAGGAATCCTCAAAGCCGGGCGCCATGTGTTTTTGGCCACATCGTTATATCATATGGAAAATATCAAGACCTTGTACATTATTTTATTCACATTTCCCTGAAATTCAACAGGACATATTTGGGATCATTGGAAACCTGGGATTTCCTCTCTAACATAAAATGGGCCTGGAGTTTCACAGTTTTGAGTACAGCAGCTGCATTTTACGGACCTATATTTAGGTCCATAGTTTTTATGGAGTTAATGTCCACCTTTAGCCACACGTCTTTCCTTTCTTCACTTTTCGGTCCTCTATGAAGTGCTTTTTTCAGGAAAAAATTACTTTTTGCACTTAGGGAGTACTGTAAATAAAATGAAGGTAACCTAGAAATCTTACTTGCTTCGGACTGCTTTAAGGCATAAATAAACTGTGGGTCTGTCTGTAATCTCTTTCAGGGTTCATGAATAAAATTTTTCATCCGAACATCGACGAAGCGTAAGTTATTTCTCTTTCATTGAAGGAGTCGTAAACTTGCTGGACACCCAGAGTCCCATATTTGGGTTAAAAAGGCTGTTTTTTACATACTGTGTTAGGGATTCTGTGTTACGGATAATGTACCGCGAGAGGGTCTTTATTTCAAAATGAACTCCTTCGGGGTGATTCAAGACCCCTCTGCTTTGCGTCGGGGTTTATTTCATAATAATGACCTGCTCACATACATTACCCCTTACACACTATGTATGGTACCATGTATGATGGGGATGAATATAATATGAATTGATGCATTTCCGGGCCCCAAGCAGGGTTAACTTTGGGGCGACTAAGACAGAGGCATCTACATTCAGCATAAAGATCGAAACCATTCATGGCATCTTTATCGCTCATGTCAAGATGAATAATGATAACAATGGGTAGCATTGGCACACTGCCCATTCTTTATGTAGCCAACATGCTAATCACGAGTAGAAATGATTTGATTGCTTTGCTGTTGGCAGTTTGCGCACACCAGTTGGGCATGATGACGATGACTTGTGCTCTCAGGCTTCTGTGTGGGTTCATATGGAACCTGTCCTGATCTGTGTCGACAGTTTGGATGATCCTTCATCATGAAGCAAAGTGTGTGAATCATTTCAAGTGTGAACTCTGCTTTGTAACTGGCGGGTGATGGTTGGTTGGGCCGATAGCATCATCAGGTTCCCCCTCCCCTCTGCGGAAAAAAATTGTTCTGTGGCTGTGGATGCTCGAAAAATTGTCCTTCTCTCCTTAGGTCTTCACCTCCAATGTGAGATAAGCTGAGGAGAGAAGGATGAATTTTTTGAGTATTGGGGCTGACCCTTTGATCTCCTGTGTGCTGAAACTGGCAGAATGGGGGTTGCAACCACCAAAACTGGGCAGAACCTGGCTTGGGGCAAGAGTGAACACCGTCCGTCTTTTTGACTACTTCTCTGTTTCTGCATTTGCAGGTCAGGAACTGTGTGTTTAGACGTAATCAACCAGACATGGACTGCGCTGTACGGTGAGTTGGGTATTTGAGGGGTGGAGTGTAAGAAGGCTGAGTGCGGGGCGTGTGCATCTGTAGATCTGATTGGTAGAAACAAAGGGAGACGGAGAAAGATTCTGATGGGTACAGAAAGACTGCGATGGCAGAAAGGAAAATGAAGGCAGCGAGAGTGAGTGAGAGAGGTGGAGAGAGCAAGTGAGAGCGAGTGAGTGCCGTAGGAGCTCTGCGTTGCCTTCTTTCTCCACACAGCAGGGTCTGTAATCCTCTTTAGTTTGTGCTAATGCTAACGAGCTAATTCCTTGAATGGTCAAGGGCACAAAAACAGCTCAGTGTCCCTGACATACGGTCCTGCTTCATAAATGATTACTTGCCTCTTTCCACCGCTCCTGGTCTTATCATCTTATAAAAACATTGTGCTCACCATCTTAAAAAAAAAACTGAGTACACAATCTTACAAGGACACTGAGCGCCCCACCTCACAAAAACACTGGGTACACCATCTTACAAAGACACTGAGCACCCCATCTCATAAAAACCCTGAGAACACCATCTTAAAAAATACAGAGCTCACAGTCTTACAAAAACACTGGCCACATTATCTCATAGAAACACTGAGAACACCATTTTACAAAACACTGAGCTCACCATCTTCAAAAAAACACTGAGCATACCATCTTTTAAAGACACTAATTACACCATCTTGTACAAAACTGAGCTCACCATTTTAATAGTTTGGAAGGGAGGTTGCGCTTCAACAGTTGGGTTCTTAGTGGAGTGCTAAACCCAAAATCCAGTGAGCATATTCAAAAATATTTTTTTAAAAAAAGGTAGCACATCTCAATTCTTCAAATCAAGGAGGACAAAAATACTCACATTTCACTTATTTATTTGGCTCACATCACAAAGAAAATGATGCTCAGTATTGATGTCCCGTGAAGCCCAACATTCCATTTTAATAAAAAGCAGAGCACGCCATCTTACAAAAGCACCTAGTACTCCATCGTACAAAAGCACTTGGCACACCATTTTACAAAATCACAGAGCATGCCATCTTATAAGAACACTGAACATGCCCTCTTACAAAAGGACTGAGTGCACTGTCTTACAAAAATACCAAGCACATTATCTTACAAAAACCCAAGCACACCATCTTGTGAAAACACTCAGCACACCATCTTATAAAAACACTGAGCTCTCTTTGTAGCGAAAGCACTGAGCCTACCATCTTCCATAAACAGTGAGCTCTCCATGTCACGAAAGCAGTGAACTTAGGAAAACACTGAGCACACTATCTTAGAAAAGAACTAAGCACACCATCTTACAAAAATATGGAGCGCACCATCTTTCAAAAGTACTAAGTTTACATCATTTCAAAAATACTGAGCTCACCATTTAACAAAAACACTGACCACGCCATCTTGCAACAGCAGATTACACCATCTGACAAAAACCCTGAGTGCACAATCATAAAAAATGCTCTAAGCACACCATCTTACAAAAACACTGAGCACACCTTCTTACAAAAATACTGAGCGCACCATCTTACGACAACACTGAACATGCCATCTAACTAAAGCACTGAGCACAATCTTAAAAAATGCATCACATGATCTTGCAAGAATTTGAGGCGCATCGTCTCACAAAAAAGCATCACATGATACTATAAGAACACAGTCTATCGCAGTATAAAAACCCTCTCTTGAGGAAACAACCCATTGAAAAAAAAAAAAACTTGGTACACCATCTTATAAAAACATGTAGCACACCATCTTACAGAAGCTCGTAGCACATTGTCTTATATGTCCTTTATGTACTCAGGAAGTCACACTGAGATCAAGATCTCATTTTCAAGTGAGACCTGAGTACTGAATATTGGTAAAATCAAGGTACACTGAAAACAATTAACAATGATGACAGTGGCAATGACAAGGCAATTTTAAGTTAAGAAACAGTAGATAAATAAAATACTTACATGAAAAAAGTTACACTAAAAATCAATAACACCTCTAATAAAGTTCTTGAATTGCTGTGGCACAATCAGGTTTTTGAGTTTTATTCTATTCTGTAGATTATTCCAGGTTAATTGGGCAGAATATATAAAGGCTTACTTTCCAAGATTTTAGTTTACTGTTGGAACATATTGTGTCAGCCAGTCCTGAGATTGGGTGTCTTACAAAAACACTTGGCACAACAACTTCTTTGAGACAGATAGCATAACATGACATAATCTGAAATGCCGTAACGCAACCTGTAAGAATGTGACAAAAAGAGGTCATTCAGTCTAAAAAAATCTCGCTTTTTTTCTACCTCTGAAGTGCCCCCACCTCGTGAGGGAACTAGATTGCATCAGGCATTGTGTGAAGCCTGTTATTGGGCAGGCTGTTTTGGCCCAAATGCATGACAGATAGCTGAAACTGTCTTCTTGGTATTCTGAGTATCACAATAATTTGTTAGTAATCACATTGCCTCTTGCTTTGGCTTGAACAGTTGCCTAACATTTGATGCTGGCCTTTGTCATGCTGCTTTCGCTGTATTCTATATATAGGCTAGTTTGTCTGGCAGTATGTGTGCTTGTGCAGTATCCTCCGCATTTACTGTGCAATAGGAGTGTTTGAGTGTTCTCTGCTTGGGCAATGTGTTTTTTCCACTGTAGATGACAGTTATCAAGGACCTCTTTTCCTCAGATATTTGTGATGAAAATTTAAGCATGATGAGCAGCAGCAGTTGGGATTTTAACCAAATCCAATTGTAGACCGACGTCTAGGCCTGTAAGATTAATTGTGATCTTTGTTAGCAAACATGTAGGGGCATACAATCATCTATCAAGCTAGTGTACAGTACGAGACCGGTGGTTGGGAATGAATGCATTAGTCCAGATTTATTTTGGATGGCACCATTTACGATTGGTTTGTCACAGAGCACTTTGATATTTGTTTCAAAAAGAAAAAGCAGGACAGAAATAATTGAAATGCAGACACAGCTGCTGGCAGCTCTTTTGTTTAAAATTCTAGATTTATTGCATGTGCACATTAGTGCCACCCAGTGGGAGCTTGCAGTACTGTGCGCCCTCTAAAATACGTTAGCAGTGTGAGTCACGGACCAATCTAGTCTGGAGACTTCGAGGCCTACAGGAAAGCTTTTACTCTTTTGTGTGTCAGGTCGCAAATGCGTCATTGTAATGTTCTGATTCTAAAAATGATGTAGCAGTCACTGCAAGTGATTGCAAGCAGTGCGATTTTAGAGCACATGCTCTTGTGATTTTGGAAAAAATAAGCGTTACACCAAAATTGCTCCTAATGATCTACTGCATGTTGTTTGAAGCCTGTAAAATGGACTGATGGGCTTTGTTTTTCTTGTGCTCAATTTCTTCATTTTTTGTGTGTACACATGGCAGATCTTACCAATATATTTGAGTCGTTCCTGCCGCAGCTGCTTGCCTACCCCAATCCCATAGACCCTCTTAACGGAGACGCTGCTGCAATGTACCTCCATCGACCAGAGGAATACAAACAGAAAATTAAAGGTAAAGTCATAGGTCATCCATCCATGCATCCATTGTCCTACCTGCTTATTCGCGGCCATGGACATGAGGGTACTATATCCCAGCATGCATTAGGCTAAAGGCTTGGACAGTCCAGGAATCCACCAGTCTTATTCAATGTAACTCGTTTATTTACGAGTTTTTAATCATTTTAAATGTTCTTGTTCCTGTTTGCTTGACTCTAATAAGTATGTGTTTCATTTTTAATTTTCATGAAGAAACCAGTAGAGAGTTGATGTAATTTATTCTGACTGGTGTACATTCACATTAGAGACTGAGCCTTATAAGTGGATTATGTTATCTGGGTTTTGTCCCGGAGGCTTTAATGAGGAAGTGTCATCTTGCTCTTTGTAATGGTAGGTATACATAGAGTGCATGTATGCGTGCGTGCGTGCCTGCGTTTGTGTGTGCCTGCGTGCGTGTGTGTTACTGTCAAGTGTGGTGAGTTTAACTGGCATACAGGTTTTAAGTTGTGGATGGGATACTTATCCAGTATTGTAAGCTGGGCAGTTGGCTCAAAAGAGCAAAATGATGAAATGGAGTTTAGTGAGAGAATGAAAAGATGCCTAAATGCAGGGATAGAAATTGGATTTTTTTTTTTTTTTTTTTTTCACTTAACATCCAGACTAGTGATCATGCAGGGTAACTAGTCCTCTCCAACTTTTACTAGACAGACTTTTTTTTTCAATAATCAATAAGATATCTGAATCTCAGATCTTTTATGTTTGGTTTTTTTAGAACTGAAACTCACGCCTACGCTAATTTAACTCCAATTGTGTTCAAATTCTAATTAATGATTAGTCATGCCAATAAACACTAGACAGATGACACAAACCCTTCAGTAAAACAGAAAGTAACTTTTTCTTCATAATAACCTAATAGGAAATGATAAAAACTTCAGGTTTCACAGCCCCTCAACAACTTGGACAAAGAGAAATCCCTAGCCAAGTATTGACATGATCTAAAATGCTGGTTTGTCATTTTGTTGGGTCAGAATCAATGTTATCAGTGCTCATGTGTTTGACCTCTGCCCAGTATTTGCAAAACAGTGCACTACAGCGAGACAACAGTACAACAAAGTACGAAAATTTCTTTGTAATAACGGGTTAAAGTCTATACATCACTTAAGAGCCCATTCTGTAATTTACACTGAATCACTGATTTTTTTTAGATTCTGAAAATGTAAACAATGTTCTGATCGTCTTGTCAAACGTCGGTCAGTCCACGAATTCCATCGCGGGACAGTTCGGACCTTGACCATCCCACACTAATTTGCAGTTTTTTTGCGCAATTGCCACATCTGGAGATCGTCTGTGTCGCAGTTATCTTTATATTTAATGCCTGTTTAAGAGGACACCTAGCTAGGTGATTGAGTGATGACAAGAACAAACATTGGAAGCACAAGTATACAGTGACAAAGCGATTTCAAATTTCGCCACATATTAAATAATCTCTCCAGAAGTTGGCCTTTGTCCGCAATGTGGCAATGCGGGCACAAATATGTTTACAGTTTATTGGGGAAAGAATTCCATATTCAACCTCCACCAATATCGAATGAAATCAGTACTTTTTCAGGTTACCTTGATGTTTGGGTACCCAGAGGAACATTCGGGTGTGTAAAAACATCAAGTGTACATCCAGTCAAAACAATTTAGAATTTAATTTCTTGTGCTGCTATATGGCATAATGGCAAAGATCCTGGAGCCAGTATCTTTGGTAATAGCAAGGGCGGCATCATGTTACTGATGACACACTGGGTTGCTAGGGCATGCGCAGCATGTGCCTTCGCGATATTAAATATTAATATTAAATTATAAACCCCCCTCTCACTAATATAACTCCCCAAAATATATTGGCGCCCCTTTTTAAAATTGTTCTGGCAAATAAAAAGCCGAAAAAAGTGGAGGTTGGGTTTGGAATTATTTCCATTTTACTAGACACTGGGACTAGTTTGAAAACAAGTTTACTAGTCCGCCAAAGTTTTCACTAGTGTGCAGACTAGTAGACTACTCCAAATGTCGAACCCTATATGGAAATGAAGTTCTGTGGAGTGATGTCAGGGTGTGTGATAGTGGTGCGGGGCGGGGAATTTGATTGGCTGTTGCCGAGAGCTGTATTTTAAGTGGGTACATTGAGAGCCCTTAACTTGCATGGGAGCTCTGATAAACTGTTTGCCATTGGTCAGCGTGACTGGCCTACTCGCCACAGTGATGCATCACTTGGTGTTGTGTGTGTCTGTGTGTCAGTGGAAGTGTAAAAAAACACAAGAGAATGGCTGTTTGTGTGTGTGTATGCGTGTTCAAGCTGACCAGTGTCTTTGCAAGTGTGTGTAATGTGTGTTTGTGTTAGTGTGCGCAAAAATGGGTGTGTATGTTCACATATCAATGTGTGCATACTCATGCAAGTGTCTGGAGTTCGGCCATGCTCCGCCATATTGAACAGCTGCTCTCAACATGCTCTATCTCTCTCTCTCTCTCTCTCTCTCCCCCCCCTCCCTCCCCCTCTTTCTCCCTGCAGAGTATATTCAGAAATATGCAACAGAGGAGGCGTTGAAGGAGCAGGAAGAGGGAGCGGGCGACTCTTCGTCGGAGAGCTCCATGTCGGATTTTTCGGAAGACGAAGCACAGGATATGGAGTTGTAGTACACAGAGTTCACCCCCCTCCCTTAACCACACAGAGACTATGTGATTTCCTACCCATGAGAAGCAGACTTAAAATATTCATATTTAAACAGGGCCGTTTTTGTTTTTCTGTTTTTTACTACTAAAAAAAAGACAAAAGGAAACAAAACAAAAAAAAGGATTTTTATGGATATAGAGTTGGTGTGCATCTCATTCTATCAGATGTGCTTCATCTATTGGTCATCCCCTTCCTTCCCCTATCGAAGGCACATAGCATTCCCACATTCCATTTTGGTAGCTGCATAGCTCGAATGCATGTGTCTCCCCCCCTTCCTTCCCCTGGTCCACTTTACTCACATGAGAGTACATTTCTAGAGCAAAATGGAGGTCAAGAGGAAGACAGTCTCCACACCATGTGACCTGCGCGCCATGGAAACCCTTGGACGCCCTTTGTAGTCACATCAGGCGACGGGACAGTTTCCACCTCCTTCTATAGTCTCTCCCCCCCACCCTTCCATTTTTCTTTCCTGGTAATTAGAGGATGTTTTGAAGATTTAATTGGGTATGAAAAACGGTGCCTGTAGTTGCCCACTCCGCATTGGCCTATTTCGATTTTTTTTTTTTTTTTTATTTGTTTTTGTTTTTTTTCGGATGACTTACCCTGGGTTCTGCTGGTTTTTTTCCATCTGATTTTATGTTGTGGATTGTTAGTTACCGAAACGGGCGATGAAGATTCAGGCGGTTTCCGAATACCAGCGTCTTGTTTTTGGCCTTCCTCTGGATGATTTAAGGGGGTTGTCTGCTGTGGATAACGACTGGATCTGCCAATACTCACAGAAGAATAGTTTGTGGATTGCTAGTTACCAAAACGGGCGACGAAGATTTGGCCGGGTTGCCGGATTTTCCTCCGGATCGGAGACAAGCAGGCTGTGGTGGCAAAAATAAAGTGGATGTGGTTTCTGAGTATAAGTGCAGTGCGCTGGATCTGCTCGTACTCGCTGTCTGGAGGGTAGGTTTCCGAACACCCTCTTGACCATGGATGGAGGCTTTTACAGTACGCCGCTCCTAATCGCTCGAGCTGTTAGATGGTGCACGCACAAAGGTTACTGGCGAATATTTAGCTACGGTCCCGCCCGTTTTTCCTCTCTGATCTTCCGGAGTAGTTTGGGGCAGGGTCGTCGGATCGTAGGGTCTCCCCTCCCAGAAACAAAAGGGCGAGGATAAACATTGCATGTCGGAAACACTGGGGTTCCTTCGCCCTGGAAATTCGGATAAGCTGCGCGATTGAGCGTCTCTTTGCGCGGCTGCACCCTGCCTGTCTGCCCTCCCTATCGCCCGGTTCTGTTCTGGCATGTTTTCCCTCTATATAGCGGCATCATTGAGAAGAGAGGGCAGCCGTGGCTCGGACACACACAGCCCCGTCCACATCCATAAAGCACAATTTTATTTTTTAAAAATTACTTTGTTTCATGAGAGAGAGAATTTTCAACCTCGGTCCTTTTCCCGCCTTTTTTTAATCCCCATCAGTCAAGAAATATGTTTTCTTTGGACTTATTTCTTTCTTCAGATCACCCTTTTGTACACTGTGGCATGATACCGAAGTGAAGTTGTGTAGGACTTTGTTGAGCTGATATTGGTAAATATTTAAGAGACCTCCGGCTTGTGTGGACTTGCTCTAGAGGCTAGAGGTGCATATGTAACGCATATATTGGTTCATTTGGTTCTTCACTGGAAGGTGGGATTTGCTTGGGGAATCTTTGTCGGTCCTTGTTAAAAAAAACAAAAAAAAACAAAGAAAAAAAACACGTCAGACTTTTTCAACTTGCCTATCGCTTGTGCTATACTATATATAAATAGGTGTTTGACTTAACCTAGAGATAGTTAGTTTGCTGGGTGGTGAATCAGTTTAAAAAGTATGGTTTTATTACTTCTAGAAATAGCTTTGTTTGAGCTAATTGGGGGGAGGGCGGGTGTGGGTAATAAGCTGTTGGTTTGAGTTTGTCTATTCTGTGGATTAAAAAGATATTCCAAAGATATATACATCCCCACTTGTCCCTTTATGCAAATTCAGCTGACTTGTTACGGGTCAGCCCATATCTTGAGTTTATGAAGGTTTTTTTTTTTTGAGCAGATTATTAATGGAGGATTGTGCATAAGGATTATAGCACGACGACGCAGGCCAGAAAGTCTTCTACATGCAAATGCGGAGATTGTACATTAAACCTCTGCTGTGTGATCAATGCCACTCTGGGTTTAATTTTGTTTGCCACTCTTGTTTTATTTTATCCTTGTCTTTTCAATATTCTCTTGAGGTCTGGCCATTAAAAGTAGCTGGGTTTTTCAACCTTTGCCTCAGAGTATCGGATCAGAACCAGGCCGACCTGTAGATAAATGCCAAACGGAACGGGACCAGCCTGTTTTTTGAGGTGGAGCAGAGGAGATGGGCGTTGTCACTTGGGTCTCTTCAATTCATCCAAATTGGCTTTGTCTTTACTCCCAAGCAGTCTGTCTGTTCATGGTAGGAAAAGGGGCTATTTTAACAAATTAAAAAATAAAATCTAATATTTAATGGATGCCGTTTATAAGATGGGTAGTGGTGGTTCATCTATATTGTACCCATGTGTGTACACTTGAATTATTACTTTTTAAGGTTTTTTTGTTGTTTCTTTTGTATCTTTATTTCTTCAAATTTATGCAGTATTGTATTACAGTAAATTTAAGAAAAATAATTAAAATTGTGGCTGTGTGTTAAAATGCTTGTGTTCATTCACTGGAAGGCACAAGCAACGATTTGGGGTAACTGTCTCATGGAGAGGAGCAGGAGAGAGGCCAAAAGCTGGAGTTTTTTTCCCCCATCTCCTTCTCTTTGGGCAGAGTTTGTCAACATGCAGAACACCAGTGCCTCATGGAAATGAGCCAAAATGGCTGCCCTTCTCTTGACCACACTGTCGCTGTGGTAGCAGCACGCTGCAACAACGTGGGACAGTCCGTGTTGGCCTTCAGAGAAATTTAAGTCCGTGGTTTTATGTTGTGTTCCATCCCCTTTTTTTCCCTAGCCACACTGACTAGGTGAATATTTATACAATTTTTTTCACTTCTGTCTGAGTGTGTGCCCTCGTGTTAAGGACTCAATGGCCAGGCATCCAAATTTCTGAAGGAAATTTAAAAATGAATGTGCTTCCCTTGTAACTTTAATAAAGTAATGTAAAAAGCTGGAAAATTACATTTCATCTGTTCAGGGATTTTTTTTTTTCATGCCCACAAAAAAAAAAAAAAAATGTTACATTCTTTTCTAACGCAGGGTGTGACCCAGTTTTAATGCAAATGGCTCTTTTCCCCATCAAGTATTACTACAGGCGATGATGCAGCTATTGAGCGTGACCTCTGTATTTTAACACACTCGCTTCGTGAGGTTTAGCCATGTACAGTTCGGCCCACTGGCTGTTTCTGGTCTGAAAGCAACCGGAAGATAAGGTTTCCGTCTTCCACAATGGCTCCGGAGTTCGCGGCTTTGCGTGGCTCTTGTATTCGTGCGCGGGCATGTGGAGGCGAGAGGCGAGCCGAACCGTGGCGGGGTCTAAGTTGAATCTATTTGTGATGGCTTTTTTTTCCATCTTGTTCTTTTGTGCGAGACGTGCAGTATTGGGCACGGCAGTAGCGAATTTTGGATACCGGTTATTCGGTCCTTTGGACGTATGTGCGATATTTGGGACAAAAAAGATCGGCTTGAGTTTGTCGTTTATCTTTTTCTCTATCCCCCCCCGCCCAGATTTCTCGCTTCCTACACTTTCTTTTCTACGTTATAATTTCCCCCTCTCCTTACCCATTCCTTTGCATTGTGATATGTAGTGGGCATGAGTGTCAAAATGATAATGCCCTCTATCTATAGGATTATAACCTCTAAAATAGTTGTGTACAAATAAACTGTAATAACTTTTTTTTAATAAAAAGCATTCAATGTGTACAAAACATGAAGTGTTATCTCTATTTATTGGTAGTCCGTAGTCCGTTGAATGTTTATTTTTTCACCAAAACCAAGACCGCCTGCAAATCGACTACAAATCAAGTGGCAAGTCATGCAGCGTATATATTCCTTTATTTGACATTGGCCCTATTTTTCGTCCCCATCTTGTTCATTAGGAAGTATACTGTTAACATTAGATGTGATTCGAAGTTGGTAAGCCCAAGCCGGCTTTGTTAATGAAGAACTGCGTTAAAGGAGAACACCTCACCTTGGCAAAGTATATTTCAGCGGAAAGTAGAATTCTTCAAAATGCATATTTTAATTTGGTAATAATCCAGCGTGACGCATTTTAAAACCAGCAAGTCTTGAAATGGGCTTCAATATCAGGGGCCAGACTGTTTTATGGCGCTTTTCCACTACACGGTACCGGCTCTACTCGCCTTTTTTGCTTTTCCATTAGGGAAAAGTACCTGGTACCAGGTACTAGTAGGTACTTTTTCTGGTACCTGCTCTCTTGGGGTTCCAAAAAATGGCGGACCAGGTACTATAGGTACTAAAATGTGACGTGCAACATTGCTGCCCACTGATTGGTCAGAGAGAATCGTCACTGTGAAAGACGACTCCGTTGTCGACCTTGGGACATCTCATTCGAGTTAGATTGACGAGTCTCAAGATTAGCGTAGTTATTATGATCATCGATTTATATTGTTTTAGGCTACTTGTTCGATATGCTGTGCGTTGCCCTACCTTTCAAACATGGTTTTGCTTGTTCACCAAAGCTGCTACATTCATGAAATGCGTTACTCTTTGACTGTGACCCCGTTTGTGGCGAAATTAATTGACGCTATTGTCTCTAGTTATGTTCCCCTAAATAATTCCCTTTGAGAAAGTTATGTGATGCTACCATAGACTGTATAAAAAGATGGACGAAGCTACCATGACGTCACCCATTGGTTTCAGCATACCATAAAGGAAGCCTCGATTTTGTCCTTTTGAAACCGGATGTGATTTCTATTGGACGAGAGCGTGAATTGAAGATCCGGGGAGGGACATGGCTCTGGATCTGACCGTATCGGACGAGGACCATAGGATAGCCACGCGCCAAAAGCATATTCTGGCTTTATCCTTTATTCTAGTCTATATGGGACCATAATTTACAAAAATGAACATCATGATATATCGAAGGAGACTTGAAACTTTCTATAGCTACCATAAAATAATATGAAAAATCATTATTTAAATGAAAAATCAGGTGGGAAAGTAGGGTCATTTTCTCATAGACTTCAATAGCACTGAACTTCTTTCTGCAACTACCGACGTCGCCATCTGCTGGCCATTAAATAGAATGCCATTCTACGGTACTTCCGCATGAAGCTTCTTTTTTCAGATTAGGGTGCTGCGTCCATCTTTTCATACAGTCTATGGATGCTACCCCCGTCTAAAGAAAATCGCGCAGAAAAATAACTTTACGGGTGTCGACAAATCATTTTTGTCTTAAGGTTATGTCAGATGAGATGACGCGTAGTAAAGCGATAAATTCTAATACTCTGCCATCTCCTGCGATTTGCGCATTTGCTACGAGTTTTGCCTTCAATTTTAAAGTGAAGTGTTTCGTAAGGCCTGAATGTCAAGATAATAAACAATAATTATTTTGTCATATGTGTTATTTGCTTCTTTGTTATGAAGGAAAAAAAGGTAAATTAACATCCTCGGTGTGTGGTGATTCCATAATGTCAAACAGAAATAACAATTAAACACTCACGGACTTTAGTGCCATAACGTGGTGACGGTAGTGCGCGTGCCCTGATTTAAAAACATAAATATTTAACGAAATCAATGGAATAAAAGTAAACTTGATATAACTGAGGATGCCATCGCGGCAGTAACATGCTGCGTCGCAACAACAAGCAGGTACCACGGAGGCGGCACTATCCTCTAATGGAAAAGCAACCCCAAAACAGTACCCGGTGCCGAGTAGAGCCGGTACCATGTAGTGGAAAAGCGCCATTACTTGGGGAGTCTAATTTTATCCAATCAAACGCCAGTTCACGAGACTGTGCCACGGTACTTGTGACATCAGTTATACTCATTCCTCTCATGAGGGCGTTTCATTGGATAAAATTAGATTCCCCAAGTAAAAATGTCTGTCCCCTGATATTGAAGCCAATTTGAGGATTTGCTGGTTTAAAATGCGTCGCACTGGATTATTGCCAAATTAAAGTTTTAGACACCTTGAGAATTCTACTTTTCGCTGAAAAACTTCGCCGAGGTGAGGTATTCTCCTTTAAGTCATGACCGCCCCCCCAAAAAAAAAAAAAGAAACTATTGTAAACTGTATTGTACTGCTACTTTCCACCATTAGAGGGCAGCACAACAGAAGAAATGGACAATGTGGTGAAATGATCTAATCGGCATTCAATCCTGAGAATTCTGTCCCCAGTTTATCCATAGAAAACGGTTTACTTTATTCATCACTTCCTTATCTAAGATCGTGTTTTTACTTTGGCCCAGAAGGTTAGTTCTTACTGTGCCGAAATATTTGGCTACTGCGCATTAGTTGATTACCCAAACTGAAGTTTGTTCATTGTTCGTTGCGTAGTGGTAGTCGATGACGTGCTCATTGTTCTGGGGAATATGGGATGATTATGGAGGAATACGCTCTAAGCCTCACCGCCAAAAACGGTCCTGCTGTCGTATCAAACCAAATGAAAAGAAAGCAAAAGCACAGTGGGTTTTAACCATAAAAAAGTCAGAAAAAAATTCTAATGGCATGAAACCAATGACATGTACTCCAGAACATGGCGTAGAATACATATATGAAAACGGGAAAAAAATCCGTTGGGAAATTTTTGAGAAAAACGTGTTTTTCAGAAATTGCAATTTTTGAACTTTGAGAAATTCAAAAACGTGTTAAAATCCCCAAAAATGAGACCTCGAGGGGTCATTCGTGGGCGTAGTCTCTTCGCTATTGATTCCACAATGGTTATGTCACATTTCATGGGCCATAGGTCATTGCACAATTGCACAATAAGCCTCATTATGACTGGGGATGGGTAACATTTGTTGTATCATCATTGATTACATCAGACTTGCCTACATTCACAAAGCTAGGCCCTACTTATATTGTGCATTGTCCCTGAATTCTGTCCTTTTCCCTGAGACATGCAAGGGGCTGACAGCAAATATGGACCACTGCACAGCCCGCACGAAAGTTTGTATTCTCTGTTTCCGAAAAGGAAGCTATTCCATCGTAAACAAGCCCCACCTTATTTCTGCCATCCATGATCTGATATCTGAGTATAATGTTGATGACAGACGCCTTCCTACAGCTCTCTGCGGCCCCCGTACCACTGCCATCTATGCAATGCAACGAGGAAAGGAGGGGGTAAAATTCAGGTGCCTTGGTTAAAAACCCACTGTGAAAGGTGAAGAAGCCTTCTGTTTTCCGTATTCTCCAGCGGAGGGAGCTAGAACACTGCCACAGATTTTGTGTCTGTAGTTCGCATTTCACGTCAGTATCTATAAAAATATATTCTGTGGCGTCATTTGAGTTGAGTCCATTTAACCCCCTGCAACCAGCGTCTCCTGCGACGTGTGAATCTGCTCCCATCCTGATTTGTTTATCCTGAAACAGGAAATGTGGATTTATTGTTTGTACTGAGAATTTTCCTCTTTTTCGAGGCGTGATTAAAATAGGTTCTGGGGAGGGAATCTGACCGACTAATCCGTTTGATTGGGGGAAATCTGTTAATGGAGTAGTTTTCCACCGGCTACATTTTATTGATGATTTCAAAGGAGAAAACTGATCCAAGATCAATATTTTTTTTTTTTTTTTTTAGCATGAACTCTAAACCCTCCTCTGTGAAAGCTTCGAGATGCCAGAAGTGTTCACTCTTCTGCCACTTCGATTGCTTTTTGGAGGGGGTTGTTTGAGCAGGGACTCTGGCCTCAGCACTGTGAAAAAGTATTCCCCCCCCGTTTTCTTTTCTTTTTGCTTATTTCTCATTTGAAAATGTCACAGACCATCTGACTGTTTTGTTACCATAAGTCAGGACAACATGAGTAAACACAAAATGCAGATTTTAAATTATAATTTTATTAAAGGTAAAGACTCATTCAGAACCTGTATCACCCATGTGAAACAATAATTGCCGCCCCTAAACCTTGTAACTGGTTGTGCTTGGCGGCAACAGTGGTAATCAATTTTTTTTTTTTTTTTTGCAATAACTGGTCTTACATTGCTGTGGAGAAATTTTTGCCCACTCTTCTTTGCAGAATTGTTTTAATTCAACCACACTGGAATGTTTTGAGCATGAACTTCCGTTTATGGTCATGCCGCTGCATCTCAATCGGATTCAACTTGGGACTTTGACTTGGCCACAGAAACAAACCATTTTGTTCCTTTTCAGCCATTCAGAGGTGGACTTGTACTGGATCATTGTCCTGCTGCATAACCCAAATGCACTTGAGCTGTAAGTCACCAACTGATCCTTCAGGATTTTCTAGTAGTGAGCAGAATTCATGGCTCCGTTAATTATGGAAGTCACCCTGGCTCTTAAACAGCAAAGCAGCCCCAGACCATCAAAATATCATCACCATGCTGAACTGTTGGAATGATGTCTTTATTGAGGAATGCTGTGTCAGATGTAACAGTTCCATGTCTTGCAGAAAGATTCACTTTTGAATCATAAGTCCACAGAATATTATCCCAAAAGTCTTGGGGGTCCTCTAGATGTGTTTTTTTTTTTTTTGACAAATTTTAGATTTTTCTTTTTTTTTTTTTTCAGCAATGGTTTTCACCTTGCAGGTCCACCAAGGATGCCACTATTGCCCAGTCTCTCTCATCGTGGACTCATCAACACTGACTTTAACTGCGGCAACTGAGGCCTGAAGTTCTTTAGATGTTAGTCTGGGTTCTTCTGTATCCTCCTTGACGAACGTTGATGTGCTCTTGAAGGAATTTTGGTGGGCCAGCCACTCCTAAGGAGGTTCAGCACTGTTCCAGATTTTGTCCATTTGAAGATAATAACTCAAACCATTTTTTTGTGGGAGTCCTAGAGCCTTAGAAATGGATTTGTCGCCCATTCCAGACTGATAGGTGGCAATGCCTTTATTTCTAATCTCTTCTTGAATGTCTTCTATTTAAGTGATGTAAAAATTCAACAGGGCTTGGAGTAATCATGCCTGGGCCAGTCTTGCGAAATTGAACCCAATTATCTGCTAAATTTGTTTAATTGGTTGATCGAGTAACTAAGGGGTCAATTACTTTTTCACCCATAGCCTGGTCGAGTTGGATAGCTTTTTTCAATAATTGAAACAATCATTTAAAAACAACGTTGTGCGTTTACTTGACTTAACTTTGTCTAGTACTAAAATTAGTTCGATCTTAAACATTTAAATGTAAGAAATAAGCAAAAATAGAAGAAATATGGTGGGGGTAAGTACTTTTTTTCACAGCACTGTACATGTTTTATATTTAAACTAATATAATTGTAATATTTTTTGAATGGTTCACGACCGTTGAAGTCTTTTTTTTTTTTTACTTTAAATGTAATTGTGCTTAATTGAGAATTGAGAATAGAATGGTGGCACAGTGGTTAGCACTGCTGCCTCACAGCAAGAAGGTCATGGGTTCGCATCCGGCCTGGGGCCTTTCTGTGTCGGGTTTGCATAATCTCCCCGGGTTCGCGTGGGTTTCCTCCCACAGTCCAAAGACATGCATATCAGGCTAATTGAAGATGCTGAATTGCTCATAGGTATGAGCGTGAGAGTGAATGGAATGCGAATGATGTGTGCACCCTGCGATGGATTGGGGAGCTGTTCAGGGTGAGTCCCTGCCTTTTGCCCGTAGTCAGATGGGATAGGCTCCAGCTACCCCCATGACCCTAGTATAGAGAATGGATGGATGGGTTTGACCTTTTTATCTCCCTTTTTCTCATTATAATTTGAGAGGAGTTGCATATGTGCACATTTTCTGGTTAAAAAACATTTGGTTATTTAATGTGAACAAATTAAATGAAGAAATTTTTTGCACTTGTGGCTTTGAAATCTCTCTCTCATGCTCTCTGTCTCACATTACAATTTGAGAGAAAATACAGTATTTTCACCTGACATACGTATTCCTTAAATTTGTATTTTTATATGAAATGAATTTTTTTGCACTTTAGTTTTTTTCATTTTGCATTTTGGAATGTGGCTTATCTCTCTCTCTCTCTCTCTCTCTCTCTCTCTCTCTCTCTCTCTCTCTCTCTACCTTGCTCTTCCACTCTTCCAATCTGTCTCCTTTTCCTGTTTCACTCCCTCTCTTTCTCACTTGCTCTTTCACTCTCCTTATGTCTTTCCTCTGTGTTTTGCTCACTCACTCTTTTGCCCTCCCACTCTCTCCTTGCTTCTCTCTCTCTCTCTCTCTTCTCTTTTCCTTGTTTGCTCTTGGGGGAGTTGTTGCTCTCCTTCAGGCTGACGAATCAAACCAATTTGTCTAAGGAGCTGATGGTGGCTCTAAATGATCAGAGATGTGATGGCTGGAGTTCGGTGAAGTTGGGGAGGGGGGGTCGAGCAGGGGTGTTACAGGGATTGACTGAGCTTGATGTGGTTTTGTTTGCCTTTTTTGGGCCTTGTGTCTACCTCAGTGCCCAAGGCATTTCCCAGTAGGGGGCGAGCTCCCCTTCTGGAAATTTCCGCAGGAGCAGACTGCAGGGCTATCGAAACCTAATACCCTCAGTGAAATATTTAGAGTGGTTTATCCGCAGTGCACCGCTCAGGTAGGCTGCGACTGACTCGTCAGCGGGGGCCGATGACGTAATGGCTATTCGAGGACGACTTCTGTGATTGGAGGAAATGGTTGCTCAGAAGTCATGTGACCTGCACCAGCGAGGGTTTGATGCGATGAAATGGCTTAAAAGGTTGCTAAGAGCTTTTGTTAGGCTGGCCTCATCACAAATCCTTCTTCAAGTATTACTTTGTGATTTGCTTTCAGGAAGAATAGATGGACTGCATTTGATTCTGTTTTTTATTTATAATGTACAATGCTTTCACATTCTTACATTCTTTTCTCAACATTCGTATTTTTTGGATAATTTAATATCTCTGTCGATCTTGTTATTGTTATGTTATATTCTATTTATAATTATGTCCTCCTGCAAAAGGATTTGATTACAAGTGCTCAAAATGACAAAGCATGTGCCATTGACATGCAAAGGAGTAAAATCCTTAATCAAGAACATAAAATGTTCTATATCTCGCCAATCATCCCCAACTCTCTCCAGTATATGTGATTGGTAGGAAACAGTGGTGGCTCATCATCTTCTCCCCCGTGTAATGCCATCCCAGGTGACACTCGACCTGCCTACTCTTTATTTTCTCAGAGTTTGGTTTGATTAAGCTGAGGCAGCTCAGGTTCCTGGCTCAGTTTCGTGGACACAGTAGGACCTGGTGCAGAGCGATCTGCAGTCTTTATTAATGCATAACCCTCTGATTAAAAAAAAACAAAAAAACAATGCCTACCGTAGATAATGGGGGGGAAAACGCAATGCAGAGGCTGTGGATGAATATAAAGACTATAGTGCAGTCAATCAACATCTGGACTGTGACACGATTTTCGCTATTTGACTCTGTACTTCCTGTGTATTGGATTTGAAAATTATCTTGATCAAAAAACAGTGCCTAGATTTTCCTCAAGGAAGAGAATGGATATTCAACACCAATATATTCTAGTAATTCTGATCTAGTGAGCACTGATATATTTTAGTGAAGCTACAACTTACAGCCATTTTATTATTTTTCTGCCTTATAAACTGCTGAAGCCCAGTTTTTGGTTACAGGTGCCTGTGCATTTGCAGAACCCTTCCCTACTTCCCAGAAATGCCCTCTTTTGAGTCATTGATGTTTCTAGTAGTTTTATTTATGTCACTGATGGAGTGACAGTTTTGTGAATCTGATGAAGAAACTAAACATACAAAAATCCCAAAAGAAGATTTGCCCCCTCACAATTCTGTGGATGTGCCTCTGAAATTCCTGCCGCATTGCCTTCAGTGGAGAATTGCATATGTCAGAGCTATCCAGTCGAATCCTCGCTATTTCAAGAAAGAGTTCCAAAAGTCTCCACTGTATCTTCACGTGAAATGACCCCCATAAAAGTTTCATGGTTCTTTGTCTGGGAAAAAGGTTGAATCTGGAAGCCTTTCACACTTTTCGTTGCACTAACTGTTCAGGGATCCATAAAGTTCTAAAAAGGGTTCTCTCCTGTTGAGAGAAGCCTATGATTTTTTTTTTTTTTTTTTATTCCTAAGAGTGTTGGGTCACTGTTGGTAGCCTCCTTCTCATTCCAGATGCTTAATATAGACGTGCATCGGGCTTTCTGTCCTCCAGTCATTTAGACACATATTAAGGAAAAAAAATCATCAACTTAGTTGTTCTAAAGGTAGTAGACATACTGTGTAATAATAGGAGAATGCAAAACTAATGTGTTTCTTCACAAAGATGCAACCATTTGCTTCAAGTGAAAATGAAATATAAATCATATAATTCTTTCAGATAATCATCTAGTACCCATTTGAGTATTTATAAAAACAAATGTCAGTGTAATTACAGAAGCAAATATTTTTCATGTTTGTACATTGGTGCATATGAAAAGGAAAATATTTTCAGCAATAGAGCTTATTAAATTGACATCTCTACAAAACTCATGACCTCCTGACAATGATTTACTCTAGCTTCATTTACATTTCATAGATGATGTCCTCAAATCCAGTCAGTTATGTTCAATTACATTTTAAATCTAAATACCTTTTCTTTTCAGAAATACTTGAATTGGGTTTTTTTTTTGGAGCACTAATTACCTGGCGCCAATGGATTGTCCTTGAAAAGTACCAGAATGTGGAAAAACAGCCATACGTTACAGCCAAACTGTGTAATCAGACATTTTGTGAAATGCCCAGGTTTCAATTCAGTCATTTCATGAAATGCCTAAAGATTTCAGGCATTTCTTGAAATGACTGATTCAAAAGCATTTCATTGCTTGATTCACAGTTTGCCTGAAACAGATAACTCTCCACTGATCAACCACAACATTATGACCACTGACAGGTGAAGTGAATAACATTGATTATCTCATTACAATGGCACCTGCCAGCGGATGGGACTTGTTATGCAGCAAGTGTACATTTTGTCCTTGAAATTCATGTGTTGGAAGCAGGAAAAATGGGCAAGCGTAAGAAAATGAAGAACTTTGACAAGGACCAAATTGTGATGGCTAGATGACTGGGTCAGAGCATCTCCAAAACTGCAGCTCTTATGGCGTATTATTGGGCTGCAGTAGTCAGTGCCTACCAAAAGTGGACCAGCAACAGGTTCATGGGTGGCTTAGCTAAGGCTCACTGATGCGCGTGGGGACCGAATGCTGGCTTTTGAGGTCCGATCCAACTAGAGTACCGACATAAAGATTCAACAGAAGACCAACAATAGCTCAAATTTTTGAAAAAGTTCATGCTGGTTCTGATAGAAAAGTGTCAGAGCACACAGTGCATTGTTGCGTATGGGGCTACGTAGCGGCAGACTGGTCGGGGTGCCGATGCTGACCCGTCTACCACCAAAAGTGCCTCACAATGGGCATGTGAGCATGAGATCTGAACCATAGAGAAATTGAAAAAGGTGGCTTGGTCTGATGTTTCACGTTTTAGCACCAGGATATATCATGGGTAGAGGGCAAGCCGGCAGAGGCAGTGTGATGCTCTGTGTAATGTTTTGTTGGTAAACTTTGGGTCCAGCCATTTACATGGATGTTTCTTTGACACGTAACGCCTACCTAAACATCTGTAGCAGACCAAGTGCACCCCGTCATAGAAATGGTATTCCCTAATGGCAGTAGCCTCTTTCAGCAGGAGAAAAAAATGGTTCTGTTATGGTTTGAGGAACACGAACACAAAAATTATTTCAATGTGTCGACTTGTCCTCTGAATACCCCATGTCTCAATCCCAAGGAGCATCTGTGGGATGTGCTGGATAAACAAGTCCAAACCAATAGCGGCCCCACCTCACAACAGGACTGAAAGGATCTGCTGCTAACGTCTTGGTGCCAGATACTGCAGCACAGCTTCATAGGTCTAATGGAGCCCATGCCTCAGCGGGTCAGGGCCATTTTGGCAGCAAATCGGGGACCTACGGAATATGAGGCAGGTGAGCATGATGGTATTGCTGATCAGTGCATATTTTGGCTGGCACCAGCAAAAAACATGGTCAGACATCAAGAAGCATTTTTTTCAATCTTCTACCTTGTGGTTATTTACTCATTTCGCTTTATTTTATTTCTTTGAATGACAAATTTAAGCAAATAAACTTATGTTTATTCACCGAGCTGCAGTGGATGCTAGGACTGCCAGGTTGGCTGAAGTCATTTTAAAGAGGACCCTGTTTGGTGGCCAAATTTTATCACCATTTAATTCTCGAATTTGAAAAAAATCAAGGTAAAAACGTTACCACCTCTTAGTTTTAATTGTACATATGACGTTACATTTTTCTTGTCAGAGACCAACAATTCGACTCGATGCTGTCCATTTAAATGAATATTATTTGTTCGGTGAAATAAATGAACAAATAAATAAATAAATATCAGTTTACAAAACGGTTTAACTGGTTATGTATGTACGGCGTTTCTCATTCTGTATATCTTGGGGCGCATTGCTCTGAGATGGTGAGAAGTTGAAAATAATACATGACCTTGTGTAGTGGCAGGAATGTCGCCATCTCATTTTGCGCATCTGTTGCTGACGGCGAAAAACGAGTGTGTGCTTTCCTCACAAAAGGCAAAAACACGTCTGAAAATATAGGCTGTCAAAAACAGCAATATGAGAGGCAGCCGACGTCATATTTGTTTTGCGCCATTAATTTAAAATGAAAGGATGGGCATTGAGCATTTTTTGTTTTATTCTGAAATGCGAAAAGGGAGGCGCCACTTCAGCAGGTTAGCGCTCGTCGGTGCGAGGATAAAGCGCGCTGATGGATTACCGCCCACTTTAATTCCCATCAGTAGAGCAACCTTCTAATCCGACTGCATCAATATTGCATCATAGTCAGCATCCGATCCTGAAAAAAAAAAAGAAAAACAGGTCGGAAAGTAACACCAAGCACGTAGAGCGAGAGAAGGGTGTAAAAAGTTAACCAAGCCCATACTTTTAATTATTTACTTCTCACACTATCTGCCAATGTGACTTGTGGGTTACAATTTTATCATTAGTAGGCCAGAGAAAATCTATTGTTCAACCAGAGGGTAATAATGCACGTAATACCATGTCTTTGACCTTCATTTGTGCAGATAGGGCTACATACTGGCATTGTATATGATGTACTTACATTTTGATATTGGTTTGAACGGGCAATTCAAATGTGATGCCTTTAATTCTAAAAACGAGAGCTTTTTGAGCTTCCATTGGAGGTAGGTATGCGTGTACCTTGGACAGCTCCTGCCTCCAGAAACCGAATTTAACGCGCACTTCATGAATATGTCTGCGTGAAAACTTCATCAACATTAACCCTCCTATTAGGTCAATTTGACCCGACTCAGTGTTCAATGTCTCTAAAAACATGGCTAACATGGTCTACTTTTTTTTTTTTTTCGCAAGATTTCCCCCCTAACTTTACGGGTAAAACATGAATTTAACAAAAAAAAAACAAAAAAACAAAAAAAAAAAACAAAACAAAACAAAAAAAAAAAAACGCCTGTAACATGTTCAAATTAATTTCTCATTCATTTCACATTTGGTCTCATTCATTTTGTTATAATCATGTAAAGTCAATGCTTGATGTATAAGGGGAGGATGGGGGAGTCGAGTTTTATTTACTTGGCAATTAAAATGGTCAGTAGAAAGGCACAGATGAGTTGAGAGGAGATAACACTTTCAGTTACGAACAGCTTATGCAGTTTTTCATTGCGGAGATCAAGCTGACCTCAAACCAAAAATAGTTTATTAATTTGAACATAATAGGAGGTTTAAAAAGCACAAAGTCAATCATTTGGCAATTTTTTTATTTTGGTGCGCCATGGGTTTAATATAACCTATATTACCCAGACTAAATTTATTGCCAGATAATTTCTGTAATTCTGTTTTGTTGTTGTCCACTTGCATGACAAATCAAGGTATTAAACCCACTTCACATCAGTTTTCGATTGGGTGCTAACGGTTGATATTGTACTACTGCAATAACAGAAATACGCGCAAGAATTTCTACTCGTGCTAATACACCTCAAGAGACGTACACTGCCAAGTGCCTGATAGACAATATAATTCGAGCTCAGTATTCATAGAATGTCGTCAGTCCCTGTCCATGTGGGTTCATTCCGTTCTGTCTAATCCTAAACTATCTTTGCATCATGTGCTTTAACGTTTCCTGTTTTGCTGTGAGAAATGCGATGAACGGTGGAGATTCCTGTAATCTTTAGGGGAAATTCAGTTGCGCGTTAATCTATAGAAACAGGATAAGATCTGGCTTCCATTTGTTGCACCAGGTTCATTTGGCGAGAAAGTGGATGAGGATTTCCAGTTGTTCTTCGCGTACCCTCAAATTCACGCGATGTCTTTCACTACAATTAAGGTGGAATTTGATAACCTAGTCGTTTCTATGGGATAAAAACAGAAAGGGAAAAGGCAGAACATAAAAACTGTTTTCCCGAGTATTTTCATATGATTTTGATTCCTTTCTCTAATCTAAGTCTCAAGCAAGGTTAAATGTCTTCATTATCTGAGTAGGATGTATAGACTCAATTGCATCTGCCAATTGCATTGCAATCTTTCTTTCCATCTTTTTTGTAATTGCATAACTCTAAATGTCAGTGTCTACAATTTTAAATGAACAGTTAGAAAAGCCATGGCGATAAACTATCGGAAGCTTCATGGGTTTTTAGTTTCGCCTGAAAAGAGACTAGATTGAATGAATGAATATGGTTAACGCTTGTGAAAAACCTGGAACCGCCTGACATTAGGAAAGGATTATCCCAAGCCTACGACTGTATGTCGTCATAATTCGTTCCCCGACCTGCCACACGGATTACGATTGAAGTGCAAAGGTCCATAACGGGTTTATGTGACATTAAAAGCAAATTCAATAGCCTAGCTACATATCGTAATATGGCGAGTAAAAAATATCATTGGTACAAATATTTGTTCTTCACATTATACCCCTCTGGTATAAATCAGAATTGTCTACCAGCCTCCTGTCCGCATTATTATTATTATTATTATTATTATTATTATTATTATTAAAGAAGGTCGTGGGTTTTAAATCCGGCTGGTGGCCTTATTGTTTGCAATTGCACGTTCTCCTGCCTTAGGTTACCTCTCACAGATCAAAGACAAGGATGTTAGGCTCTGAATTGCTTATATGTAAGAGTGCGATGAGTAAATGGTTCGTGATCCCTGCGATGGATTGACGCACTGTCCAGGATGTGATGCCACCTCTCGCCCATGCTGGGATAGGCTCAATCCAAAAGATGAATGGATAATAATTATAATCAAGCAAATGAGCTGAGATAAGCTCAAGTCAAAAGGTGGAGAATTATTCAATAATAATAATAATAATAATAATAGAGCAGCACTCATACTATGGGCAAAACCGTTATGGTCCCAGTTTGCCTTTACTTTAGATGCATAGGTTATAATTATGATGTGAAAAGGAGGCCCCAGTAGTTCTGCAGTAAAGGCGCAGATAACGGGCCAATTAAATTGCTAGAAACCAGACATTTAGTTTGGCGCAATGCCTGCAAAAGTATCAGTGGCTTTATCAAAAGTTATTATATAAGAAATTCAAATACAGATGCAAAGACAGTGTCATTCATTTTTTTTTTTTTTGACAGCACCAGGGCAGCGTGCTGTCAGATCTTTTCTCTTTTTTTGACAGCACCAACGGAACATGCCGTCACATCTTTTGAAATTCTTTTCCCGGTGTGGCCATATCACCTGACGTGAACAAAAGATGCTGAGCCTAAAAGATGTACCTTACTTATGTTACACCCAGGACCTCTCGGACTAAATCCGAAAATCTAAACCAAATCGTCATCTGGCCCCAAACGTGATGGGCAGAACTTAATGAAGATTTTAAATATGCATGAGATTTTTTTTTTTCCCGGCCGCCTTCTCCGGTCCTTTTCAAAGCCAGTACGCGTGGCATGCTATAGGATTTCAAGTTTTCCAGAAGTTAATCAGGTCGAGCCCAATCGGGCGACTTCAGGACGGCTGCGTCACTGGCCGTACCTGCTTTGGTGTTGAGAAGGAACAATGACTCCCCTTAGATGGATTTCACTGTAAACACTTGGTTTGAAAGGGTGTGCAACTCGATATTCCAGACAAGCAGCGCTCGGATCATTTGATAAAACTGGGGTCCATTTTCCATAAAGGTGTCCGTCTAATTATCAACAGCAGGTAAATGGACTCGTGTTAACCGCCAGAGAGGAGTCTGGGTATCGCATGCCTACATATATTTACACTGCAAGACCGTAGAATATCAGAGGCATAGTTCACTTCTGAGCGAATTGCGCAAGTGTGCCATTTTGGCCATAAGCAGGCCAAGTCGTCCACGCGAACTCGCGAAGTCTTTTCCTGCCGCTTGGTTTGGTTAGTGGCCCAGCGGTGCAGCACGGGGATTGAATAACGTCTTTTTCCAGGAGCTACGCCATGGCACGAGACACTTCGACTCCAGATCGATCCTCAGGTGGTAACGATAGTCTAATGACTGCGTAAGTTTCTGTTGCAGATAATACGAAACACGTTTAATACTTACTGGCATCTCTGGACTGTGGCTATTTCAACCCATGCAGGCTACATCTCCATGATCCGAATTAAAAAAAAAAAATTCCAGAGGTTGAATATAAGTTGATACTTTGTGGCCGCTGGTTTACTTTTAAGGCCATGATGAGTTCCAGGAACATTCAGGCCGCGGTAAATTCAAGTGTCAGACAATTTTTGAAGTCCATTAAATAGGCTAGTGTGGCCATTTGGTGCGAGTTACGCGTATAGGATGTGCCTATGACTTAAACAATATTTAGCTGCTTCAACTAGCCTATAACACACTTTACAGGTATGTTGAGACTATAAAGTATCCTAGGCGGCGGGTAGCACATTTAACGTCACTGGATGACATATGCTTGAAGATTGGTGCAACAAGCATGTAGGCAGGAAGACCTCCTCTTGCATGCGTGCATTGTGGATTCGTGGAGCTTATTCATTATTAACCATCTGGATGCGGTCATTTGATCCCACTGCACACTCTCAGGGAAACTGCAGGCTCAACACTATAGCCTATGTAGAAAAAAATATTATCCAACTGTGGGGGTTGGGAATTGAGGGCAACCTTTTGTCTCTTAACAGCAATCTAAGCTTTTGTTAAAACGGGCATAATATAGCAACTATATTTATTTAATTTCACTGTATGCTAAAAGGCCCACGAATAGGCCTACTGACAGTTTTTCAGTACTCATGTTTAAAACGTGCGCACATTTTGAAGTCATGGCTCATGTTGCAAGTAATACGTTTTGCATTTGACGGTATCATAGATTATGCGCTAAAATTCTAAAATAATGTTGGCACTTGTTCGCTCGGCCTAAAATATTTGATCATGAAATAGTCTTTCAGTGTATGCTTAATAATTACGCATAAAAATTGCTCATTTTCAGGTTGCCCAAATGAAATGATCCAAGCAATTATTTTTCCATCGATTCGACCTGTTTGTGTCAAAATTTTGGACGTAGGCTACATCTTATTCATTTTAATTAAGCATTCTATTGATTAAAATATTTGCTGTTAGTTCCGTTTGATTTAGTGAAGGAAATCATATCATATTGATACATTTAAAAAAAATCCTGCTCTAACAAATGTGGGACTATTTTTCTCGCGAAATTCATGTAGGTGGGCCTAAATTGGATATATTCCCTTTTGAGCATGGTCCTCCTGGTCTCCTAAGCCCGCCTATTCGCCCTCCCTTCTCTCCTTTGCCTCTGAATGCAAACAGAAGCCCCTTTGTGCGCTCGCCGTACAGGTAAACACCTGTCCGGTACCCCTAAAAACACAGCAGTCAGAATTATGGTGTCTTCTATAAGTTAGTGTCCGATTAAGTCAAAGTTTGAACACTTAGATGTCAGATCTGGCCAGTGTCTATTACTTATTGATGGCGTTAGCAGATTTTTTTTTTTTTAACTGAGGCTATTTATTGCTATTTTTTAAATGGCTTGATAGTAAATGATCGTCGTCCATATTAATGGTAATACCCAAGAATATATTATGTCCTGTGCAAGTTCCTAAAATTATTGTCACTTTTATTATTTCCTGTTGTCGTTCCTGTAAATTAGGCCTATTTTATATTCTGCAGTCTACCGATCCATCCAGGTAATAGGCCTAGTTGATGTCACTTTCAAAGGATAAAGGCATATGCTCTCTCGTGATATCACTTAGTTTAAAGGCTCTACCATCTATGATGGAGAAAATATGTTCTTGAGTCATCGGTTATCATTACATATGACTGGAAATATACAACTAAGACATGTAGGAGAATGTATTGTGAGATGAAAGCCGGACACTGTGAAGAAAAGATGATGATATAACTCCCTTGTAAAATCGAGCAATGGACCTAATGGGTTGGTACAAAAGCTGCAGCGTGAAATCAATTTATCCCGAAGGAACAACCAATCTGCAGCGAGCAGTCTGTCTGCTTTAGCAATCTATCGGCCGCGAGCGAGAAGCCGGGGCTCTTAAGGTGACCCTGCCTCCGCACGAGCTCCACCTCACAAAGAGCACCTGAGCCAGTGACATTGCAAAATGCGCGAGACCGGAGGAGAGAGGGGCTGGATTATTCCTTCACTACTGCGGGGTAAGATGCTTACTAACTAATTATCTTTTCCACTGGAAAATCCCTGCCTTCGCAGCCCAAACAGGCAGATGTAGCCTACTTGGTGGCAGGATGAAAACCGTTTGTCCTCGAGAAGGAAAAAGGGGGGAAAAAATCGAGGCATTTTCAGTTGTGAGAGCTCGAGCTTGGCTCAGGTTGAATCGTTCCGCAGGTAAAAACCAAAAGGCTGCAGCTCGGGGTAGAGTCAGGTATCATGCGAAGGGGGTACAAAATCAGTGCGCGAAAACTGTCATTCGATACCCAGGAAGTTGGCCAAGCAGGCTGGTTTTCTTTGTTTCACTGAAATTCATCAGTTTGTTGAGGTGAATCGTGAAGTTGTGATTTATTTCTCGTATATGTCACAAGCGATTTTAATTTATCGAACGTGCATGCTGGTTTGTGGTTGTTTTCGTACAGATACGGATTTTTTTAACTGCGCGTCTTCTGACACCGGAGGGAAAAGTAGACAGACTTGAATGAGCGTGCAACACCAGGCCATGGTCTTACTTTATCTCTAATTCCTGGATATTTCTGAAATAATTCATAATCAACGTAGTCGGGTCATCTAAATTTTGCTTTTAAACTTTCCTAGTTACATTGGAGAGGAATAAAATTTAGTAAATAGACTATTTGATGACGCAATCGTCTGACCTGGCGTTTCAAAACACCTGGTGCAGGTAAGCATTCTTCCGTAAAAATACAATTACGCTTAAGAAACTGGCTCTGTAAATCGCCATATGTGAAACTGTGATGGAGTTATAATGAATGTTTTCTATTTCGCAGTGTTCGGCGGCATTCAGTTTAACCCCCTCTCTTACTTTGAGCAGCGGAGAAATTTGTCCATTTATAGAACCAGCGGCTATGAATCATGTTAATGTATTGTTATATTTCTCCGCGTGCTATTTAATGGACCAAATCAAATAAAATAATCGGGAAAATTAATATTATGTTGGATAAATGTATTTTACATGATCGAAATAAACATTTTTATTTCGGGTGCAAAACAAAATCCCCTTTGTCCCCCGAAGTAAACCCGTGGACTTCTTTTTCTTTTACTGAATGGGTTATGACCTCTTTTACCTTTTTAAGGTAGAAAGAATGGAGATTTGCAAGGTATTTTGAAACAAATCTTCCGTAAAATACACTTGGAAGTTATGATATTAAAAATATGATCTCTGATTCTTTCTGTGGGCTGAGGGTGTGATAGTCGCAGTTTGACATAAAATCGGAGTCGTTTGCTTAAAACGAGAAAAAAATAGTATTAAAACTGGGACAAGTCAGGCAATATGGCTGAATTGCTTGGCAAATAAATAATGGTACAGTCGGCATATTCATGTCGTTTTAAAATGTTGTGGTAGACCAACATGCAATCATGACAAACAAAAATAAAATAATATTTTAGGTAATTTGCAATGTAGCCTAATTCATTTGATGTGTTGGATTGGAGCTTTTTGTGTAGCCTATTAATTTAACAAAACTATCAGCTGAATGTTTATGACTCCGAAACGGTATACGGAGCACCCTAATTTTCCGAATAAATTGAGTTTATTCTCATAATCAACATGGAGATGTATATTACTTTCCTGCACGCATCAGCGCGCGTTTAGAGTCAGGTTGAGGTTCATGTTTCCAAACCATTCCCAAAATAACTGGAGTTGCGGGAGCATAGACTCCATAATCACGAACAAATGCGATTAACCGAAGGGGCTTTGCAACTGTCATTGAGGGCAATTCAAAAAGTGGGGACTATAGAGCCGGTCCGCTTAGTCTAGACACGCAAACCTGCCCCTTGACCATATATTGTCGTTGTTTGTTAAACTGGGGGCATGGGATAACCGAACTGAATAAGGTTGTTAAATGAAAATAAAAAGATTAAACATTTTCACTTGTATGATCCAAATTGATTTCCATCGATACTGTACTTGCTAAGGTTGTTTTACTACTTTCTCAAAGCATTTAAATTATACTTTTATCACCTCTGAATAATTGATCATGGATATCCTAAGACTAAAAATATGAACGACATGCATTTTCCAAAGTGTTATTCCTAAAAAATGGTTTGGAAGTTGTTCAGAAATATATTCCATCAGATTTGACTCTCAAAACATGTACCGGATTTTCGCCCGATATCAATCGTATGATTTTCTTCTATTGTTGCTGATTTTCGTGTCAATAACACAATGCTCTTTACCTTGCCATGAACATTATAATTGCCTTAATGCTATGAGATTCCATCTTGAAATGTCGTCAAAATCCGTTTCCATTTTTACTGATGTCTGTGTACCCTTTTTCGCTTGTCCGATTATCCTTCATAAATGTTCGTGAAATTAAGACAAACTAAATTTAGCATAATAATAATAATAATAATAATAATAATAATTAGTAATAATAAACAATCACGATGGTCTTTCTGCACCGTGAGTGATATGACGGAGGCTTGTCAAACATTTTTCACAGAGCAGCCAGAATGGATAGCCTATTTATATTATCACTTTTCTCCCTTTGTATTTACCGGAATCGGCCACTTAAAGAAGTTGATGCCCTTTCTTCTAAGGACCGGAGTTAAGGGGGCTGGGGAGAGGGGGGCGATGAAAGGAGTTGCTCTGCTGTGCTGTGTGACTTGATGAAGGCTCCTCGATGATCGGCTCGGCTTTTTAGCGGTATTGATTTGTCCAGGAAATGGCAATAAGAGGCCTGCCCTGGGAGCCATTTGAGCATCTAAAAAATCACTTAGAACATCATTTTAGCACTGGAATCAATCTGGGGCTCAGTCCACTGCAGGGGCTGAGCGTGAGGAAGCGAATGGGTGCCACGAGGTTGGGAGGGAGGGGAGGGGTGGGGCCGGTGCGCGGGCGCTCTCTGCAGCTGCGGCTGATGCTACTGCGGCCCTCTCTCACTGCGCAGTCGCAGCAGATGGTACATGGAGATTAAAGCTGCAATTGAGGGTTATGGAAGAGAGAAATAAAACCAGGCGACCTTCTTAAACTGGTCAGCACATGAAGAAAGTGGGCTATTCATTTTCATTCATTCTCTCTCTCCCTCCCTCCCTGTGCATGTGTGCACGCGCGCTTATGTGCCCACTATTCTCGCTTTAGGAACTAACTGGTTTTGTCCTTTGGATGGAGAATTGGAAGATGGTGCTATTTCGGGGGGCTGGAGCATGATACCTCTGTGAAACAGTGGCTCGGGTTTAGTGCAGAACATCGATTGGGTGCAGATGAGGCGCAACAACAAAATTCCCGGCAAGCACCACGCCCTGTCCCAGCTCGCACTGATGCTGCAAATTACGTAGGTTTGCTCCTCAGTGTGGCTGCGGAAAGCGCTAAAGCTTCTAAGAGGAAATAAGCCAGCCCATTCCTGACACATCTCAGCTCTTTGTCAGTATAGATACTATTATATCATCATCATCAATAAATAAGCAATTATCTCTTACTTTAGACCAGGCAGGGAGGAAGCACTGCAATGCAGTGGGTGATTTTTATGGATGTTCGAGAAGTGTCAGAGGGAGGGAGACTTTCAAAAACAGACACAAACAAAAACAAACCAATATGGTCTCTCTAAAGATATGGCTTGAAAGCATGCCTTGAAGCCTCTAGGGAAGGACTGCATCTGTTTTACAGACTACGGTGTCCTTTTCTGGCTCTGATTGCATTGCTCAATCTGCTTTTTAGGAATTGGTGCAGTCTTTTATTACGTCCGCCAAAGAGGTCATGTTTTTGCCTGTGTTCGTCTGTCAGAAACTTTACTCAAAAAGTAAAAAAATGGATTTTGATTAAATTTTTCGAGAAATAGGATATAGCCCATGGAACAATTCATCGTATTTTGGCTGTGATTCAGATCACATTCCAGACCCAGGATTTTTTTTTCTTCACCTTAGCGGGATGTAGGGACATTATCTAATACTGCTGCTTCAGAGATTGCACTCCTTGAGTGCTGTCTATTTTATTTAGGGACTGCTCCCATACTTTCTTTCACGTGGTTGCTCATTAGCAGGTGACCTATTTGATTGAACGGTGTCAATCAAGCTCTGGGTTTAATAGCTTGCCATACAAGTTCTGGTTAGATGGAAGCTATAGTCCTCAACACAAAAAGCTCAAGTCTTTGTCTGCAATGTCATTAAGGGACAATTGCACTTTGATTTGTCAGCAGGGGTAGGGTAGGGTTTACCTCAACAAGGGTAACTGTCCTTTTCCGCCAGCCATTTTGGAGCTGACATGTTTTCTTTCACAAACGAAGCTCCTCTCCTTTGGCAAAAAAATAAATCTCTCCACTGTAAAATTTACCCTGTCCTTAGGGAGGGGACGAAAATTACTCATTATAATGTGCCCTTTTAAAATTTTTATTTTGTTTGTTAAAGGACACAATTTGCAGCATTTGGCACATGATGACTGCTTCAGTGCATAATGTAGATGTCCATGCATTCATAACACTCCGTTGTTCATTCATTCTTAATTTAGAAGGAATGATGGAGGGGGATTATTATTATTATTATTATTATTTTGAAGTGATATTGTAAGTGCCTGAACATCTTGACGGCCATAAATATTTCATTAATTTAAAACAATTTTATTTTTCTGGCGCTTTTCAGAGGGGAACTGTCACAAAGATGCTTTACCAATTGTCAATAGTGCAGTGGCTGTAGGACAGGTGCAGTGACTTTCTTGCAACGAAGAAGATGGAGTCTGTAAATGTCTTACTGCTGTCCAACCCTGTTCCACCCTTTAGGTTTCGTCTCTAATTTGACACCGCAGGTTTGACGAATTAGAAGCTCAATGTGGCTCTCTACCTGTTGAATGAGATGAGCTTTGCTTGGGTTGGATGGCAAACCTCCAGGAACAGTGTTGGGCTGTCATGTTGTCGGGCAATAGCCCGAAGCATGACAGCTGCCATTTGTGGAGGTCAGTAAGGATGAAGATAAGATGTTTCCTGATGGAGAAGAGGGAGGTTCTCTCATGTTCGGAATGTCTCGGGCTATCCTTTAATCTGAGGGGATTAAATCTGCGGGAGTAAGATCTCGACTGCTGAGGAACACTCCAAATTAAGCAGGGATAAATCCTTTGTTTAGTAGGGATAAATCTGCCCCCAATTTCCTCATAGTCTACAGGAAACATAAATGTGACAACAACAAGATAATTTGATTAACGGGTGATTATAATGTCAATTGGAGGACATGGCTGCGTTGATGATGTGGCTGGGACATGAGCCTTGCTTATACAACTAGCATTCAACTCGACCAGAATCAATCGTGTGGCTTTGGACCATTGTTGGTGCAGTCTACGCCTCATCTTTGACATGCGTCACCTGTATCTCGTGGGATTGCTGCATCAGGGAAATGTTTAGTTTATCTCTCTTGTTCCATCTCTGTCACTACCCGTCTCACAGTTGTGATGTCACTTCCTGACCCTCTTCCTGTGTGGCGTGGCAGTTCTGGTTTTGGTTTTTCAGGGGTGATGATAATGACTCCTGTTCTGTGTATGGCACTGGTAGAATTCACTGTGAAAGCGCACCATCAGTGAATTACCATAGGGCCATACACAGAGTAGAGAAAGAACCACATGGATGCACCCACTTAGAGTCCATCTCTCTCTCTCTCTCTCTCTCTCTCTCTCTCTCTCACTCACCACACACACACACACACACACACACACACACAAGGGGTTGCATGCGGTTAATTCCTAAAGTAGCTTCGCAGCTTCAGTGTATGCCACTGTGTCCCTGGATTTTGTACACTTCTGGGAGCCACTCTTGCAGGCTTTAAGCTCTCTTGTTGGGGACCCTGTTGCGCTTGACTTTGGATGGCTTTTTCCCCTTTTCGTCTTTGCCCATTTTGGCACTAGCACATTTTTGCTTCTGTGTATATCCTTTGAGCAATTATGTGTAGTGCCAATATAGGAGAGGACTAACTC